>CM070550.1:70784267-71384267 GCA_036346405.1 Phyllostachys edulis
ATGTTACTACATTCTGGTATAATGTGCTCTTCACCGTGACTGGTCCAACATGTATACCCCTCTTTGAAATCTATTCCAATCAAGTACGCTTTGATCTGCGCTGGGTTGGTAAACATCTTTAGATTATCACAGTCAATGCATGGACAATATATAAATCTTATTCCCTGCTTCAACATATCCTGCTCAGCAGCTCTTCTAAAAGTAGAGACACCATCAATGTACTCTTCACTCACACGGTTCTCAACGTACATCCAGCTTTGGTCCATCTACACTACGCACGTAACAAATTAGTGTTAAATTAGATTATTGCTGCTAAAGTAGCTAGCTACGAAATATTCATAAAGCAATATATATCATGCTTGCATATCCATCATTTGAGTCTCCAACAATTATTCCAATAAATACATATCCGATTTGCCCTATGGACAAATATGCAAGCATACGTTTCATGCTTGTTTGAGTAATAGTAAGGAGATTCCCCAATATCATGCTAAGAATAGCTAGGATTTCCATAACAATATGCCATTCATTTGATGAGAAATAAAAAGGAATACTAACCTTAGATCACCAAGAAAAAATAGATCTACAAGCACACTTACAAATCTACGGTATTTTTTTGGCCAAACGCCCTAGAGCCAGCTGCCTCCTTCAAATCAGTCGCATATCGGAGATAGATCTCACTACATACAGATCTGTTGGGACAACCAGATATTTAATGACGCATATCACAAACGATTCTTGTGAAGAATCGTCTGTGATAAGTATCACAGACAGTTTTAAATACAAACCGTCTGTGCATTATCATAGACGGTTTGTATTTAAAATCGTCTGTGATACGTATCATAGACTGTTCTTAACAAGAACCATCTATGATATACACCATTAAATATTTGGTCATCCCAACAGATCTGTATGTAGTGAGATTTGTCTCTGATATGCGCTGCTTTGAAGAAGACGGCGAGTACGCCCAAGAAAGCAACCAAGCCCACCACCAAGCATGATTTTTTGGGGGCGTCCACACAGCATAAGGAGGATGAGACAGCAGTCATGGCCGACTTCATCGAACCTAACACACTGGAGTGTATGATTTGCTTCATTAGCATTCTTTCTTGTCTCAATGATCAATGCAAGAACGGGCATCCCGCTCGCATTCTAATTGTCGTGATCAAGATGAACCAAAGTGTTCTAGGTGCAGCGAGCCCATCGGCAACATCAAGTGCCGGCTGTTGGAGAAGGTCTTGGCTGGCATGACCAGCCCCTGCAAGTTCAAGAAGCATGGCTGCCAGGAGGGCATCAGGTAATCATACACTCTAGTGTGTCAGGTTCGATGAAGTAGGCCTTGTCTACTGTCTCATCCTCCTCATGCTGTGTGGATGACCCCCCCAGAAAAAAATCATGCTTCGTGGTGGGCTTGGTTGCATTCTTAGGTGTACTCGCTGTCTTCTTCGGTGTCAACATCTGGGACTCTCGTCACAAAACGAACAAATAAGAATATAAAGAAAAAAATAGAGATTGCTATTTATTCGCCAAAGGACTCAAAACGGTGATGTATATTGCAAAGAGTATGGTCTGATTACAGGGAAAATGACTGTGAATACACATGGATTAGGGCTTGAATCAGACTCTCTCTTACAAAGGCACATAGACCGGGCTTTTATAGTTCTACAAGCGTCGGTAGTTGATTGTCGTAGAACCTCTTCACGTCAATGGTCGTGTCCCTTTAAGCCAATCATCGTGTCACTTCAAGGTGACCGTTGTGTCGCCGGATGTAACGGCCAATAACTTCTCCACGTGGGTTATACTTAATCGCACGTGGTAACCGCCTTTGAGGACCTCCTCTGTTGGGGAGAGGTCCTGGGATGGTCCAAAGAGACATTTCCAAGAGAGGTCCTGGAGTGGTCCAAAAAGACCTCCAAGGGAGAGGTCCTGAAATGGTCTGAAGGGAAGGTTCTTGGGCCCACCTTCTGATTGCGTAATTAATCCTATGCCCAGTAGAGGATCCAGATTACTTTCGAATAAAGGTATATCCAGATAATTCAACAATCTTAGTCAGCTAGCTCCTCAACTTCAAGTGAAAATAGCTTACTTGGTAAGAGGGTCGTAGAAAATCTTAAGACTACAAGGTGGCTTTAGTATGATGATGGGAAGTAAAACCTTTCAGACTGGTATTTCATTTGACCAGAAAAAATACTTGGCCAAAAAGGTAATTTTACTTGAATTGTAAAATTACAACTACTTTTCCTGAGAAGGGGAGTGCCAATCGTCTTCATTTATGAAAACAATTCTCGAAGAGATGGTTATGCCTTAGTCTCTAGTGATTTATTAGGAACAAACTCTAAGAAAATCTTATCTATTAGACTTCTATTTGGTTTATTTAATTCAACTACTGGTTACTGGTCTATAAATAACCACCAGAAGGGCAAGAACAAGAAACATTCCTTTAGAGATTTCCATCAAATTTTTATCCTCAAAGTTTCTCATGAGTACGAACTCATATTGCTTTGGCATTTCTCTTCCTATGATTGGAGCATACAACAGACAATATCCACGGACCAAATTGACTTTTTGACCACCTTTATTTTAAGATGGTCGAACAGTCAGTTTGCTCTATGGATTAAAGTCTTCAAGGGATTGGTAAAGAGAAAATCCTGATGGTCAAGTGAATACTTCTTGGAGCACATGTCGAAGCAATTTCTGCTTTAAAGGTGTTATACTTTTCAACTATTTTTTCTTGCACGTCTCTGATGTACAGAAAAACTTCCTTGACTGAGTATGAGCTGTCATGTCACCATTGATTAAGGTGTAGCCATATCGTCATGGAGTTAGTGGGTTTTAAATGTACCAAAGGTATATACATGGATTTGTACCCTTTCTTAAGCACAATTTACGTTAGCCATTTTTACTTTTCTCATTCGCCGAGAGCTCTCTGTCTTCCTCAACCCTTCAAAGAAAAGAATCCTTCGGCCCACTATTGAATTGGGACAATGGCGAGATGGAAATCGTCGATACTGTCCGCGGAAGATCTCAAAGGACTAGAGCAAGACGGGCATATGCCGGAGAAGGCTATTATCGAGTAGCGTGCACCGGGGAGGGAGATTGAGCCATGCCCTCTCGTTGATTTTACGGTACTCTTCATGCCCTATCTCCGGGCAGGCCTCCGTTTGCCCGAGAGTGATTTTTTTATTGAAGTTCTTAATCATTATGAAATAGAATTAGTCCATCTTGTACCAAATTCAATTCTGGTACTTAGAGTCTTTGCCCACATGTTCAAGGCATTTTTAGGGATATCCCCTAGTCTGCGTCTATTTAGATTTTATTACCAAATCATTCACAACAAGAAAGGTGCTGGTGCCTTGTGCTCTTTTTATTTTAAATTTCAAGATGCCAAAAAGAGTCTATTTCCCTTCTTGGCTACCAAAGATGCCAGTCAAACATGGAGCAAGAAATGGTTTTATTGCAAAGTTCTGAAATAAAATAGGATTACTTACAGTCGTAATGCACCACCAGAGTGGTCGTCAAAAAGCCGAGTTGCTGACAAGAAGATCAAGCTCTCAGATGATGAGACGAGAGTAGTCCTGGTGATCAAAAACCTGGTAGAGAGAGGTCTAACTGGACGAAAGATTGTCTATGACTTCCTCAAGAACAAGATCTTTCCTCTCCAAAAGAGGGAAATACTACCCTGCAATTATGATGTTCCTAAAAATGGTAACAATCTATTTATATTTTTTACTCAAACTGAATTTCATAGTTAAAGTAAAGTCATTTTTCATTGTACTGCAGTTCTTTCAAATGATGAGGTCCTTGCTAGGGCCTCAGTCTTGTTAAAGGATTGGGTTCCAGAAAAGGATCCGATTGATATAGAAGTGCATCCCCCAAGCTTGATTGGGGCTTCCTTATCACTTAGGAAAGATCGCAGAGTGGTAAGCATTCATAAAAATAACTAGACATAAGAAGTAAACTTGCCCATGTCTAATTTGTATGTTTTTGGACAGACGACACCAAAAAAACATCACATCTCAGATGTTGGTGCGAGCTCTTCCCCTCCTTTGGCAAAGAGTGCAAGGATTACTTCCATACCTCTTATCGCGCCAAAGAAAACGAAACCCACACTGGCTTCAGTTTCAGTTCCTCCAAGACCTCTTGCTTCAATTCCAACTCCTTCGAGACCTTCTACCCGTGAGGTATTAAAAACAAAAGTTAAGACTTCAGTTCTCGATATGTCTCTAACCCTCGGCCAATGTCTTCTATACCAACTTTCTTGCCTGGGGTGGTCCAAGGTGAAGGATCGTCAGAAGAGTCCGAATAGGAGGTTCCTCTTTAGAGGGTTTCAAGGTCGACCTCCATGGCCTTGCTTCCCTCCTCATCAGAGCAAACGAGAGAACCTTCTTTCATTGTGAATGAGGATTTTATGTCAGTCTTTAGAAAAAGTGGTTTCAAGATCAAGTAAGTTCTTTGACAATAACTTTATAATTTTGGCTTAAAATGACTAATCCACTATTTTCTTTTTAGCCTTTCTTTGCCGTCGGACCCGAAAAGAGGGCAACTGACAGCTCAGGAACAAACTTCGCCACCAATTGTACTGGCAACACAGGAATCTTCAGCAGAAGAGATTCTGCAAATGGAAATACCTCCTAGGACCACTGAGGAAGTGGTCTAGGATGTTCTGACGATGACTACTAGGACATCCAAGGGGATGCCACAAGACATGGAAGTCCAAACTGAAAGGACCTCCCAAGAGGATCAGACGGAAGAGGTGGTCCATGAGACCATTGAAACTCAAGCTAAAGATAATCATATCTTGGTAAACTTTTTATCTTGGTAATTTTGCTTTGAATATACCAGTATAGACCTGACTCGTAGAATATCTTAGGAGTCACAAGATATCGAGTCTGATCCAACCAGAGGAGTTTTTCATTTGGTTATATTGGATCAATCCGAGAATGAAGTTCCTCTTGAAAGTTCTCCTTCTAGAACCGAAAAGGACCTCCAAGACCTCCTGACATCTGTGAAAAGGTGCTGGAAAGTCAATGTTGACATGATTGGGGAGATCAAAGCTTTCACAGGGGAGAAAGAGAAGTAAGTATATAAAGTTATTACTCAATCGTAAGATTCTAACTGAATAATGAACTTATGCTTTCGCTTACATTATAGGGAGTGTTTACTGGCAAAAGCCGGACAAGAAAATGCTGAGTCTGTACTTCATGCTCTCATATTAAAATTTTCTGAGGCGGAGAAAAGATCTGAGAGGAGTGCAAAGGGCTATAGCAGAGAAAATCGAAGAGATCCGCCTCTTGACTCAGAAGAATGAAAAGTTATAAGATATCTTGGGCAGGCAATCTGAAGAAGGCCACAACCTCTTTGAACAGAACAAGGTGCTCATTAAGGAGAAGAAAGGTAAAGAACATCTCTTTGTTTCTTACAGGGCATTTGACCTTGTCATTATTTGCAATGCGTGAATTATATTCTCTTTTTTCGTTCTTTCTTAGAACTAGAAAAGGCAAAAGAGGATCTTCAAAAGACCTCTTCTAGCAAAGATCTTCAGATTCAAGACTTGAAGGAAGTAGAAACACGGAGTCGCTCTGCCATGCAAGAACTTGAAAAGAAGATGGATACCTTGATGAAGGCTGGCAAGGAAATTACAACGGTTACGGGAAATAGCTTTTCTCGAATCTCAGCTTCTCTACGAGAAATCGCAGAGCATCTGAAGGCTCCGGTAACTCCTCTTGCAACCAAAATTACCTTTGACGACCTTAGGAATGATATTTATACTCAAATTATATACATTTAAAAACACATACATGCTATGAAGACTACTATATATCAATCTTAACAAGAGAAATGAGTCAAGTTTTAAACCGAGTGTTATTAAATATTGATCTTCTTTACGGAGACTCCATTTATCTCCAGAAGCTTGTTCCTGCGCCTAAGTTCAAAACAAAAGAAACAGGTATGATAGCTCAGGCCAAGATCACACCAGTTGTGGCGGAGATCATCAAAAATATTGAAGCTAGTGCTCCTGCCATTCCCTCAAGTGCTCTGGGCTCAAGCGTTCAATAATAATAATGTAATGACACATTTTTGGTTTATGAAATGGTGAAAGGATTTGGTGTATGATAATTGTAATTATTTGTCGGAAGTTGACTAACTTGCTTTTGCAAATTAAATTATTTTTTGCAAGTTGAGTTCCATATATTTTGTTATGTGTAGCCCCATACCTGGAACACTGTGTTCGACAATATGAGAAGTGTTTTGGGCGTACAAATGCTTTAAGACCAGTATATCTATTACAAAATCAATGATCCAGACCAGTATATATTCAGGAAGATAAAGTCAAATTGTTGGGTTCTCATGCAATGAGAATTGGCTTATAGAAGAGGTCCCAAACAGTTGTCATTTCCCAAATGTATACCGATGGCCATTTGATAATTAAAGGCACTATGACCCATTAGCGAAATTGATCAACCGTAGGCACTTAAGTAAATGACAGAAAAGATGGTGATCACGTATGCGAAATGATACGAAAATTTTTTCTTACTAAAAAAATAATATGATACTGACAGTAAAATGACTATTGAATTTATATAATATGAAAAAAAAGATACTTATACATAGAATTTTTGAAGATATTTAATGTTCCTTATGTTAGATAAAACACGACCATCTTCCATGGCTAATTTAATTGATCCAGGCCTAGTGACAAAGACTACAGTATATGGACCCTCCCATCTAGAGGACAACTTGTTCAAGTTGGCTTGGTTCTAGATTCGTCTCAGGACCAGGTCACCCACATGAAGTGTTCTTGGACGAACCCTTCTATTATAGTAGTATTTCTGCCCTTGCAGATAGGCAACTGATTTTAATAGTGCTCGATCACATCTTTCTTCCAGCATATTGACATCGTCTTCACACAAATCTCCCTAATTTATTTGATCTAGGAGGTCTATACGTGTTGAACCTAGTTGAATATCGCTAGATAGCACTGCTTCTGCACCGTAGACTAGTGCGAATGGTGTTTCACTAGTTGCTCTACTAGTAGTAGTGCGTAATGCCCATAGGACAGAGAAGAGCTCTTTCATCCAATTCTTCGAGCATGCCTTAAGGCGATTGAAAACTCTTTTTTATACCTTGCATAATCTGACCATTGGCCCTTTCTACTGCTCCATTGCTCTGTGGATGTGCCACAGAAGCAAAGCAGATTTTAGTGCCAATTTCATCGCAATAATCTTGAAATACGTCACTAATAAATTGGCTCCTATTGTCTATGATAAGACGACTGGGTACTCCAAATCTTGTTACAATGCTTCGCACAAGGAATTTTTTTGATGCCGCAGCCATTATACGAACAACTGGCTCAACTTCTATCCACTTAGTGAATGTATCAATGGCCACAAACAAGAATTTATACCTATTGGGTGCTTGCGGTACTGGTCCTACTATATCAATGCTCTAAGTCGAAAAAGGCCATAACAAGCGAATGGTCTGTAATTGACAAGATGGCTAGTGCACTTGCCTGGCATGGAACTGATACTGCTCACAGATCTTAACAAGGTGCATGAAATCTTGTAGAGTGGTAGGCCAGTAATATCCTTGCCAAAAAGCTTTGCGAACCAAGGTTCTATAGGATGTATGTGTACCACACAAGCTCCCTAGAGATTTCTTATAGTAATTTTATCCTGGAGTCTTGGGATATGCAACGCATAAGAACACCATGTGCTCCCTTCCTATACAATGATCCTTCGACTAGCTTGTACATGCGTGCTCTTCGAATTAACCTATCCTTCTGTTAAGGGTCATCGGGCAATGTCCCTGATGCGAGATAAGTGGTCAATGGTTTTATCCACTCCACATCTTGCTCGATGACTCCGACCTCTGAGGCGGTCGAACCCGTTTCTATTGAAGGTTTTGTAAGGTATTCGAGAAAAATACCTGTTGGAACAGGTGTTCGTGAGGAACACAATTTTGATAACTGGTCCGCTAAGGAGTTTTCCTTGTGCGGTATATGTTGGACTTTGAAGTCCCTGAAGTGTTTTACCAACTTCCTCACTTCACCCAGGTATTGAGCCATTATCTCATCAGAACATCTATGTTCCTTTGCTACCTGGTTTATGACTAATTGTGAATCTCCCTTCGCTAAAAGCCGACGGACTCCGAGGGATTTGGCTGCTCGAAGCCCAGCTAGAAGTCCTTTATACTCTGCCACATTGTTAGTAGCAGGGAACAGAAACTGTATGACATACTGAAGTTGATCAGTTTGTGGTGTTATCAACAAAATCCCAGCCCCCGAGCCTTTAAGCTCGCGAGAACCATCAAAATACAGTGTCCAATGGTCGTCTGGCACTGGACTTATTTGAGATTGATCCTCAGTGTTCGTCCATTTAGCCACAAAGTCAGCCAGGACTTGGCTTTTTATGGCCGTTCGAGCAATAAAATGAAGATCAGATTCTCTAAGTTCTACTGCCCACTTGGCTATGTGACCTGTCACTTCTTGGTTATGAAGTATATTTCTAAGAGGAAAAGACGAAGGTACTATGATTTTGTGAGATTGAAAATAATGTCTCAGTTTTCTGGAAGTCATCAGAAGAGCATAAATTAGCTTTTGGACCTCAGGGTATCTTTCCTTTGGTCCATGTAAGACCTCACTTACATAGTAGATGGGTCGTTGAGACCCTTCCATTTCTGCGATAAGTAATGCACTGACCACATTTGGCATTGCTGCCAAGTAAACTAGTAAAATTTCACCCTTTAAAGGTGAAACCAATATTGGAGGATTTGAAAGATAAGATTTTAAGCCTTCAAAGGCTTTGTCAGCTTCTTCGGACCATTAAAACTTTTTATTACGCTTGCGGATCACCTTAAAGAAAGGTAAACCACGTTCTCCTAATCGAGAAATGAAACGACTTAGAGCCGTCATTCAACCAGTTAAGGCTTGGACCTCTTTCACAGTGGAAGGTGGTCGTAATTGTTCAATGGCTTGAATTTTCTCGGGATTAACTTCGATCCCACTAGAACAAATAAGGAAACCAAGCAACTTGCCAGAATTAACCCCAAAAGTACACTTTTCAGGATTAAGGTTTATTCCATATTTGTATACATTTTCGAAGGTATATGCAAGATCCTTCAAATGGTCATACTTAGTACTATTTTTTTACAACGAGGTCATCTACATAGACCTCTAATTATGTCCCACCGATCACAAGGTTTTTCAGATCAAACGCCGTACGGGTTCCAAGATTTTTTTCACCTGAACGGCATCTTGACATAGCAATAGACGCCGAAGGGTGTGATGAAGGCTGTCTTTTCTTCATCTTTTTTTGCCATGCTGATCAGATGATATCCAAAATAAGCATCAAGAAAACTTATCAGTTTACAACCCGCAGTAGAATCAACTAACTGATCAATGCGAGGCAAAGGGAAGTCATACTTTGGGCAAGCAATATTTAAACTGGTAAAATCTACGCACATGTACCACTTACCGTTAGATTTCTTGACTAGGACCTAATTTGCAAGCCATTTGGGATGATCCACCTCCCGAATGAAGCCAGCTTCAAGGAGCTTATCGAGCTCTACTCTGATGGCTTCTTGACGATCCAGGGCGAAGCGTCTCAGTCTTTGTTTGACTGGTTTTTTCTCAAGCTAAACGGCTAGCCTGTGCTCAATCACGTCCCTTAGGACTCCGGGCATATCAGATGGCTTCCACGCAAAGACATCCGAGTTGGTTCTGAGGAAGGTGAGGAGCTCGTCTTCCTATTTCTCACTTAATCCCGCGCCAATTCGGATTATCTTGGATTGGTCTTTGGGGTAGAGTGGTACTATCTTTACTTGCTCATTAGGCTGAGAAGTAGCCTTGACTTTCACAGTCTTCCCTGTTTTATCCTCTAAATTAAGATCTTTCATAGGTAACTGATCGACAAGTTCTAGAGACTTACGATCACATGAAAGTGCGACGGCCTGGTCACCTTACACCACAATTATGCCCTTTGGCCCAGGGATCTTGATCTTCTAGTAGGCGTGGTGTGTAGGTGCCATGAACTTTGTTAGAGATGGTCTTCATAAAATTGCATTATAGGAAGGCTCGAAATCAACCACTTCGAAAGTGATCGATTTAGTTCAAAAAACTGATGGTTACTGGTAACACTACTTGCTCTATTGGTGTAATAGACATACCTGGCACTATCCCATAAAAGGGACTCATCATTGGTTTAATCTTAGAACGAGGAATTTGCATCTCATCTAAGGTATTAATAAATAATAGGTCTAATAAACTACCACTATCTATCAACATTCTCCCTACTCTACAATTACTTATGGTAAGGGAAACTACTAAAGGTAATTTACGAGAAGTAGACATACCTTTAGGGATATCCTACTTAGTGATGGTCAGGGAGGTCCCTGACCACTTGGGGTATTCTGGATGACCAGGTGGGATCTCACATTGTTGACGTCCCTCCATGCCGCCTTGTACTGCCACTTGGAGGTGTAGGCAGCCAAACCCCCGTAAATAACATTGACGTGGTGATCCGTCCCTTGAAACGACATTTTTGTGTCCTTGTCGTTGTTTTGGACCACTAGTTGTCCGCCATCTTCTGGTGGGACAAGCATTGGACCTTTCCCATCGTAATATTCCTCCATCTACTTTTGCCAAGTACGGCAGTTGCGGAGGTCATGACCAGGGACTTTATACAATGGGCACCAGCGCTCATTGCTCCTAGACGTATTCGCAGATTGTAGGGCAGTATGGTTGTTTAAACGATTTCCTTGCCTCCTTTTGGTCCAAAAACCTTTGTTTTTGTCATAGGGTGGTCGCTGGTCAACTGCTGCGACCTTTCTGGTGGACTGCTTGGGTCTCCCCTTCTCCTTCTTCTTGGGTTTTCCTCTGCTGCTTGTAGAGCCTTCGGACCTCTTGGACTTCTTTTCTTTGACATCTTCGAGGCCTGGCTGAGGAGGGGTGGTCCCTTTGTGTGAGGACCCCGGTTTATTAGGCTTGTAATACTTAGTCATCCATTGACCCTAGCATCACAAACATAATAATCCGTGTCTTGAGATATGTATACTTCCTGCACGCAAGATACATACCCTTTACAAAATCATGCATCAATTCCATTCAAAACATAGAACCAAAGCACTAACTAGGATAAAAGACATACATCATATAGAGTTATTATAAAAGGGCCGACCGCCAAATACAACTAATAAAAGTAACACAATGAAGCAAATGCCATAAGATGGCGATAAACAAAAGAGAGCCACAAGGTTTGCCTTTAGCCCACAAAGGCAACCAACCAAGATGCCTAGCTCGATTCCCAACCACCGCACATCTCACAAAAGTAAAGCCCTTTGGACCCTACCTCCTCTGCAACAAAGTTATTAAGCAAAGCAAATGAGTACAAAAATGTACTCGCAAGACTGACGTGTAGTATAACAGAACTATAGTTTAACTACATGCATGCTTTACGTGAGTGGATGAGGCTTTGGACTTATTTTAGCATAAAGCAAGTTTTCATTTGCAATATTTAAATAGGTTCCAAAGCAATTTTGCAATTCATTTTTCATTTGCAAGAAACAACGAGACAAGTAACAATAGTAACAATGGTATATGACAACAACAATCGTGGAAGTGACTAACCCAATAGCCACCACAATAGTATGAACATCCATTCATACCAGCCCATCAAGTTTTAATTAAATGTTGTAGTCTAGTTCTTGCACGACCTTACCAAGCATGTCCATAACCTAGACGAGGCTATTCAATAGTTTTAACCTCATAGGGTGTACCAATGTACCCACACGTTAGACCGCTTTTTCGCCAAGCTATTTAGCACACTTCCTTTGGTGTGCTTGAAGACGCTAAGTCCTACGAGGCATTTCCAATGAATGATGCTAATTAAGAGTCGCGACAACCCGTAAGGTAGGAGACACTGCCCACCAGCAAAGAATCAAGGGTGCTCTTTTCCCATATAAAACAGCTTTTACTCACCTGCGACCCCGAATTAACACCTCCCAAAGTACTTAGCCAAGAGGGGTCCCATATCCCCCTCGTGTGGTGATGAATCACGGTGGCCCGATCTTCCGATAGGTTCGATTGATTTCGTCGTGAGGACGTTGACGCGTTGAGGCTTCCGACCCGCAGATCGTCACCTCGCAATTCGCTACACCCGCACGATCGCCGTTATCAACCACGCTTGCACGCGATCGACCTTACCACGAGGGTTACGATTCCTCGCAAGCAATCAAGCAACTCACAAGAACAAGGTAGATGCAATCAAATATATTGCGAATATAGATAAAGTTCACAAGTGGGGTTTCTCAAACCGAACAAGCGCTAAACCGCAAAGTGGCGTAATAATCTAAGAAAACCCAACCCCAAACCGTGGCGGCACGCAATATATAGGAGGGGGAAGAACATGAGGAGGCTGACCTAGGTTGTGCCGCCATGTGGGAGGCGACACATCCCGGGCTTTGACCTCGCCATGCCTACAAGGTCAGATAGGCCCAAAACGGCGACGCAAAGACCTTATTTCAAAGTCTTTGACCAACACCCAATGTGGTCGCATCGGTCGTGGGACCGGTCGTGGAGAGCTTGAGACTCGGTCATAGATCCGCAGATCTGGTCGAGAGCGGTACACCGGTCGAGAGCTTGCAGATCATATGATCGGGTCGTGAGGACCGGTCGAGAGCTTGAGACTGTCGAGATGGTTTGGATCCTCCCCAAGATTCCTAAGTAACAGAGATCCCAATTTTAGGTAGCATACCATTCTCGCATAAATAAATTATTAGCACATAGAAACGAGCTCACCTCATAATTTAAGTGATGTGCACGAGCTCTTGTCATAGGACCTTGTAGCTTAGCAACCGGATCTGGAGGATGTTGTGTAGTGCGTGTATCCGAAGGAGTGATGTCCTCATCATGTGGTTAGCACGCATAAGCGCTTGGCTTAGTGACACAAGTAACTCGGTCCTTGGGGACCTGGGCACCATTCCATTCACACCCAACATATCACACCAACATCCATTGTGCCCAAGTCAATAACAGCCTTGTTTTCATTTTTATTTTGTTTGTTTACAAAGTAACAAAGCACAAGAGGGACATAATGGAATAATAATTTTAGTGTGATCAAGGTCATCGACATAATGTCGACAACCGCCCATTTCTACCGTTATCTAAGCATTTCGAAGTATTATCAACGTAACTACTAAGTGATAAGAGTCCATCCATCGAACTCTATATCACAGCAAGATAATCCTAGGCTTAGTAGTAGAGAATGAATATTTTACCTACAGGAGATGCATCTATAGGCTCAACTAATCGATAATTTAACACAAAGTAGCAATGCATACATATAAGTGAAACAAAGTATTAAACTTTAAAGTAATGGGACATTAATGGGACATGATCAAACTGCTTGCCTTGCTGTGGCTGGTCACTATGCTGCAGAGAATCACTCACGGGATCAACCCACTCGTCGGCACCTAATCGAAAAGGCTAAAAGAATCGATAAGAACGATTTAAAACCACAAGGATAGCACAGCAAACAAATTCCAAATGCTCTGAAATTTCTACAGCAGCAAGAGGATGATTTTTAGGGAATTTAGCAACAAGAACCAATTGATTTGGATTCTCAATGCAAAAGATATGAGCAAAATATTTCTGCTCAGCCGTAAAAATACCAAACTGCCACTATTCACTAATTTAATTATTTGGCAACATTTTCTAGAAAAGTGGTGCAGCTGGGATTTTTACAGTAAAACAAGCACCTCATGAGATGAATAACCCAGTTGAGTTCACCTCATTTGGAGCTGTTATGCATGTTTTATGATTTTTCAAAGACAAGAACTTGAACAAAATTAAAATGCACAAGAAAGATATTTTGAAAACAGGGACATGCCTAAATCCTATTCTAACATTAGTGCATTAATAGGGTAAGCCAACAAAGTTGGATTCACTCAAAAATATTCTACAGAGATTTACTTATGCATTTTACAAGTTAAAGGAATTTCTAATATAACACTTAAAGCTAGTTTTGAAATCTATTTGCAAAACCATGTTCTGGAGCTGAACTGGGCTCGTAACCATTTTTAGATTGGAGCCCAGGTTAAGCCAGAGCTGCAAAAATTTGAATCACCTAATTTGGATTTAAAATGAATTAGTTATGCATTTTTAAAGTTCATACCTTTTTCAGCTCACAAATAAGTGTTCTCTGGAAATCCTAAAAACCAAAAGAACCGGGAGGACATGAGCCATAGATCCTGGATCTAGCGGCTCAAGACCTCCCAGAGAACAATGCGACGCAGCCGCTGAAGGTCCAGAGGACATGGGCCGTGGATCTTGGATCCAACGGTCCATGTCCTCCCCAAAGAATGCACAAGACGCCGAAAGCAGGGGGAGGTCGTGGCCGCTGATGCTATATCCAACGGACCACAACGAAGTGGAGGACCGGACGCCCAGATTAAGCGAGGGAGGTCCTCAATGGTTGAGATCTTCCAAAGGAAGATCCAAACTATCAAGATCTCCCCAAGGAAGATCTACATCGTCAGGACCTCACATGGAAGGTCCTGGACGGTCCAGATTTTCCAAGGGAGGACCTTAATGGTCCAGATCGTCCGAGGAGGACCTTAACGGTCAAGATCAACCCGGAGGTCATAAACGGCCGAGATGACCACGAGGAGGTCCTACGCGAGGTCAACGTCACTGCACCTCCAGGGAGGTCTCGACGGCTAAGATTGCGCAGGGGAGGTCCCGGACGCTCAAGATCTCCTCGAGGAGGTCTTGGACGGCCCAGATCCAGCGCCATCAGCTCCAGCAGCCACAAGACGCGGCGCGACATCGAAGTTAATGCGCGCAGACACAAGGAGGTCCGCCAGCGAGGTCTTAAATGCGCCGCAAAGGGCGGAAATTAAAGGCGCTTAAGACAACGCCAATGATTAACGAGGTTGAGCAATGATTAGCGATTTAAGAGAGGATCTCTCGCTCGAAAATGACAATGGTGCCGCTGCTGTCCGGCAAAACCCGAAGCGCAACGAAGTGGTCTCGCCGGCGATGCGACCTCACGGCGACATCCACGGCACCACCGAGTGTGCAATAGCCTTTGCGCACACCATGGGCTCACTGACGGCGGCGACGGCCTTTGAACACCGGTGAGCCGAGAGGACAAAGATGCCAAGCACGCCAAAAGACCCAATCGGAAGTAAAGCTCCGCAACAACATTCAGCGGTGCCCAAAGAACTAGGGACTATCAGAGGGTTACCCGGAGGTCCAGAGGTGCCGAGGAGGTCGAGGAAGGTGAGGACCTGAGCCGGGAAGACAAGGAGCTCCACCGCCAACTCCAACTCCAAGCTCTACTTTGGCTAACTCAGAATGCCCAAACTAAACAAGTTAGGACTTGGTCACAGAGGGAAATGGCACAACATGAAGCAATGAGAGGGATAGGAAAACTCAGGACCCTTGTCCACCGAGGAGCTCCAAGGTGCTCCAATGGCGCCAAGAGAGCTACGGTGTTTAGAGCTCATAAGCACAAAGGTGCAAGCAAGGCAAAGAATGGTGTGTAAAGGAAGCCAAGGCAACAAGGGGGGTTTTAAACCTAGGGCAAAGAGGTCTCGACCACGGGTTAAGCTCCCGGTGAGCTTAGCCCATGGAGGTCCACGGAGGTCCATGGCTTGGACAAGATGGAAAGGACAGGTAGGTTGGTCTAACATGGGCTAGGGGCTGAAGATCGCCACGCATTAAATGCGCTGCAGGCGAGCCGTTGGACAAGACCTTGCTCGACTTTCTCCATCGCCATGGCTCTTGCACGCGAGCCCAAGCTAGAGAAGAACAGACCTCAACACCACCGTTGGATAAAGAGGATGGGGAGGTCCTGCCCTGATGTGATTAGAGTTTGAAACGGTAAGTTTTAGGATCGAGGAGGTCACAGCCCTCCGATTTGGATCGGGAGGTCGTGGCCCTCCGATTTGATTGCATGGATGCTAAGTGAAAAAGGGACAGAGGTCCAAGGCGTTGATCTAACCAACCAAGTGACATCCCGGGAGGACTTAACCGCACGCGACTTTGAAAGTGAGGGGGAGGTCATGGCCTTAGGATTTAAATCCAAGGGCACACAACCAAAGGGGAGGTCCTGAGCTTGCGCATAGCGCACAGGAGGTCATGGCCTTTAGATTTAGATCTAAGGGCTACGACCTCACAGGGGTGGGAGGTCAGAGAGGTTAACAGCGAGGGGAGGTCCTGGCCAT
Source organism: Phyllostachys edulis (assembly GCA_036346405.1). Classification (NCBI taxonomy): domain Eukaryota; kingdom Viridiplantae; phylum Streptophyta; class Magnoliopsida; order Poales; family Poaceae; genus Phyllostachys; species Phyllostachys edulis. The sequence continues at coordinate 70,800,492 of CM070550.1, forward strand.
GGATCTTTGATCCAACGGCTATGACCTCGATGAGGTGGGAGGACCTCGCTGTGATGGTTTGCAGAGGAGGTCGTGGCCTTTGGATTGAATCCAACGGCTACGACCTCAAGTGAGTGCAAAGGGAGGTCTGATGGTTTGGTAGCGAGGGGAGGTCATGGCTATGGATCTTTGATCCAACGGCTATGACCTCGCACAGGTGGGAAGGGAGGTCTGATGAGTCAGGGGAGGTGGTTGGGCTTGACCAGTTTGGAAAATGGCTCAGCCCAAGAAACAGTGCAAGTTTTGAATTCAGTTTTTAACAGCTGAGACTTTGCAGATTTATTTGAGATATCAAACCAGCTCCAAAATTTATGAAACTTTAACTGGAGCTTGCTGACATTAAGATTAACCTTACATAAAATTTCCAAAGGTTTTTATGAAATGCATTTTTCTCAGAAAATTCATTAAGGCTGTTCAAGGAATTGTTTTACCTCCAAAAATTATCAAACAAGTTTGAAAACTCATGATATGTTTCAGAGAGGTCCCACATCAACTCTAGGACCAAGGAAGATTATTTCCAAAGGTTTGGCACATGAGTTGTGACAAATGGAAAATGAGTTTGACTTTTGGTCAACAAGAACTTTGTGTTTTTGGATTACACAACTCTTGGACAATAATTACATGTGAGTTCAGGGGTTTTAAGATGTGAGAAAAGTTTTAATTTCTACACATTTAATTATATTTGAAACAAACACCTGTTTAGGTATTTGGGATGTTACACTTTGTCCACCATTCGGTCCTATTCTACTGCCCCATTGGCATCAGAGTACCAATCGGCTATATCGAAAAGTCCTGACATAGACCTAAGCAGGTTGATGTTGAGGTCCTCTGTAAACTTTCGATATCTCACCGCTTATTTAAAAGCTCGAATCACAAAATCATCAGAAATATTTGGGATAGTATTACGGACTTCTATGAAATGCTTTACAAACTGTCGTAAATTTTCGTCGGGGGTTTGGCGAACTGATGCAAATCATCCTCCTTCCCCGGTTTTGCATAACAAATTTTGAAGTTACTTTGTAATGTATTACAAAGCATCTCCGAATTATGTATGGATCCCTCAGGCCGATTGAACAATCAGGTCCTAGCGGAACCCTTTAGAACCGTAGGCAAATAATTAGCCATTACCTTATCATCACCTCCAACAGCCTGAAGGGCGGTAGTATAGACTTGGAGGAACTCTGACGTGTTTTGCATTCCGTCAAAATTTTCTATATTTCCTGGCTTGAACTTCTTCGGCCAGATAGCATCTCTTAGTTCGAGAGAGAAAGCCTTGCAACCTGCATAAGGCCCAACACATTGTCATACATTACGATGATTATTTCGTCCAGCAGGCGATCTGGGACGTCTATCACGTCCCAAAAAATGGTTATCATGCTTACCTTGGCCCTGAACATAACGGCCAGAAGCACCATAATTTCGGCTTTGCCTTCGGCGTCCAATCGAGGACCTCTAGGTGTGAGTCCATTTGGGAAAGTGTAACAGCCCAAAATTTCAATTTTGGTTAAAGTTTAAAACTTATTTGAGTTTGTGAATTTTCTGAAATTTTAAAAAGCTTTGTCCTAAATGTTTTAAACCTAAAATAATTTAATTACAAAATTTATTATCAGGTTTAAGTTGGGAATAATTTTATTAAGTCTAGAATGTCTCTAAGGATTTATGAGAATTTTTGTAGAATTTTTGGACTCTTTTTGCTATTTTCTAAGTTCAAAAGGAATTAACCAGATTATTTAAAATAGAAAACTAAAAGAAAACCCTAAACAATGGTTGGGCCGAAATCAAGATCAGGCAGCCCAGCCCGGCTTCCTTTGCCGGCCCAAAACCCCACTCGCTTCAATTCGGACCGTTGATTTAAATCCAACGACCAGCACCACCAAGCGCCTCCCTATCTCTTTTCTCTCCCCACCGCCTAATCCCAATCGGACGGCATCTAAGCCACCACGCCACCCCATTCCCACACCGCCGGATCAAGATCCGACGGCCCCGGCCATCTTCTCCCGCGTCCTTCTCCGCAGCCCACCGCCTCCAACCGCCATGGTCACATGGGCGTGAAGCTCAAGAACGGCCTCAACCACCCCCCGCCTTCTCCGCTCGGTCGCAAGACTCGCGGCCCACCTCCGCCACGATCCCCACCTTTCTTTCCTCTTCAAGACGCGGGCGCTTAAGCCTTAACCCGCCAGGACCCCCACTTAACCCTCGCCTCGGAGCCCTCTACCCCTATAAAGCCACCCCAGCGCGCCTCCACCGCAACTCAACACCACCACCCATTGCTCCTCCTCCATAGCGCCGAATTTCGAGGTTCTCACCGGCGCCGAAGCTTCGTTCTTCTCCGATTCCGGCCATTGTCGTCCCGCTTCGACCCGCCGACCACATCTTCGCACCACCGCTGCGCTGCGGCCAGAGCACCCATCCACGCCGCCGGAGACCCTCGAACGACTACTTCGACGACGATCAAGCTTCTCGCCACCAAACCTCGCCGTCGACGACATTCCGGCCGCGCCGCCGCACCTAAGGTAGCCACTAGGTTCCCTGCCTCCTCCTCGTTCCAATGCGCACTCGCCGGCCTCAGAGTGCAAAGACGGCCACGGTGACCTTTGGTCCGACGCCGCCACCACTTGCGTGGCGTGGCCACGTGAGGCGCCCATGTGGCGCCACCACGCCCATGTGGCGCCACGCTGCATGGGCGTACACATCACGCCACCTCCTCGTGCGCCAAGGCCCGTGGACTAAGTCCACGTGGCCGTGTCTCCTACATAAGGGGCCCGCACGCCGTAATTGTTTTTAATTTCTTATAAATCCCGAATTCCTCGCTGATGTCAGATTGCGCAATAATTGGAGTTTCCTTTAGAAAATAATTCGAAATCCTTTTAAATCACGATTTAGGATTTAATTTGTAAAATTTCTAACTTTTGCATTCTAATTCCAAATTAGGTGATTCCAATTTCTAAAATTTTATAAAATTAATACCTAGCTAAATAAAATATAAAAATTTGAATTGGAGTAGGTTTAAACTGTCTGTTTGAATTTGAAATAATTTAAACCATTAATTTAGGAAGTAAACTTGTAAAATTCATATCTTTTGAACCATAATTCCAAATTTGATGATTCAAATTGCTAAAATCTTAGAAAATTATTATCTAACTAAATAAAATATAGTTATTCAATTTGGAGTTCAGTCTAGTTCTGTTTTAGAATTTAGAAATTCATTTAAATTCCAAATTTAGATTTAAATTTGTAAAATTCATATCATCTCAATTCCAATTCCATATTTAGTGAATTAAATTTCTAAAATTTTATAAAGAGATTATCTAGCTTAATAAATTAAGATTAGTTTATTTAGAATTAGTTTAAATTGTCATTTTGAAGTTGAAACTATTTAAATTGCAAATTTAAGATTTAAACTTGTAGAATTCATATCTTTTATGTCCTAATTCCAAATTGAGTGTTTCAAATTTATAAAGTCTTATAAAATTATATCTAGTCAAATAAAATATAATTATTTTATTTGGAGTTAGTTTAAACTGTCGCCTTGTATTTATTTTGAGTTTCAATTGATTGTCGATTTTCACGCTTAGATTACTTACGATTCCGGGAATTTGATTCTTCCAAGAATTAGAATTTCAAGACTTCAGCGAAGGCAAGTTATACTTTGATCATCTTGCACCTACTATTTTAAAGTTATTTAAATTCAGTTTTCAAATTATTAAGTGCATGCATACTTTTATTCAAGTATTTTAAATTCTGCTTAAATGATTAGATATTCCAACTGTCCTTGTATGGCCAATATTGAATATTGAAATGTCATCCCTTGTCCCCATAGATAAATTGTTTGGAAATGCTTAGCAAATACTTAGACCATGATTTGATTTTGGGGAGGATTTAGCCAAATCTTTACAAACTTGTTTTAACATTGAACCTATGGTATTGTCTTACCATAGATTTGTTGTAAAGGTGGTTTTACTAAATAAAATAAAGATGGTTTGGACTTGGGGGTAACGGATGAAAGGTGGGTGCAGTTTATGCACGGTTTAATCTGTTAGGATTAAAGCCTGTGGTTTAATTTGAAAGACGCCTAAGTCGCTTAAGGACCGCCTTTGAGCTGCCTTTGCTATGCCAAAGCATCACCACATGTCCTGTATGGGAAGGACCTGGCTTAATAATTTGGGATACCTCATAGATATTCGTGCCATATTGTATGAGTGGGTGTTGGCAAGACAAGAGTCCCACATGGCGCAAGAGGGGCTCCTGAGGATGGTTAGTCCAATGGAAGCGAAACCTTAGCGGCATGAGTACTTTGAGGTAGATCATTGTAACGGCCTTGTGATATTTGTTCACACACGCCTTAGAAGCGTGGATTGGCCGACACAAAGGGTATAATATCTCGTGTGGGTAAAGTCTGCATAAACTCGCAGAGTAGAAAACTATTCAATAGCTGCGTCATGGCATGGACATGCTAGCAAAGCCACTTTGAGTTAGACTTGTTTTTGTTTTAAAATGGTTTCAACAGATGTTTTCAGGATGGATAGTCCTGTGGGAAAAATTGGGCGGTTAGCCATTGTGATTGGAGGATATCCATCACCTTTCTTGGAGGTTATCCACATTATTCCATTGTCATTTAAAATATGATTTTAATTAATGTATGAAAATGGCCTTGCAATCTAGTATGATTATTTAAATTAAACTGCTGCTTTACGCAAAATAACCCTGCCCATATCCTTTGTTTACCTTATGCATGCATTACAATTCCATATTGGTGTAACTTGCAGCACTAGTAGTTGTGCTCATGCTTGCTTTATGCAACAAAATTTCAGAGAAGACTTCTATCGTGACGGTGAGGACACCGACGCCTAGGTTACGCCCTGCACGATTGCTGTGGCGGATCGCTCGCCTACCACTATCTTTTTATTTCATTGTTATTTACTTTTTATTTGGCTTCATGCCCAATTGTATCGAACTCGATTTACTATTAATGAAATGCGAGATTTGGTTATGTTATCATTTTTGTAATCGTGTACCGGAAATCCCGGATCGTGTATGAACACAGAGGGTTCGGATCTTTCGCTCCGGGTCCGACAGTAAAGCACAATGTAATGATCGGTAGAAATATTCTCCATCGTGATCATGTAACTCTTGTGCAATAGCACGCATTACTTGAACTCTTTGCTCTGAAGTTAATCCTTCCAGAGGGCGTGCGTTGGCACTTGCTAGGTAGCGAATACGTTCTGCAAGGGAATCCTCCAGCATGGGGGTTGGTAAGGCATTTAGATCTCTTACCATCGTTGCCCGCAGCGGTGGCGCATGCATCGCCTGTGGCGGCGCCCTCACCGAGGAGCCAGGGGCGTCTCGGTAGTAGTGGTCACGAACTTGCAAGACATACACTTGTGTGGCGGGACGTATCTCAGCTTGTCGGGCCTCTTCCTCTCGTTGGAGGCATTCCCGCTCTTCTCGTTCCTGGCGTTGCCCTGATGCTTCGGGATTATCGCCGAAATTGGGTTGATTGCCACCGACTGCGGCGACCTGACAACCGCTGGAACAGGCGGAAGGGGTGAACATGCCATCGTCCTCTGAGGAAGAGGACAAGTTGTATTGTAGGGCGAAGAGAATATTTTCCCCAGATGTTCTCTCTAGGCCTTCAGTGTGGAGGCCGCCAGCGAGATCATCATAGTACGCTGGGCTCTAGGAACCTTCTGAATCTCCTGCTCTAAGGGAGATAGGTTTCGATAGTACTCGCCCACGCCGCACTTTGGGGACTAAGGCACACCAACAGAGAGCCAGCGGATGCGGACTCGATGGGCGACGGTGCCTTAGCAATGCCCCGGAGGAACCATGGGCGTTGCTGGATACGAGGACAAAGTTTTCCTCCATGTTATCATCGTAATCAGAAATATCGAGGATGATTTCTTCTCTCCACGCAAGCAAGTTTTGATTCATGAGCAAAGCACGGGATACATTACCAAAACTGAGTTGGCAAAAATGATGACAGTGATCCCCACGGACGGCGCCAACCGTCGACGTCTGGGACTCTCGTCATAGAACGGACAAAAAAGAATATTAAAAAAATAGAGATTGCTATTTATTCGCCAAAGGACTTGAAACGGTGATCTATATTGCAAAGAGTATGCTCTGATTACAGGGAAAATGATTGTGAATACACGTGGATTACGGCTTGAATCAAACTCTCTCTTACAAAGGCACATAGGCCGGGCTTTTATAGTTTTACAAGCGTCGGCAGTTGATTGTCGTAGCACCTCTTCATGTCAATGGTCGCATCACTTTAAACCAATCATCGCGTCAAACCAATCATCGCGTCCCTTCATGGTGACCGTTGTGTCTCCGGATGTAACAGCCAATATCTTCTCTACGTGGGTTGTAGTTAATCGCACATGGGTAACCGCCTTTGAGGATCTCCTTTGTTGAGGAGAGGTCCTGGGATGGTCCGAAGAGTCCTTTCCAGGAGAGAGGTCCTGGAGTGGTCCAAAAAGACCTCTAGGGGAGAGGTCATGGAATGTTCTGAAGGGAAGGTTCTTGGGCCCACCTTCTAACTGCGTAATTAATCCTAGGCCCAGCAAGCTAATTTGGGCCCAATAGAGGATCCAGATTACTTTCGAATAAAGGTATATCCAGATAATTCAACAATCTTCATCATTCGGCGTGCCAGATCACAGGCGGTTCTTGTTAATAACCATTTATGATACATATCACTGGCGTTTATTAAGAAGAACCATCTATGATATTTGGTCTTCAAGCACAATTTTAGAACAGTCTGTCATTATCATAGACAGTTTTAAACACAAACGGTCTCTGGTTCTCCGATTATCACAGATAGGTATATCCTAGAACAGTCTGTGAATTATCATAGACGGTTCTTATTTAAAAAAAGTATGTGATATGCGACCATATCACATACGGTTTGTTCCACTAAACCGCTTGTGATAGTTCCATCTATAGCTAAAAATGTTCAATGAACATGTTTTCTCATCTGGTATTCGCGGCATGGCGGAGCGATTGGTTTTCTGAGACAACGCATTTCGCATATTGTTCAGTAAACATGTTTTCTTGCTTGATTCTACTCGGTGGCTTTGATCATGTTAGCCGAAAGGCTAATGTGCTGAAATTGTGATTCCTTTTAACTGTTAAACAAATGATCCTCTGTTGGTTGAAAGTATAATCGATGTTTATGAGATAATTCTTGACATATTAGTAAAGCATTAGTTTGAGCTCAAAGTCTAATTTGCAGTTGTCATATTTAATTAGTGAAGAATATTGGCAAAAATGGCAAGGAATTATATCTGAATATTTTCTAAAACTATGCTAAAACCACTAATTTTATAGCAATATGCTTTAACTATGATTATTACTGCTGAAATTATATCTGAATATTTGCTAAAACCGTTAATTTTACGACAAGTAGTTCAACACCTGTGCAAAGAACTTGGTGTACTCATGCCTAATCCTACAGCCGTCGCAGCAGAAGATGACGTAGTCGCCCACCGCTCGTCTGCCGCACCGGTGCTCGTGCATCGCTGACCGCCCTCCCAAGCGCAACACCCGCCCAAAGGCCCACCCATCTTCTTCCACATCGCCTCCCGGATTGCGTCCGCAGCGAGCCTCCGGCACCGCCTACACTCCCAGTTGGTCGTCTTGGCCGTCTCACACTCGTCGCCGGTCGGCTCGCCCTCGACTTGGCTGATGTAGGGCTTCCCAACGTCGCAGAAGGTTCTAGCCATCGCTAATACAGACGGTTCTTATTGAAAACAGTTTGTGATAATTATATATCACAGACTGTTGTATTTTATAACCGTTTGTGATACATATCACGGACGGTTTATTCCACTAAACCGCCTGTGATAGTTTCTTCTATAGCTAAAAAATATTATGTTTTTCGGCTAGCCTTAGGAGTTAGTATGTATGAGTTGTTTTTCACATAGAAGACAGTAAGATAAAAGACATGTTATTTAGTAAACATGTTCAATATAGACAATAACTTGAACTCCAAACTGGATTTTTTATATCATTTTTTGTATTTACATATGGCCAAATAGCATGGCCATGCTATCGCTTCTTACAAAAGATTTTCTCAAAGTAGAAATAAAAAAAGATCAACTTGTTGTTGGTGTAAAAACCGAACACGAGTGAGGGGGCGGACGTCGGCTGTGTTACGGGCCGGCGACCACGAGAGCGAGAATGACGCGAGAGTTTATACAGGTTTGGAGGTCCAAGAGGACTGCCTTACTCCTGTAGGTGGCCTATGGGGGTTCGAAGGTTCCTCCCGGAGGCTCACCTATTAGCTTGCTTTCTTATATTTCTTCAGAGCTCTCCCTCCAAACGAGAGATATATGGGGTATTTATAGGCCCTTGGGTCTGTACAAATGACGGGAATACCCCTTTAGTGAGATAGCTAGTCTATAAATACAAGCGAGAGGTATTACAGTCTTTTATGAGTATAAGTGAGGGATACAATTTGTCCTTGTTAGGCAATTATATTTCCTGATTCGCTAAGCAGGTGTCGACTTTGTAGAGTGGGTCCCGCCAGTGAAGAATGCATTTTTTTTCTTCCAACAGTAGCCCCCCTGCCCGTTGGCGTTTCGGGGGAACACCAAATGAGGCAGTTTTGAATTGTGCTTTACGTGCAGAGGTTGATATTTCATAGAGTCTTTGTGGATTTGAATTGCGGTTACGTCTAAAAATGTGCTCCGAGAATGCTAAAACACCAGGGTATCAGGCTACCAGCTAGCTAAATAATGTCAAGTGCTACGGTCCAATTGTTGGCACATGCAAGTTGTAACAGCGACCAGACACATGGCTCGAAATTTTCTTTTTAGGCGTGGGTCCTACTGTCGCTGTCCTTCTGCCTTGATGCAGGTCTCTGTGCCTTGCTTTTTTCCATGTGAGGTTACACCTTGTCACGTGATGTTGGCCAGCACAAATCCACCTAGTGGTCTACTTATCTTCGTTCTTTCCCCCATTCCTCTTGCTTGCTCTTGGTGCTTTTGGCAGAAGCCCCCTGTCAAAGCTCATCCCGCACGACTACCTTCGGCGACGCCCCTTCGGCCACCTCCAGCTCCGCCTAGCGCGGGTCCCTTCGCCCTTCGGTGGCGCCCCTTCGACTACCTCCAGCTCCGCCCAGCGCAGGTACACCTTTAGCCCCCTGACCGGGTAGGAGTTGACGAGAAGGCGACGGCGGCATGGCTGTGCGAGCCGACAAGTAGGAGGCGGACGGCGGGGCATCGGCGAGGACTGGACACCACCACCATCAGATCTGGGTGTGCTCGTCCCATGCCACGGTGTCATCGTCCTCTACATCTATGGTGCCATATCCGCGTTCAAGCGCCACGCAACGCTCGGCCGCGCCGCCGCTCGAACGGCGCCAAGGCCTGGCACCTCGCTGCCCGGTCGCCGCCGCTTTGCTGCCGCTGCGCCCGCGATCGCCAACCAACGCTCGCAGCTGAGCTGGCTACCAAGGCCGCCAGCCTTAGCTTAGCGCCTGGTAGTACAAGCATCGCCTTAGCGCCCTGGCAACTGTGAAAGAGACTTAAAGTTAGTCATGTGCTTGCTGTCTCACAGAACCTCATGAAAGGCAGAGCAAAAACAGTCTTGCACAGCGCTAGGTGTGGGAGGTGGACACTGCACCTCGAATAGACTGCCATGAAATGAATAGACTGTACATTGAACAGCCTTGCTGTCTCTAGGGCCTCTCGAACATAGAGAAAGAATCTTTGCTTAGAAGGGCATAATTAGCTTAATCTCTTATGTCTTGATTCACCAAAATTCAGTATCGGCTCCCATCTTTTGACGCTAATCCGTGCACCTGCCATCATCTACAGTTTTGCTCCAAATAGTAGTACTTCAGTATTCCATGCATCTTCTTTTTAGCCGACCTAGCTTTAGGCTTTGCCATTGCTTGCTGCTGCGCGGCTTGCCCTCGTCTATCCGTCCTTGGTCAGGGTTGGTTGTGCAGGTAGGCACGACTATTTGGCTTGGACAGTGGGAGTACGCAAGCGGCGTTCGACATGACTCTACCCGTGTACGCCTACCGTGCCAAATGCGCGTACACATGCCACAGCTGGGACCGGACGGTGTGGCTCTGTGGGTTGAACTGTGCCTATCAGCCCAAGTAGCTGGGAGATGAGCCCACCTCAATACAGATGGAACATTGAAGCCCACGAGTTGGCGTAGGATTGCTAAGCTCGAAATTCCCAGAAGCCATGGCAACTTGTCACTTTAACTGTGATAGGGGATTGGGCGCCGAGAGCCCATAGCCAAGCATGGCACATGGGCTTATCCCATATTATTTATGTGCCTATTGGTATTCCTGTGCTGACTACTTATCCATTATGCATTGGTGGAATTGCATGTTTTCATCGTTCTGCCACCATGACTAAGGACTGCGATCTTTCTCGCCGAGTAAAGGGAGACGGGACCGGGCCAAGGCAGCCAGGATGGACCTACCATGTGACGATTTTGAAGAGGAGGTCGAGATCCTCGATGATGACCTCGACAAGAGAGCTCTAGTGGGGGTCGAGCCTTCTTCCCTCACTAAGGTAGAGAAGGCGGCGTTGGTGGCACCTGAGAGCCACCTTACACTGAGCGACATCCGATGGCCGGGGTCGGACGAACGCCCCTGCCCCCCAAAGGGGTACACCATTGCGCTCAAAGCTTGGTTTTAGGTTGGCCTGGGGCTTCCGATCCATCCCTTCATCTGGTCCCTCGTGAAGCATTACCAGGTTGAGCTCTCGCACTTCTCGCCCAGCCTCCTTGCTAGGGTGAGAGTGTTCCTATGTCTGTGTGAAACAGCAATCGATGGCAGGTGTCTGAAGCCTACCATCATGGCCTTTGACTACTTCTTCCATCTCCAGTAGTCGAATGGGAGGTTCGGACCGCTAGGTTCACTGACCTCGACTGTTCAGCGTCAGGGCGAGTATCATGTCCATGCCACTAAGTACAACTGGAACCGTCTGGGGAAGAAATGGTTTTACTTGAAGGTGGAGGGCATTCCATACACTGGCAGCCAGCCCAAGATTACCCATGGTGGATATCCTGAGATTCCTTCTCTCTCGGACGCCGACTAGGAGTTTGTTCGTGCTACGTCCAAAGTTCGCAAGTGGAGCGGCATTCGGGACTTGATGGAGGAGATGACCCTTTTGGACGCTAGCCACCTAGTTCACAAGAAGCGCGACTACCTGATGGTCTCCAAGGCCAAAGGTGAGCACGACTTGGCTAGTTTTCTCCTTTACTTGTGGTTTGTCCCTGATTAGTGAATCTGAATCCTCTTTTCACTTTTGCGCAGTGTGCTCTCCCAAGAGGGCAGTTGTGAAGGCCAACTGGATCCATGGGGAGATGACTGTCACTGAGTATGAGGCGCTTGAGGAGGTCGGCGTTTCTAATGGCCAAGGGTGTAACAGTATTGCTAACAGCTTGAAGTTGATGATGCCTCCTCGAGGCAAGCCCGTCCCCGATCCCTCGAAGAGGAAGAAAGCCAAGGTGTTGGATTCAGAGGGCTCTGTTAGCCCCTCCACCCCCCCCCCCTGAAGGTTCAGCCGATGATGAAGCCCTCTGCTGCTGGAGCGAGGCCTCCTACCGCGAGAACAAAGCCTTCTGTCATAAGTCGCTTCCGATATCGTGCTCCCAGCACCACACAACCTCCCTTGGGGCATCCTCCACGCCCTGCTTCCTCTGGCCATGCCTTGCGTAAGGAGAAGCTTCAGGATCTCAAGGTACTTCAGAGGTCACCTCTACAAAAGAGGAAGAGGGAGCCCTCTAAAGGTGATCCTCCCCGTGCTCCCGACACTGAGCCTGGGTGCGGGTTGCTCGAGAGTCTTCACAGAGTCGCATGACCTCTCAGTCCACATCCTCTTCTCTGAGTTCCAGTTCTGTGTCTCTCACAGGCTCCAGCTCTGCAAGGTCCCTTGTACGCACGGTTGAGGAGCTATTGGAGGAGGGAGAGTTAGGCTTGACCCCTCGTGGGGGCTCGGAGGTTCCCACCCCTTAGTATTGTGATGCCTTTGATTCTCTCTTTGGAGATGAAGGTTAGGCACATTTTATTTTTTGTTTACTTTTGTTCATTTGTCACCTATTGTTCATCAATAATATCTGCTTGTGCCAGATGTTGCCGAGGCAGGAGCACAAGCTGGTGACACGGGGAAGACAGCTGTAGGATCAAGGATAACCGACTAGAGGGGGGTGAATAGGAGGTTTTTAAAATTTTTAACAAATTAACAATTTACCCAATTAATAACATAGTCTAAACAAGTTATACTTCTAGCTAAACAAAATAATCACAATAATAAGCTAGAAATATAAAAGCGGAAGGTAAAGACTAGAAATAACCACAAAGACACGACGATGTTTTTCCTGTGGTATCAAGACTTGCCGGTCTTCACTAGTCCACGCTGAGGGAGCTTGACGCCTCAAGCCGGCTCCACTAATTAAACCTTTCCTCAAGTCACTATGGTTGTTCTTCCTCCACTCCGAGATGGTGAACACCGAACCACTCACAAGCTTGCACCGCCTCTTCACAATCTTCTTCAAGAGATCACCGTGTTCTTCTCCAACTGCCTAGGAGTGCGGCAACACTCCAAGAGTAATGAATCAAGGTCTTCACTTGACGGCACTCAAGTGCACATGGATCAACTAGGAGAATGAATGCACTTGAATGTATCTCAACAAGCTCACAATGAATGCACAAGAGTGTTTTGAGTGTTGAGTGAATGCAAAGGCTCTCAAGGCTCTATGAATGTCAAATGGGCACTAGCAACCTTGACTTGAGCAAATGGGGGTATTTATAACCCCACAAGCAATTATGACCGTTGGAAACGAAACCAGAGAAGTCAGCGAAATCGGCGACGATCACAGCAAGTGGTCGGTACGATCGAACTCGATCGAGCACACCAACTGCTAGACCAGATACTAAAAAGGAAAAAGTAGCCGTTGAAATTTCAATGAACGACCGCAGTAAACGCGCGATGCGTCCGATTTCTACAGTACTGCTTTTACGAGCAGACGACCGCTTGTAGGGTTTCGCGATTTACTCAAGGATTGCACCGGTTACGAATTTTGTACCGCCATATAAAAATCGAATGACCAAGAAGCCAAGACGACTGCTCCAAAACACTAACGTCCGATTTCGAGATAAGTTTCGAGCGATTTTACACTAGTTCTGCTTTTATTGAACCGCCTCATAAAAATCGGAATGACCGCAAAACAAGACGATCAGAAGTCACGCAAGCAGACGACCGATTTCCATGAGAAAGTCATAGGCAATTTGGTAACGCTTCGGTTTTATTGAACCGCCAACTAAAATACGGAATGATCAAGATCTGCAGACGACCGCTCAGGACCCTATTGCCCGCTTCAACACTTAATTGGTTGTTCCTTCAAAATGCGGTACTACCGCCGAGTAATGTCCCATATATCAAGACTAAGCATTTACGATCGCAAGTAGAATCTCGGTACTACCGATTTTGAATCAAGACTTAGAATTTTTCAAACATTTCAAGTTAAAAATTCAAATGCATGCATAATCCTAAATTGATCCATATGGCATAAGAATATGCTATCAAGCTACTAGCCATGATCCTCTTAATAGTACGGCGCTTATCCTATAATCCGGTCTTTCAACCAAACTCCCAAGATCGGTAAAATAGAAAAGGAACCTAGACTACTAGTACCTTGTCTTTTAACCCTTGTGGATCTTTCATTTTCTCGCTTGGCATGCATCTTTGTGTCAACAAGTTCACCAATGGGACTTAACCTTGTAAATACTCAATAAACTTGTTAATCCCATATTCACATATTGTCATTAATTACCAAAACAATTTTTAGGGCCTAGATGCTTTTCAACAAATACCATGGTCCAGGCCCAAGAGGTGAGAAGGTCCCCGGCCTCGAGGTTCAAAGTGCGAGGATCATGGCGGGTCCACGAGCTACTCCTCCAAAGGAGTTGCCTTCTTACGTCGTCCCGCTCATTGACGATGACGATGCAGTAGCACAGATTCATCGCCTCACCGAGGGGCGTATCAACAAGTATATGGCTTGCTTCCGTGATACGCAAGACGTCGGAGAGTTCTCCCAGCTTCTCAAGGATTGGTTGGGCACTACCGTAAACCTCTACTTCCAGGTACCTTCGTAGCTATTACCTTCCTTCGCCCAACACATGCTTCCCAATCAGCCTCTAATGTTGTTATTCTGCATGCTCCCCGTAGGTCACTTCCATCTCTGACATCATTAGGGATGAAGCCCCCCGGATCATAGAAGAGATGTTCCAAGAGGCGATAGCCGAGGCTCAGTAGAGAGCATCGCAGTTGGATGATGACAGACTGAAGTCCGCGGAGGAGAAGCTGAAGGTTGCAGAGGGAAAACTGTGGATTGCTGAAGACAAGTTGAAAACCACTGAGGAGAAGTTGAAATTTTCAGAGGAGAAGGCTAGGGTCATTTTCCATGTGAATGTGAGCTTGGAGGAGGGCGTGACCAAATCCTGGCAGTGACTGAATCACTTCTTCGGACTTCAGATCACCCTCACTGTACAGAGGTCCTTTGAGAGCTTAGGTGGCTAAGGTTGCCCCAGTCCCATCAGGGGTGACGAGGCCAAAGGTGTGGGTTCCCCTCCTTGAGGAGCGAGCCACCACATTTAGGTCGCCAAGGACTGGAGCCAGTCCTTTCCCATAGCAGCTTTGACGACATTGGCTTAACAATGAAACAATTCTTGTAATAAGTATGAGAGAATGTATGAGAATTATTTTCTTGTTAAGTCTATTTTAAAGAAAGCTCCCCCTAAACAAGTGTATAAAGAGATAGAACATTTGTAGAAAATTTGAGAATTTTGGGCGGAGTTTCTTTAGCAGATTTGAACTTGAGGAAATACAATATTAAGATATGACAATAAGTAAGATTGCATTTAAGATAATAAACATAAGCATCCAACAAGTTCAACAAGTTAAACGACACATAGTTAAACTATTACAAGCACAGATAAGTTCATCATTACAAAATAAGTCCAACATATATGAGCTAACACATATAAGTCCATAGTAGCGCTTTCTCCCCCTAAAGCTATATCTGTTCACTTCTTTCTTCTTTATCTTCATACTTCTCCCCCTTTGGCATCAAATACCAAAAACAGCTCAGACGCTGGGATCCTGAGGAATGACGTCCTGTGAAGGTGGATCCTGTGCAGGAGTAGGAGCGGGAACAGGATCGGGATCCTGAGAGGCAAGAGCCAGAGGAGCTGAAATCTGATCTGAGTAATCGAACCAGAGGAGCGGGATCCAAGATGCTAACTCAGAGCCGAGCTGATCCAAGAAGAAGTCTCTAAAATCAAGTCAATCTCGAGTCATGACCTCGGTGGATCGGAGTCAAGAAGCAACAGAGCAGAATCAGATCTGAGGAGTGAGTGCTACATACCGAGCAGGAGGAGGCACAGGGCATAGAAGATGGCCTAGAAATAGGAGGCCGCCGAGTGAAGCGCCAGGAGTCTTCAAAATTCCCTCTATGACACTCATGCTCTCCACAAGTGCAACCATCCTGTTATGGGTCTCATCGAAGAAATCATTCGAGAGTCTGCTCCATCTCAAGTAATCTCCTCGAGTCTCACGCCGAATTCACTGTTCAAATTTTATTTCTTGCAAAGAATTAAGAATGAGTCTCTTGATTCTCAAGAAGTTGTGCAATGGAGCCTTCATCGATAATCGGACCAAGAAGAGGCATCGCCAAAGAATGGGATCATCCTCGTGAGTTTGTTGAGGAGGAACGCTGCCTCGGGGTCTATAGGATTTATGAACTGAGCCAAGACCACCATGATATGCTATCTTCTCGAGAAATCAAGGCCATAATATAAGGTGCATAGTAAATCCTCTTGACTCTGTCTATTCTTGGATGAGACTATGCCTTGAAGGATAACATCCACAACATCAAATTTTACGCCTCATAATATGATCTATAATGTTCCAGCGTGTCCCCGATAGCATCAAAATTGCCGCTCTTAGGATAAAAGGTGTGATTGATAATCCTGTTGATTATGCTTGGCAATGGCTTAAGTCCGTGATGGTTCCTAGCTTGCATTTGACATTGGAGGCATAAAAATCATTCCAAGCAGAGCCAATAATGCTTTGGACTATCAAAGATTTTCTCCCAAGAACTGGACCTTACTCTTAAGATTTGTTCAATTCTTCCTTTGTACTTTGCAAATCTCTAGCCACGTAATCCACCTAAAAGATTGTAGATCACCGATACATGAACCGTGGCGTAAAACCGTTAATAAGCTCATCATCATAGTTTTGCTTTAAAGCCACAAGGTCGTGAAGACCTACATTATAGAACAACCGATATACTCCATCGTATTTTTCCAAGTCATTCAAGTGAGTCCACTTGATCCATTTATGGTCGTGAATTTTCGCTTTCTTCCATAAAGTTGCTCATAAACTTGCTCTTGAAAAACAAGATATGGAATCTTGGATTCACAGAATCGACTTGAGAAGATATTGATTGACATGCCTTTTTATTGCGTAGTCATCCGCCGAAAGAAGGCGAAATCAATAAGCGATCTTGGAGGTTCACCCAAATTATCAAAAGCGCCTTCTTCTTCGAGTCGTTCTCGATTGAGTCTCATCATCGAGACATAATCCTCACTAGCTTCGCTTCAGATTCTCGTGTCGCCCTTTTCCTTTGTTGTGCACGACCTTCCGATTTAACCGAAGCGTGATTGCCGTGCAGGAGCTTCTCGACGTCGACGACAAGGCGACTGATTAGGAGCCGCAGAGGATTCAGGAGAAGATTGTCCTCGAGGAGGTCCAATTGATTTCCTCGTCGCAACTCTCATCCTAGGCATCTTTAGAACCAAAGAATATGTTACAAGATATTCAAAGGAATGAATGGAATTGAATTTAGTTGAAAAGAAATAACATTTCTGTTCTTCAATCAGGACAATCGGTCGTCTCATTTCATTGGCGATGCACGATCAAGATCATGGTCGTATCACGCCAAGAATCGGACGTTCGATTATCCTGACCGAGTTCTAGGGCTATCAAATCTTGCATATTTTGGTGATTTTCAAGGATTGAATCCATGGATCTGATGCGCAACCATCTTAAGACACCAAAACACACCTTTTGCCCAATTAGAACAACAAAAATTTATCGCATTTTCAATCAAACCCTAAACGGGATATCCTAGGGTTCTAGAATGGATAAAACGCGAATCAAACAACGTTTTACCTTGAGATCTGGGGGAGAAGAACCCTGGAAAGACTTGCAACACGAAGAATGAAAAGATTTCGGAAGTTTTGGGTGGATTTGAGGAGAGGTTTGGAGACTCATGCTAAGAGAGAAAGAGAAGGAAAACTACGAACTGCTCGCGAAGTTAAAAGAGAGAGAGCAAGGAGTAATCGCAAAGAATTTATTTTCTCTCCAAACCGATGCGATCGTCGACATAATGCCGCGATGGTCGTTCCTGCTGCTCTGGTAGTACCGTTGTTATAACGCTCGGTCGTCTCGCTTCGTGCTCGTTCAGCAGATAACTCCTGCCGTTCGATTATCCCGGGAACTTCGGATTTTCTAGGAACCGAGATTATTTTGCAAATGATCCCTAGTTTTGTACTCAAATAAATATCATTAAGGATCATTATGCATAGAATTGACTATTGTCTATCTAAGAACATAATTTTTATGATCATAGCTATATTTTTTTAATAAAGATTTGAGAAACATTTTTATAAAATATACAAATAACATCAAATGAAATACATAACATGAGGCAAGCGCTCAAACAACATTTGAATAGTCTATGATATTTAACTCATTCCTCAATTTGCAAAAGCGCCTTCATCTAATGGCTTGGTGAAAATATCTCGCTAATTGGTCCTCGGTTCTTATGTGGCTAATCTCAATATCTCCCTTGCTCACATGATCTCTCAAGAAATGGTGGCGGATATCTATATGCTTGGTTCTTGAGTGTTGAACAGGTTATTAGCAATTTTCACGACTATCATTGTCACACAAAAGAGGCATTTTATCAATTTTTATTCCATAATCCATCAATATTTGCCTCATCCATAGCAATTGAGCACAACAACTTCCCGCTGAAACATATTCGGCTTCGGCGGTGGATAAAGCTACGGAGTTTTGTTTCTTGGATGACCATGATACTAAGGATCTTCCTAAGAATTAACAACTACCGGAGGTGCTTTTTCTATCCACTTTGCAACCCGCATAATCTAAATCCGAATATCCAATTAAATCAAATTTAGCACCTTTCGGGAACCAAAGGCCAATGCTAGAGGAATGCTTTAAATATCTTAGTATTCTTTTAACGGCCATTAAATGACACTCTTTTGGAGTTGCTTGAAAACGTGCACACATGCAAACACTAAACATGATATCGGGTGTAACATCCCAATTTTTAGAGCTTTAAAAATCATTTAAATAGTTGGTAGAGAGAAAATTCACCATTTGGATTTATTTGAATTTAGTTCAAAAGCTTTAACTTGGACTTTAGTAACAAAACAATTTAATATGAATAATTCCAACATGAATAATAGTCAAAACTATTTTATTTGGATTCTATGAGCTTGGATATATTTTCCGAATTTTCGGAATTTTTCCAAGTTCATTTGCTATTTTCCATTGCTTATTTGAATTTCTCGCTATTTTCTAAAAGGAAAAACCTATTTTAAATCTCCAAACAATCGTTGGCCTAAATCTCTCTACCAAAGACTGCTCATCTCGCCTAATCATTCAGAGTCAGTCCGATCTGAGTTGATTACGATCTCACCCATGTAGCTCCTCGCCTCGCCTCTGCCAGTGGGCCGCCTCCCCGTCTCGCTGCCAAGCGGGCCCGCTACAGGGTCGTCGCCTTCGTCGCCTTCGTCTCACAAGATTAAATCGCGAAAGCAACCGCCATGAGCGGTCAACGCCGAAGCTTCAATGACGCCTCAACCGCCCGCGTCCTCGCGACGCGGCGCCACGACGCCCACGACCACCCCGCCACACCCCACGACCTCGTCCCCATGCGGCGATTCGCCCACGGCCGCAAACCGCCGCCCACGACCTCCACGTTGCCACGCCGCCGGTGCCTCCCGACCTCTATAAAAGCCACCCCGAGGATCGCTGCACCCTTTCCTTAACCCTCGCTCAATTCCACCCGAGAACCTCCGCGATCGCCGCCAATTCGAGCTCTAGGGCTTTCGCCGCCGGTGGGATTTCTTCGATCTTGCCGCCGCCGCCGCCGCCGCGTGCGTCGTGGAGCACCCCACCGTGTTCGCCGTCACCAGACCTACCTCCGGAGCCACCCATTTCGCCGAGCCTCACCGGGCGCCGCCGACAAAACCCGAGCCGCCGCGCTCGACCTCGCCGCCGCCACCACCATCCACCTCAACCACCCGGAGGTACCTCATCGTGTTCGCAATAGCGTTTCTACGCCGTACCACCACCCACCTCGCCGGCGAAAGCATCAGAGCGCCGGTGACCATCGAATCTGTCTTGTGCGCCGTCGTTGTCGTCCTCGCCGACGTGGGCGCCACGCCACTGCCACCTCACCTCCGTGCGTGCGTGTCGATACCACGTCTTGCAGCGTCGGCGCATCCTGCAGCAGCAGTGCGCCACGCCAAAGACTGCTTAAATCGAAGGGCTCGGTGGACTTGGTCCATGGAGTAAGGGTCAGCGACATGTGGGTCCCACGTGTCGATTAATTCTTTAATTCATTTATTTTCCGGAAAATCCTTCGCGACGTCACCTTGCGCAATAATTAGAATTTCCTTTAGAAAAATAATTCATGAAATTGTTAAATAACAGATTTAGGTTTAAATTTGTAAAATTCATAACTTTTGCATCCAAACTCCAAATTGGGTGTTTCAAATTTCTAAATTCATATAGAATTAAGATCTAGCTAATCAAATCAAAATTATTTAAATTTGACTTTTGTTTAAATTTAGAAATTCATTTAAAATTTAAGAGATAGGTTAAAACTTGTAAAATTCATACCTTTTGAATCCCAAATCCAAATTGGATGATTTAAATTGCTAAAATCTTAGAAAATTATTGTCTAATTAAATAACATATAATTATGTAATTTGGAGTTCAGTTTAGTTTTCGAATTTAGAATTTATTTAATTTCCAAATTTAGGTTAAAATTTGTAAAATTCATAATAATTGAATCCTAACTCCAAATCCATCCATTCAAATTTCTAAATTCGTCTAAAATCCAGATCTATCTATTGGAGATTTTTAATTATTTTATTGGAGTTATTTGCTTCTGGTTTTTATTTAGTTTTGTTTGTTTGTGTCGTTTGCGAGTAGACTTCGACGCTGCTGGAAGAGTTGAAGAAGAACGACCTTTCCAAGACCAAGATCCTTTTCAAGGCAAGCTATGCCCTTGACCATTTTGCTTCCCAGTTTTATAAAAGTATTTTAATTCAAATTACTGCATCTTAATTCAAGTATTTATTTAAAAGCTTTTGGGTGCAGTAGTTAATTCCAAATTGATATGCCTCCCTTGTGTAATTGTTAAGCCTTGATTCCTTGTCACCCTAGTTGATAATTAGTTGGTAAATATTGTAGCACCAACGTGGGTTGGTTAGTTGCATATTAGATTGCTTAGCCATGCCACGACTCACTTGTCATGTATCTTCTTTGTTATAAATTGACTAAGTGAATATGAAACTGTGAACAAACTGTGTGTACTATGTGTCTTTGTGGCATATGTTGCACTTAAATCAATCGGGGTGGTAAAAGATTTTGGACCGAGGCAAGGGGTGGATCTTGTGTGAAAGGGGTGGACTGTGAATATTAAAAATCTATGTGTCTATGTGGTTTAGTTAGTGGAAGTCTTGCCTTGGTCAATTAAGGACCTCACCATGTGCTCTATTGAACTGAGCTTCTGCATTTACCAGATGCTGTTTTGAGACAGCCTAGCATAGTAGGATAAGGTATCTGAAATGCTTTGTTATGATTAGTGTTAGCTACACTAATTGTATCTTGTGGGTAAAGTGTACAAACTCTGCAGAGTGTAACTTAATCTATTCGAATAGCCGCGTCCGCGGTCATGGACAATGCTCGGGGATTTGACACTAGGGGTAGATTTTCATAAAATTGTGTGGGAAGGGAGCTATGTGATTAAATCATCTAGCTATGTGAATAACCTGTTAGGCTGTGTGTGTGTGTCTTTGTGAAATAACTTGTTAAAATTATTATTGTCTATTTGTTTTACCTGACTTTAATCTATTAATTGTATTCAATTGCAAAAGTGGCATTTATGCAAAAGAGCCACAGAATGCCTTCCTTTGTAAAAAGCCAGCATATATATATTTTGCATCTCTGTGGTGTGGCTTGCGAGTACGGTGTGTACTCACGCTTGTTTTGACGAATCAAGCAGAGGAGGAGTCTTCACCAGCATTCGAGGACGAGTACATCGAAGGTGCCTGATCGTGAGGTCTTGATCCCAGTCGGTTGCCTGTGGCGAACCGATGGGGTGCCACTACCGTTTATGTTTCCGCTGCCGTTTATTTCCTATGTTAGCCCTGCATGGCTCAATAGTTGTAAACTCGACCTTAAGGTCAAAACCATTATTTGTTAATCAAAGTTAATCGTTTATGTTATTATCCGCTTGTATGGATCGATTACCATCTTTGTTGACACTGTGTGCACTAGCATGATCCTGGGCTAGTGCATTAAACACAGAGGGTCCCGAACCGTAATTTTGGGTCCCGACATCGGGCCTAGATGCGGTAAGATAAAGTAAGCTACCAATCATAGATCTATAAAGCTTTAAATCTACCGGTTTACCTCCCTCATTTAGATCAAGATGACCATTTGTAGCCATGGGAGTCTTGATGGGCTTTGCATCTTGCATGCCAAATCTTTTAAGTAAATCCTTCACGTACTTTGATTGACTTATGAAAGTCCCATATTTGAGTTGCTTGATTTGAAGTCCAAGGAAATAGCTTAATTCTCCAATCATGGACATTTCAAATTCCCTAGACATCATATCACCAAATTCCTCGCAAAAATCTTGGTTAGTAGACCCAAAAATAATATCATCAACATAGATTTGACACACAAAGAAATCATTATCTATGACTTTAGTGAATAACGTTGAATCAATTTTCCCAATTTTGAATCCTTTTGAGACTAAAAATCTCGAGGCGTTCATACCATGCTCTAGGAGCTTGTTTAAGACCGTAGGCGCCTTGGAGAGTTTATAGACATGATTTGGGTTCTTTGCATCTTCAAAACCGGAGGTTGTTCAACAAATACAAGTTCGGATATTTTACCATTTAAGAATGCACTTTTAACGTCCATTTGAAATAATTTAATATCAAAGCATGATGCAAAAGCAAGTAATATTCGAATTGATTCAAGCCTAGCTACGAGAGCAAAAGTTTCACCAAAATCCAAACCTTCGACTTGTGAATACCCTTGAGCGACCAACCTTGCCTTATTTGAACAACTAATCCATTTTCATCTTGTTTGTTCCTAAAACCCATTTTGTGCCAATGACATTGTATTCTTGAATCGTTCCACCAATGTCCGGACTTCATTTCGAGTGAAGTTGTTGAGTTCTTCATGCATAGCATTCACCCAATCGGGATCTTCAAGTGCTTCTTCTACATTCTTTGGCTCAATAGAAGAGACAAAAGAGTAATGTTCACAAAAAGAAGCAACACGAGAGCGAGTTTGAACACCCTTACTTACGTCACCCAATATTTGATCTATTGGATGATCTTTTACAATTGCATTATGGATCCTTGGTGGTTGATTTGAAGGTTGAACATCTTCTTTGTTGTTCTCTTCACTAAGTTGTATTTGACTTGTGGAAGAGGTGGGTGGTTCAACTTGAGTGGAAGATGATGGATCAACTTCGGGCTTGATGTCACCTATTTGCATATGTTCCATTGCTTTTCTTAATGCTTCATTACCTACATCATCCAAGTTCTCATGCTCTTCTTGAGAGCCGTTAGTTTCATCAAATTGTACGTCGTGTCTTTCTTCAACCAAACCGAGTTTTTATTGAAGACACGGTAAGCCTTGCTATTTGAAGAGTAACCAAGCAAGAAACCAACGTCTAGCGACTATCAAATTTTGAAAGACGAACACCCTTCTTTAAAATATAACACTTGCAACCAAAAACTCGAAAATAAGAGATGTTCGGTTTTCTCCTACAAGAAGCTCATAGGAAGTCTTTTTCAAAAGACGATGTAAATAAAACGATTTATGGCATGACAAGCGGTATTAATAGCTTCCGCCCAAAATACATCGGAGTATTATATTTATCAAGCATTGTCCTAGCCATTTCAATCAATGTACGATTTTTCCTTTCTACTACTCCATTTTGCTCGGAGTGTAGGTTGTGGAAAGTTCATGCTTTATTCCAAGTTCATCACAAAAGTCTTCAACTTTAGTATTCTTGAACTCGGAACCATTATCACTCTGGATTTTCTTTATTTTAAAATCAAATTCATTTTGGGCCCTTTTGCAAATCTTTTGAAAATCCGGAGGTTTCACTTTTGTCATCTAGGAAGAATACCCATGTGAACCTAGAGTAATCATCCACAATGACTAAACAATAGCTATTACCTCCAATACTCTTATAGGTTGTTGGCCCAAACAAGTCCATATGTAAGAGTTCCAATGGTCTAGAAGTTGACATGATACTTTTGGAATGATGAGAATTAGCGACTTGTTTACCGGCTTGACAAGCACTACAAAGTCTATTTTTCTCAAACTTCACATCTTTCAAGCCAACAACTAAATCATGTTTGAAAAACTTTTTGAGTTGAATCATTCCAACATGAGCTAGCCTTCTATGCCAAAGCCAACCCAATGAGGTTTTTGCCATTAAACAAGTTCTTAAACAAGATTCACTTGAACCAAAATCAACCAAATAAAGATTTCCAAATCTAAAGCCTTTGAAAGCTAAAGAGCTATCCTTTGCATTAGATATGGTAACACCTTCACTTGAGAAAGAACAAATTAGTCCTAGATCACAAATTTGAGCAACGGATAACAAGTTAAAGTTTAATGATTCTACTAAAGAAACATTAGAAATGGAAAGGTCATTTGAGATAGTAATTTTACCCAATCCTAATACCTTTCCTTTGCTATTGTCTCCAAAAGTGATCTTTTCAATTCCTTGACCATTCTCGAATGTGGTGAACATTTTTCTATCACCGGTCATATGTTGTGTGCATCCACTATCAAGCACCCAATGTTTTCCACCGGTTTTATAGTTCACCTACAAAACAAGAAATTAAGTCCTTTTAGGTACCCAAATTTGTTTGGGTCCTTGGAGGTTAGTGACCAAGGATTTAGGCACCCAAATAGCATTCTTTTTAGAGCCTAAAATTGAAGTGGCAACAAAACGACCAATTATTTTACCATCCTTAGACTTTTTAAGCATGTAGCAAAAATCATATATTCCAATGGATGGAGTCTTACCCTTAGGACAATCTTGTTGTACATGTCCTATTTCCCGGCATATATAACAATACTTACCATTTTGCCTCACAAATCTTGTGGACATGTTTGCCGGTTTCTTACCTTTCTTAGGCACATACCCAAGACCTTCCTTGTTGAATGAGCACCTTTGCTCACTCAAAAGTTTGTCAAGAGTGGCCTTGCCCTTAAAGCATCTTTCCAAGCTCTTACTTAGCTTGGTCACTTGTTCTTTTAGCTCATTGTTCTCATGAACAAGCTTTGAATCATTTTGCTCAACACTATTATGACTAGCATCAATATTAGAGCAACATGGCATGGCAAGAAGATCATCACATGAAGTAGATGCACTAGTCTTAGCAATTTCTATACTAGGCATTTTATCAATAATATCACATGTGATTCCTATACTTGAACACGATTTATTTGAATTTTCTTGGATGAGCAAGTTGTGTGCTTCCTTAAGTTCCATATAAGAATCTTTTAGAATATTGTATTCTTTATTTAAGACCTTATATTTTGATTTTTCCTTTCCAAGATATTCATTTAAATCATCAAGCATATCCATTAATTCATCATATGTTGGTTCATCATTAATAATGGATTTTACCTTATCTCCTTTTGCCATGAGGCATGTAGGAGTGGAGAATAGCGATGGTGCTTCCTTGATGGCGATCTTGACTAGTCCCTTCTTCTTGGCGGACTCTTCCTCATCGGAATCGGAGTCGCTTGACTCTTCATTTGAATCCCACTCTCCAATGTGGGCTTCATGCTTCCGTCCTTGTGAAGCTTCTTGAAGAGCTTCTTCTTGCCATTGTACTCCTTCTTCTTGAATGGCTTGTTCTTGTCATCCTTCTTTTCGGGACAATGGGAAGCAATATGCCCTTTTCTTCACAATTATAGCACGAATGTTGCTATAACGCTTCTTGTCACTTGAGGATTGCCCTTCTTGTATTTGTCGAAATTGTAGCTTCTATTGGGCGTCTCTTCATGACCCTCTTCATCCTTCTCACAAGGAGTGCATACTCCTCATCGAATCTCCTTCTTCATCTTCATCATCGCTTGACTCCGCCTTGGCCTTGAAAGCGGTGATTTTCTTCTTTGAGGAAGATGTCTCCAAAAGCTCTTCCTTGTTCCTTTTGAACAGCTCATTTGTAATAAGGTTTCCCAAAAGCCCCGTTGGTGTCATCCTTGGCAACTCGGGTGAGTTGAGAAATAGAGTCACCAACGTCTCATATTTCTCCGGGAGAGCCCTAAGCATCTTACGCACAACATCAACATCAAGAAGGTTAGTCCCAAGGCCTTTGAGCTCATTCACAATGTTGTTGAGTCGTGAATACATCTCATTGATGTTTTCATGAGGCAACATCATGAATGTCTCATATTTGATCCGAAGCCTATGCAATTTGGCTTCTTTGACCGTGGATGTACCCTCATGGATTTCCGAGAGGGTGGTCCAAATAGCATGAGCATTTTCCAAGTTACTCACTCTATTGAACTCATCCGCGTTCAAAGCGCCAAAAAGAGCATTCATAGCTTGGGCATCTAAATGAGAGTTACGTGTATCTTGATCCGTGGGTTCTAGTGGATTAAGAGGCATAGCGTAACCATCATTTACGATTTTCCAAATGCTTGGACTCATGGCCTTTAAATAAATTGACATTCTAATTGACCGTCTGGGGAAGAAATGGTTTTACTTGAAGGTGGAGGGCATTCCATACACTGGCAGCCAGCCCAAGATTACCCATGGTGGATATCCTGAGATTCCTTCTCTCTCGGACGCCGACTAGGAGTTTGTTCGTGCTACGTCCAAAGTTCGCAAGTGGAGCGGCATTCGGGACTTGATGGAGGAGATGACCCTTTTGGACGCTAGCCCCCTAGTTCACAAGAAGCGCGACTACCTGATGGTCTCCAAGGCCAAAGGTGAGCACGACTTGGCTAGTTTTCTCCTTTACTTGTGGTTTGTCCCTGATTAGTGAATCTGAATCCTCTTTTCACTTTTGCACAGTGCGCTCTCCCAAGAGGGCAGTTGTGAAGGCCAACTGGATCCATGGGGAGATGACTGTCACTGAGTATGAGGCGCTTGAGGAGGTCGGTGTTTCTAATGGCCAAGGGTGTAACAGTATTGCTAACAGCTTGAAGTTGATGACGCCTCCTCGAGGCAAGCCCGTCCCCGATCCCTCGAAGAGGAAGAAAGCCAAGGTGTTGGATTCAGAGGGCTCTGTTAGCCCCTCCACCCCCCAAGAAGGTTGGTAGATGATGAAGCCCTCTGCTTCTTTGGGCGAGGCCTCCTCCGCATGAGAACAAAGCCTTCATCATAAGTCGCCTGATATCATGCTCCCAACACCACACAACCTCCCTTGGGGCATCCTCCACGCCCTGCTTCCTCTGGCCATGCCTTGCGTAAGGAGAAGCTTCAGGATCTCAAGGTACTTCAGAGGTCACCTCTACAAAAGAGGAAGAGGGAGCCCTCTAAAGGTGATCCTCCCCGTGCTCCCGACACTGAGCCTGGGTGCGGGGTTGCTCGAGAGTCTTCACAGAGTCGCATGACCTCTCAGTCCACATCCTCTTCTCTGAGTTCCAGTTCTGTGTCTCTCACAGGCTCCAGCTCTGCAAGGTCCCTTGTACGCACGGTTGAGGAGCTATTGGAGGAGGGAGAGTTAGGCTCGACCCTCGTGGGGCTCGGAGGTTCCCACCCTTAGTATTGTGATGCCTTTGATTCTCTCTTTGGAGATGAAGGTTAGGCACATTTTATTTTTTGTTTACTTTTGTTCATTTGTCACCTATTGTTCATCAATAATATCTGCTTGTGCCAGATGTTGCCGAGGCAGAGCACAAGTGGTGACACGGGAAGACAAATTGTAGGATCAAGGATAACCAACTAGAGGGGGTGAATAGGAGGTTTTAAAACTTTTTAACAAATTAACAATTTACCCAATTAATAACATAGTCTAAACAAGTTATACTTCTAGCTAAACAAAATAATCACAATAATAAGCTAGAAATATAAAAGCGGAAGGTAAAGACTAGAAATAACCACAAAGACACGACGATGTTTTTCCCGTGGTATCGAAGACTTGCCGGTCTTCACTAGTCCACGTTGAGGGAGCTTGACGTCTCAAGCCGGCTCCACGAATTAAGCCTTTCCTCAAGTCACTATGGTTGTTCTTCCTCCACTCCGGAGATGGTGAACACCGAACCACTCACAAGCTTGCACCGGGCCTCTTCACAATCTTCTTTGAAGAGATCACCGTGCTCCTTCTCCAACCGTCTAGGAGTGCGGCAACACTCCAAGAGTAATGAATCAAGGTCTTCACTTGACGGCACTCAAGTGCACATGGATCAACTAGGAGAATGAATGCACTTGAATGTATCTCAACAAGCTCACAATGAATGCACAAGAGTGTTTTGAGTGTTGAGTGAATGCAAAGGCTCTCAAGGCTCTATGAATGTCAAATGGGCACTAGCAGCCTTGACTTGAGCAGTTGGGGGGGTATTTATAACCCCCACAAGCAATTATGACCGTTGGAAACGAAACCAGAGAAGTCAGGCGAAATCGGTACGACCGCAGGCAAGTGGCCGGTACGACCGGAACTCTGACTGAGCACAGTCAACGGCTAGACCAGATACTAAAAAAGGAAAAAGTAGCCGTTGAAATTTCGGTCGAACGACCGCAGTAAACGTCGCGATCGTCCGATTTCCCGATCATCTGCCGTTTTCGAAATGATACGACCGTTTGTAGGGTTTCGCGATTTACTCAAGGATTGCACTGGTTCTGGAATTTTTGTACCGCCATATAAAAATCGGAATGACCAAGAAGCGATCGACCGTTCCCAAAACACTAACGTCCGATTTCGGATAAGTTTACGGCGATTTTACACTAGTTACTGTTTTTATTGAACCGCCTCATAAAAATCGGAATGACCGCAAAACAGTACGACCGTAAGTCACGGGCGGTACGACCGATTTCCATGAGAAAGTCATAGGCAATTTGCAACGCTTCTGGTTTTATTGAACCGCCAACTAAAATCTGGAATGACCAAGATCTTTGCGTCTGACCGCTTCGAGGACGATCGTTCGCTTCAACACTAATTGGTCGTTCCTTCAAAATGCGGTACTACCGCCGAGTAATGTCCGGTCATACCGCACCAAGCGGTACGACCACAAGTAGAACTGCGGTACTACCGATTTTGAATCAGAAGACTTAGAATTTTTCAAACATTTCAAGTTAAAAATTCAAATGCATGCATGATCCTAAATTGATCCATATGGCATAAGAATATGCTATCAAGCTACTAGCCATGATCCCTCTTAATAGTACGGCGTTTATCTATAATCCGGTCTTTCAACCAAACTCCCAAGACTGGTAAAATAGAAAAGGAACCTAGACTACTAGTACCTTGTCTTTTAACCCTTGTGGATCTTTCATTTTCTCGTTTGGCATGCATCTTTGTGTCAACAAGTTCACCAATGGGACTTAACCTTGTAAATACTCAATAAACTTGTTAATCCCATATTCACATATTGTCATTAATTACCAAAACAATTTTTAGGGGCCTAGATGCTTTTCAACAGCGCCCAAGGTCCAGGGCCCAAGAGGTGAGAAGGTCCCCCTGGCCTCGAGGTTCAGGTGCGCGAGGATCATGGCGGGTCCACGAGCTACTCCTCCAGTGAGTTGCCTTCTTACGTCGTCCTGCTCATTGACGATGACGATGCAGTAGCACAGATTCATCGCCTCACCGAGGGGCGTATCAACAAGTATATGGCTTGCTTCCGTGATACGCAAGACGTCGGAGAGTTCTCCCAGCTTCTCAAGGATCGGTTGGGCACTACCGTAAACCTCTACTTCCAGGTACCTTCGTAGCTATTACCTTCCTTCGCCCAACACATGCTTCCCAATCAGCCTCTAATGTTGTTATTCTGCATGCTCCCCGTAGGTCACTTCCATCTCTGACATCATTAGGGATGAAGCCCCCCGGATCATAGAAGAGATGTTCCAAGAGGCGATAGCCGAGGCTCGATGAGAAACATCGCGATTGGATGATGACAGATCAAGTCCGCGGAGGAGAAGTCAAGGTTGCGAGAGGAAAACGTGGATTCTTGAAGACAAGTTGAAAACCACTGAGGAGAAGTTGAAATTTTCAGAGGAGAAGGCTAGGGTCATTTTCCATGTGAATGTGAGCTTGGAGGAGGGCGTGACCAAATCTGGCGAAGGTGAACCACTTCTTCGGACTTCAGATCACCCTCACTGTACAGAGGTCCTTTGAGAGCTTAGGTGGCTAAGGTTGCCCCAGTCCCATCAGGGGTGACGAGGCCAAAGGTGTGTGTTCCCCTCCTTGAGGAGCGAGCCAGTCTGCTTACCTAGGCTGCCAAGGACTGGAGCCAGTCCTTTCCCATAGCAGCTTTTACGACATTGGCCCTTGCCATTTCCAATTGCTGCGACAGTTTAGGCAAGGAGGCGGTGCGTGAGGGCCTATGTGGCTTCTTCACTCTAGAGGTAAAGAAGGTGTCCCCAGGGGAGCGAGCTACGCTGAGACCCCTCGCGGCATAGTTCGTAAAGAGCGTTGCTGTCGGACCCGGGAACGAAAGATCCCGAACCCTCTGTGTTCATACACCAGTCCAGGATTTCCGGTGTACGAGTTACA
The DNA here is from genome assembly GCA_036346405.1 of Phyllostachys edulis. Taxonomy (NCBI): domain Eukaryota; kingdom Viridiplantae; phylum Streptophyta; class Magnoliopsida; order Poales; family Poaceae; genus Phyllostachys; species Phyllostachys edulis. Next base: position 70,830,595 of record CM070550.1, read on the forward strand.
AAAATGATAACATAACCAAATCTCGCATTTCATTAATAGTTAATCGAGTTCGATACAATTGGGCATGAAGCCAAATAAAGTAAATAACACAATGAAATAAAAAAGATAGTAGTAGGCGAGCGATCCGCCACAATAAATCGCCCGGGCGTAACCTAAGCGTCGGTGTCCTCACCGTCGATAATAGTCTTCTCCTGAAATTTTGTTGCATAAAGCAAGCATGAGCACAACTACCGTGCTCGCAAGTTACACCAATATGGAGTTGTAATGCATGCATAAGGTAAACAAAGGACATTAGCGGGGTTATTTTATGTAAGCGGCGGTTTTAATTTAAATAATCATAATAGATTGCAAGGCCATTTTCATACGATAATTAAAATCATATTTTAAATGACAATGGAATAATGTGGATAACCTCCAAGAAAGGTGATGGATATCCTCCAATCACAATGGCTAACCGCCCAAATTTCCCACCGGGACTAACCATCCCGAAAACATCTGTTGAAACCATTTTAAAACCAAAAGCAAGTCTAACTCAAAGTGGCTTTGCTAGCATGTCCATGATCATGACGCGCAGCTATTCAATAGTTTCTACTCTGCGAGTTTGTACAGCTTTACCCACATGAGATAATTTGCTCCTTGTGTCGGCCAATCCACGCTTCCTAAGGCGTGTGACAAAGCAATTATCACGAGGTCGTTACAATGATCTACCCCAAAGAACTCATGCCCTAAGGTTTCGCTCCCATTGGACTATCCATCCTCCGGAGCCCCTCTTGCGCCAGTGGGACTCTTGTCTAACCAACACCCACTCATACAAAATGGCACGAATATCTCGAGGTATCCCAAATTATTAAGCCAAGTCTTGCCCGGACAAGGCGTGTGGTGGTCTGATAGGGCATAGCAAGATGCGGCTCCAAGACCGGTCCTTAATCGACTTGGGCGTCGTTCAAAATCAAACCCTGGGTGTTAATCCTAACCAGATTAAACCCGTGCATAAACCTGCACCCACCATTCATCCGTTTCGCCCAAGTCCAAACCGTTTTAGTTTTATTTTAGTGTAAACCACCTTTACAAACTCTCTATGGTAAAACAATACCATAGATTTGATTTTAAACAAGTTGTAATGATTTGGCTAAATCCTCCCAAATTCAAAATCATGGTCTAAACATTTGCTAATCATTTCCAAACAATTTTACCTATGGTGACAAGGGATGGCATTTCAATGTACAAAATTGGCCATACAATAACAATTGGAATAACTAAGCATTTAAACAGGGTATTAAAATAATTGACTAAAAATATGCATGCAATAATAATTTAAAAACTGAATTAAATAACTTTAAAATAGTAGGTGCAACATGGTCAAAGTGTAACTTGCCTTCGCTGAAGTCTTGAAATTCTAAAGCTTGGAAGAATCAAATTCCCGGAATAAATCAGTAATCTAAGCGTGAAAATCGACAATCAATTGAAATTCCAATAAAAACAAGACAATAGTTTAAACTAACTCCAAATAAAATAATTATATTTTATTTGGCTGAATAATAATTTTAGAAGACTTTATAAGTCTGAAACACTAAATTTGGAATTAGGAAATAAAAGATATGAATTTTACAAGTTTAAATTCTAAATTTGCAATTTAAATAGTTTTAACTTAAAAGAGACGATTTAAACTAATTCCAAATAAACAAATTTTAATTTATTAAGCTAGAAAATCTTTTTACAAAATTTTAGAAATTTAATTCAATAAATTTGGAGTTGAAATCGAGATGATATGAATTTTACAAATTTAAATCTAAATTTGGATTTTAAATAAATTTCTAAATTCTAAAACAGATCTAAAATGAACTCCAAATTGAATAATTATATTTTATTTAGTTAGATAATAATTTTCTAAGAATTTAGCAATTTGAATCATCTAATTTGGAGCTAGGATGAATAAGTTATGAATTTTACAATTTAAATCCTAAATCGCCTTTTAAACAATTTCCCGAATTATTTTTCTAAAGGAAAATCTATTAATGCGCAATCTTGGCCTTGTGATGGAATTTCGAATTTAATTTAATTTAAAATGATTTACGGCAGTGGGGCCTACGTGTCATAGACACGGTCCATGTGGACCAAGTCCACTCGGCTTGGCGCATGGGGAGGTGGCGGCGTGTGTGCGACATGGTCGCCACGTAGGCAACCACGTGGGCTCTGGATCGATGTGGCGCGTTAAGTGGCGCTTGCGTGGCGCCGCAGCGTGGCAAGGCCACGATGGCGGCGGCCGCCGCGAGGACCTAAGGTCGCCGGCGCTTCTGATGCTGCAGCGGCGGTGAGGCGTCGTTAGGAAGAGGAGGAGACGGTGAGTCTAGGGCGCCACCCACGCGACAAGGAGGGGACGGAGGTGGCCGGCGGTGAGAAGATCTGTGCAGCGGCTACGGTTGAAGCGACTTCGGCTCCGGGTCCTCCGACGAGCGGCTTGCAGCAGCCAGCGTCGAGGCGAGGCGAATGGTGGTGGCGGCGAGGCTGCTGTCGTCTGGCGGCATGAATCGACGGTTGAAGCGCCATGTGGCGGCGTGAAGGAGCTCCGATTCCGTGAACGAGCTCGGGAGAAGGAGTGAATGGGGAAATGAGTTGAGGAGGAAGAGCGCTGGGTGCTCCCTTTATAGGGGCGAGGAGGAGATCATGTATAAGGACGTGGCGGCGGCGGTTGCTTGGCGTCTTGGCCGAAGTCGTCTTGCGGAGAAGAGGAGAGAGAGAGGGGGGCGGCTCGTCGTCGCAAGACGCACCTGCCAAGATCGAGAGTGGTTAGAGGTGGCCCAAGCTCCCAAGCGGCTGCAATGGCGGTTCAGTCGGGCGGTTAGAGGTGGAAGGAGGTGGGGAGGAAGATGGGTGGCGGTAGTTGGATTTGAAATCGGTGGCCAAGGAAAGGCGGCGTGGGCGATGTGGGCGTCGGATGTGCATCCGACGGTGGAGGAGAAGGAGTGGAAGGTGAGGAGATGGGCGGCGGGTGGGCGGCTCAGACCCTGTGGCGTGGAGAGAGAGAAGTGGCCGAGCTAGGGTTTCGCCCAAGCAACTGATAAGAGTTTTCTTTTAGTTTTCTATTTTAAATAATCTGGTTAATTCCTTTTAGACTTAGAAAATAGCAAAAAGAGTCCAAAAATTCTACAAAAATTCTCATAAATCCTTAGAGACATTTTAGACTTAATAAAATTATTCCCAACTTAAAGTTGGTGATAGAATTTTGAATTTAAATTTGTTTTGGCTTTAAATAATTTAAAGGAAAGCTTTTAAAATTCAGAAAATTCACAAATTCAAATAAGTTTTAAACTTTAACCAAATTTGAAATTTTGGGCTGTTACAGTTGCCTCGTCCCTGGCTTCAATAGTTCTTGTGACCTCACCGACAGATGGCGAGTGTGACGCCCCAGCTAGTGTTTGATTTCTGCTGATATGTTCTGTTTAGTAGAGATTCTGTAGTGATGTCATGCAGACTTGCTTAGTGTTCTCTTTTTGTAGATGAGTTAGGCCTGAGAGATTACGTAGCATCCAAACCAAGAGCATGGTTATGTTTGCATCGTATCTATTATGAAAATGACAAGATGGCGTTATGCTTCATTCAGGGCATGTTTGTGAAGGCAATTGGCATCAAATATAAGCGGTGTGCGCAGAGGGGCCGAGCGCCCGGACGATCTGACCCTGCCTGCGAAGATAGGCCGCGAAAGGTAGACAGTTTAGTAGTGGGTATAATCGTTGCAGGATGCTTCAGTCCCCGGATAGGTCCCCCTTCTGCCTCAGTCTTAGCTGGGCGAGGCAACATGGAGTTTTAGACACCTTTTGAAAGGTGTGGGTGCCTTGCTTGTGAGGTCTTTGGTATGCCAAATGTAATAAGGGCACGCTCCCGTGCCCATTGAGAGGGTATGCCTCTCAGGACTTGTAAAGGTTCTTGGCTTGTATGACTGTTTTGTTCTTAGATAAGTATTCCCGAGGGGATGTGAGTGTGTTGGGCATGATTGGCCTTTGCTTGCATTAGAGCAAGGCGAGGAGTGACTCGGAGGTCGTTCAGCGCATATCCTGAAGGTTGAAGGGCGACAAATCCTTAGCACATCCATAGACTCGGGCGCTAGGCCCGAGCTGTCACTTGCGCCTTGGGTCCAGTAGGACGTAAGCCGCCATAGTGGAGGCGACGGACGCCCAAGCCGCTTTGGTCTTTTGTTAGGGGAGACCACAGGGGTTGTGGGCCCTAGGCACCACGGAGGTGACCCTTTGTAGGGGAAGGGTTAGCGATAGCTTGAGCATCCCAAGCGAGACTTGTAGGATGAGGTTGTTTCTTAACAGCAGCGTGTTAGGAGCAAGTCCTTATAGTTAGTTGCAAGCATGCTAGTTAGACGATCTCCTGAAATAGTGTAACTTTCTAACAATAGCATGTTAGAGGGCAGCCTTCTAACAACAATGTGTTAGAAGGCAAACCTTTTAATCACCGATGAACACATATTTGGGAAGACATACACAAAACATGCCCATCCCTTAACAGCGGCATGTTAAGGGACTACCCCTGAATCATGCTATAATTGCATAGGCTGAGCGATCACGCGGGAATCTCATGTCTTCATTGCATTAAGCGAGATGATGTTTACACATCGATAGGTGCCACAGAGGGCATACAATAGAATCTTAAGCGTAAAACTTGCGGAGCTTATCCGCATTCCATGCATGCTTTAGCGCTTGTCTTCCAGGGTAGCAAGTCGGTAAGCGCCTGACCCCAGGACCGAGGAGATGTGGTAGGGGCCTTCCTACTTGGGGTGAAGCTTCCCTTGAGCCGTCGGGTCGGTGACCTTTTTTAGTACAAGGTCACCGGGGAGGAAGGCACGTTCCTTCAACCTGCTGTTGTAGAACCAGGCGGCCTCCTACTCGTAAGCAGTATGCTTAAGGAGGGCTTGGTCGCGGATTTCTTCAACAAAGTCAACCTCAATTATGTGGTTGTCCTCGTTTTGGGCGAAGCTAACAGGTAATGGCCCTGAGAGCATTTCCACTCGGGAGTGATGGTGGATCTCAGTGGGGAGGATAGCTTTGGCCCGTACAGCGAAACGAGTCCTCGATGGCATGGTGGGGTCGTCATAATCCCCATAGGGCGTTGAGGAGCTCCTCGCCCGAGTTCCCGCTGAGGCACTTGCCTTGAGGCGATGGCGTATGCCTTACAAGCTTAGTCCATTAGCTCTTTCCACAGCCCCGTTGGTTTTTGGATGGGCCACCGATGCGAAGCGAAGGGTGGTCCCAATGGAATCGCAGAAATCCCTAAAGGAGGATGCATCAAACTGAGTGATGTTGTCCACTGTGAGTTCCTTGGGAACCCCGAAGCGACACACGATATTCTTCCAAAAGAACTTCTGTACGGAATGAGCCATGATGGAGGCAAGGGGTTCTGCCTCCACCCATTTGGTGAAGTAATCCACTGATACCACCACATGCTTGTAGCCCCACGGCGATGGGAATGGCGGCAGTCCATTCCCCATCGAACAAGGCAGTGATTGGTATGGGTCTTGCCAGAGGATTAGCGAGAGCATTGTGGTTGTCTGCCATCTTTTGGCACCCCTCGCACTTCCTGAGAATGTCGAGGGCGTCCTGCACCATCATGGGCCAATAGAAGCCTTGACGAAGTGCTTTGGTTGCGGTTGCCCATGGCGCAATGTGAGAGCCGCAGAGGCCCTCATGTATGTCAAGGAGAAGTGAAATGCCTTCTTCCCTTGCAATACACTTGAGAAGGGCAGATGCTCCATGATTATAAAGCTTTATTTCAATCATCACATATGTTTTGGCTTTGGATAGTAGCCTGCGGGCCATTGCTGTGTCCTTAGGCTCCTCTTCATCCTGTATGCACTTACTGATAGGAGTCATCGAAGAGGGAGGAAGGACTGAAATCTCGCTGACCTCCGGAGGTAACTCAGGATCGGACACTTCTTCCACTGATGGTGTATTCAGGACCTCAAAGAAGACTTCTGGGGGAAGGGGCTCTTTGAGAGCCTGCAGCTTGAGCCAGACGGTCCGCTTGATGGTTATCTCCGTGGGGGATCCGACGAGCTTCAAGCCTGTCAAAATGATATTCCATCTTCCTCACTTTGTCCAAGTATTTGGCCATTTTTTTATTGAGGCACTGGTATGTTTTATCCATCTGATTGATGACTAACTGGGAATCCCCTAAGATGAGAAGGCATCGGATCCCCATGGCCTTAGCAAGACATAGACCCAAGAGTAATGCTTCATACTCAGCCATATTGTTTGTGGGGTTAAAGGATAAATGGGCCGCGTATTCTAGTTCCTTCCCTTCCGGGCTTACCAAGATGACTCCTGCGCTCCCTTTTGCCAAACGCTTGGATCCGTCGAAGTATAATGTCCAATGTTTGCTAGGGATGTTTGGGCTGCTTGCTAGTGCTTCATGGTCGATTGATGGTGTAGCCCATTCAACCACGAAGTCAGCGAGGACCTGAGATTTGACAGAAGTCCTCCCCACAAGCCTGAGGGAGAAAGGTGCTAGTTCCGTGGCCCACTTTGCTATTCTTCCCGTGGCCTCTTTGTTCCCCACAACCTCATTGAGAGGGTAGTTTGATAGAACAGTGATAGGATGTCCCAGGAAGTAGTGATGAAGCTTTCTTGAGGCCATGAGCAGATCATAGCATATGTTCTCTATCTCTGTGCATCTTGTCTTTGCGCCTGCCAGGGCTTCGCTGACGTAATACACTAGGTGTTGAACTCCTTCTTTCTCCTTGACTAAGACATCGCTCACTGCGACTGGGGTTGCAGCGAGGTACAAGAGAAGTACGTCTCCTGGTCTTGGGCTTGTGAGGAGTGGAGGGGCTACCATGTAGACTTTTAGGTCTTTGAAGGCCTTCTGGGTTTTAGGAGTCTATAAGAAGCCTTCAAGCCGACGGAGTATCCTAAAGAAGGGGAGGCCCTTTTCTGCTGAACGTGACAGGAAACGTCCGAGCGCAGCCATGCGCCCCATGCGACACTGGATGTCCTTGGTGTACCGTGGTGGTTCCATATCTAGGATTGCGCAAATCTTCTCAGGATTTGCTTTGATGCCTCGTTGTGATACCAAGAACCCTAAGAGCTTTCCTCCTTTCACATCGAAGGCGCATTTTTCGGGGTTTAGTTTGACGTCAAATTTGCGGAGGTTGATGAATGTTTCTTGGAGATCTTCAATATGTGAAGAAGCTTCAATGTTTTTTATGATAGCGTCGTCGACATAAACTTCCACATTGTGACCCAACTGGTCTTTGAGGATGAGACGGACGAGACGTTGGAAGGTGGCTCCAGCAATCTTTAGCCCAAAGGGCATGCGCAGGTAGCAAAAAGCGCCCACGGGGGTGATGAAGCTGGTTTTCTCCTCATCTTCCTTCGCCATGTGGACTTGATGATAGCCCGAATATGCATCCAAGAAACTCATCAGCTCACACCCAGCAGTGGAATCAACGAGTTGGTCGATGCGCGGGAGTGGGTAGTCGTCTTTTGGGCACGCCTTGTTGAGGTTGGTGAAGTCGATGCACATGCGCCACTTGCTGCTGGACCTTTTGACCAAAATAGGATTGGCCAGCCATTCTGGATGCCAAACCTCCTGAACGAAGCCGACCTTTGAGAGCTTGTCAATTTCATCTTTAATGGCCTGACATCACTCTGAAGAGAGTTTTCAGAGCTTTTATCTTTACTGGAGGGCACTCAGGTCTCACCGCGAGGTGATGCTGAATCACCTCCCGAGGGACACTTGTCATGTCTAACGGTGTCCAAGCAAACACGCCAGTGTTGTACTTTAAAAGCTCCATGAGCTCTTCCTCCATTTTTCCTAGGAGGTTGACCCTGATCCTAAGAGATTGCAGGTCATCCTGGCCGAAGAGTCATACTTCCTACAGGTCACCCTCTGAATAAGGCTTAAGAGAGCACTTCACTGGAGGGGATATGTCCTTGGTGTGCCTTAGTGAGAGAGGCGAGCGCATTCCTTCCTTTGACTCCTTAGGTTCGAGAAAGTTGATGTCACCGGAGTTAGTTGCCACTTTGTGGTACAGACGGCGGGCTAAGTCTTGATCACCCCTCACGGAGATGACCCCGCGAGGGCCTGGTATCTTTAAGCATATGTAGTTTTGATGAACTGCTGCGCAGATCTGGGTGATGATTCTCTTGTGTTTTGAATGTCATGAGGAGCTCGATCCTCCCAAGGGGTTGAATGGATTTTCCTGGTACGAAACCAGTGAGAAGGCGATCGGATGACAGCAAAATGCCATGATGATAGCCCCCTCCCCATGACTCCCACAGTTCCTTGAGCGTACGCAGGTAGAGTATATTTGCAGAGCTTCCTCCGTCGACAAGGATGCAGAAGACCTCGCAATTGGATATTGTAGCAGTTACTAAGAGGGCGTCATCATGAGGGAACCTTAAGCCTTTTGCATCCTCAGCTGTGAAGTTGAGGGGAATGCTTGCCCATTTGGGAGAGACGCTTTGAGGGGCTACCCCTACAACGTTGACCTCTCGGGTGTACTCCTTCCGCTGGCGCTTTGACGAATGCCTGGAGGCTGAGCCCCCTATTATGACGTTTACTTGTCTTTGTGGCACTTGAAAGGGGAGTTCATGCTCGGCATCTTACAGGTGCTGCCCGGGGGGTAGATCACCAGGGGCCTGTGCTGGGGATGGTGGAATTGCCTGAATGGGCATCGCCTCTGCAGCTGTGGGATGTGGTGGCGACCCTCAACGCGGCTCGGGGCCACGTTTGAGGAGTTTCACCATTTCAGCGGCGTACTGGCGGCATTAGCTCGTGTCATGCCTGTTTATCTTGTGGTAGGCACACTAGTGCCCGTCTGCTTGATTTGGGTTGCTCCTCCTTTCATCTCGGCCTTCACCAAGATGTCCTTTCCAGTGGGCTTTAGGCCTTGGCTCCTTCTTAGATCCTTTGGTGGAGTTGCCCCTGTGCTCTCGCGAAGGAGTGTCGGTCACGACAAGGACTTTAGAATTACGTCCACTGCTGGAGTGATCCCTCCGGTCCTTGCCCCTCTTCCCAAAGGAGCCTTTTGACTTCTTCCCGGGGGAGATGCTTTCGTCCTACGGGAGAAACCCCTTCTTAGCCAGGTCATCTTCTTCTCCCCGAGCGTATTTTTCCACGACCTTGAAGAGCTCATGGGTCATCCTTAGGGGATCTCTCCCCAGCACGCGATTAAGTTCCCCTAGGAGCAATCCTTCCTTGCACGCATTGATCAATGTGGAGTCGGGGGCATCTACCACTTGGCTTTGCACTTTATAAAAGCGCTTAAGAAATTCCCTCGTGGATTTTCCCTTCTACTGCTTGACGGTAAAGAGTTGATTGGGGAGCATGGGGCGCTTATAGCTTCTTTGAAAGTTCGCGCTGAATTCTTCCCTTAGCTGGTCCCAAGAATAGTGGAGCCTTTATTCTGGTTGAAGAACTAAGAACGCGCTGTTCAGGAGAGGAATAGTAGGAGGCAGTTGCACATCTCCACCTCTCCACCTCTCCACCTACCCTAGCCCGAATTGTCGTGAAGTATACTTCTAAGAACTGCATGGGGTCAGAGTCCCCATTGTATGGCCCAAGATTAGGTCGACATAACTTTGGTTGGAACGGAGTTCCGAAGACGTCTCGAGCGAGAGGGTTGCTAGTCTCCGGGATGCCCCTGTTCCCTCGTGCGCGAGGTGATGACGGTCGTGTGGTGCGACGATGGTGGTGTCGAGGCTCCCCCGAGCTGGAAGAGCTAGATGCCCGACGGTGGCAGCAATGATGCAAGTGCCCTGGTGAGTTAGAGCGCCTGCGCTGACTTGTGGCTTGATCCGGCCAGGAGATCAAGGATTCAACATCCATTTCTTCAAGGTGGTGGTGACCACGCTCCCTAGCGGATCCGATAGGTGGCGCGGGGGCACACCTAGTGCTTACAGAGTACTTGCTCTTCTGATCGCCTTGGCCATAACCTTCTTGACGTGAATCCCTTTGGCTTGGTGAGCGTGCTTGGGCCACGACGAGTGGAATGGTCCATTCGCCTAAAGGTGCTGAAGGGGCCACCGAGGAAAGCACAACTTTTGGCCCTAGGGGCTCCCTGGTTGCCCCTGGCCAGGTAGTCCCTGGGGGTAATGCCCTGCATTAACTGGTGGGAGCTGGTTTAGCATCTCCAGGTGCAGGCGCATTTACCCGGGCGGAGGAACCTGAGGAGGAGGCCACGAAACGCCCATTCCAGGAGGTTTGAACTCAGGCCTCGGGGGTTGAGGCGACAAGGCGAACTATAATGGAATGGGCTGAGCTCCTCCCCATCCATAGTTCGGTAGGTGCATAGGCCAGTAAGGAGCCTCGTTCATCACCGCCACGTGGACGAGTTGAGGAAGGTTGTAATGATGTCCCCTTGCCCTCCCCGGAAGACCTCGCCGTGGCGGGCGATGGCCTGAATGAAAGCGGTGAGATGTGTTGAGGGTCGCTGGGGGTATGATAGGCGGCCATCATGTAGTCTACCACCTGCCTTGCAGTTGCCTCCACCATCGCTCTGCAATTAGCGGTGTTGAGCTCCCCCGAAGCCATGGACGGCCCCAGAGCTTCTATGATACTTTGGGCTTCGTCCCTTTGGCCAAACACCGCGTTAGTTGGTGCGACGAAAGTGGGTAGGCTTGGTAGCCCGGGAATGCGTAGGATGTTATCTACCCCAAGGTGAACAACCGTGATTTCTGAAGATAGCCCACGCCTTGGGTTTTTCTAGGGAACGAGTGTGTCATCCACGGGCTCCTTTTGCTTTGGAGCCGGAGGGGGCCTCGTGGACTTGGAGTACTTGGTAGGAGCCATAGCTTTCTGTTAATTAGCTACGTTCCCCACAGACGGCGCCAATGTTGTTGGTGTAAAAACCGAACACGAGTGAGGAGGCAGACGTCGGCTATGTTACGAGCCGACGTCTATGAGAGCGAGAATGACGTGAGGGTTTATACAGGTTAGGGGGTCCAAGAGGACTGTCTTACTCTTGTCGGTGGCCTACGGGGGTTCGAAGGTTCATCCTGGAGGCTCATATATTAGCTTGCTTTCTTATATTTCTGCAGATCTTTCCCTCTAAATGGGAGATACATAGGGTATTTATAGTCTCTTAGGCCTGTACAAATGACGAGAATACCCTTTAGTGAGATAGCTAGTCTATAAGTACAAGTGAGGGGTATTACAATCTTTTATGAGTACAAGTGAGGGATACAATTGGTCCTTGTAAGGCAATTATATTTCCTGATTCGCTAAGCAGGTGTCGACTTTGTAGAGTGGGTCTGCTGGTGAAGAATGAATTTATTCTTCTAACACAACTTATTTCTAGCGGTCCAGGTAGGCTGCTATCTCCGTCTTCAATTCTTCGTTGGTGGCGACGGCGGACTTGGAGGAAGAGACGGTGCAGGAAGTGGAGAAGGAATTGGTGGTGGTGGTGGTGAGTTCAGAGGCGGAGGTGGTGCAATGGGTGGATTCGTTGCTGCAAGTGCCAGCGACGGTGGTGCTGGCGGTGGAATGGGTTGTAGTGGGGCTAATGGTGGTGTCAGAGGTTGCGATCGGCAACAAAGTGCACATTGGAGGCACTGACCGGTGGTGGAGGAGCTCGGAGGCTAGAGAGGGCAGAGGTAGGGCCGTGCCACGCGTCGAAGGGAGCGATGCGAGAGGTGGAGTTGGTCGATGCATGGTTGCCTCACAGGGTCGATGTCCCCAGCTGTGGAGGCGATTCCTTTTACCTCAATGGATTGGATGGGATTGAGCCAGGATTTTCCCCACCCGGCCTTATCCAGACGAGCTCGCGTGCTAGGTAATTAAATTCTCCTCAGCGGAATATTCCCCGTGGGTTAGGCCAAGATCCGACCAAACCATGGCCCATCCAAACAAGCCCCTTAGGGCATCTCTAATTATTAGAGATAACCTTATCTCTAATATATGCTACATCATGTTTACAGACATCTCTAATAGATAGTCTCTAGCACACTTTTCAACATTTATATTTTATAATTTTTTTTTGAAACGGGCCTACATATCAACTAGAGTCGATTAATGTATCATGCTTTATTTCACGTACATGACAGTCTCTTTAGAAAGAGATGAATAATTTTATTAACATGACATAACTAAAAACGATAATAATTATACTGGAGATGCCTTTATATTTATTCCGTAGTGGGAAAAAATTGACTTGGAGAGGTACGTGTGACAAGAACGTGAGCTCGATCGCCTTCCTGTCCTTGATTTACCGGTGCTTGGGCCGTCCGGACTTGGAGACCGCGGTAGCAGGAGGATGCACACACCAAGTCCGACAAAGGAAGGCCCAAACAACGAGGAGTCAAATGAGATCACCTCAGTCAAACCGGAGGAGCCGGATCCACAGGTCTGCCTGCCGTGCAGTGGGCAAAGCGCAGACAAAGGCTAGCGCCTCCCCAGTCCAATCATGGCCCGCTGTCGCTGGCCTCGCGGGTTGTTAATCGGATCCTAGTTATTCGTTTTTTGTCTGCGATATGTATCCAATCTATTCGATTCGTATTCGATATAGTAAGACTCAAAAGTGTCAATTAGATATTGATTATCGTTTTATTCAACATTCATACCCGGATTATTCGATTCGTATTCGATTTATATTCAGATTATTCAATTTGTATTTGATCCATTAACATCTTACATCCAGCCTCACCTCCACGGACTTTAGCTCACCTCCGTAGGATAGCAGTGTGCTTGACACCACGTATCCGTGGGTAAATACCCTAATGAAATCGGGTATGGGGATCTTTCTTTGTCCATGGGTATGAAAATAGGGGCAATTCTCGCCCATCGGATAAACCTGGCGCTGCATGGGTAAGCTTCACCTGACCACCACACCTGCTACCGTCAACCCATCTTGACAGTGGGCCCAAAAAACCCTAGCTCACAATGCTTATACCCATTCGGCCATCTGCGTCTCACGCGACTCCTTGATCGCCTCTCTCCTCCCATGACCACCACAAGCCCTCGGCCTCCTCCCAAATCCGCTCCTCCCACCCGCCCTCTCTCGCGCCTCCTAATCGCCCCTCCTCCATTCCTCTGGCCTTGCCTCCTCCAGTCGCCTCCTCCCCGTCGCCGCCTCCCTCCAGTCGCCATCCTCAGTCGCTGCTTCCTCAGTCGCCGCCCTCCCGTCGCCTCCTCCTCCAGTCGCCATCGCGTCCTCCTCTCGGTCGCCGCCTCCAGTCGCCGCCTCTCCCCGCCTCCTCCTCTCGGTCCACGCCTCCTCCCGTGTGCCTCCTCCCGGTCGCCGCCTCCTCCAGTCGCCGCCTCCCGGTCGCCGCCTCCTCCCGTCCATTGCCTCCTCCCACTATCATTTCAATCTTGAAATGCTTGCTCTCCATTTTGTCTTTGTGCATGCCATATAAACGGTGATTGTAGGAGAGATCATCTTGATGGGTTTGTGCATGCCATGGCGACCATGCTTACAAATTTACATGATGTTCATCTTGGGAAGTGGGAACTTTGCCATGATAGGATGAATCATCTTGATGCTCTTCAAATTTACAATGATATGCAAATCAAACATACTTTGCAACTTGGTGATTGTAGGCTCATCATGTGAATACTTTTAGATCAGTTTATAAATGGAGAGATCAGTTTATAAATTGTGTACATTGTGAATACTTTGTATACTCATTACAGTATTTCTTAGTTGCAACATACTTTTGTATTTCTATTTTATTTGTTGAATTTGATTTGTTGAACTTGATGTGTGATTTGCGATAAAATTTCTTAGTTGTTGAATGTGTGATGCACTATTGATGTGAATTGAGATGAACTATCGTGGGCGATGGGTACCTGCGGGCGATGGGTACCCATGGGCGGTAGTACACTGTTTAGCGGAGTAGCGGGCATGCCATGGCGCTTGAGCATGGGCGAGGATCTTCGCCGTCGTCATTCAGCAGGCATGCAGTGAGGAAAATTGAGGTTGCGAGCATAGGTATGGACAAGCACTAGCCATACCTACTGCGTCCGATTGCTATCCCTAACTCCCCGTCATCAACTCTCTCTCTCTTCCCTAGTGTTCCGCACTGGCTGGCTCCGGCCCTGGGCCACCTTCTCCCTCCGCTCACCTTTTTTTATCAACACGTAATTTTGTGTGCTCAAAGCTAAAACAAAACGGATTATATTTGGAATCGGAGAGAGTAGCTGGTAACTGCACAGACACGTTGTTACGTCAAAGAAATGATGCCAATTTTCCTCAAAGAAATCGATGAGCACGTACTCCTAGTGTTTTAAGGTGGTGTTTGGTTCAGCGATTTTCGCTCCAATCTGATTACACCGTAACAAATACCGTTAAAGCGCGTTTGGTCCAGTTAGGCAGTAATCGGAATGCATGGAATCGGATACCATTCCGCTCAGATGTGGGTGTACTCGGATTCCTTTACGGTCCCAACTCCCAAGCACTCACTATCCCCTCCAACCAGCCACAAGATATGGCTTTTAGATGTAGATGCGAACAATTCCTTATGATGGAATATATGGACCACCAACAAGATATGACTTGAGTAAAAAGAGGATATTACTAGAGTGGGAAATTTACCTGTTGATAATTTGATATGGTCGATCGTTTGATCCTGAACTAAAACAATTCAGTTTCAGCTGTACGCTACTCATTACATGATAAAAAAAAAAAAAGGGTGCTTCAACTCATCTCTGCATGCATGGGATGATGCTAGTGAATGAGTTCACCATCCATTTCCCATAAAAAAATTGATAATATATTTTAAAAACAAATAAGAACTTATGACATTTACTGACATTTAGATGTAGATGCGATGGATATCCTCCCCTCGCCTCGGCGCCGGCTACGCCTGCTAGTGTGCCGTTGCTGCTGCCTCGCGAAGCGGTGGCGTCGTCGTCGGCCTCCAATCCTACGGTCAACAACACGTCAACTCTTTCCGCCGTCTCGTCGCTTTAAAAGTTTGCTTGTTTTTTTGGAAACATAAAGAACTAAAAGTACGTGGGGAAATGGCGGGTTTTTTTATATATAATCTATTTTTTTAATTATGAAATACAGTAATATATCCGTGTTTTTTAATTTTACATAAATAATCCTCTACCGCTTCCCCGTTCGGCGACTTTTCTCAAGTCACCGAACGGTTGAGCGACTAGATACACGTCGCCCAATAGTTGCGTGACAATAGTTCAACACGTAAGCGAGTAGTCCATTCGGCTACTAGTCGCTCAACTGTTCAGCGACTAACCCCTAGTCGTTGAACCTTTGAGTGACTAAGGCTGGGTACTGTTTACCAGTAGCCACGGTGACTTCGTCGACATCCGTCTCGTGCGGTACGTGAGGGCCATCGCCGACGGCGAGGAGATCTGGATCGGTGGGGATCGGTCGTACTTGCATGACGCATCTGCAACATGTGCGAGCGTCTTTGCGGGGACGAGGCCGACCTTTGGCCTCCAGGTCATCCCCTCCTATTGCACCGTGATCGTTCGGCGCTTCCTCTCCGGATGGCGGTCTTGATTAATGACATTTATTGCAGCGGACATGTACCATGAGGGCGCGGTGCATAGGGTGATGCTCCAATTCGGTCTGTGCCAGGTTGTTCCAGTCCCCATCGGGGGTCGGGTCCGCGACTTGGTCCACGTGTGAGTTACACACAACATATGTCCTCATATTTTGTCGATTACATTATGATGCCTTCTAATTCGGTGGTACATTTCGCGAGCAAACTAGGAAGGCGAGCGAAACAATCGGGCAACGAAGATGGAGTTGTGGGTAGCGGAGTAGGCGGAGGCACGCAAGGACTACGTGCAGGAGGCCACCCCGTACGACCCCAGCGCGTACGACGAGTACCTACGTTGGTACGCTTCGCAGACACGTACCAAGCTGGTGCTTGTCGTGGACCCTCCCCCCGTTCACGTACCAGCACAGATCGACGCATACCCTGTACAATTCGCGCGGAACATGCACCTCACAGTAGGTACTCTCATGTATCGAAATGTTTGAGTACGGTTACCACGATTACAAGTTTGACGCTTTCATGTACTCCTTACAGACGGACATCACCGCCGGGATTGCGAGGGACTCGGTGCGATCCTCGATAGGTTCGCCCACGGTGCCGAGGTGACGCGCGACGAGATGGCGTAGTTTGCACGTCGGGTCTACAGTGTGACAAGGCGTGCCGTCACCCTGACGTCGTGCAGGACGGTCTCGGAGGTGGCTGCGTCGACACATCTGCTGAGGCCGGCACATCATGCAACCCAGCTAGGAGGCCCCAGAGGGGCCACGTCCACATGCCCCACCGGCGACTGACCAGCTTGGAGGGTCAGGCCGGGCACGTCCCCCACCCTCTCGGCGCCGGAGGGTCAGGGTGGAACGCGTGGCTACTGCCGGCAGCCGCCACCGTCGTCGTTCTGGACCCTACCGGTGTCGAGGCGATATCCGTTCTTCCCCGACTGTTGGGCGGGGCGAATGCAGTGAGTCTGATGGCATGAGACTTGGGCGCGCCATGGCCTACGCTGAAGGTACGTTTCGTCTCTTCAAATTTGTTCGCGTTGATATATATTGCATGAATAAACAATATTTGTCCTGCAGATTTCCCACCCTAGCCGGCAATTCTGCACTCCCCGCACGACGTGGACGGCTACTTCGCGGACATGCCGGGGGAGGTTAGGGGAGCGCCTCAGCCCGCATCCGTCGAGGTTCTTTCTGGGTCACAGCTTAGCGATGCCCTAGTGGCCACGCAGGCACCGGTGGAGTCGACCTCTGAGGCCTTGGGAGCACGGATCAGCAAGGCTCCTGACCGCCTCACCCTGTCGGGTCCCCGACACCCCGCACTGAGGAAGCCCAAGTGGGGCCGTACGGGCCAGCGCGGACCGAGGATGGGACGTGGCGGCCACGAAGGATGTGGTCCGGGTGGTGGGGTGGTGTAGCGGGCGGCTAGTACGGTGTCTTCGTTGTGCTTTATGTACTTTTATTCGTATTTTACTTTGTAGTTACTATAACATGGTTGTGTATGCATTCCCTGGCGCATCGCAATATCACTTACCTTCGTACTTACGACTCATTGCTATCTCAAACGTCCTCAGAAAATTCTTTAGAAATTTACCGTACTACAACAACATACGACGATCACAAAATGTTATTGCAAGTCTAACATATTTTGTACCCTTGAGAATCTACGAAAATCAGAAACGGACCAACCAACCTTTTCACCATCCTTATATTTCTTAAAAAAATTTAATAACCTACAAACAACATTTGCTAAATGTATTACCTACAAAAATTGCCATTTATTCCCCCCACAAATATTTCCATCCAATTAATAAAAAAAATATTATTATCGAAAATTGCCCAACCGGTGTGCGACTAGTCTATCTGTCGCTTAATGGTTGAGCGACTAGCCGAAGTCGCTCAACCGATCGGCGACTTGTCCACTTGTTGCTCAACCATTCGCCTACTTAAACACTGATCGCTTAACCGTTAGACAACTATTAAAGTCGCCGAACAGGGAAGCGACAGATGATTATTTTTGTAAAATAAAAAAGCGCGAGTATATTACTGTATTTCAGAATAAAAAATAGATTATTAAAAATTTTGGGGAATGACTATACTCTCCCTCTAGTAAAAAAACATGTCATTTTGGGACAAGTGAAATCCAACTTTTGGAACTTTGACTACCAATATTTTTAAAAAATATTGGAAAAAGTACTCATAACACCTCAAACTTTGCTCAAAATTTCGTCCATTATCTCGAACTATAAAACCAGACATCTAGTATCCCAAACTTTCTAATCCAGTTTAAATAAACATCATAACCCAGTTTCGGAGATTGGTATTGCCCGCATGTGGCATGATTAGTGGGTGGTTTTGCCATATGGGTTGACAAGCTAGCCAAAAGAGACCCCAGTTCACCTTCTCTAACCTTAGTGCAATCTCTCTTCTCCGGCGCCTGCCAAATTTCTCGGTGAGCCACGTGCCGTCACCCTATGTTGTTCCTCGTCTGTCACTACCAGTACGCCACTGCCACTCATCCCCACCCTGCTGAAAGCTCCAGCGTCGCCAAACCGTGACACCATGCATCCGTCGTCGCTAGGCCACCACACATCACCACCACCCGTTCCATAACCACAATTGGACTCCTCGTCGCCCACTGAAGCCCGTCACAACTCACACCGCTATCCAGGCAGAAGACCACTAGAGCTCACCGCTGGTGAAGCCCCACCGCGGCCACACGCACCCATTGCCACCAGGACATGCCGCACCACCTCGATGCGAACTAAGGCAAGCACTAGAGCCTCCTTAACCTACTATTGCTCACCCACCTGGCAATTGAAGCGCGCCATCGCCAGAAGATCGCTGCTAGTGAAGTCTTCTTCTCCATATCTGGCTTGCCGCCGTGAGGTATCCAGATCTAGCCGAAGCTGCATGTCGCCTTGCGCTGTCCCAGGCCACATCATCGCCACCCTTGGGACCACCATGCTAGTCGTGTTCCATTTTTAGGGTCATCGGCCACTACCGGCGTCGAGCTCCCAACCACGCTTCCATGGCTGCCGCCCCTGTATCATTCCCTCTATTTTGATTTAGGGGAGAAGCCCTAGGGCCCCACTGTTGTTCACCTAACTCAGCTAGCTTATTATCCTACATACAAAATAGGCCACACATCATGCCACGTTGGCAAAATCACTCTACGGAACCGGGTTAGGGTGTTATTTGAACTAGATTGCAAAGTTCAGGGTGCTGGATGTCTGATTTCATAATGCGGGATGCTGGACGAAGGTATTATATGGACTTTTCCCTAAATTATTTAGATTGAATACATAGAAATCATACGCGTAGATTTGTGTTGAAATTATATTAATAAATATTGTAATTTTATTGGGTTTTATAATATATTATAAACATAAAATCAGTAGTCAAATTTGTGTTTTAGTGACAAACAACGCGTTTTTGTTCGTGTGACAGGAGGGAGTAGAACGAATACACGTGTGGGTAAAAAAAACAAGTACAAATATCCTGGTGCAGTTAGGTCAAAATAAAAGAACAGAGGGTCCAAACCGGAAAACCGCCATTCTTTCTCTGTGTTGTCCTCTGTCGAGCCCGGAAAAGGGGAAGGCAACTACCCAAGGAACCCCATTAACCGAACCAAAGCAATCAATTAAAAAGAGGGAGGAGAAGGTGGGAGAAATCGGAAGCGATCAGAGAGGAAGGAGAGAGAGAGAGAGAAGCAATTGCTTGCTTGCTTCGTGTACCCAATCCCCAATCTCCTCCTCTCTCTTCGCTGAGATTCGTCTCTCTCTGTGTACCCAGATGGACCAGCTCGTCAATTTCATCATCCGCCCGCCCAGGTGAGCCCTCGGTTCCCTTCGCCTCCGTCGCGCCGTCCCGGTTCGGTTGGTGTGGGTTCGGATCTGAGCCGCGGGGGGCTCGAGGATTTGTGTGGTTTTGGGCGTTTTTTGTGTGTGTGTGTGGGGGGGGGGGGGTGGGTCGATCGGTTCGTGCGGTTGCGTGGTCGATCTGTTTGCCTTCAATCCGATTTGCTGGGTTCCTGCGGCTTGCGTACGCGTAATTCCAGTGGATTCGTGGTTGTTTCTAGGATTATGCGTAGTATAGTATGTATGTATGTATGTATGTGGCTTGCAATTCGATTCGATAGTGGTCGGAGCTTGGTGCTTGGGGTTGCTGGTGTTTAGCTCCATATGTGGATTAGGGAGGGTGTTCCTCTAAATGTGCGAGTTTTTGGGTTCAGCTTTTAGCGATGGTCAGCTGAGCTCGTCGGATTTTGTTTCTTCTGATTGAAGGGCAGTTACACACTTACACACATAAGAATGTCCTGTTCTGTACTCTGAAACATGGATTTTTTTTGGCTGGTATTGCCAAATTGTGCTGATTTGTCGATAAGTCGGTCCAACTCTATCACAAACTTTATCTATAGATGTCTGTATTTAGAACGAAGAACAAATGTGTGAGGCTGACATACTTGCCAATCAACTGTTCACCTGAGCTTTTTATAAGACGCATGTTCCCCATGGTCAAACCTAAAGTTACAAATGAACGTGAATGCATGCCCACCTTCAGATGGTCTAGCACAACATTGCGCTCACGGACTCATTACTGTGGCATTTGCTCTCGTATTCTCACCAGTTATGATTTCTTAAGTAGTGCTTCCATTCCACCTCAACAAGCTACTTTATTTTCCCCATTTTTGAGGATTCCGGGAGCTCTTGTTACCACGAATAGACAAGCTAATAGTGCTACAGTACTATTCATTACATGACCGCGAGCCGCTATGCTCCGTTGAGTAACTCTTAACTCTATGTTTGTGATTCCATTAACTTCTATGCTACGTTGTTGCATTGCAGAGCTCACTACAGTCCGAATGATGATCTATTGGAGCAGGAGTTTATGCTGAAGGGAAGATGGTTTCAGAGGAAGGACTTGGAGGTTATATGCTTGATATTTTTACAATACAATGATAACAGATTAACAGCAACCTGAGAACTTCCTCTATTTCTGTTTGCTTTGTACTAGTACTTTTGTATGTGTGATACATGTAAAAAAAACACTACCTATTGTCAGATTCATGGTCGCAAAATATTAGCATCAACCTGTTTGCCATGTTCTCTGCTTCAAAAAATGGGAATATAAATTTTGCCTCTATTGTGAATGACATTAAATCTAGTAATAGCATAGACATCATTTACGCGCGTGTAATACTTGATGTCGTAGACGGTCTCTGGGTTGGCGGTGGGCACGATGGCCTTGGGGGCGTCGTCCAGCAGGGTGGCCACATTATTAAATTTGGAATCATTTAACTAGTGAAGCAGGAGCAACTGCAACTTTGAATTAAAGGGAAGTTGGATGCAGTGGATTAACGGCCAAAATCTGCTAGACAAACGCCAGATCTGGTCCATTAGATGTGGCTTATTGGATAGCCATGAATAATATGTGTATACAAGTTTGAGGGGATCTAGAAAAGATATGGATTCATACTTTAAGGGGATCTAGAAAAGATATGGATTCATACTTTATATTGACGTATATATATAGATATCTATCTGAAATTTCACTGATATGCTAATAAAAGAACCTCCTTAGCTGCTGTTTTAGTTTATTCTTTTAATTCCTTTGACAGTGAAATTCTGTGTAATCAGTAAATTGGCTAGCACGCATCTTTAATTGGGATATGTGTTTAGATTCGATGAACAGTGTTTTTTCTAATTTCTTTTGAAGGTGACATTTAAAATGTGCCCATTTAATTTTAGATATATATCATATGATGGATAAGAAATCCACGTTATAATTACTTTATCTATTCTATTTGCTATGTCTATGTCTCATAACATCCTTCCCATCTTTAAGTATTTCTATTGCCACCTTGCATTTTTTTACTAGTATACTGAGATTGACCTACAAACTTCTTCATCATTTTATTGGATGGCATATATTACACATAGTGAACAAAGAGATTCAACCTTCAAGCTAATCAGGATAAACTTGGGTTTCTTCTGTGGTTCGCCATGGTCTATAGCTAAATATGTGCAGTCTCTTTTTTCAGGTCGTAAATGCCCAGGGCAAGAAATTGCAGTGTAGCCACTACATGCCTGCTGTGATTCCTGAAGGAAAAGCTCTTCCTTGTGTTATATATTGTCATGGAAACAGGTAAGGGTACACATTACCTTATTGCTTAATATAGGTTGATTTTTCAGTTCGGCAAAATGCCTTTCCACCTATCGAGTTGCTAATGAAGTTCAAATTCTAGTACTTACATATATTTGCTAAGATATTCTATTCTGTTTTGTTTGCTAGGCATTAATTGATCTGCATTATTTATTTTCCAGTGGATGCAGAGCTGACGCTAGTGAAGCCGCTATTATTCTTCTACCGTCAAATATTACAGTCTTTACACTGGACTTTTCAGGGTCTGGACTCTCTGAAGGAGAACATGTGACCTTAGGCTGGAATGAAGTGAGTTCTTCTTGTGCAAACAGAAGATAAAAATGACACACGTTCATTTTCCAAACCTTCTGTTTGCTTGTATAGTTTGTGTTTAAAATGTGATTAGGCAAACTGAGAAATAAATATTATGGAATAATTTAGTATTTATTTGTGTTTTTGTTAAGAAATAAATAATCTGGAAAAGGCTCATAACTGTCAAATGGATGGTTAGCGAAATGTGAATATTGGTGTAGAAGATTTATGAAAGATAGAACATTTTAAGCAAGAAATTACTCCTTTTCACACTTGACAAATTGGTATTATTTCTTTCTGCTGATTGAAAGTTTGAACCTCCCTCCCTCTGTCTCTTTCTTCCGTTCTAAATCAACTTGTCTTAATAACGCCATATTTCCACCAAGCCAACAATGCCTAGTTTTTCATGAGGTACCTAATTAAATGGTTTATATTGCCATTGAAGAGCACATTGCTGATGATACTCTTTTGTTTTACAGAGAGAAGATCTGAAAGCTGTTGTTAATTATTTGCGAACAGATGGGAACATATCTTGCATTGGCTTGTGGGGTCGCTCAATGGGTGCAGTCACAAGGTATGTTCTTTATGTTGAATTGAATACTCATGTTCTCCCATACTGGTCACAAATTAGTAAACTACAATACTGTGTTATTCAGCTTAGTATGCTTGTAGGCTTTATGATTCCTATGTAATATTATTGCTTGTGTGTGTGTGTGCACGCGCGCATGTGCAAGCCCCACCCTATAGATCATAATTGTTGTACATAATCATTCTCTGTAATTGTAGCCTTATTCAGCATGTTTGTACTCTTATCTTTATTTTCAGTCTAATGTATGGAGCGGAGGATCCATCAATTGCTGGAATGGTTCTCGATAGTCCATTCTCTAACATGGTTGATTTGATGATGGAACTAGTGGATACGTACAAATATCCCCTGCCAAAATTCACGGTAAGCATTATTCGATGATGGGGATTCGTCACTTGTTACTAGTAACGCAGAGACGCGGTTGTTGGCCCAGGGACTAGTGTAGTTGATGTGCGCTTGTGCTTTACCATGATGCTGTTTGTGCAATTTGTTTCCTACATAACCACCTTATGGCACCATTTCTATGCATGAGCAATTGAGCATGACTACTCAAACCTCCTACTTGAGCCGTGCATGACCTTTGCTATCTGAGAGACTATTTTTCTACCTCGTATCTACTAAAATGAGTTCCAATGATGCATGTGTTTCTGTGCACTGCTCCAGATGCAGAGTTTGTGAGTTGTGACCACTGTTTTTTGGTAATTACAAGTGTACATGAATTGCTGTTGACTCCTATTAATTTTATTTTATTTTAGATATGCATAACTTTTATGCATACTTACACACGGTAGATTCCATCTTATTTATTATGGAGCTTCTATTTATTGCTTAGGTCAAACTTGCAATACAACACATGCGGAAGGTTGTCAAGAGAAAAGCCAACTTTGACATCATGGATCTTGATACCATTCAGGTTTGTTATCATCTTAATCTTAAGTTATATTAAATATTGATGCTGCTTTGGGTTTTGGGCCAGATGTAGTGATTTGCTCCTCGTATACTAGGCTCACACAATTCTACGTGGTATTGTACCCATGATGGATAATTTACTTGGTTTTTTGAAAACCTTGATTTTTTTTTAAAAAAAAACAAGTTACCTGGCTTTAAATTATTCCTATATGGCTATGTCATTATCATCATGGCTATCTTTAACCTTTTTCATTTGGGTCGTTTTATTGCACTGTATTTTTCTTTGTTTGAACTTGCTGTATTTTGAATTTTACATTTGTTGATTCTTTGTTCTTCACATATATTTTTAGTTGCTATTAGCTGACATGAGATTTCTCCAGCCGTTTTTTTTGTGTCGTTCTTAATTTCTTATAAATAATAGCACAGCCCAGACTCCTAAGTTGACTTTCATATACAATTCTTTCTTCATTTCCCCCTTGTTTTCCCCGATTAAACAAGAGCAAAAATCTGGATAAGAAACAGGGGAACTATGCGAGCCTTTTCTCGTTAGAAAAATCAATGAATTTTCTTGCTCCAACTGCTAACTGCACTGTGAAAGCTTATTTGAATAATGCTGCAACGCATCTTTGGAGCGCTTATATGTGACTGTTTTGACAGCACGTTGGTACATATTTGGTATCTGAAATGTAATCTTGCAGGTAGCAAAGCGATGTTTTGTTCCTGCTTTGTTTGGACATGCCACTGAGGATGATTTTATACTTCCTCATCATTCGGACAAAATCTATGAATCATATGTTGTAAGTTTCCACCCTTCCCTTCAATGTGGAACATAAATGACTTCTTTTGTCTGTCAAGGTAGTAATATATGATTAATCCAAATGTACCTGCAGGGAGACAAAAACATTATAAAATTTGATGGGGACCACAATTCACCCCGTCCACAATTTTACTTTGACTCGATCACAATATTTTTCCATAATGTGCTAAATCCTCCTGATGTCCCTGACGATCATTATTTCCTGACACCACATGGCAGCCTTGGTCAGGTAGTACAGATTGATATTTCCTTCACAGTTGATTGAAATATGTTGCTTTTACTTACCTTAGGTTCTGTTGACACTTGACAGGGTCATTGGGATACAGAGCATGACATAGAGTATAGGTTTGCTCAATCACCAACAGGTATGTTTGCAAACTTTGATCTGCACTTATGTTTGGTACACCAATCATGTTAAGTAACTTGTGTGTGATTTGTCCTGGGACAGCCCGTACAACTACCACAGAAGATGCCATTGCGCAGTTGCGTTCTAGAAGGCTCATGAGTAGAATGGAGGTGGGTGTTTTGGTCGACATTCTGAACAATGCTACAATTCTGCTGTGTCATGGTGCCATATTGGTACTGGAGTTAATCGGTTCTCATTTCTGGCTCTTAGCATTCACAAATGGAAGCTCAATTGAAAGAAATATTGTAGTGGAGATCCAAATATTATCAAATAATTTACAATGTTCGATTTCGATCCAGCAGTGTATGACTGTTGTATCTTTTGTGGAGCAGCAAACTTAGTCTTGGATTCTTTTGATTGTTTTGTAGGTCCCATCTGGTGCCACCACAGAAGACAGGGCTGACAGAACTGAGGTATTGTTTTGTACTATTTTGCACATCTTTTTAGGATCAATTTTTATGTCTTTCGTAATGCTGAAGTCCTTTATCTGATCATCTGCTGCCTGACCGTGACTTTCCCTGGTGGCATGAAAGCAAATCCCCTTTATTACTACGGCAAAATTTGATATATGCCACTTAGAAATATGCTATTTCGAGATATGCCACTTAGTATTCTGAAATTCGAAATATGCCACTCCAGTTTCTTTCTTCTTTGAAATTTGCCATTATCTCTTATTTTCTCCTCTTTTCTTTTCTTTTCTCTTATTTTCTGTCTATTCCAATGTGAACTCCCTATTTTGCCCTCTCCTATTCTGCATTTAACACTCGCCGTTGCCATTGCCATGGTGCTGTCCGCCTCCACTCCGTGTCCTCTTCTCCACCTCACTCTAGCTCGTATCCTCGCCGTCGCTTTTGACGCCGCAATGTGGTGGCCACCGTCGCTGCCTCCGCGTTGGTGGAGAGATCGGCGGAGGACATCGTTATAATCGGCGGGGCATCGCGGGCTAGCCATGGCGCTCTCCTGCTGCTGCTCGGCGTCGGCTCCAGTCTCTTTGAAGCGGTAGCGTCCCTTACACATGCGGAGGCGCGTCGCCGACGCCGTTCAAGAACGGTGGCGTGTCTTTGGATGCCATCGGCGTGGTGGCGTGCTCATCGAAGTTCATCGCTGCCGTCGGCCGCCGAGGATGGCGGCGCCGACGCCCACGATCCCGCCATCGAACCCGATGAACGCGAAGGCCTTGGCCGTCTTGCTGCGATGCGGTAGCAAGGCGAGGCCTCGATTGAGGCCAAGACCACCAGCTTCCGAAGCGGCAGTGCTCGGTGCTCGTCCTGGCCTTGAGCACCGAAGATGCCTCTCATCTCGTCCTCCACTCTTGGCTCCTTTGGCTGCCGCCGCGCGCGCGGTTCTTGGACAACGACGGCGGCTTCTTGGGCCACCAGCGAAACCTCCTCGCCGTCGGAACCTTCCCGCCGCTGGATCCTGGAGCTCCCAGTGAGCACGAAGCAGCTCTGCTCTGCTTTCGCATGCCGAAACCTTCCCACACCATCGAAGCCCAATGGAGCTTCTCTCGCGCCACCGAAGCCCTTTGGCTGCCGGATCCCGTTGGCCCCGAGGTGGATCCCGCTGGATCCATGCCGTCTGGGCCCGTTTCTGTCGGATCCCTTCTTCCCCGTGAAGTTCTTCCCCGCGTGCCGCCTTGCAGAGCTATGTCGTCGCCGCCCTCCTCATCATCGCCGGACCAACACTCCTCCGCGTTCTTGAAGCCGCCTCGGACACCACCATCCCCTTCTCGTGACTACACCGACGATGCCAAGAAGAGGAGGCGTTGCGCCTGGAATGCGGAATAGGAGAGGGCAAAACAGGGAGCTCACGTTGGAATAGATGGAAAGTAAGAGAAAAGAAAAGAAAAGAGGAGAAAATAAGAGATAATGGCAAATTTCAAAGAAGAAAGAAACTGGAGTGGCATATTTCGAATTTCAGAATACTGAGTGGCTTATCTCGAGACGGCATATTTCTAAGTGGCATATATCAAATTTTGCCTTATTACTAGTCACTGCGGTTTAGAAAATAGAAACACATGACCTGTTGACACCAGTAACTGTCATACTAGCTCAGACTGGTTTCCCAAAAACTATCTGGTCTAGACAGTGGCGGAGCATGAGGCAATAACAAGAGGAGGCCAATTGCCCACTAACATTGAACGACAACTTTTTTTTTTTGTTTGCGAGGATCAACAACAACAATTATACAAGTGCTAAATCAACAAAGAAGCCATAGAAGAACTTATAATCAAGGAAGTATTAATTACTAATTAGAGACTGATCTTGTTCATATTTGGGTCACAAAAATATCACATCGGAGCAAATATATGGATAACTTACTCTAAATATCATATCAGAGCAACTATATCGTATCAGAGCAACTATAAAGGCTAAGATGTGCTACTTAGAAAAATCTATACCTTCTCAATTGGTGCCAATTTTCTAACAGAAGCTCTCCTCTAGAATCCAAAGCATCAATGTCCATAATACATTCCTACCCAAATTAAGACCTAATTAGCATAAGCCCTGCCCCAATCAACCTTGGCTCTTCGATTTCTAAGAAATCTAAACTAGTTTCTTGGCTTACATGGAACTATGGCAGTAAGAGACGAAGCTCCGAGATGGCCAGATGGCTAGAAGCTGCTGCCACAAAATGGGAGCTTCAACCTGACAACCATCGGTCAGACCGCCAGAGCAGTCACCGATCCCAGTTGAGAGTGTAGTGAGAATTTGGGTGTCCGGCATGCTATGGAGAGAAGAAGCACTCGTGAGTCGTGATCTAGTGACCCAAAAATGGTGGACATTGGGGAACAAGGGAAGAAGAGGTAGGGAGAGTGAGTCTAAGGGATCGATGAAGAAGCCAAGAAGTGGTGTAGTGCTCACTGTTCTGCTCAATGGTTAGGGTGGGCCAAATACTGGGCTAGGTACCTAGATGGGCCATATGTATACCTGGGTCCAATTTTTTTTATTTTCGGAAGGGGAGACCGGAGCACTGTTCGGCCTCTACTACGCTCCACCGCTGTGTATAGAATGACTTCAAATTACTTCGGCATTCAAGTATTCAGGATGGTTACAGCACAAATATAGGTCTGTTATGGAAATATGGAGATGTGAGGCAGGTGGTGGTGTCAGCATGGTGAGAGGAGGTGGAGGTGACAGCAAGGCCAGAGGGGGTGGTGCTGGAGTTGCCAGTTTCAAGTGAGGAGGACAGATGGAGGTGGCAGAGGATGATGATGGCGTAGGTGGGGTTTACTGAGAAGTTGGTGCACAGAAGTTTGTAGAATTTTTGTACCTAAAAGGGGTTAGCACCATAGCTAATTACAGTTCCAATGATTAGGACTTTATTCAATATTGCACGAATATGTCCCATGTGCAGAGTTCCTTGCACGATATCGGTTAGTGCCATTCCTAATATATCACCTATCTAAACCATAATAAAATCCCATTTTCTTTGTAACTTTCTCCCTTAGTTTCTGTTTTATGTATTCTCTGTTGATTGGCCCTGCAGTTTATATGGTTACAATGAACCGTGCACTCGAGCCGAAGTGATTTTGCGGTATGAAATTTGAATCTCATAATGGGTATTAGACATGTTTATAGGGAATTTTAGGTGTCTTTTTTGGTTCAGAATTGTAATTGTAATAATAATTGGGTTTACTTTAGAGCCAAATATGTCTGTTTCACTGGTTAAAAAAATGTCTGTTCAAGTAAGAACGTGTGGGGATTAGCAATACAATAACCCTTGGTGGTATTGGGATTATAACTTGAGTATATTTGAAATCGATGCATTGTCATTATGGCACACTTGGAGCAAAAGATAAAGTATGTACTACAATTATGTGATAAACCAAACAAAGCCCAGTGAACCTTACTGGACAAAAGAATGTGAGATGCTGCACACTCAGTTTTTTGTACTTTTGTCTCATGTGCAAATATATTAAATATGTGCTTCCTTCTGCTTTACCTCAGTCTAAATAATTTTCTTTCGAAGTTTTATATATTGCTGATGAGTTTCTGTTGGAATGCTTTCAATCCGTATGGATCAAATAGTAATCTTCTAGAAGCTTACATAATATTACACCCACGAGCATCACCTCAGATTATTATTGGCTTTTTGAACAGGTAATGGATGGGGATGTCGGTCCCTCCTCATCTAGTGTATCTACTGCAACTCCTCCCAATGGTCGTAATGGAAGGCTGCTCACTCCAACCTCTGATGATGGCGAGTATGTGGAGTACTCAGTTGATAGCTTATCGGATATGCCTTACACTGAGGAAGACGAAGATAGAGTAAGTTATACCTTATCATCCTTCAGAGTTGTCATTATGACTTAATGTTGCACTGTCGTTTGTAGTTTCATAAGACCTTTATAGAGTTCAACATGCATAAAGCTTTCCAGAATGTGATCTTGAGCTGGGTGCCTGGGTCTCACGTAAGAGGTTAAGGTTATAGGGTTGGAGAAGAATGGTTGGTGGTGTTGGGAGGTCTGGAGCTGTTAATAGCTTACTATAAGAAGATTGGATTTAACGTAGGGAAAGGAAGATAAGAACCAAGCTAAACCTATTTTTAGCCAAAGCAAAACCCATAATATTCACTTGTCACTATATCTTTGATTGAGCTACGAAAATACACCTCGTAACAAGGATTTTACTGATGCAAATGGACGCTGAAATGTAAAACGGGGATCCACCAAAAGCATGAACGAGTTGTGAGAAATCCCCTGAAATTTGGTGTTAGTATGTAGTTATGTAAATCAATGTCCTGAGGATTACAAGGGTGAAGGCTGATTTGTGTAGAATGCGCTTATACTTTCTAGCATTTATCTTTTGATGTTCCTAAGCTTTTCTGTGGTTAATCTGATTTTTCTGTGCTGAAATGCAGATGCTGATGCAAGCTATTATCGAGTCCCTGAAGGATTTCGAGCAGTCAAATACAAAAACTACGCAATCAGTTGCATGTGATGCTGCATCCAAAGAAAATAATGTAGTAAAAGATTGCAATGGTGCAACTGATGCAGCATTGGAGCCAGATGCATCCTCCATCCCGGAGCGTACCACTGATGTTCCTGGCAAGGATGTTGCAGCCTGCAACAGTGAAGTAAAGGCAGCTGAAGTGCAAAGTGCAGATAGCCGCAGTGTAAACGATGCTGTTTCTCTTAATGCCTCTAGTCCGCCAGAATCCAATGGGTCAACTCAGGTCATCAAAGGAAAATCTGGCTCGTTAGAATCCCAGAAACCAACGCAGAACTCCAACGGAGAGGACCGCACAAGAGCAACCCTGGTAGTACAAAAGAGCCGGACCGGCAGCCTGATAGATGGATTGGCACATAAATGGGGTTCCTTGTTCAAAAACAATGACTGAGACAAGCCAGATATACGCCGTTGACAATATATGTTACTGTGTGTTGATAGTCATAGAGTTGCCTTTGGCTTCACAGCTTGATTGGTTTACCTGTAAAATGAAAAAGGGAAATGGTCAAATGAGATACTGTACAAGTGGTTTCAGGGTGTTTGTGTATATATAGGACTAGGAATGGTAGCGATCCCATTGATTGTGTATCATGTCTCAACACTACGTTGCTTCTGGTGAATTGGCAGGCTCTTGTTTCTCGCAAATACGTTGTGATATAATGTGGGGAAGGCCTGTTATTTCCTGTATTATTTATGAAATTCTTTTTACTGAATGATTATTCCTTTTTTTAGTAACGAGGAGAGAACTGCTCTATGTTCAGGGTTTGCCTTCTCATTTTCTTAGTAAACTCCGAGCCCGTACCCCGAACCCCCCCCCCCCTCCCCTCCCTCTCTTCCCCCCCTTTTTTTTCATTGGGAGCCTCCGAAAGCTAACTGGATTGGAGCTGGCTGCTTCCGTCCGTCTCGTTTCGCAACTCGACTTCGTCGCATCAGAGCAAAACACGTGGGCCGTCCGATCTGGATCGAAGGCTTGGATCTACAGTCACAAACCACCATATAGGCTAACCATGCGCTGCTTATATACAACGGTTTAATTCCTTATTTGCCCTAGAAAGTTAGCCAGGTGCTTAAAATACCATCGTGAAACTGCTCCTTTTATTGCCATCGAATCTCAATTTTTATCTCGTTTTTGCCACTCGTCGGTTAACCATGTGTTCATTGTCAAATTATGTATAAAAAGACATATTTACCTTTCTAGCTCACTATCTTCTTCTTCCTCTTCCTCCTCTCTCTCCCCATCTCTCTCCTCCCTCCCCACCGGCTCGCCCTCCCCTCCTCGAGCCTCCTTTGCCCAGTACATGACACCTCGCGACTAGGCCCCAACTGTCCCCCTTATCTGCGTTACTTAGCTCATCTGGCCGAGTCGAGGCCGCCTCGCCTCGCTCCACCCTCTCCATCTCCCTGAACCACGCCGCACCACCGCCAAGCCCATCTTCGTTCCCAAGTCCAGCGGAGCGCCACCTTCTTCTCAAATTGATTGTGCCATCTTGTTCCTAACCTTCCCGTAGTTCTAGCAGTGCCTTCGCCATGCCGGAGAACCGTCGGAATTGATGTCGCCACTTGTCGTGCCGCCGGCCACATCGCCGGCACCTCAGTCGTCATCTTGACTATCCAACCACGTCACAAGGTGCGCCTCGTCGTGCTGATACTATTCCCCACCACCGTCGGCCACCCTATCCTCCTCATCGCTGCCATGATTGCCGCCGCTGCCATCGACATCCTCGGCGCATGCTTCTGCCCCAACATCCACAAAAATAGAGTCCCCATGCTCGGAAATACTCTATGCGCATGCTAACTCCACCCCTAGTCACCGGAATTTGCTGCCTCTGTGTCCATCTGCTCGCCGTCGTGTCCCGGCCGCCCTTGTCCTCCTCCGCACCAGCCGTCACCGCCCTAAGATATGCATAGCTCGGGAACACTTCATGCTCCCTCCTTCGTCGCTATTCCATAGGCCGAGTCCGGTATCGTGGGTGACAGGGACAGAGAAGGAGGGGTGGCAGGAGCGACGGCGGTGGCGGCGGTGGGGAGGCCAGGTCGGCGGGCGAAGGGCTGACGACAGTGGAGTGACGTGGGCGGGAGGTCGGTTGGGCGGCGTCGGCAGGGGGAGGCTGGGGCACAAAGAAGAAGAAGAATAGTGAGGAGGAAGGAGAGAAGGGACAATATGGATATTTTGACAATTTTTTAGTAGTTAACGGCAGCTGGACCTAACGAGACCAACATGAGTGATAAAAACGGGATAGAATTCGAGATCCGATGGCAATAAAAGAATAAACAGTTTTACGATGATATTTTAGAGATCCGACCAACTTTTAGTGACAAATAAGGAATTAACCCTGTATATGACCGAGTGTTGACTAACCGAGCGCCATGTACTCCAACTCCTTCCAACCGCCGGCCATGCGTCCATGCCCAACGCCGCCATCGCCGCTGACCCTCCGTCGTGGGTCATCCTAGAGCATTCGCCTACTTCGCCCACCGCCGCGACGCCACAACCGCCTCCGGGCACACCTTCTACGACACCCCCATCGAGGTCTCCTTCTTCCTCGCCGCCCCGCCACGTCTACTTCCCAGGATCCAAGAAGGCCAACACAATGGAAGAGCCCGTCGTCCTCGCCACACACGGCAGCATCGCGCTCATCCGGCTGACCATCACCTGCGACGAGTACTTCGTCTACCGCGCCTCCTGCGCGGGGCGGCGGCCGGAGCTCTTCTTAATCCCCAGCCTCAGCCCGAGCGTGTCAATGCAATTTAACCCCGGCGTCTACGCGGCCAGCATCCTGCCCTGCGACGGCGAGCAATTCGTCGTGGCGGTCATCGGCTCTACGTGGCCCAACCACGAGGAGTACGAGTACGAGCTCTGCGTCTTCTCCTCCCAAGACATGAGCGTGGACCAGCAAGCCGGCGATGCTGGCGCCCCTGCGCAGTGAGAGGCACAGGGAGAGCGCGCTGCGCCATAGCACTGAGAAGGTGATCGCGCTCGGAGGCGGCCTACTGGACTGGGTCGATCTCTGGCGCGGCATTCTAATCTGCGACGTGCTGGACGAGACGCCGACGATCCGGTACGTGCCGTTGCCGAAGCCTATGCCCTGCAACAGGAAGTACTACGCCGACGACTATGTTTCCATGGGGAACCGCATCCGGGGCGTCGCCGCCAGCGGCAGCACCGGCCTGATCAAGTTCATCGAGATGGAGAGACGCAGGAAGCCGGAGCCCGACACGAGGGTTGTTGACGTTGACGGCGACGGCGACGTACCCTCCGCCGTCGTCGAGGACGGCTGCACGATCGCCACTTGGACCAGGATGCCTTCGTCGGAGCACTGGCAAAAGGGCTGCACCGTCGAAGTCGCCGAGATATCGATCGACAACCCGCAGCACGCTCAGCTGCTGCCCGAGCTGTGGGACGGCGCCGACGGCGAGGCAGCGAAGAAGCTGGACCTTGTAGCTTAAGAGCATTTAGCTTAATGCAGTTTAACAGCTGAGCCCTATATAAGCTAGCTGAAATCTTTTGTGAGGATTATGCTGGATTATATTACGAAAAGCAAACCTAGCCGCCTCATCTCTTGTTCCTCTAATTCTTATCTATATTTCTATACTATTGTCCATCCGATTTCATCTCTATTTGAGTGATTTTCTTCCGATATCCTAGAAATCCTGACAAAATGTATCAGAGCCACGTTCTTGGCCTCAGATATGATTTTGAGCAGTCCTAACAAGGGTTTGGGAACTCGTTTCCCTGTAAAATTCTGGAGTTAAGGTTGTTCTGAAGTAGATTTGAGGGTACTATGGGTAGAACTCGTAGATCTATACTGGGTTGGGGAAATCTACTATTTCCTTTAGTAAAATCTCTGGTCAGGTTTGTGAGTTCTGAGAATGGCTAAACATTGAAAAGATAATGAAGTAGAAGGGGGAGGCCAGCCCTATGCTACCAGGGTAGAGCTGGAAGGTGTCCAAAGGAGTATTGATTGAATAAAAAAGGGCAAGTCGAGCACAACCAACCGATAGAACAACACAACAAGCAAATGGAACAACTGAGTCTGGCTATTAACACTTTGGTGATTCAAGCTACACAGAGGAATCTGGATACTGGAGAACCTTAAGACATATTCTCGAGTTACAGAGGTAACTATGAACATCATCTTTCACCTCCATTAGCTATCTCTTCACCATCTAGTGTAGCTAGATCATATGGATATTATCCATGCATACTAGGGTGATGAGCTTTCAGTTATTTCCTGTGCTGATGAGTACACAAGTACCACCATTACTACCTCACCCAGTAGCCACACGCAGTCAAGGTTACAACATGCAATTGGGTACTGTGCATTGTCCAATACAAGCTGTATCGGGAACACATTCATGGGCCATTAGAGTAACTAGTTCTCCCACATTTAATGAATATGCTCACCTTGATATGGAGGAGCACAGTGCATACAATGGAAATAGAGGAAGTCATGATAACTACAACCACAGGACATTTGCTAGAGGTCCAAAACTCAATTTTTCAGAATTCAATGGAGATAATGTTGATGCATGGATCAAGAAGGCCAACAAGTACTTTGAGATAGCTAAAGTACCCATGAACTAGAGGATTGAAATTGCAGTGTTATATCTAGTAGAAAGGGCAAAAACATGGTGGACGGGCTCTGGCATCAATTTGGACAACCTGTCCTTGCACCAATTTTGTATGGTGATGGGAAAAATATTTTACGATCAATCGGTTTATGATGTAGTAGCTTCATTCTATTCAGTAAAGCAACAATCCACCGTGACAAGTTACATTGTCAAGTTTGAGGAAGTGATGGCATTAGTAAGAAGAGATAATCCTTATCTACCCGAGGAGTATTACATCATAAGTTTTATAGCAGGACTGAAGGAGTATAGTTAGAGCCATTCTCAGTTGTAGAATCCATTGACACTAATAGATGCTTATTGGGTAGCCAAGAGACTAGAGCAATCAAATCCATTCAAGAAGTTAGAACCTAGTGCTTACTAAGGGAACTTCAAAAGTAATCAGAATTGGTCTAGTAACAGAAATACGAGTAACCATAAAGCTAATGGCATTGAGCAGAAGGTACCTCCAGGTAAGAATATGGCTGCAACTAGTTCCCCAAGAATGAGGGCATGTGTTTTAGATGCAATGAAAAATGGTACCCTGGCCATAAACAAGATTGCAAAATGAACAAATGTAACATTCCAAATTTGGAGTTCATTTGAAGCCTTTAAAAATAAAAATAACCATTTGAATTTTCTTGGTTAAGTTAAAAGCTTAATATGAATTTTTAGAAATCAAAACAATTTAATGTGATTAATTTAAACCTCAATTAAATTCAAAGCTATTTTATTTGTGTTCCTTGAGTTCCAGAGTATTTTCTGGAATTTCTGGAGTTTATTTGCTATTTCTTTGAGCTTGGTTTTATTTAATTTGTTTTTTGAAATTCAGAAATCATTTCTTTTTCCGGATTTTCCGTTGGGCGGACTTTCTTTCCCTTCGGCTCATCACCTTTCCTTTTGGCCTGACCCATTCCCGCTTTTACTTTTTCTTCCGCGCCAGCGCCCGACCCAACTCCTTCCTCCCTCTTCCTCTCTCTGCCTGGTGGGACCGCTGTGTCAGCGCTGGCCTCCTCCTTCCTCCTTGTGCACGGCTTTGCCCATTCATGTTCGTGTTCGACACGGTAGCGCCGCCGTGATCCATTCAAACACTCCCATCCCGACCCTTTAAAAGTGAACCTTCCGTGCCCTTTTCTTCGCCTTGAGATCCTCTTCTGAAAGCCCTAGTCACCGTTATCGATCGTGTCGTCCTTTCGCCGGATTCCACCGAAGAAACCGCCGACCACCGAAGGTTTTCATCGCCCATTCCACCGCCGTCGAAGCTCCTCCGCCTGCATCATCACCGCTGTTGGATCCGCCTTTCTGTGTTATTCATCGTGCTCCCATCACCATGCCTGGAAGGTCGCCGTCGCACCATCGTCCTCAAATCTGGTCGTTGCCACAACCTTCGATCTCGCTGCCGATGAGCTCCTTAGCCTCTCCGTGTGCATCACCTCATTCGCCTCGCCATCCTCTTCCGATTCCCCTCCTCAATCCAGCCTCTCCGTCACCCTAGCATCCCGCCGTCGTCGCACGTTCGTCTTCGCCTCTAGCCGTCGATGCGCCGTCGTTCCTGGCGTCCTCCGGTCTCCCCGAGCAGCCCTCCATGTTCCTTACACCACCACCAAGCCAATGCTACCCTGGGTTTCCATCGGGCGCCTTTGCATCGCCATCGCTGCCGCACACCCGAGCTCCAGTTCTACCGCCGTCGCCATTGCCACCGCCTCGCCACCGCTCTTGTAGCGTAGCCACCTCCTTCAGCACCGCCGAGCCACCGACAACCCATTTTGCTACTTGTCGGCAGTCGTCTCACCAACATTCGCCGTTGCCGCCAGTGCCAGCACCACTGTCGCTAGCTCCTTTGCTCCTCCCTCTTTCTCTCTCTTCCACCTAGTCGACCACGTCATCGCCACATCAGCTTCATGCCCTTGTGTCATCCTCGTTA
This sequence comes from Phyllostachys edulis, assembly GCA_036346405.1. Lineage (NCBI taxonomy): Eukaryota > Viridiplantae > Streptophyta > Magnoliopsida > Poales > Poaceae > Phyllostachys > Phyllostachys edulis. The sequence goes on from CM070550.1 coordinate 70,866,716, forward strand.
GCAGCCCATGTGGCAGTCCATGTGGCGCACCCGAGTTAAAACTGTAGACCAGGTTCACCGTAGACCCAAGTCGTTTCATGGACTTGGTCTATACACCATGGGCCCACCTGTTAGTGTCAATTTTTTTTCTTTTTGAAATTTAATTCCATCCAAAATCTTTTTCTCTTGCTGACATCATGCTGATGCAGTGATCTAGAATTTTCTTTTGAAAGGGAATTCTAAAATCCAAAATAGTGTTTTCACTCTCTTTTTTCTTTCCGACAAATCTTCCGAGAGTCCGTTCTCGTTCGTCCGAACTCCGATTCAGTCCGTTCAAATTATTAAATTCATCTAAAATCGAGCTCTTTCTTTTAGAGTTAGTTTTTATTTTTTTGAATTTTATTTGATTTTACTTTGGATTTATTTGTGCTTCGCTTATTGTTTTCTCTCTCGTTAGATGATCTGTTTCATGGAACTGGAGCATAAGCAAGTTTTGAAGGTCCAAGTGTGGTAACTGAGCAAAGCCAAGACAAGTCATAGTCCTTTGATTATATTGAACCTATGAATCCAAAATTATATTGTTTATATCAAATTGCATGCTAGCTTTATGTCAACTGTTTTTGGGAATAGTTAATCACCTATTTGTCATTATGTCACTATTGGTTATTTGAATACCATGATTCATTTGTCACCATAAGATGGTCATTATTACTTGGACATATTGGTATCACCAACATGAGTATCGTAGAGATGCTTAGTCATTCTTAGTTGTATGATGAGACCATGTCACATGTTCAATAGTGTTAAATTTGATTTAATGAGATATAGAATTATGGCGGGTAGCCACTGTTGTTAAAATTTGTGTGCCATGATAGAGTATGTCATTGGTCTTGATTGAACAAAATGATTTTTGTTCAGGTGAGCGATCATACAGTAAAGGAGGTGCGGTTAGCATATTGTTGGGTTGTGGTAGACTTTCCTGAGTAATTATCAAGAACTTAATCTTGTGCGCCATTGAACTGGGCCATATCATACAACCACATATCCAGTGTTGGATGGACCTGGCTAACTAATTAGTAATATCTTAATTTCGGTTATGTCTTGGAAGTGTGAGTTACAGGATGGACGTATACTCACAGTGGCGCAAGAGGGGGGTCCTGTTTGGATGGAAAGACATTCAGTGTTGAAATCTTAGTAGGCAGAACTGGGTTAAGAAGGAGCTTTGTAAAGGCCCTGTGATGATCACTTAGTCACACACCTACGAAAGTGTGGTTAGACACTTTGAGTTGATTTATCTCTTATGGGTAAAGTTGTACAATCTCTGTAGAGTTAAAACTATTTAAACAACTATGTCCCTAGTTATGGAGAACGCTCAGGGATTTCACACGAGAGGTAGAGTTTCTTTATAAAAATATGCCGGAAGGTGAATGGGGAGTTCACTTGGTGAATATAATGTTTGCTCGGTGGATGATATGTTCACTTGGTGGTTTGGTTGAAAAGTGAATAGGAAGTTTACTGGTTGTTTTCAAAGAAATTGTTTACTTATTATCTTTTGAATTGCGCATTGCAATCTATTTACTGTCAATACTTGCTTTCTGCAAAAGAACCATACAACTATTCCTTTGTTAAAGCCTTGCATGAATATTAATTGCATATTGTACCCTACGACTTGTTGAGTACTTTATGTACTCACGACTTTAAAATTTGCTGCTCAGTTAAAGAATATCAAGCAGCTCAAGAGTTCTATGAAGAGGAATCCTTTGAAAGCTTTGTGAATTAGGATGCGTTCTCCACTCGATTGCCTGTGGGCATGTTGATTGACCTTACCAAGTTTTTCGTTCTGCTACAAGAGTTTATTTGTTTCTTTAGCCATGCGTGGCAAGTTAAGTAAACGTTGACCACAAGGTCCAGTTATTATTACTATTTGTTATTTTGAGATCTTTTTAGTTAAATCGATAAATAGATGGTATTTCATCACCATTTCCTGTGTGAGCTAGCTACTGATCGGGGACTAATTCAGAATGCACAGAGGGTTTCAGATGTGTAAATCTGGGTCCCGACAACAAACAAGTGAGAGCTATGGTAACTCAAGAAGAAGAAGAGGAACAAGGAGGTGGTGCACTTGAGGAGACTATTCCTGAACCTGACCCAAAATATGAGCAAATGCATGAAGAGGAGGATTCTCCTTTCCAATTATCTGTACATGCGGTTCAAGGCACTAGGTCAGGAAATCAGACTTTCACACTTTCAGTCCACATGGGTAGAATCGAATGAACTCCATTAGTGGATAGTGGTAGGAGTGCCACTTTCATTAACACTGAAATGGGCATTAAGGCTAATTGTCAAATCCAAAACAATCCAGTAGTGAAGGTTATAGTGGCTAATGGTGAGACATTATGGAGCACGACACAATACAGGGACTCCAAATATACTATACAAGGCAGTGAATTTTCAGACACATTCAGGATACTGACTTAAAGGGGTATGACTTCATATTGGGGGCTGATTGGATTTACATACACAGCCCTATTAGTCTCAACCTCAAGACCAGAGAGTTGTGTATAGCCTATCAGGGCAGGCTCAAGGTCACCTTTAAAGATGAGACTTTACCAGCAGCCAACTATATTGTACCAGTAGAGAAGCTGTAGAAACTAATGGAAAAAGGGGTAATTGGGGCAGTGGTATATGCATGTGATTCCAGAAATGAACCTCAGAAAACATCACCCACTCCAAATAGTATTGCAACCATACTCTAGAGATTCAAGAATGTTTTTGAAGAACCCACTGAATTACCCCTTACTAGAAGCTATGACCATGCCATTCCTTTAAAGATTGAAGAGAAGCTTGTGAACCAAAGACCATATAGATTGCCCTACCATCAAAAGAATGCTATGGAAGGCATTATTGAGCAATTGTTGAACTCAAACACCATTAGGCCTAGTGTCAGTCCCTACTCATCTCCTGCAATATTAGTTAAGAAGAAGGATGGAACTTGGAGGATGTGTGTAGACTACAGACAGCTCAATGCCAATACCATCAAGAATAAGTACCCTATTCCTGTCATAGAAGATCTATTAGATGAACCGCATGGGGTTTGTGTCTTCTCAAAACTTGACTTGAGGTCTGGTTACCATCAAGTTAGAACGAGGAAGGAGGATGTGAAGAAGACTATTTTTAGCACTCACCTGGGACACTATGAATTTATTGCGATGCAATTTGGGCTAACTAATGCTCCTGCAACGTTTCAAGCCTCGATGAATGACATATTAGCACAATTTCTAAGGAAGTTTGCATTGGTATTCTTTGATGATATCTTGGTGTATAGCAGATCTATGGAAGAGCATGGACAACATTTGATCCAGGTGTTAGAAGTCCTCATAAAGCCTAATCTATTTGCAAATATTAGTAAATGTGCTTTTGGTCAGAGACAAATTGAGTAACTAGGCCACATCATCAGTGGAGATGGAGTAGCCACTGACCCTACTAAAGTAGAGGCAGTGATACATTGTGCAACACCAAAAAATGTCACTCGACTTAGGAGCTTCTTGGGTCTCATAGTGTGACGACCCACCCCGTGATGTACCGCAAGAGGTCCGGGAGGACCATTTTTTTTTTGCGCTACGAAGTCACCACGGAAGGATGTGGTAGCACCGTATGGAGCTTTACCGAGGAGGTCTGCCAGGACCTCCCAGAGGTCTTGCGGACCTCCTGGAGGTCTTGGTCATGCTCGACCTCCCAGAGGTCTTGAGGACCTCCCGGAGGTCGTGGCCGCCACTGCTCAGTAGCACCTCCAGCACATCACCAAGAGGGTCCGGCAGACCTCCCAAGCTAAGTCCCGTGGGACCTCCTGGTGGTCCCGCCTGCATCTGAGCTAGTCCCGGGACAATCGAGCTAGCTCGCACAAGAACACAAGCCAATACCACAACCACGAGGTCAAACAAAGAAGAAGCGGATAAATTAAACTTTATATAATAGGACCTTATGGTCAAGCTTGTTAACAAGAGGTGCGCCATCGAGGGCTTACAAAACCAACGAGGACTTACAATCTGGCGACAAGGAGCTCTAGGGCTCAAACACCAAAACACGCAGGCCATCCAACAAGCACCACAGTGTCAGTCGGGTGGAGGGCGTCCTAGGCATCTTAGTCGTCGAAGAACTCCCCTCGAAGAGGTCTGCCTTTAAGCACTTGGTCATCCTCATAATCTGCTTTGACACGGGGCTTAAGCCATGAGTACTTGGAATGTACTCAAGAAGTCACAGGAGCAAAGATGCAATAATATTCATGCAAGGACTTACCAATGGAGAGTCAGATGGTTAGTTTGCAAAGCCAAGTTTGACAATAATAGCAATAATAGATTGAAAGGCAAGAAGGTAAAACCATAATACATAATACTTTTGATGTTTTTTAAAAAAGTGGAGTGAGCACCAACTCACGGCCACAACCCAAAATGGGGAGGTCTGGTCACACCAAAGGCTGTGTCCTCACCCAAACCCACCTGAACACCCATTCCAGAGGTCCAAACCAACCTGGACCACTACTCCGAGCCAACCTTGACCCTCTGGAGCCGGCCAAGGTCTCTTCGAGGCAAAGCCAAAGCATCTCGCGGAAGTGTCCATGGCACAAGCTTTTGAAACATCTACCCCTTGCACCATTTCATCGAGCATGTCCATGACCAAGGACGTGGCTATTCAATAGATCTTTTACTCTGCAGAGGTGTACAACTTTACCCACAATCCACGATCTCTCTAGCGGGATGGGTTTCGGTCACCCTTGCTCACTTCCTAAGGTGAGTAGTCTAGAGATCGCGGCAAGGCCTTTACAAAGCTTTGAACTGACTAGGGCCGCCCGCTAAGGTTTCGCAATCCCCTCCAGTGGTCTAGAAATCCACAGGGTTATGGGGTGCCCCCTCTTGCGCCAACGAATCACACGCTCAACCAAAACAGCCCCAAGCCATCTCATTGCTAATTATTCAGCCCAGACCATTCCCATAAAATGATCTTGTGGTTGCACTAATTGGCCCAGTTCAACAGACACAAAGTAAAGTCCTTAATTGTGCTAAGGCAAGACTTCCACAATCCAGTGTGCACAGCACCCACTACTCACTCCCTGCCTTCTTGCCTTAGCAAAACAATTTGTATTAGCCCATGCGAAAAGACCACCCATCTGGCACACAAATTTTAACCAAGTGGTCTCACACCACGATCGACACAGCCTTAGGCATCCCGCCATAGCCGCTCAACAATGGCACCAACCACACATTTCATAACTTATTAGTCAAGATTATTAGAGATGAAGCATGATACGCTCAAACCACGTTTTCTAAGCGAGGCTATATAAGACCTACGGCCCCCATGTTGGCAAATAACAGAGAACACCAACTAAATTATCCACTCTAAGGCTCACAAGGTGAACATGACAACATGATGGAGACAAGGTATAAAGGAGGCATAACGACAAGTAGGCAAGTAACTACAAACCAAACCATTTTCTTATAAACATAGCCATGCATGATAAAGTAAAACCAAATACATTTGCAAAACTTGGTTCAAGATGATCAAAAGGAGGTCTGTGGCTTGCCTTGGTCAAGCGGTGGAGAGCCTTCTGCAAAGAAGAGTCGGGTCCAAGATTTCCTCGAACTCGTGATCTACACGTTAGCAAGAGAACCAAATAAGCAAAACCACACTAAGCCGAGAGAACAACAAAAGAACCAAAAGGAACTCAAACCAACTCAGCCAAAAGGAAACCAAGAGGCTTAACACCGCCTCAAAGAGCTCTGAGGAGGGTCTTATGCAAGGAAGAACCGAAAGCAGAGGAGGCAGGAATGAAGAAATGAGTAAAAGATTACAAAGGCACGCCTCCCGGGCTATATATAGCCGGAGTTGGTGGAGTGCACCAAGAAAAAGGTTCAATGACGTGTAGGCAATCGGGACAACTAGGGCAAGGCTTGCCCTAAAAGAATTGAAATAAAGTACCTCGAGATGTGATTGCATTTAATGTGACCCGACACCTATTAAATGCGCATGAGTTCTGAGGCAAAAGCAATAATTGCAAGGTGAAGAGGGGGCAAAGTGGGGCCGATCAAAAAGGGTGCACCATCGGTCAAAGAGGTGGCCCCACCGCAAAAGGGTCATTCATAAAAGACCACTCATGAGGTCTGGGCAAGAGGTCCAAGACACTCAAAGAGGAGGTCTCAGACAGAGGTCTAAGGACCAAAGGAGGTCTAGACCGCAAAGGTCTAAACACAAAAGGGGAGGTCTAAACCTAAAGGAGGTCCAAACACAACAAGGAGGTCTGAACCTAAGGAGGTCCAAACACAACAGGGAGGTCTGAACCTAAAGGGGGTCCAAACACAACAAGAAGGTCTGAACCTGAGGAGGTCCAAACACAACAGGGAGGTCTGAACCTAGAGGAGGTCCAAACACAACAGGGAGGTCTGAACCTAGAGGAGGTCCAAACACAACAGGGAGGTCTAGACCACAAAGGTCAAAACACAAAGAGGTCCTAAGGATATGAGGTCCAAAAGACAAAAGATAGCTGGACTTCAAGGGGAGATCCAACCCTCAAACAGATCTAGACCCCAAGGAGGTTTAAATCACGAGAGAACCAGACCTCAAAAGAGGTCCCAAGCGCAAGGGGGGTAAGGCGCTCGAGGAGGCCCTGAGAGCAGGGAGGTCCTGACGGTCAAAATCTCCCAAAAGGGAAAATCCAACGGCCAAGATATCAAAAGGAGAGGACTTGAACGGTCCAGATCAAAGGGCGCAGGGAGGTCCTGACGAATAGATCTCCAAAAGGGAGATCTAACGGTCAAGATCTCAAAGGGGAGGACCTCAACGGTCCAGATCAAAGGGCGCAGGGAGGTCCTAACGAGTAGATCTCCAAAAGGGAGATCTAACGGTCGAGATCTCAAGGGAGGACCTCAGCGGTCCTGATCAAAGGGCGCAGGAGGTCCCGACCAACAGAATATTCAAGGTTAGGATGGTGGTCTTTACAAAAGACCAAAGGCAGGACCGAGGAGGAGGTCTTGGACCTAAGGAGGTCGGAACCTTTGGATCCCACTAAAGGAGAACACAGACGGCTAAGATCTCCAGAGAGGAGGTCCTAAAGGCGAGATCTAACAAGGGAGGTCTGAGCGGCTAGATCTCAACAAGGGAGGTCTCGAGCGGCTAGATCTCAACAAGGGAGGTCTGAGCGGCTAGATCTCAACAAGGAGGTCTGAAGAAGCAAAACCAAGCGTGGCTTGGGGGGTCAAGAGGTTTTGAAACACAAACCCGAGCCGGGTCCTTGACAGAAAACCCCAAGCAAGGGAGAGGTTTCAACAGAGGGGAGATGTGAGAGAGGTCTGGATCTCAAAGAGATTCAAACCAACAAGGGAAGTTAAGAGAGAGAGAGAGGCGAACCAGGCACAGAAGGTTTGGAGAACCACAACCCGAGGGCGGCAAAGACACCACAGAGAGCCACAACCAAAGAAGGAACACCAACAACGACTTAGTTAAGGTTTGATTAATTCCAATTGAACTCTCCAGTTCAAAAATCTCGTGTTAAGCTTTGGATTCTCAATAAAGCCAAATGGTTACTTTTATTTTGAAAACTTGGCAAGGACTTAAAAGAAAACGGGACGTTACAAACGGCTATTACAAAAGATTTATACAAAATTATGGGGTGATCTGCAAACCTTTGTTTGAAGCTCTCAAGAAGAATGGTTTTGTGTGGCAAGAATCACAAAAATTAGCATTCCTCAAGCTAAAAGAAGTCATGACCAAGGCCCCAGTACTTGCCTTACCTGATCATAGTCAGCATTTCATTTTAGAGGTTGATGCTAGTGGATATGGTATGGATGTAGTTTTGATGTAGAATCATAAGCCCATTACATTTATGAGCAAGGCCTTAGGACCTAAAGCAACAACATTTTCAACTTATGACAAGGAGGCCTTGGCTATCATTGAAGCACTTAAGAAGTAGAAGCACTATTTTGCTGGATCTACACTGATAATTTGGACAGATTAGCAAAGCCTGAGGTATATTCAAGAACAGAAGTTGACAGAAGGGATCCAACATAAGTTGTTTGTAAAACTGCTGGGATACAACTATAAGGTTGAGTACAAAAGAGGGAGAGAGAATCGAGCAGCTAATGCTCTGTCTAGATGTGTCAACAATGAACATCTTAGTGCCATTTTGGCTGTTGTACCTGTATGGATCACTGAAATCCTAAATAGCTATGATCATGATGAATACTACTGAGAATTGATAACCAAGCTGAATGTAGACTCCAATGCTGAACCCAATTATACATTCAAAGGAGGAATCCTGAGATACAAGAACAGGATAGTAGTTGGGGCCAATTTTGAGTCGAGATAACAATTAATCATGTCCTGTCATGATTCAGCCTTAGGGGGTCATTCGAGTGAAAAAGATACATACCAGAGGATAAAACTCCTCTTTCATTAGACTGCCATGAAGCAGGCTGGCATTCAATTTGTCAAAGAATGTCCAGAATTATAGTGCGATGCCACTGTTGTGCAACTGTGGTGTGATGTCATTATTGTACCAATTGTGGTGTGATGCCACTTTTATAAAATTTTGTGACATGGCAAGGATTGTCATTAGTTTGGTTGAACAAAATGTTTTATACTCAGGCGAGTGATCATGCAATAAAGGGAGTGCGGGGAGCACATTATTTTTAGATGAGGTAGTCTCACCTGGGTGAATTGTCAATGACTTAATTTTGTGCACCATTGAACTGAGCCACATTGTACAACCACATGTCCAGTATTGGGATGGATCTGGCTAAATAATTAGCAATGTTTCATCTCTAGTTCTGTTTTTGGAAGCGTGAGTTCCGGGATGGATATTCACAATGGCGCGAGAGGGGGGCCTATCTGGTCGTGTTGACATTCAGTGTTGAAACCTTAGCGGGCAGAACTGGGTTGGGAAGGGGCTTTGTAAAGGCCTTGTGATAATCACTTAGTCGAGCACCTACGGAAGTGTTTGAATGGACATTATAAGTTGATTTATCTCTTGTGGGTAAAGTTGTACAACCTCTGTAGAGTTAAAACTATTTAAACAGTCGTATCCCCGGTTATGGACAACGCTCGGGGATTTCACATGAGAGGTAGAGTTTCTTTATAAAAATGTGTCAGAGTGTGAATGGGAAGTTCACTTGGTGAATATAATGTTCGCTTGGTGAATGTGATGTTCACTTGGTGGTTTGGTTGGGTAGTGAATCGGAAGTTCACTGGTTATTTCAAAGCAATTGTTTACTTATTTACTATTCTTTTCAATTACGCTTTACAATCTACTTATTGTATTTATCGTCAATACTTGCTTTCTGCAAAAGAACCATATGGCTATTCCTTTGATCAAGCCTTGCATGAGTATTAATTGCAATAATGTTCCCTACGACTTGTTGAGTACTTTATGTACTCATGACTTAAAATTTGCTACTCAGTTGAAGAAAGTCAAGCTGCTCAAGAGTTCTACGAAGAGTTCTTTGAAGACTTTGCGAATTAGGATGCGTTCTCCACTTGATTGCTTGTGGGCATGTTGAATGGCCTCTCTAAGTTTCTGTTATGTTGCAAGAGTTTATTTGTCTCTTTAGCCCTACGTGACAAGTTAAGTAAATGTTTACCATAAGGTCCAGTTATTATTACTATTTGTTATTTTGATATCTTTTTAGTTAAATCGAGTAATGGATGGTATTTCATCGATGTTTCACTGTGTGAGCTAGCTACTGATCTGAGACTAGTTCAGAATACATAGAGGGTTTTTAGATGTGTAAATCTAGGTCCTGACAGTAGTCTCATCCATGAGGTCGACGTAGTCGGCAAGATCAAAGATGTTCTCCTCGTCCATTGGTAAGAACGTGAGAACATCACTATAGTGATCTCTAGCTTGATGGCGCCCTCCTTCTAGCGCCAACTGTCGATAATCGAGACCTAGGGTCCCTTATCGAGCTTATCGGGAAAATAATATGATAGCACAATCAAAATATGGAGACCTTTATTGCCGTGCACACACTGAGAATGAGATTACAAGAGACCGTGGATATGAGAAATTATCCACGAGAGCATTATAGAACTAAGAAATTATTGTTCTATCAGCACTTATTTTGTAATTACACGGGGCTGCCCCCTTCGTTGAGTCTTGAACCATCACGTCTTTTAGCCAACTGTCGTAAGTTGCCAGATGTGCCAATAACCACTCTCACGTTAGCCACGTGGGAAACTGCCATGTCGCCCGACTAGTTTGTTTATCAGGGATGGCCTAAACCGTATGGATGGTTGTGTAGTGTCCATCACCGGTCGTTTCATGAGTAGAACTGGTCTACGACTAGTTTGGATGTAACAAAAGGGATTAGACTTCATTTTAATACTGGTCCAATGCGTTAGGTACCATGGCTTTGCCGTGCTTCTTCATGTGGATCTCTTCCAAATCCGAAACCCTGCCGCTTTCATTGTCACCGACTCTGTCAATCATTCTTCCGCTCACCACTTGTTGCTACCTTTCCTTGAGCCGACCTATGGAGCTTCGGGCCCATCGAGTCCTAGTATCGAGGAAAGACAAGTAAACACTAATAGCAGTGATAAAAAAAGCATACATGCAAGTTAGATCATCCCCTTGATTACTAATGCTACATGGCTACCTTAACCCATAGCCCTTGGGCAATTACTCACTCATATCCATAGGAGCCAAGAACAATAGATAAAAAATAAAGAACATGATGACAACAATCTGGAAATGATAAAGATATATTATAAAAGATGTTGCCGACATTCCGATTACAACAATAGATGAATGGTTACAGGGATGGATGAATGGATGATGAACTATGGTGGAATAGGTGTTCTGGACATGGTAGATGGCTATGGATGGTGTTGTGGTCGCCTACTTCTTGTAGATGCAATCAACCTTTTAAATAGCTGATTCTAGGGTTTCAGCACTACGGAGAGGCTTGCACCACTAGGAGGCCGAATACCACCTTGGAGCCTTGACAAATCGTGACCCATTTGACGTGGCTATCCCGTGGGAGTGTGGTATAGTCGGGTGATATGGTCGCTAGCGACCATACCACTTCCCATCTTCTTTTCTGGAGGGTCGGTTTGCAGTGATCCAAGATGGGTTTTCTTCCTTGTGACGTCCTTTTTCCATATCTGCTCCTAAAAGTGTGTGTTTACCTTTGGAACTTGCATATAGCATCAACTAAACCATATCTTGTGCATTTAGCGATTAATTAAATATAGTACAAGCAATTAATGATAAAATCAGGAAATTAATGCAATGAAATACATAGAAATGATGTGTCATTTCAGGCACAGCAAGTGGTCAACAAGATCTGCGTGCTCGGTGAGAAGATGGAGGAGACGTACATCATCAAGAAAGTCCTCTGTGTTGTCCCTTCCAAATTCCTTCTGATCGTGTCCATCGTTAAGCAATTTACTGATCTCAAAACCATGACTCTGTATGAGTTGATGGGAAGGTTCATTATACATGAGGAACGTCTCGCTAGCTGTGACGATTCCGGAGAGAAACATGTTGTACTGATCTGTGCCAAGTGAGACCAAGGAGACGAAAGTTGGAGATGAAACATCCTCCAATCCGTTCAGAGGGAGAGGCAACCGCCGAAGTTGTGGTCGTGGCCGAGGGTGAGGCCGCGGGTTTGGTCATGATCGCGACAATGGAGATCGCAATAACGACAACAACAATACAGGCCAACGCAAATGATTGCCAAAATTATGGGGCAACGGGGAGGTGGTCTGGGTAGGGATGGCAACTGTGCTCGATTACCCGCGTGCCCACGGGCAAATGCCCTAATGGAGTCATGTATGGGGTGTTGTATTTGCCCACAGGCAAGGAAATGGGGGTAATCATCTGCCATCGGGTAAACGGGCATGGGTGAGCTCCACTCGTGCCCGTCTCGCCCGTTTACCCACCAACCCACGCTAACATGTGGGCCCGACGAAACCCTAAGGCTAACATCCATTCGGCATTCCGGCTAGCACTCACTCCATCGTGATTCAACCCAGTGCCCCAGCCGCCACCAGCCCTAAATCCCCAATCTCATCTCAGTCCCAATCCCATCCTCACCCTCCCCGGATCTGCCAGACGGCCATCGCCTCGTCCCCTCTCTGCCGCTACCCCGTCCGCCCTCCCTAGCCTCAGTCCCCATCCATCGCTACCCCCATCCGCCATTGCCCCCGTCCTCCCTCCCAACCGCACCGCCCCCTCCTAACGCCCTCGGCCAGTTGGCCCTCCTCATCCTCTTGGGCTCCTCCCCCCCCTCCTCCTCCCGGCTGACCGCTGCCCCTGTCCTCCTCCCGGCCAGTCGCCGCCACCGCCCCCGCCCCTCCTCACGCCTAGCTGCCGCCCCTTCTCATGCCCGTCCCCGTCAAGACGAAGTGACACCCGGCCGCCTCCTAAAATGAGGTTAACTTTTACCACTTGTTGATGTCCTAATCTAGTTAGCCTTGTACTTAGTTCTTTGTATGTTTTATTCCAGCTGGGGACTATGTGCTAATGAAGGCGTAGAAAGTACTTGGGTTAGCACTACCAAATTAGGGAACGAGAAGTTCTGCCATTAGCCACTTAGGATTGAATTTGTGATGTGTTCTACCACTATATTTTTCAGCTAATTTGTTTGCCATTTCAGGTTTTCATTGGGACCATTATTGTCATGTGTTACTAGAAGTGAAATATGTTATTGTCAAGTAAGTTAATAAATTGAATATTAGAGTAGTGAATATGATTACCCTCAGCCTTCTAATTGTGGGGTGGGGGGCGCATGAACACGTCCAGTCTGGGCCAGGGCCGTAAGGGCTCGGCTACGTGAGATGACGTGTCGCTCATCGACAACTCTACGGTACTATTTTGCTTTGATTCATAAATAAAACTAAAATTGTTATTGACACATTGTTAATGCTATATTAGGAAAAAAAATACTCAGTCAGCGAGACGACAGGAGGGCGAAAAAAAAACTCCTTTCATATCTCCATGCTAGCCCGTAGGGCCCACCTAGTTTCTTTTTCTTTTTAGGGTGAGGCCCACCCTGCTTCAGGGTCTCGCGGTGGGGCCAGGAGATGAGGAAAGGGATTAGATATGACTAAAATCACTGCCGGGACTATACCAAGCTTGATGCTGTCAATGCCGACTTGCCGATGACTACTTCTGCCGCTTTGAGTACAAATCAGCCACATGCAGCTTTGTGCCTGACCGTATAGCTGTGTAAGAGTCCAAATGAACCTTTTTTTTTCTGATATGTTCATACTTCATAATTACATCGTTTTGCTAGCATCTTTAGACAGCTCTTTTGACACTGAGGGTATTTGAGCAAAGTGTTCGTACGTTTTGATCATGTTGAATGAGTCGTGGTTCTTATGGCTTTCTTTAGGAACTTCACCTATGATTTCTTTCTAAAATCTTCTCGCTTTGTGCTTCCACTGTTGACAATTTGTAGTCTGTTCTCCCAATATTGCAAGTTTATAAGTGATCCTCTGCACCTACCACCTTGTTTCGTTGGTCACACCATTCATGACTGCTTGCAATATGCCCTGTTAGTCTTATTTGCTCACATAATTCACTATGTTCTGACTATGTTCTGATATGATGTTGTAGTCCTAATATCTTTCGTGGGTACATGAGCATGCCCGTGGGCGATGGGTATGGGTAAGGTTTTTCGCCCGTCGCCCTTTGCGGGCATGCCTAGACCTGGGAGTTGGGCCGGGCTATTGTGGGCTAGCACGAGGCTCGATCGACACGGCCCAACCCAGACACGGCACAACACGTGGCAGGCTGTGCCGGCACGAACAGGTAGGCCGGGCCGGGCCAGGCCTTCGGACATGGCACGACGGACGGCCCGGCCCGGTCCGCCAATGGGGCTGTGCTCAGGCCAGCCCGACACGGTAGCACAGTGGCACGCCAAGCCCGCCCGCACCGCGACCCCCGCACGGTCGCATGGCCGCACCGCATCAGCTTCGACGTCGCCATCTGGGATGTGGGGGAGATGGGGGATGCGGACATGCTGCAGGGGAGCCGGAAGCCCCGCCCGTCATGATGTTGCCGAAGTCCGTCGAGGCCGGCACGGTGGCCGGTGGCGTTGGAGTCAGTCTGAAGCTTCCCCGCTGTGGCAGGCGCGCCGAGGTCACTGGGGAGGCCAGAGGGCGCCGGCCATAGATGACCACCACCAATCCACCATATGCGTCGTGTGCATGAGCCCGTGGAGGGGGGAGACCAGAGATGGGGAGGTTGCCAGGTTGGATCGAAGATGGGGTTGGGGGAGAACCGGAGAATGGAGATGGCCACAGAAGCCAGATGGGATTGGGGGAGAAAGAATAGATGGTGGGGGCCTGGGGGCACAGGCGCAGGAAGCTACACAAAGCAGTGAAGGCGTGAAGCACTAGGCCTTGCCGCTGCTGCGCTGCATATCAAGTATTCAAGTATATCAACTGAGAGTGGATGCTCATGCTAATTAGCTTAGCTAGTATAGTATGCTACTAAGTGTAAAGAGCTTAGCTAGTATAGTAGTATAGTATGCTACTAAAGTACTAAGTGTAAACCGGTCCTATGGCTATCGCATATCAGTAGCAAACTAGCAGCCACAGCATGCTGCATGCATGGCATGGAGCCATGGACCAATAAATGCGAAATAGTAGTGGCTAGTGGGCTATTAGAGCATTTTGTGCTGCTACCAGCTACCTCATCAGCTTATGTATGGACTATGGAGGCTGGAGGCAGCCTAGTTAGCTAAATGACCAGTCACGTCGTTGCAAGCTTTGCAGAATTGTAGGTGAGCCATGGAGACTAAGAAATTAAATCTTTTTCCATGCGCATGGGTCCAATATCAGCTGATTTGACAACACAGCTGGCAATTGTTGTAGCAGTAGCACACTTGCTTACTGAGAGAGAGGCAACGGGAACCAGGTAACGGCTCGTGCTAGACACGATAGGACATTACTTTGACATGATAAGACATGATGAGGGGAAAATCAACGGGCAAAACAAAGGCAATATTCTTCTCTCAAACGCTCTATGCTTATAAAAACGCAAGTCTGCCGCTCATGCTCACGAAGCTCAGCTTCTCTTTTGCTCTACTAATTCTCTCTTGCACATTTCTTCTCCACACAAAACACAACTCATCTTTCGCTCTACTGATTCTCTCTTTGCTCTAGTGCTCTATTAAATAAAAAGCACGCTACCAAGAAGTCGAAGCATGAAGCCGACGGAGGGAGCGGCTGAGCTCGGTAGCGTTGTGCTATCGAGGAATCGTAGCACAAAAGCAGCAGTGGGGAGAGGGAGACGCCCAGTCTCTCGCCGCTCAATCTCTCGCCGCTCCCCTAGTCCTCCTCCCCTACCTCTCCCATCGATGCCCGTCAGCTCTCCCCAGGCATAGGGGACTATGGCATGGATGACTGTCATATGGATGGTACGGAGGGATACGAGGAGTATCAACGTGGTCCTGATCCGATGGAAATGCCAGACTTTGGTACCCCGTCCACAGATGGCAATATTGATGGGTCCACTCCCGGCAGTAGTAGCGCCGGGCGAAGGGTGGAGTTCTAGAAGCACATGACCTGGAGTGAGGAAATTTGAGATGGCCAAACGGTAGAGATCGCAACTTGTAATTATTGCAAAGCTCAATTAACTGCTTATACAGGTGGAGGGACAGGGCACTTGAACCGGCATTACAAAGCATGCTTGAAAAAGATGGGGGCGCACATGCGAGGTGGAGGAGTCCAAACGCAGCTCAACTTCGAGGCTGATGGCTTTGTAAGTACTTGGGCATACAACCCTCATTATGCCCGTGAGGAAATTGCTAGATTCATTGTTTCTGAGGATCAACCGATTAGGATAGGTGAAAGTTGCTCGTTCGAAAGAATGATCCAACGCGGCTTTTGTCCACAGTACCAACATGTTAGTAGGAGAACAAAATCGTCTGATATTTTAGGGATGCATAATAGAGAGCTAGCAGCACTAAAAGAATTTTGTTTTCTAATAGTTCGGTACTCTTTTGCTTTAACTTTGGATATTTGGACATCATCGCACCAGAGAACTGCCTACATTAGTGTTGTAGCCCATTATTTAGATTACGAGTATAAGCTAAACAATGGAGT
This sequence comes from Phyllostachys edulis, assembly GCA_036346405.1. Classification (NCBI taxonomy): domain Eukaryota; kingdom Viridiplantae; phylum Streptophyta; class Magnoliopsida; order Poales; family Poaceae; genus Phyllostachys; species Phyllostachys edulis. Next base: position 70,882,796 of record CM070550.1, read on the forward strand.
CATAGGGTTTAAGTTAATTACTGAATCACACACGAGAGATGCCATTGCTGAGCTCATACTGGGGGTAATTGATGATTTTCAAATAGAAAATAAGATTGTTTCTATAACTCTTGACAACACATCGGTGAATACAACGGCTATGAACATCCTCACCCCAAGGTTGCAGACATATATCAGTGGATATATTCTCCACCAGAGATGTGTATGTCACATCCTCAACCCCGTTGTGCAAGACGGTATGGAGGTGATTGGTGTTTATTTGAACAATATCCGTGATGCCCTTCGTTTCCTCTCACATTCAACGGTGGTGGCGGCCCGGTTCGTGGAGTATTGTGTAGCCAACGACAAGGCCCTAAGAAAATTCGATCTTAACATGAAGGTGAGGTGGAACTCGACATACATCATGCTGAAGAAGGTGCAAGGGTATGAACATCTATATCTGTCTTTGTCAATGCTAACGCAGATAAGTTGGTAGTTGCTAACTCAGATTGGGAAATTGTTAGTTATTTTTTAGAGTTTTTGAGACCTTTTTACAAAGCAACTAAGACTCTATCTGGTATTTACTGCCCTACCTCTTACTTAGTTATAGATTTTATTTGGCTAATTGCAGACAAGTTTGCTAAATCTTGAGAACATCCCCTTCTAGGTCATGTTGTTGCAGCAATGGAGGAAAATTTTGTTAAATATTTTGGATTTATTTCACACCTATATTGTTTTGCTATCATTTTGGATCCTACAAAAAAGTTAGCAGGTTTGCAGATGGCCATGGAGGGAATAAGTGAGTGCCTCGGCCTTGATTTCTCTGAAGCTTTCGAACACGTCAAAAATGAGTTTGTTCGTGTTTTTCGCTTATATTATTACAAGCTTGGCGGTAGCACGAGATCAGAAGCCTCACAACAGACGCATCAAAGCAAGACAAGCTTGACAGCACACTTGTGGAAGAGGTTGAAGGGAAAGTCTAGTTCTTCACCCTCTCAGTCTCAGGTGCCCCCAAGTGAAATTCTACCTCCGAGCTAAACCACTACTTGGAACATGATTTTGCAAATAATGATCCTGATCTTTCTGGCGAAGGCAAGTTAGACTTGCTCGATTGGTGAAAGAACAACAAGCGAATATTCCCTGTGCTGTGCTATTTCGCACGAGATGTTCTACTGGTTCCGGTGTCCTCCATCTCTTCGAAAGCGACATTCAGCATGGTAGAAAGAATAATTGACGAAAGGAGGTCATCTCTCATGCCTAAGATGATGGAGGCAATTACCTGCCTCAAGGACTGGGAATTGGCAAAAGAGCGACATCAGCATCAACTAGAGGATGCTGAGATCGTAGATGCGTTAGCCGATCACAATGTCGAATAGCCGACATGTATGCATAAATATAGTTACGGTACTCTTTTCCTTACCTAAAAAACCCCACTGGGGCGTAAGGTTTTTAACGAGACAGTAACAATGTGTGTATAAAATATTAATGAAATTTCATTTTCCCCTCTAATTTTTAAGTGTCCATAATTTCACATCATTCAACATTTCTCTTTTCTTTCTCATCCTTTAATAATAGTTTAGTTATTCACACTCAATAGGATTCTATTTTGTTCGTCAACTTATATAAATACAGCTCTGTCTCTTTCTTCACTCAACCAGTCTCCACTCTCCTCCCAAAAAATTTAAAACAAGGAGTTTTCACTACATGTACATATTTTTTTCTAATCACCGGTCAGCCGTCACATGCACTGATGACACCAATCACCAGTGCAGTAGTTAGTACTCTAGTCTAGTAGACTAGTAGTAGTACTACCATGCAGGCATGCACGAATTTTTGGCGTATACGACCTGTTTTCGAACCGTATTTACACATTTGACCTGGAGAAAAGTGTATATGCAAAAATAACCACGCTAAGCGCAACGATCGCGTCTTGACCACCTTCACGCGACAAATCGCTGCAACCTGAGGCGACCATGTGCCACACCTTAGGCGCATACAGTACGCCTACGCCGATTAGATTAGAAGCGGTGATGATTAGGGTTAGGGTTAGGGTAGTTAGGTTTAGGTTGAAATTTGGAGGAATTTAAAAATATAGCAAATGAGTCCAAAAAATTATGAAATTTTTTGTGGAGCCTCTCAACATTGTGTAGTTGCTTGTGTAAAGTTTTCATAATTTTATTCGTTGGAATTGTTATCGCTAATTCGTATAAGTGTCATGTTCGTATGAATCAATAAACGTGATTTAGGTCGTGAAAATTTCGATTTGAGGGTTTCATGATTTCCTGTGACTTGGAATTCACAACACCCTTCTGACTCGTGCCCCCTCTGGCACTCCCTCCCGCCTATCACACCCGCCACGCACCTGGACTGTCCTACGGAGAATTAAAAAACCTTGTGATGGTTATCAACGCTCGGGTTAGGGTTTCGTTCGGGTTAGCGCTTTTGCGAATACGAAATTTTTTCAGCCATTTCAATTAGGGATTCAACGGGCACTGGTATTTGTAAAAAACATTCATTAAGAAATATGGGCACCGAGGTTTGTAAATTAGGGTTTTCTTTTCTCCGAAATCAGTGTTTCGTCGTGGTTTCAGTGCTGTTTGTAGTAATTTCAAAATATAGCAAATGAGTTTAGAAAATTACAAAAAATTTTGTGGAGCCTCTCGTCACAGTGTTGTTACTTCTATAATTTTTCTATTATTTTATTCGTTTAGAGAAAGGATGACTGATAAGCATATCAGACGAGGTATAACCTTGAGGATGTCGTCCAAGCAAACTATGTGCTGAAACACTTGTTGTCTTTTAGAAGTGGGATAAAAAAGCACCAGTACTATTGGAGTCTCTCCTCGATGAAGTCGTCTGAACGTACACGTATATATCTAGGCAGTCGATGAAGTACTTTATGAAGCTTATACAGAATATGATTGAAGGGGCTGAGAACGCTCGTTGTGATGAAGATGCCCCAAAACATGGAGTCTCTCCTCGATGATGTCGTCTGAACGTATACACGTATATAGGCAGGCAGTCGATAAAGTACTTTATGAAGCTTATACAGAATATGATTGAAGGGGCTGAGAACGCTCGTTGTGATTATGAAGATGCCCTAAAACATAGAAGATTCGATGTCGGTGCGAATTGTTCTTTCTAGGATTCCACTAGAAGAGGCATACTTGCAATATAGGCTTGCTTTGATGGCTTAGCTGCCCCGTGTGGTCTTGCCACTGCGCAAAGCTGCCCCGTGTGGTCTTATCATTGTGCGAAGCTGCCTCGTCTGGTCTTATCATTTGCGCAAAGGTCAGTCTCCTTTGATCTTGTCCTCGCATAAAGTCGCCCGTGTGGTCTTGTCATTTGCGCAAAGTCGCCTTATGCAGTCTTTTCATCGCAAAAAGCTGCCCCATGTGGTCTTGTCCTTTGCGCAAAGGTGCCCGTGTGTTCTTGTCCTCATCATAAAGCTACCTCGTCTCGTCTTGTCCTCGCGCAAAGTCGCCTCGTTTAGTCTTGTCTCTACACAAAGCAACCAAATTTCGTCGTCTTGTCATCTGCAAGCTAATACATTACCCGCTTTGTTAGCCTCCCCATTGAGCTATAAAATGCATGCCCACGCCTGAAAGTAGGACCACTCGACCCTTGAAACCGTGGGAAGAAGAATCTCCTCCGTCAAATCACAAGAACATACCATGGCGGACGCCAGGACCGATCCAACACTACAACAGGGTGACTTTATACAACACATTGTCTACAACACATGGGCTATGTGTTGTAGGCTATATCATTTTTGCATCACATACTATATGTTGTTGAGGCTCTTTGCAACATATAGTTCACTCATTACGAAAAAGTGTGTTGAAGAGTCTCATGGCATCATATAATATGTGTTGCTCACATATATATTGAAAATGCAATGTGTACAATATTAAAGAAAATATTAGATAGCTAGCTCGTGGTCCAGTTTCAGTAGCAAAAAGATATCGAACTTTGAATATCCAAGGCTTTCAGTTCAGGCCTAAACGTTTGGATGGAGTTACACAAAATAGTTGAGTGGTAGTAACTGCTAAAACATCAAGTTATGCCACAGCAGGTGATCCAAATCCGATTTTAGGTGATGTCAGTAGGGGTGCAAACGAAGCGGATAATTCCCGACCGACCGAATAAATATGGGCAAAATTTGGAATCTTTTTTTGGATATCCGTTTTTTCGGATTCAGATCCGGTAAGAATATATCCGGGTTATTCGGAGCTATCCGGCGATTATCCGACTACTATTCAGCTGAGCATCGAGCGAGGGTGAGCGACCATCCATCCATTTCATCCTCCCGCCCACGCCCAGCGCCTAGATTCTCCCGCTCGCGCCCAGCTGCCCACCTCCCAAATCGCCCTCCCATCCCGTCTGGCCTCCCTAACCCTCACCACGCCGCCGCCGCCTCCCCCTCTGCCTCATCTGCAGGAACACAGGACTACCCCTCCCCCTCCCCCTCCCCCTTCACCTCCCTCCTCCCTCGCCGTCGCCGCCTCCCTCCTCCTTCACCACCGCAGCCGCCGCCTCTCTCCTCCCTCTGGTATCCGCTCCCTCCCCTTCGCCTCATCTACAGGACTACCCCTCGGCCCTCCCCGGTCCCCACCCGAGCCCTCCCCGCCGCCTCCCTCCTCCCTCGCGGTGCCGCCACCTCCCCTCCCCCCTCGCCTCCTGCCTCCTTCGCTCTCACTTCTGGCGAGCCTTCTCCCGTGGTGGCCTCGCCCACCGGCGGCGGCGTGATGGCGTGCGTGTGGTCTGATGCTTGCAAGGCATAGCGGACGACGTCGTCATTGGACTCGCCCCCCAACTAGAACAACCGCCCTCCCAAGGAGACGATCCTCCTCGGCAGGTGCGACTTGAGCATCGGCCGGTAGTCATGGAGCCGCCACCGGCGACGCCTCCAACCTCGGCGTCCTCCGCGAAGAGATCATCGACACTACATCAAGACCCTCACCCGTGTCGTCGGAAGGTATCATTTGGAGCCATTTCTCTGGTCTTCTTCTGTTTATTCGACTAGATGATAGGGGAATCATCTTATGGATGGGCATCGGTCGCTCTTGTTGGGTAGATTTTGGTGTATTTTGGCGGGTTTGGTCAGATGGTCCATAATAATGTGTAGTTGAGGGAAATTTGGGAGTTGATTTGGCGAGTTATTGTTTGGATATGAATGAGTTTCTAGGTACATTGTTTGTTGGCTTTTAAAAATATTCAAATGTATCTATATTGGCATTTATAACCAATTCCATGTTCGATGAGGAAGAAGCTAGGTCAAGATACATTCGGTGTCAACTCGTCATTACTTTGCTTTTGGTGCCCTTGTATCAGGAGCTTTCCTACAAACTTAAAGGTATTAGTTATTTTCGTTATAGAATAACTTCAGATGTTCCTACTTGGATCTTACGCGTGTTAATCATTTGCAGAGTTGCCCAAAGTTCATTGGGTTCTTCCTGATTCATACTTGGATTGGATGTGAAAAATAAGGACTATGGAGGTAATGATAACATTTTCCCTATCTGAATAAAGATTGTTCACTATTTTCTTATCGGCCAGGGTCCCACCGAACTCCTGATTACTCGTAGTTGGATCTTTTACCATAGTGTTTTTAGATTGGGCATTTTGGATCTCCATGTTCTTTTTGTGGAACACTATGGTAGGCAAGCAGCCTACCTGAACGTGTATTGATTAATGGTCCAAGTACAAGAGATTTTACAGGGTGCTGGGGAGAATCGTATCTACATGTTGAAAATTGGATGTATCTGACATGTTAATTTATTAGACAGAATCTGAAGTTTAGTGTTCCATAATTGCTTTGGTTAAGTTAGGGTCATGAACTCCTTGAGCTTTGTCCTATCGGCTCAAATGGTAGACACCTTTGAGCGTGTGTTTTCTGCATGGCGTAAACACATTTACCAAGAAAGATGTGGCCTGACTTGATGCCCTTTCTAACCTGGTAGCTTTGACATGGCGGTTGCTTGCATTATTTGTAACATGTCCATTGTGTAGTACGTCTTTAGAAAATCAGAAGCACCAGCCAATGTTAATGTTTTGAGATGAATCTGTGTATTCATTGTATATGTGCTTGTGTCAGAACCAAATTTTATTGTGTGAGTTTGGACACATTTAGCATTGCTAAAATCATGTGCATTTATGTGATAGGAATCAATGAGGTTATCTATAAGCACTTGATACTTTTTACCTTCTGTTTCAGGGGAACCTTTTATGAGATTAAAAGGTGATCAACCATCCCTTTCTCTTATTTATGAGATTAATGCAATTTGTGCTTATGTAAGTGGTCACATATTTGATAGCAAATTTAGCAGAAGGCGTAAAATTGAATCGTTAATATCTTCACAAGAAGACAAGTCCTTTGGCGACTCATTACAAGATACAAGTGAAACCCAAAGGCCCCAGCTGCTTGCTTTGAGTCACATTTGTCGACTTTTCGACTTTTCTGATGTAAATCTTGATGATACTGATTCTGAGATGAAGGTACACTTTGTTGGAACCTTCTATCATCACTACTGCTTTTAAATAAAGTTCGATAAGTAGATTCATAGTACTGGATGCATTGGTGACTCTTTCAATATCTAGCTCTTTGAGTATCTAATGTCATTTAGGTATATTCAATGTTTTTAGAATATGATTATTGGTATTATAACCATAGATAGTTAGAGCTGACTTAATGTGCCCTGGCACGTGTCATGTGAGATGACTTTTGATAACTTGAGCATCTAGTATAGTGGCTATTGAACACTGAACCATGAGGTTACCAACAAAGAGGTTGAACCATTAATATTTTTTTGTTCTTTTTGCTTGTTGTCGGACTCGGGATTAACACCCCAAATCCTCTGTGCATTTCTGAACTAGTCCCATGATCAGTAGCTAGTTCACACAGTCAAACAGATATGGTAACATCCATAAATCGCAATACTTTATTAATAAATAACAACAGAGTTTATTACAAAAAGAGGCTTGCAAGCCAACAGAAAAGAACACAACGGAAGACGAAGAAGTAGTGGAGTCCAGCTGATCTGCCACAGGCAATCGACTGGGGTAGCGGCCTAGTCGTCGAGATCCACATCGGTAGCAAAGTTCTTCTCCTCTGAAATTTGTTTGCATAAAGCAAGTATGAGCACAACTACCGTGCTCGCAAGTTACACCCATCAAATAACAGAATGACATGCATACATGGATGTAACAAAGGATGGCTTAATATGGTTGATTTGCATAAAACAACATTTTCTTTAAATACTTGTACTAAGTTCCAAAGCAATTATTCCATAACTAAAATTCATTTTATAAATTCTCAATTTTATAGTCAGATAACATTCACACATGAATGGTGAAGGATACCCTCTTATCACATGGCTTCCCGTCCAATTCCCATTTGCATAATCCATTTGATTAAGTCTTTTGAAACCAAAAACCAAAGTCTAACTTTGAGTGGCCAATGCTAAGCATGTCCATAACCGTGGATACGGCTATTCGAATAGGTTTACACTCTGCAGAGGTTGTACAGCTTTACCCACATGACATGAATTCTCTAGTTTGTTTGGCATGGCCAATGCCACTGCTCACTACCTTAGGTAAGCAGTCTAGAGCACGTGTCAAGGCTTTTACAATGCGCCATTCCACCGTAGTTTCCCCTCGCTAAGGTTTCGCTCCCTTTGGATCAAGCACCGCCGGATTAGAGCCCCCTCTTGCGCCAGGTGGGAACAATAGTCATGAAAGACTTTGTCAAAGAAATGGCCATGAAAGACCGCCCACGTACAAACAGAGTCAACCGCGATGGAACTTTACAAATTAGTTGGCCAGGTCCAGCCCACACAAGACATGTGGTAGTACGATTGTGGCTTAGCAAAAGCGGCTCTCAGGCCGGTCCTTAACTAACTTGGGCGACTTCCAAAATAAACCCTGGGCCTCAATCCTTCCCGGATTGATCCCGTGTATAAACTTGCACCCACCAACCATCCAGTTTGCCCAAGTACAAACCATCTTTTGATTTTATTTTGTTTTCAAAATCATTTCCAAGAGCCCATGGTAATACAATACCATAGCTTAATTTTAAACAAGATTTGAATCATTGGCTAAATTTCCCAAATAAAGCATTTTGGTCTAAGCATGGCTAAGCATAATTTTCTCAAAACATTCTAGTTCATACTATTGCATAAACTAGGTTTTATCTAAGGTGTCAATGGTAGGTTCATTTCAATGTCAAGATTGGCATTACAAAGGATTTAGGCATAACTGCAATTTAAAATAGGAACTCAAATACTTGATAAAAATAGGCATGCAATAATTTAAAACAGAATAATTAATTTGAAATAATGGGATCAATATGATCAAGAGTGTAACTTGCCTTGCTAAATTATCCGATGTTCTCAAACGGTGTTGAAATCTTGTCGTCCGAAGTCGTCGAAATCTATACGCGTAAACGATCCAAATTCAAATAATATTCAAATAAAATCCAAAAATTATAAAATAAATACTTCTAGGAAGGTTTCGACTTTTATGAATTTAGGAAGTTGAATCGAAGGAATCGGAGTTCGTATGAAGGAGAACGAACCCCGGGAAGTTTGAAAATCATATGAAATGATATAATTCCGAAAATTGTACTATTCATCAGAAATTGTGGTTTTGGATGACTGGAAACAAAGAAAGACACTACTACAGAAATGCTATCTTGGGCCTTTGATCACGCAGGCGGTTCATCAAACCGCTCAGATTAACACTAATCTCGAGCGGTTTTTGTTTACCCACCGTGCATGTTATTCTTCGCGCTAAAAACCATACGTGAAGATGTCATATCCTGAGCGGTTCATGTTTGGAACCGTCAGTGATACTTCCTGACAGGTTCCAAACATGAACCGCTCGTGATATTATTTCAATATCACGAGACGGTTTTGGTTAGAACCGTCAGTGATACTTCCTGAGCGGTTCCAAACATGAACCGTCGTGATATTACCCAATATCACGAGCGGTTTTTGTTAAAACCGTCGTGATAATTAACTCATCACAGAGCGTATATATAGCTCCGCCTCCCGCCAACAGATATAGTCTTCTTGATCTCCATCTCTGGCGCTACTGGTGGGTCCATCGCCGTTCGTGCCTTGTTTGAGTACATCGCCTCACCTCATTTGAGCGGCTGGTCCATTTCGGCTATATATTTAAGCGGAAAAGAGGTCTATGATATGGTTAAGGATTTAGATGTTGTGCTTGGAAAGGGATGTAAATCGAGGACAAGTAAGAAGAACATGTGGAAGAAGAGATCAATATTTTGGGACTTACCTTATTGGGAGCACCTAGAAGTTCGCCCTTTGCATCGGCGTCATGCGTGAGAGAAGAATGTATGTGATGACTTGATTGGTCTCTTCTTGAACATTCATGACAAAACAAAGGATGGTGTCAGCGCACGGCTTGACTTGGTTGATATGGACATCGGACTGAGTTAGCACCAACAAGGACCGATAAAGGACGAACGTACCTTCCCCACTTGTTACACTCTGTCCAAGGCGAGAGAACCGAATCGCGGTGCTTGCATGGCGTGAAAGTTCCGTCCGGTTACTCGCCAACATGAAGAAACTTGTTTCGATAAAAGATTTGAAGTTAATTGGCATGAAGTCTCATGATTGTCATGTGTTGATGACACAAATGCTCCTGTTGCAATTAGAAGTATTTTGCCGATCAAGGTCAGAGACAATCATGAGGTCGTGTTATTTTTTAACACAATTGCTCGAGAAGGTCATCGATCCCGAAGGACTAGATGCTCGGCGGGACGAGGTGGTGACAACTCTATGTGATCTTGAGATGTATTTCCCTCCGTCGTTTTTCGATATCATGGTCCATCTCATTGTTCATATTGTGAGGAGACAAAGATGTGCGGGCCGTGTTCCTATGTAGCATGTACCCGTTCGAGAGGTTCATGGAATTCTCAAGTCATATGTACGGAATCGATCTCGGCGAGGGCGAGATCGTCGAAGGTTATGCAACCGAAGAGGTCATTGAGTTCTGCCTCGATTACATGGCTCGGTCGAACCGATGGGTGTGCCTCGATCTCGCCATGAGGGAGGCTCGAGGTATCGGGACCATTGGAAGGAAAGCAATCACTCCAAATATGGATCGTATGCTCAAGCCCATTTCACGGTCTTGCAACACATGGTGAAGTGTCCCGTATATCGACCGGCTGGGGCGTGCTTGACAATGAAATCCGGTGCGGCCGGATGTTTGGATCACGAGACAACACAATGAGCGGTTCAACCAATGGTTGAAGGAGCGACTTGCTAGGAGCTCGTCAAGTGATATCTTGACATGGTTGGCAAAGGGCCAACATTCTGAGTTGTAACATGGCGAGATCGACATAAATGGGTACACATTCTATCTGCAGCTCATGATATAAAAGCACTAACGAGCAGCGGTGTCCACATAGATGCATTGATGCCGATGGGTGAGGAGCTCTTACTATGGGCAAATAGAGGAGATATGGGAGCTCGACTCGTGCTTTTCAAGATCCCCTATTTGGTGCCGTTGGGTCCATCTCCCACGGTGAAGGTCGACAAATGCAGGCGTCACTACCGTGGACCTCGAGCGTGTCGGATACAAAGACGAACCATTACGTCTTGGCTAACCAAGTTGTTCAAGTCTTCTATGTTACCGACCGGCAAATAAGAAGCGCCACGTAGTTCTTCATGGAAAAAGGAGGATTATCGGAGTTGAGAATGTAGTGGGCGAGGAAGAATACAATCAATTTGACGAGTTGCCTCCTTTGGAAGCGGCATAAGGGTCGAGGAAGAAGAACATGACGAAACTAGCTACATACTGCGTCGATCATCATGAAGGGCTAATTTTTAAAGATTAATTGAACAATGTGTGTATATGTATATATGCGTTACGATGAATGGTTAATTTTAGTTCATTTGAGTTAATTAATTGATTTGTCTTGTGAAATGGATGTGATTGTTTCTCAAATGAATGTGAATTGGATGTATATACATGTACTTTTGTCTTTTACGCTTGTTTGAGAGGGCATGGCTAGCATTTCTGAGGCTAGCCAATAAGCAATCGATCTAGCTAGATATTAACCAATAATATCACAGACGGTTTGAACTACAAACCGTCTCACATGTATATCACAGAGCGGTTGTTTATTAAAATCGCATGATACATCCATATCACGAGCGGTTCTAAGTGAGAACCGTGCATGATATCACATATCACGAGCGGTTGTTTATTAAAACCGTGCAGTGATACATCACATATCACGAGCGGTTCTAACTTAGAACCGTGCGTGATATATATATCACTGAGCGGTTCTAATTTAGAACCGTCTGTGATATCCATCTATTTACATTCGGACTCTAGCTAGGGTTTGCCGCGCGCTAGTACTCTCAAGCGATTAAGTTTCTCAACTCCTCTCGCTCCCTCCTCCCAGAGCCTGTCGCCACCGTCCTCGGCGCCGCCTCCTCGAACCCGCGCGACTCCTCCCGATCCGTCGGCGCCGCCTCCTCCTCGGCCAGCCGCCTCCCCTCGAGCCCGCTGAGCCTCCTCCTCTGCCCGTGCGCCTCCCCGAGCCCACCGTGCCTCCTGCCCGAGCCCGCCTCCTCCTCCCCCAGGGCAGTGGCGCCTCCCCTTCGACGCCTTGCCTCTTTGCTCGTCTTGCTCCTGCTCGTCCTTCTCCTCGGCCCCTAAAGGTAACCAATGCCGAGTTACCGATCGACCCGCATGCCCTTTTCCTAACTATTTCTATCAATAATCTGTCATGGTCCTTCATGATAATTGTACTTGTTTTAGGAATTTGTATTTGTTCTAGTCGATTATTCATATGGTATTTGTTTTGATCTCGCTCTTTGGAATACATTGCAATGTGGTGTGGTGGGCTTGAGATGAATGCTCTGTGATGATAATAGTCTTATCTTGAAATTGTTTTGATAATCGGGTTTGTACTTGAGCTCTAATTGGAATGCTTACTCTACATCGATAGCAATATCAAAATGTTAAATCTTAGCTTTATCTTTGATTTCATTTGTTCACATGATGTTCTATTTCTTGTGAAGATGTCTTCCGCTCATTCGAGTCGGTAGCGCCTCATGTGTCCGATGATGCACCATCCTCTGGAACAATATCCAACCGGTAGAAGAAGAGGAATATCGAAAAGGCCCACGGGCGATTTACCATCACGCAGGTCGATCGATGCAGGACCCTATCAATCCTCGCCGAGCGGCGTCCGCATTAGGAGAATGGTGGAATAGTTGCGAGAGCAGGTCAAGATCACCAACGATTAAGTGGAAGGTGGTGCGGACCATCGAAAAGCATCTTTGGCGGAAATTCTCGCATCGTTCGACATCCGGTAGAACTCACGGACTCCGTTCGACGACACAGCGTTGCTACTGGCGTGCAAAGCGTGGAAGAACTTCAAAGCACGCTTGTCAAGAACTTCGTGGAGAAGGATCTAAAGCCGCCCTTCCACAAGTATCTATTCTTGGAAGAGTCTGGGCGAGTTTGTGGCGAAGAAGGCGACAGATGAATTTAAGAGTGAAAGTCGGCGCTACGGCCCTCGAGCAAAAAACAAGCACCCCCACGGACTCGGCACGGCTGGGTATGCGGGTAAAACCCCGATATGGAGGGATCGAGAACAGCGAACAAGCGGTTTGAATCTCTCCTTACTATTTTCGAGATCAGCGATGTGCGCTCGAAGCGGTGGTTATTTGCGAGTTATCTATTCGCCCTCTGAAGTGTACTTTCCAAACCCGAAGACCGTGAAGTGTCCCAACGACCGTAAGATATCGAACTACCTAGTTTGTAATTACTCCATAACTTCATAGCAAGTGAAATGACATGTCGGGCTATATTGCGATATATGCCGAGTGCACAATCTTCCCAAGGCTCATTCGAGCGAGATAGGAGAAAGATATACTCTCTGCGGCCCTAGGAAGCAGTGAGCATCCGGATCGCACGAGAGGCGCCGGTGTTTTTGTTACATGGGAACAATGGTTCCAGCGGACTCGGATCGTCACGGGAGTAGGAGGAGAGCCAAAGCCGAGCACGATGCAAAGCTACGAGAGGATCTTCGTGCATCCCTCGAGATGAGCTCACTTTGAAAAAATCGAGAGCGGAGGTCGGTGAAAAAGTCACACAGAGGTCACTCAATCCTTTGAGGAAAGGATTAGTGCGTTCGAACAAAAGCGAAAAAGAGACCTTTGAGGAAAGGATTAGGGATTGCAAATGCCAAGTCGGTTGGAAGCCCTTGCCCTACTATACCACTAGCCAACCCCCAAACATCCGAGTAGTGGCGTCCAACCCTAACCCTACCACAATAGGTGATGACAGATTTTCCGTCGATGACATCCGGTAATAATTATTATATCCGGAATGCTCAATCCATTGATAGGCTGTTGGAGTAGCTAATTTTGTACCGTTATGTACGTAGGTGGCTCTGATGCAAGCTCAAGTGAGATATGTCTCTGTTGCCCTAGATCTTTGCTTGGGGCGGTGTATCCATCGATGTCGAGCTTTGGTGCAGTGCAAATCTAGCGCCGGGTTTCATAAAAGTGAATGTGGGCGGTGTTTGTGCCAATTTCGAGGCCGTCCGTGAAAATTCCCCCAAGCGATGAGGTCATGACTCTAGGGCAAGCCGTTGGAACATTCATCCGATGGCCCAAGGAGGACATCTGCTGGAGCTACTGCTCGGTGTCAACTTCACGGAATGTCTGCAACGGCATCAAGTCCACGGACTGGACCGCAAAGCTTACTGCCCGACACGGCAGGGCCCGCCAGCATCACATGCATCTACACCTCGTGCTCGATCGTCTCTTGTAAAGTCGACCTATACAAAGCGAGCGGCAAGGGCAAGGGCAAATCGAAGGCGATCGAGTCCTCTCGATATCCCTTCTTGCCGTTGGCGAAAATACAAGCTAAGCGAGCCGTTGCTCGAAAGTTAAACGACCCTACCCTAGGACTAGATTGCGGGAATTGCATGCATGGTACATGGAGCAGTCCAACAAGCGGTTGATCAACGGCGCTCGGGTGTCACCGTCAAGTTCAAGGAGGATCATTTTAACCACGTGTATCAAGGCGATGTCTTCACGGTGACCTTCGACGACTTGTTCTGTCTCTTCAACCTCGATGAGCTCGGCGTCTCACTCATACGATCTTTGGACCTTTGTAAGTGTGTACAATCACGGTCAATGTTAGTGTAATATCGATAAATGTTATATATAACTCCTAGCTTTTGTATAATAGATACATGATCTGTGAAGCCAAAGAAGGAAATCACCGGTAGGTTTCCTCGACCCACACATTGTCTCGAGCAAAGCATCATGGCGAATGCAACATTAAATCGAGAATTACGTTATAGATTTTTCATGGCTCACCGCAATAAGGAATTCATACTTTTGCCCTACAACCGAAGTAAGTAGTGTTGCACTCTGGCTATACTTGTTGATTTGTACTTTATAAGCAACACGAACTTAGGTTTAATGACCATCTTGACATACATGTCTTGTAGGTACCATTGGATTCTAATTGTAATTATACCAAAACGGAAATCGTAATATACCTAGATTCCCTCTGAGAGGGCCACTCACAACTTCACAACTATCCGAATTTAATCATCGTAAACACATTTCCTCCATAGAAACTCTATTGTAGTCTTTCCTTCCTTTGCAATGGCTAAGGCTAACTTCTTGGAGTCACGTGGGGTGTTCGACGTGTTACATGCTAAAGGATGGAATACCAAGGAAGGGCGCCGCAACATGATCAAAAATTCCGGTACTTGCTAGCTAGTACACATTAATCCTATATAACACTTCGTAGCAATGCCTCTCGAACTAACCAATTCTATTTTCGATGCCACCGGTAATACGGACATAGCGTCTGTGGATACTATGTTTACCACAACATGCAACTACTCATCGGTTCGCGATCACCAATGATCCTCGGGTTTGTCAATCTTTCAACAATTATTTCATATATACTTACCAATTTATATAAGCCCGAATTTAACCTTCATATCGACGAGTTGCGACCATCGCCGAAATCGTTGGAGCAGGCGAGCTCATAAAAATTCGATCACACCTTGCGTCATTCTGAGCAGACGGTCATAAATCCAAATGGGAGTTTCCACAGTGTAGCAGATTGAACTTGATTGGGATAGATTGAACATAATGGTACATGTGTGTAAATTAATGTACATTAATGGTTAATTTTAGTTAATTGATTTGTGAATTGGATGTGCTTGTTTCTGAAATGAATGCAATTTTGATGTGCTTCGAAATGAATGAGAATTGGATGTGCTTGTTTCAGAGGGCATGGCTAGCATTTCTGAGGCTAGCGAATAAGCGAAATAGATTTAGCAATGCAAAGACTACCCGCAGGCGAGTGCATAGATGAAACCGTGCAGTGATGATCGACTTACCTGACGGTTTCATCTCTGCACCGTGCGTGGTAGTCGGCTTCACGCATGACGGTTTCATCTCGTATCGTCTAATAATCGATCATCATGAGCGGTTTCATCTACGCACCGTCGTGGTAATCGATTATCACGAGCGGTTGCATCTACACCGCCTGTGATGACCTAATGCATTCTTGACCCATAAACTCAGACGGCTCACGGAACCGTCTGTGATGGCGTTTTTGAACCGTCTGTAAAGGCCTTTTCTATAGTAGTGAGAGCTTTATGGCCATGAAGAGGAAGTACGACGTAGAACACGTTGAGGCAAACTCAACGGTGTAGCCGACTCGGCGAGAGGATTCTCGATGGCGGCCTTGATCCGGCGGAGAAGTCTTCGGCGGCGGCGATGTTGGCGTCGGCGTTGCGAACAACGGAGATGAGTTAGTGGATGAGGTTTGCGGCGAAACGAAGAGGGAATCAGGGAACACAACGCTACGCCTTGGTTGGGGTGGAAAGCGCCGTCGTCGTCGTGGCGGCGACGCCGCAAAAATGGACTAATTAAATAACGGAAAATAAATAAAATCTAAAAATTATGAAATAAATACTAAAAATAGTAGATGAATTTAGATAAATTTAGGAGAAGGAATCAATGGATTTGGAATTTTCATTTGAGAGAACGGATTTTTGGAATGATTAAAAGGTGTATGTACAAAGCAAACACGTGACTAGCAAATTGATTTACTGTTCATCTTCCTTGCATGCCGAACAGCAACAGAGCAAGGAGAAAGGAAATGGCGGCCATGGAGGGTGGTGCTCTGGTGAGTTCTCGGCGACACGGAGGTGAGCAACACGTAGAACGCGAAGCCGCGATGTCGGGGAAGTGGACAACGTGGCCGGAGCTAGCTCAACGGCGACGCAATTCGCAAAGAAAGGAGCTTGATCTAAGATTCGAGATGGCGGCGTTGCGGCGAATCAGCGGCGTTCGGCGGCGGCGACGAGTGGAATGGAGAGAGGGGATGACGGGCATGCCGGTGCTCACCTCGGTTGTGGAGGAACGTGTACGGATGGCCGGAGACGAGGACGAGGACGACGACGTCGGCGCGGCGTGGCTCACAGTGGCAGCGGTGCTCCGGTGATGCTCCGACGAAGGCAAGGGGAGCACGGCATAGAACGCGTCGAGACAAAGCTAGCGGTGTGGTCGATGGTGCCGGGGAGACGACGACGGCGGCGCAATAGGCAGCGGAGGGAGCTTCGGCCAAGGCTTTTCTCTGGTGAAATCCGGCCAAAAGAAGAGGGGAGAGGAGGAGGTGTTGAGGGGGAATTGGTGAGTGAGGAAGAGGGCTCACCGTGCCTCCTTTTATAGGGGCGGAGGGGGCCGGATGCGGGAGATCGCGCGCGCGGGCGTCACGGCGGCAATGGCGCAATCCGGCAATCCCGCATGTGGTTGAGGGGGCAACGGGCCGGAGAAGGCGCGGCGGGATGAGGGGGTTTTAATGCGCGCCTTCGCACAAGGAATGGGGAGGATTTTGTGGCGGAGATGGAGCTCGGTCGGGCTCCAATGGCGGCGGGGTGTGCTGCGCGTTCGGGTGGAGAAGAAACAGAGGGAGGGAGAAGATGGCGCGGGGGTGGAGATGGCCGGCGGCGAGGTCGGCGGTGGCGGCGGCGGCCGGAGGTGGCGAGGTTGGCTAAGGAGGGTTTGTGGCGGAGATGGAGCTCGGTCGGGCTCCAATGGCGGCGGGTGTCTTCTTGGCGTTAAAGGGAGAAGAAATAGAGGAGGAGAAGATGGCGCGGGGGTGGAGATGGCCGGCGGCGCCGGTGGCGGCGGCGGCCGGAGGTGGCGAGGTTGGCGGGGTGTGCTGAGCACACGGGAAGAAAGGAAAATATGCTATCGGGTGCTTTTGGGAAGAAGATGAATAGGAGGGAGAAGGGAGGGTAGAAAGGAATAAAGAGGGCTACTGTAATGATTAAAGACAAAAGGGGTAATGGGCAGCCCATGCATGTGCTTTGCACATTAAGCGTGCACGGCTTGGGAGTGAAACGGGATGGGTGACCCAATGGAAGGCACTGTGCGAGGAAAAAAATATATTTCTTTTATTTTTTTAATTCGAAATGCTGTTCACGAGCGGACAGTCCGATCAGCTCAAATGCAATGTTCGGACTGGTCCGAAGCAATTATATATATTTTTATTATTAATTTCGAAATAAAGATTAAGCAATAAATAAGTACAATTTTAGAAGATAGCAAATAGAGTCCAAAAATTCTAGAAAAAATTCACAAAAATTCCTAGAATTATTTTGGACTTAATAAAATTATTTTCAACTTAAAGTTGGCTTTTAATTTTGCAAATAAATTATTTTGGCTTTAAAATAATTAGGTAAAAGCTTTTATAATTCCAAAAATAATTAAAATTTTATTTTTCAACTTTAACTCAAATAAAACTTTAAAAACTTTAATAAATTTTACTTTTGACTTTTGAAACTTGAAATTCAAATAAAGAAAACAAACTCTCTCAACTTTGGAAAATCCAATAAAATATTAACTTTATTAAATTTAATTTAGTAATGTAACTTTGGATTTATTACACTGTTAGAAATAATTAAATATTAACATATTTGATGTGTTGAGTTTCTTTCCACCATTGATTTAATTATCGTTGTTCCATGCATCTTTTGAAACTAGTTACTCTATTTTGGATTTAGATACATTATGCTCAGCCTATTTATGTGCATGTAACACTTTGTGATCGTGATGGCAAAGTTTGTACTTATTGTAAAATAGCCTAATTAATGTGTCTTTCTCTAACACTATAGTTACTTAAAGAACAAAGGCGCAAAACAAAGTTACTCAAAACAAGATCCCACGCCGCATGAAGTTCAAAAAAGGCACGTCCTGCTGCAATGACGGTATGAAAGCATAATAGAAGTGTTTTGATTAAGCTGTTATAACTATTTACTTTTCTTATCTTAATTGCACTTGCATATTAATATAGGTTGGTACAATAGTAATCTTGAAGTCCGCCAAATATCCAAACAAAGAGCACATGGCATATGCAACTTTGTTAAGTCGTGATCCGAGATCACGAAGTTGATGGTGTTAAGCTTGGTAATCAATTTTGGAAATCTAGCGTATTACTTTTCCAATTGAAGAAAATGAGGTCTTTGGTAAGGCCATGGCACCACTACAAGACAATCGGTGATGCAAAAGGAAAAAGCAAAGATCTTGGCCTTCAACTTTTGTATGTTTGTCTTGGCATGCTTTACTTTCAATGAGTTATCTCTATATCATACATACTTATACCCCTACAATTTATTGTTGTTCATGCAGGTTGAAAATGTTAATGGTTGAATTTTCTATTTGGATCTATTCCTCACCAACTCATCAAGACGAAGAAAAGACTTCACGAAGATTAGCTAGCGATACTTATGTTTGGCTTTTTAGGACTCAATAATTTAGACTTGTTATCATGTTTAGCATTTTCAACAAACTCCAGTTAATGTATGGAATGATGTGAATGACAATATATACCTTTATTTATTTCCATGTGCAATGCAATCTATCTTTTCGGTGTTCTTATATTGAGTTGTATAATTTTTATATTCTCAAACATTGAATGAAAAGTATTGAGATAATAGTTTATGTACTTTCATAAATTGCAAAAATAATTATTATTTCATTATGTTGTTGAATTTGCTACAAATATGCAACTGGCCATAAAAATGTGTTGCTGACAAGTGTTTGCAGTGCTGTTGAAATATGTGCCACATGTGTTATTATAAATAGAGAAACGCGTTGCAGGCCCCATATGTCAGCAACACCTATTCTTATGTATAACAATATTTAATTTGTGTTGCATAGGCTCATCCTAGCAACGCCACCTATAACAACACTTAACATTTGTGTTGCTAAAATCAAGATCAACACTTTTTCAGACATACTGACAACACATACCGTGTTGCTATATGTCGATCTGTAGTAGTGCAACCGGTCGCCAAGTAAGACCTTCCTCGAAAGGAGGGAGGACTTGACCCTAACTACGGTTGATACCGAATAAGCGTGCTCAACCGGTATGGCCGAAATGTGGACACAGGGAGGATGCTGTCGTGTAGGTCTTGGACGACCTTTTCGATGGCGGACGATGTTTCTTCCGATACCCACACTCTGGGTAAATAGTTTTGTTCATGTTACTGCTAATACATCCTCCATACTAACCGCCCCTTGCAGCAGATGGAGAAATGCAACTTTGTCTGTTGGATCGATCCTCCCCATGAACGACATGTTGCGATGTACGTGGGTACATTGTGGAACCGAATATTTGAGTTGGAGGCATGGATTGACAATCTCAACGAGGAAAATGATGACCTCCGGCAACAGATGTAGCGCGAGAGGGGCAACGAGGAGGTCGTGAACATAAGAAGTTCCTATGATCCCACATGCTGTTGCGCGAACCCTAGCTGCATATGTGCGTGCCACTACAACGACGGCTAGCCACGTCCGAGGCGCCCCCCCTATAGAACACTCTATGTGGGTAGCGAGAGGCACCTTCTACCATTAGGCACGGGCGGAGAAGCTTGTATCTCGGTAGTCTCTCCTTCTGTATGCACTTATGTTCAATCTCCTAAAGTATGCATGAAGGTCACTAGGGTTATCATAATTTCACAGAGAATATTATTTTATTCCTGTGTTGATGCATTTCACCTAGCTCTTTTAGGGATCATGGTTTGCTTAGAGGAGCTGGTTCCAGGTCCAGAAACCTCTTATGAGATAAAATTCAGCCAAAATTCACACACATCAATCGATGGACCAAAGAAAGGAAGAATCCGAGCAGCTGAAGGGGTATGTAGTATGTACACATGTCCCTTTCGTGCAACTAAGGATGTTGGCTTTCAAAAGGGAAAGAGCAATATTATGCTGAGCAAGTCTATGATTTCATGTGACTTGGAATGTATAAAAAAAAACTACATTGTAACTACATTGGAGATGTGAATATACAATATGGTGCTGGAGTATACACGTAACAACCAAAATATGCATAAAATATAGCAAAACAAAATATGAATACAGATATACTCGATCAAATATAGCAATTTCCCTCGGTTGGTTCATACACAACCTTATCTAGCCTATCGTACAATACAGATCTTGCACGACAAACTGATAATTTGACAAAGAGTGTCCTATTTAACGATATGTGCTACTAGTCTCCGCGGTGCCATAGCGAGTGCCCCCTGTCTCGGGGCTGCCCACGGTGGCGGTGAGTGTGAAAGTTGTCCATGTCCTACGATTTCATGATGTAAGTGGATCGTACAGTAAGAAATGTAACAATGATACAAATTGTATATAACTCACATCTTCGATACGGAGTACGGCCGGTCAGCCTGATACGCTTCAATGTCGGCCAGTCTCAGTCGAAGGAGCCTTCCCCTTCCCCTTGTCGCCAGACTCACCACGTCGGGCTGGTGTATCGAAATCGTCCATGTCCTGCGATTCCATGATGTAAGTGCACCGTATAGTGAAAATCGTAAGAATGGTGTAAATTCTTCATAACTCACGTCGTCGATACGGATTACGCCCGGGCGACCAGATACACTATGGCGGCCGGGCTCAGCCGCATGAGCCTTTCCCTTGCCCTTGTCGCGGGACTATCCACGTCGGGCTGGTAAGTCGTCCATGTCCTGCGATTCTACGATGTAAGTACACCGTACAGTGAAAAAATATAATAAGGATGTAAATTCTTCATAACTCACGTCGTCGATATGGATTACGCTCGGGCGAGTACTGGGCTCCTTCGGTGCCTCCTCAACAGGGTCTGGTACGTAAGCTTTCCACCGCACGAAGTTCTCGGCCCGCACCAAGTAGTTCAGCATGTATTTCTGCTAGATGAATGCCCTGTCATACATCTCCGGGCCGTCAATCCACTGGAAGAAGTGGCAGCACATCTCGGGTTGTCATTACGTGGGGATGAAGTTAAAAATTTAAGGAATTCAACATAGGGAGAGGAAAATCGATGCGCGCGAAAGAAACGTTTACAAGGTGGTGCCCGCACGTGTAGTACGCCCGGGCGGCGGTGTCTGGGTGTGTGGACTGAATGATCTCTGTCGGTTTGCCACGCACACACTGCGGGATCAGAAAACGTGGTGGTACTTGAGCATCTTTCATTGAAAAATCTGGGTATTGTAGATGTTTGCTCTTCTGCGCAAGCCACTTACGCTTCTGCAACATCCTCGCGTAGAAGTTTGTCGAAGAGTCCATAACTGGGTATCGTAGAATTTTGCGCTATACATAACAAACAAGGTGGAAAAACATTACATTATGACACTGAATGATGACTGGACGAGCCGGGTCTGTTGGGACAATCCTTAATTGAGTGGCCAGGGGTCTTGCATATCCTGCATTTGATTGTGCGGCTAATACTGGTATGTTGACTAGCATCCATATCATTCCGGAAGCGCCGCGTATGTCGTCGCCCCTTCCCTATTCTCTTCAAGTCCCTGTTGGGACCCCATTGCACCATGTCCGGCCAAAGATCCTTGTAGTTTATCTCCAAGCCGTACGAGTGACACTCTCCACTCCATGTACCGAATAGGTGCTGCATGTCGTAGTACTCGGAGATGTATAGCGTAGACATCTACCTCATTTGCGCACACGCCTTGTACACATGCGAGCATGGCTTGTGGAGGAGCTTGACTTCTTTGCAGTGCATGTCGCCACATCACCCAGGGTGCATGCCTGTTTCCTTTCCCCGGTATGATTGTTGGCGTATTTACCGGCTCGATCTCGTACTTCCGCCTGAGGACGTCAATCACCCGGATGTCATGCATTCAGGCCTTCTCCATCTTCTGGTTCATGTGCCTCTGCATGTTCTCAGACCACTGCTTGCCTTCATCCATCTGTCACTTGGCTGCGGTGGCCCTATTGACGAAATAACCAACAGTGCGAGTCCATGTCTCCTGAATGATCGCGGTGATAGGGAGGCACCGCACACCTTTGAGGACGCTGTTGTAGACCTCAGACATGTTGGTCGTCATAATCCCGTACCTTGCACTGTCTGTGTTATAGAAGAGGGACCATTTCTCCTATTCAGGAGCGTGGCCATTAATCCACTCGGAGAAGCTTATGGCACTACTAGGTTGCTCCCCCTCTGGAGTGGACTCCCTTGTATGCCTCGTAGTCCGGTGTTCGAGGTCTCTCCAAATAGACTCAAACTTTCGTATCTGGTTCTGCATACACAATGCCTTGAACGTCTTCATGAGTTCCTGACTGCGGAACCGCGTGAACAAGTTAGATGCAAGATGCCTCATGCACCACCTGGATTGCATGTCATTCCACTGGTGAGATGGATCCGTCCCACACTTCATGCTGTTGATTGCCGCCAATAACCCAGCATTGCGGTCTGTGATTAGGCAGACGTTGGGCCCGTCTCCCACCACCGCCCTCTTCAAGTTCTCCAAGAACCACAGCCAGCTGGATGTGTTCTCACTCTCCACAATGGCAAATGCCACCGGGAGAAGCTGGTCATTCGCATTAGTCGCCACCGCGGTGAGGATGGTGCCCTTGTACCTCCCCGTGAGAAAAGTGCCATCCATCGTTACCACAGGACGACAGAACTTGAAGTCCCCGATGGCCTGAGCGAAAACCCAGAACACCCGGTCCAGTTAGTGGCGAACGCAAGGCCGGTGTGCGCAGGGGCATGCTCACCGGCTCTTGCCGCTGCGCCCGTGGAACCCCCACTGCTACCACCTCCTCCACCTGGACCCATCCATGACAAAGCACCGGCTGTGGAGCAAGAAACCAAGAGCCTAAGAACAAAGGAAGGAGCAAGGCGCCAGCAGCCATGAGCATGAAGGAAAGAGAAAGAAGGAACTCACCGAAGAAGCTTTGAAGAAATTTGGGCTGTTTCACGTTTGGGCCATGTTCTTTTCACAAACAAGAGACAAAGAAAGCTACTAGGCCCATTTTTGCACTCTCCAGATCTCTAATTCCCCACTCCCCAAAATCCAAATCTGAAATCCCCATTCCATTCGGCCATTCCCGAATTCACCACACAACTACACAACTCACCTAGGGGCGGGGCGGGCGGCAGGCGGCGACCATTGAGGCGATCGAGCGAAAGTCTTGGCCGGCGAAGCGGCAGCGGGTCGGCGGTGGCGAAGCGTGATCACATGCGAGGGCGAGCCGTGAGCTCTGGTTGCTGTCATGGCCGAGGCACTGAGTCGCCACCGCCATCGGCGTGGCGTGGCGCCTGCAGTGCGGGTGACGGGAGGCGCTGGGCGGTCGGGCGTGGCGTGGCCGACGGAGGCGCAGGCGGCGGCGGGCCGTGGTGAGGCGCGGCACCTCGGTGCATGAGGAAGTCGGCCGTGGCGTGGGCGTTCGCCATCTGGCGAGGATCGAGGAAGTGAGGAGCTTAAAAGCTTTTGCCTTTGGGCTTTTGAGGAGTTAGGACTTAGTGCTTTGGCCTTTTGAGGAAATGAGGAGTTGAGTGAAGCCTGAAGGAGTGAAGCTCACATGGAGCCGACAGCAAAGGTAATTACTAAATATTATTACTAATTAGGTAAAGTTGAGTGACATAATGACACTTACGGTAGTCAGTGCTCACTGATTTAAATTGGAATGTTGAAATGATGTTTTGTTACTTGTCTAGTCTAGTTACATTTACTTAGTACTTATGGATTACATAAAATTTATTGTAGATTTATAAAAGATGGACAAACGAACTTTACATAGTTATTTCTCCAATAATCCAAATACAAGTATTACTCGTCGAACTAATGGATCGTTTTCAACAGATGAAATCTCATAGAATGGACTTGCCTCCTGATCTTAGTCATAGCTAGTTGTTTTGCGGTATGTTCCATACTTTCATTTCATTTCAATGTTTGTAATTAGTCACAATTTTCTGATTGTCTCACTAATTTAGCTACTTTTGTTCCACAGATTGCTACTCGCACGTTTTTACAGGCATTCGAATTGTTATGTTCATTAGCCAGGTACTACCTTAAGTTTATTTTACATTCTCGCTTTGTCTCAAGTTTATTTATGTATGAATTTGGATTGCATTAGACATTCAAATGTATTATGTATGTTTGATACGATTTTATCATATTAGCTTGAGCACCCCCTCTATTTTTGTCCTGCGTACGCCACTGGGTCCAGTATGAAGCGGTTGGGCCCTTTTCCAGCATCTTCACGGTCAAGCTTGTTTATGTACGTGCCTGGGTTTGATTCGGCAATCTGGTGAAGCAATCTCGGCACAAGGTTGTACGCCTCTTCATATGTCCCGTACATAGTCTCGATGACCTTCTGCTTCGCTCGTCGGACCTTGCTGTAGCCAATTGGATAGCCAACCTGATTTGCGACTTCCGACATCATTAGCTTGGGGGAGATAGACACGTCCGCCTCAACTAGGTGTCTGATGAGGTTTGCAACATATGTGGAAGTCACGTTCCGATGCTGCCACAGGGACTCGCTGAGCTTGCAAGTGTGGTCGATCACCTCCTTGACCGTGAAGACCGAGTCGAATTAAGATCTTTTCTCGGAGAGCGCTGACCTTGCTAGGGCAGCCTTCTACTACGCACTTCACTGCGTACTTTCCTAGGTTGGACCGGTGCACCCGGTACACACAGCTGATAGACAAGGCGTACCATGCTATAGCTTGTTGCACGGCCACCTTGTCCGGGAAGCGCTGCCCAACTAAGAGGGTGTCGGCTTCAAACCCCCACTAGGAGCCTTCGTCTTGCGGCAGTACGAGTGAACGCACCGCGATGTCATCAAGTCTCGATGCCACGTAATGACCACCGGCTTCGTGTGTGTCCTCGTCAGTACCATCTGAGCTTGGGTCAGTGTCCTCATCGAACTCCAACCCTAGAGGCTCATCCGGTAGATACTCGTGGCAGTCGATCCGGGCTGACCACCATGTTTCCGCCCCCTCATTTGGCACAAAATTAGGCACAGGACTTCCCTCCGAGGTAGCACATTCCGTGCCGCCATCTTCAAGCTCGGGCTGCGCTTGCCCGCTTGTAGAGGCCTCGGCATCATCAGGGTTTCCCGACACCCTATGTACGAATTTCACGTACACCATAGGCTTCCCGTGAATGGCCGCCTCAGGCTGGGAAACAATCTCCATGTACTGCCTCCATGCTATGCTTCCATTCACCTTTACGAGCTCCCACACATAATTCGTGCAGGTGATCGCCTCATCATAACTTTCTTCGTCGTTGGCTCCATGATGAACTCCCTCCGGATGCAGCTTTGTAGCTCATGAATATTCATCGCGTGGAACCCCTCCGCCCGGACCACCTTGTACTAGCATCTCGATAGGTCCAACCCATCGGGTCCGGCCCGTACGAGACCATCGCCGTAAAACACAAACAAATCTTGCATGTAGGAAAATACCTACAGCGGGCAAACTAATTCATTACCACGTATTCAATATGCCGTAATGACTACTACACAAAATTACTAGTACTTCATTTCCACTTACTTAATATGTTGTAATGACGACTACTAAACTAATTACGACTAATTAATTACCACTAAACTAATTCATTACTAGTCAACTAACTAATTACGACTTATTAATTACCTCTAAACTAACTAATCACGATTGATTAATTACCACTAAAAAATTACCAGTACTTCATTTCCATTTACTTAATATCTTTGAATGATGACTACTAAACTAATTACGACTAATTAATTACCACTAAACTAATTCATTACTAGTTAACTAACTAATTACGACTAATTAATTACCCCTAAACTATGTAATTACGACTAGCTGACTAAAACTGACTAATTACGACTACGGTAATAGCGTCAAAAGCAAATTACCTGCCATACGGAGGAAGTAATCAATCAGCCTTTCGAGGGAAGTAATTAATCAGCCCTTCGGGGGAAGTAATCAATCGACCCTTGAAGTAATCAAGGCGGCGACGGCGATTTATAAGCAATAAAATAGTTAACCTCCCAATAAAATTAATTATGTTACATTCTCTGAGTTCTTAGCGATGAGCACAAGAACGAGAATCGAAACGCAATTGAGATGAGCGAAGAGCGAGTGCCAGAGTTCGGTATTTATAGCCAGGCGGAGAAGGAGTCACGGCGTTGGCGCCGGGAATTCCATAAGCATTGGCGTCGGAATTTCTGGACGAGGCGACAGATGTGCGGAGGAGGGAGGAGGGACAGTGGGAAAGATGGCCACCGCGAGGTTTTTTAATTCTCCGCAGAACAGTCCAGATACGTGGCGAGAGAAAGAGGGTCGAAGGGAGGGCTAGAGGAGGGGCACGAGTTGGGAGATATTTTCGCTAACCTAACCTAACCTAACTAATTAACCCCACTATTTTGGCTGGCGCATGTTGGCCATGCGCCAGCGGACACTAAACTAAATAAACAAACAATATGCGATTTCATATTTTTTTTCCCGAACATGACACTTATACGAATCAGCGATAACAATTTCGAACGAATAAAATTATGAAAACTTTACACAAGCAACTACGCAGTGTTAAGAGACTCCAAAAAAAAATTCATAATTTTTTGGACTCATTTGCTATATTTTTAAATTCCTTCAAATTTCAATATAAACCTAACCACCCTAACCCTAACCCTAATCACCCGGCCCCCCTAACCCTAACCCTAATCACCACCGGCCCCTTAATCCATCGTGTGAGGCGTGCCGAGGTGCGCTTGAAGACCTCAGGCGCCTAGCCTACTTGGCCCGTGGCAACATGTCGCATGGAGGCGTGGCGGCGATAGTGACCGTCGTCGTCAATAGCCATTTTGCAAATACACTTCGCCGATGATCAAATTTGTAAATATGGTTTGAAAACAGGCCGTACGGCCAAAAATTCAGCATGCACATGGAGTACCAGGCATTTTTGTTGTCAATTAAATATTTGCAAGTACTATCCTTGCCCCTGCCTTTGAGCCTTTCCAACTTCCAAGAGACTCCAGAATTCCACATCGCTGCCGAGTGCCGCATGCTAGTGGCTAGTGCTACTCTCTCTCTCTTATTATTTGGCTCTTTCTTCATTTCTTCACTTCTCCCAATTGCAACCTCCGTCTCCAATCCATGGCTTGGCTGGCCGCTAGCTCCATTCCTCCTCTCCTTAGCCCAACTGCGGAGTTGCCCAAGGCGGCAACGCCGGCAAGGTCCCAAGCCGCCACCTCCCGCCTCCAACCACAATCGGCTCTGGCCTCCGAGCATCTCCAACCACAACAGTGGCGTCGCGAGCTCGCGGCAGCAAGGAGGAGGAGGCCCCGGCGGTGGCGTCGCGGGCTCGCGATGGTCTCCGCGTCACGCGGCCACCTCGCCGCCTTGGGCCTTGGCTCAAGCCGCGCCGCCTCGATGCCTCCTCCACATCGCACCACAGCTGCTTTGTGCCATGCCCGTGCTGGCACGGCCCGACGGCGACACGGCGGGCCAATGTACCGTCTTTGGGCCGAGCAGTGGTGTCCGTCCGACACGCAGCATGACCGGAGGAGCTCGCCGTCCGACTGCTAGGCTCGGCCGAGGCTCATGAGCCCATCGTGCTCCTGCGACACGGCATAGCACGACTTCCACCTCTAGACATGTAGGTAGAAGGAAATCGGGGTCACGGATATAAGTATAGACAAACACTATCCGGGTCCGTCGTGTCCGTTTGCCATTCTAGCTTTGGAGAAGTAGGTCTGAAGTAGGTCTGGGGAAGGAGTTTCGGGCGGAGAGGCAGAGGCGAGGCGAGACAGTTCTGCAACACAGTATGTTATTGCATCGGATCACCAGTGCTCCTATCTTAAACAGTTAAAATATTTGGTGTATAAACGGCATATATCGGCTGGCTTTGAAGAAACTACCATCAATTATTAAATAACCATTGAAACATCCAACTTGCATGCTTCCCACCTCGTAATCCATCCATCCATGATGACTAGTACTACTACTTTTTGTCTCAATGAATGATTGGTGGTTCTAAATTTAATATTTTAACTTTGTGGATGAAATAGATTTGTACAAACTACCACGAGGAAGAAGTGTATCGTAAGAGACAAAATAGAAAAACTTGCACTGGGAAGTACGGAGACTTGTAGAAAGATGATTTGGTAAAATGTAACAAGTATATTGGCAAACGGAGGTAGTAAGCTGTTTGCTTGCCCGAATCTCCGAGGACATGCGCCGCTCGAATCTCCGAGGACATGCGCCGTCGGCAGATATGGGTTACGCGGAGACCCATTGTCACTGTTTTAACAATGATTATTCATTAGAAAAATCACTGAAAACCCACAATTAAATTAACCAAACACCGCAGTCTCCCAAAAAGGGTTATCCTGGCGCGACCGATGCGATCTGACGTTGATCTTGGGACCATCGATGGGACCGGCCATGGCCGGCAGCAGGGATGCCGACGCTACCAAACTAAGGTCACTGCGTTAGACATCTTCTTCAAAGAGATTTTTTACGGTGTAGTATGAGATGGAGTAGAAATCAAATCTGACCATGGTAAGTCCGCCATGACGAGTGTTTTCGTGCCGTCACCGCACTTCAGACGAAAAGAAATGATTGTTAGATTGAAAACAAAAGGTGGTCCATGATAATTATTGTGTACCCTAAGAGAGCTATCTTTGAAACCCGGCCGGCACATATACAACCACTAAGCAAAGCACATCACCGGCAAAAGAACACCAGCTAGCCGACTAGCACTATCTCATATCATCTGAGCGGCCAGGATGAGTAGCCATAACCAAGCAGCAAACGGTGGCCGGGGAAACGCCGAGGCCGTCACGAACGCGGCGCACTTCGTGTTCGTGCCGCTTATGGCTCAGGGGCACCTCATCCCGGCTGTCGACACCGCGCTGCTGCTGGCCACCCACGGTGCGCTCTGCACCATCGTCGGGACGCCGGCCACCGCGGCGCGGGTGCGCCCGACCATTGAGTCCGCCCGGGCGTCCGGCCTGCCGGTCCGTCTCGTCGAGTTCCCGCTCGACTACGACGCGGCCGGCCTGCCTGACGGGGCGGACAACATCGACAACGTCCCGGCGGAGTTCATGGCGGGCTACTTCCGCGCCTTGGCGCTCCTCCGGGCGCCGATCGAGAGCCACCTCCGCGCGCGCACGCCGCGCCCGACGTGCGTCGTGTCGGACTTCTGCCACCCGTGGACCGTGGAGCTCGCGGCCGGCCTCGGGGTCCCGCGGCTCAGCTTCTTCAGCATCTGCGCCTTCAGCCTCCTGTGCCAGCACAACGTCGAGAGGTTCGGCGCCTACGACGGCGTCGCCGACGACAACGAGCCGGTCGTCGTGCCGGGCCTGGAGAAGAGGTTCGAGGTGACGAGGGCGCAGGCCCCCGGCTTCTTCCGGGTGCCCGGGTGGGACAAGTTCGCCGACGACGTGGAGCGCGCGTTTGCCGAGGCGGACGGCGTCGTGATGAACACCTTCCTCGAGATGGAGCCGGAGTACGTCGCCGGCTATGCGGCCGCCAGGGGGTTGAAGGTGTGGACCGTCGGGCCGGTCTCGCTCTACCATCAGCACACCGCGACGCTGGCGGCGAGGGGGGACACCGCCGCCATCGACGCGGACGAGTGCCTCCGGTGGCTCGACGGCAAGGAGCCCGGCTCCGTGGTCTACGTCAGCTTCGGGAGCATCGTGCACCCGGAACCGAAGCAGGCCGTGGAGCTCGGCCTCGGGCTGGAGGTGTCGGGGCACCCGTTCATCTGGGTTGTGAAGAGCGCTGACCGCCACGAGGCGGCAGCGCGCGCCTTCCTCCGGGGGCTCGAGGCGCGCGTCGCGGGCCGCGGCTTGCTCATCTGGGGGTGGGCGCCCCAGGCGCTGATCCTGTCCCACCGCGCTGTGGGCGGGTTCGTGACGCACTGTGGGTGGAACTCGACGCTAGAGGCGGTCACGGCGGGGCTACCGGTGGTGGCGTGGCCGCACTTCACGGACCAGTTCCTGAACGAGAAGATGGCGGTGGAGGTGCTGGGCATCGGCGTGAGCGCCGGGGTGAAGGAGCCGGTGGTGTACCAGGCGGAGAAGAAGGAGATCGTGGTTGGGCGGGACACGGTGGGGGCAGCAGTGAGGAGCGTCATGGGCGGCGGGGAGGAGTGCGAGGAGAGACGACACCGGGCGCGCGCGCTCGCGGGCATGGCGAGCGCGGCCGTGCGGGAGGGGGGCTCGTCGCACGCAAACCTGCTGGATTTGGTCGAGCGGTTCGGGGCCGGCGCGGCCGCATGACATATCACGTAGGGGTGTGAGTGGTTCAGCATTATTTAATGGGTAACCATCCAATCTAAAAATTCTAGCAATATGGACCAGAGGTTCAACCCAATAAAAAAAAAGGAAGATTCAATTATTTGCCACTACCAAACATGCGTAATGGATTATTTGCCACTGATGTGAGTATGGTATGTGGTCCCGAGATCCATATATCATACTCACATGCAGTGGCAAATCATAAAATTCACTCTTTTGCAGTGGCAAATAATCAATTATTCCATAAAAAATAGGTCCAATAGGTTCAGAACCTATTTGTTCCAGTGGCTTGAGTGGATCGAACCTTACCCTTCCAGCGGCTCAACAGTGCTGATGTAGTATAGTAGCACACCCACCTACACAGCATATTCGCTCTTGCTTCTCTAACATTCGCACTCCTTGAGTCATTTTTACTCAGATCAACCGACTGGTAAGCTTACTAGCTAAGTAGCTAGTTCACTCCTCCTTAACCTCCATTTTTCAATTCTTCTTATAGGGCTAGCTAGCTACAAATCGGATTTCCATTTTCAATTTTTCTAGATCTCTTGTGATGCGTACATGTTCTTGCAGTGATTCCTTTTTCCCTATTCACGATCCTATGCAGTTGTTGATTCTTCTTGTGAAAATCAAAGCTTGAGATTAGTTAGCATACATGGAGATGGAGGGCGGCCAAGGCAGTAGTAGCGAGGAGGACAAGGTGCGGTGGTCCAACGTTAATATAGATACCGCTGCTCACCATGGTAGCAAGAAGCAGGACAAGGGCAAGGGCAAGGGCAAGGAGGCAGTATAGGAGGACGACGACACGACACGCACTACTGCTATTGCTCTTGTTGCTTCCCTCTTGCTGTTTCCCCGACCTGTGGGCATGACGACCTCTTCCTCAGCCTCCTGCAACCACATAAGTTTAACAATGGATACCCATAAGAACCAATGGACCACAGGTTCATTTGGTGCTTAAGCCAATGGATTGGCAGAATATCCACGCTAGGAGACATGGACTACATGGGGCAGGTCCGGATCGACCCGCTTCGACCCACGCCCACCCCTAATATCACATATGTATGTGGTACTTGCCGCCGGCCTCCTCCCTCGACCCCACCATCGAACCCTCTCCCGACACCGCTGGCGGTGGCGGCCCAAACCCTAGCCGCCACCGCCTCTATTTTTTTTTCTCTTTTTTCTTTTTCGGTTGTAAATCAATGTTTTGTAATAATTATTTTTAATAATTTTTTATTATAATAATTGTCGTTAATTGCAATTAATTGTGTTGATTGTCGTTAATTGCGGTATATTGTGTTGATTGTCGTTAATTGCGGTATATTGCGCTAATTGTCGTTAATTGCGGTATATTGCGTTAATTGTCGTTAATTACGGTAGTCATCGTTAATTGCAGCCAATTGTGTTAATCGTCATTAATTGCGGTAGTTATAGTTAATTGCAGTTAATTATCGTTAATTGCGGTAGTTATCGTTAATTGCGGTAATTCTCGTCAATTGTAGTAGTTGTCATTAATTATCATCAATTATCGTTAAATGTCGTTAATTGCTGTTAAACGACATCAAATAAGTCATTACTGTCCTCATGAGCATTTCATACATTTTTCATCTCAGAAGTTGTAGTCAGTCTATCTAAAAGCCAAACAGCTAAACACTAAACCTCTTCAGCTAAGTCTTTCAGTCCTGCAGCCCAGTCGGAAACCGCTTTTCAAAAAAGCTACAGTCGTGCCAAACAGGCCCTAAGCTGTGCCAAACGGTACTGGTTGGCTTCTCCAGGTAGTAGCTTTTGAGGACAGCGAGCCCAAGCTGCTCCAACGAGGATCCGGATCCTTTGCATCAATGGAAGGGTCATCGTAGGTGCACAAACAGCACTCTGCAGTGGTATTGTGACAATACTGTGGCAAAAGTGATGATACTGTAGCAATAGCGAAATATGTGTATCGCCAGTTTTACTTGATCCCAACTTCTGGTTTTTGATCGGACGAATCCAAATCCTACCAGGATCTAACTCTTCTGTATTACTACAAAAGGTCACTGTATAAACAGCCACATGAAGGAACTTAATAGCGCGAGGTCGGCGGGAGCGTGCGATCCATCGAGTGGCCGGATGTGAAGCGGTGCACTAGTGCGTGGCACTAGCAGAGGTCGAGTGTGACCTTGCTGGCAACTGGCAAGCCCCAGAGCGCTCACTCCGCCCGCCTCTGCGGATTCGGCCTACCACCGCCGGAAAAGAAAAAAATGTATGGTTCAAGGCACATGTGAATCTTACCAATTGTGTGCCAAATTTTGGTGATTAGAGGGCTGTTTGGTTTGGTGACAAAATTTCCCTTCCAAATATTATCAAAATTTGGTCACCAAATTGACTAGTAATGTTTTGGTCAAAGGTTAGCAACAAAATAAACTAGGGTGAGGGAGAAGGAAATCTTCTCTAAATTTAGTAGCAAACCAAATACTTTTCCAAATTCGATCAACGCTGCCAAAGTTTGATAACACAAGCATTGACAACAGTTGACATCAAACCAAACAGCCCTCAGATTCTTGTTGTTCAGGTTCTCTCAGTCTTGTACGTGTGATATATCGCGTCAGGATCTTTATAATACACCTCGCTTGTATCAACATGAGCAGGGACGAAGCCAGGATTAGACCATGGGGCTGATAGCTCGAGGAGACATATGAATTTGTTATTGTCTAATTTAAGCTACTTATGAAAGGAAAATTTTAGGATTTATCACTCCTAAGCTCATTGATTTATGATTTATCACCTTTAAGTTTTTTTTCTTGATAATGTGTCACTCCTGAGCACCAAATACCTGTGATTTGACACCCGAGGCGTATTCCAGTATTTTTGTTTTTATTTTGCACTAAAATCCACTGTGAAAAGATGCATCCACCCCTGCCTATTCAAGAAGAAACTCAAAGGTGACAAATCCTAAATCGGTGTGCTTAGGAGTGGCAAATTCTCAATTTTCTATTATAAAAAAATTGAAGTTTTCTTAGGAGAAAATTTTTTATATAAAAAAAACAATAGAAAACAAATAATGATCATGATGGATGATAAGTTGAGCTTGGTGGAGTTTGGTGCACATGTACACTTCACCGAGCCGCGGAAGGTGAGATAGAAACCAGATACGAGGAAGAAATGCTTGATCAAACTCTAAGCATACAGGGAGATAAAATATCATGCACTTGTACATATAAATTAGACTCAATATTAGCTTAAAAATTTAGGAACAAAACAGAATCTAGATGCTACATAAAATGATTTATGTGTCACAAATCAACTCTTGGGCTTTTAGTTTCATCGTAACTATTACTTAAATCGTAATTATTACTTAGTCATAATGAAGTTCCAATACTCCTATATGCTGACAAAAAGTAGTAAAAAAAAATCGTGAGGGTGTAGGCCCTACCAGCCCCTGTCTCCGCCCTTGACCACGAGATTCTTGGGATCTTGCGATCACCCATTCCAGTATAGCACTAGAGCCAGCTGCATCGATCATGAAGCGTATTGTGTCTGTTTGTACGTGCGTAACGAAGCGCAAGGATGGCGTGGCGTGGCGACTCTCCGGTAGAGGAGAGGAGACGCCACCGAGCCTCGGCTAATGCAGAGCATGGGGCAGCACGGTGCGGCTGCCGTTTTCGCACGGTAGAAGTTCACACGTGTGTCTGGTTCATGGATGATGTAGGTGAATGGGATGATTCCATCGAGACTTTGGGTGGATATGTCATTCAAGTTGCTTGTTTGGTTAGGTGGATAGGATGATCCGAGTTGGTGTTTGGTTAGTGGGATAAGGTGAACAGGATGATCCGAGTTTGTGTTTGATTGAAAGGATTAAGGTGGGTGAGATAGGTTGCAATAACCTCCACTCTAAAGGTGGTGAGCTGACCTCCCTCAAATTTTGCATTGCCGAGTGACAGAGGCAGGTCGAAAGTGCCATGCAAGTGAGTTGATATGATGCCTAGGCAGCCAACATAATCAAGTCTTTCTATAATGCTACAATGGTATTAGCACCTGTGTTATATGAGAATACAACACTACAAATTATATGAAAAGAATTAAGCACTACAAATTATATGAAAAGAAATATGTAAAGCTACAAAACTGGCACCTGAAACGAACTTTTCCCATCAGCTGGGCTATCATAGGATTTCATATGCAGCATAATGGAATCAAAATGTGGGATGACAGCTGAAGCAGCTGGCACCATCAGGCCACATATTCCAAGCAATGCAGCAGCACAGACTGATCGCACCATACTGGATTTACTGCCACCATTTGGGCCAGTCAGAATAAACAAAGAGTGCATTTTTAGTCCACGTAGAGAGTGTTTCTGTATAGAATATTTAAAATTTTGCATTGCTGGAGAGTAGTTGTTGTTCTGTTGACGCTTGACAACACCAAATTAACTGGAAAAATAATGGAGAATGCTTTCAGGTGAACTGTCAACAGATCCATGAAATACTGCTCAAACAAAATGGCCAAAACTTCAGTTTACATACCTAACAAACGATCTGAATCAAATAGCTAGTCTAAACTGGAATGCTTAAAGTCCCAAAAGTTATGTGAACCAAAAGCCCAGAACACTTCAGTACACAAATATGATTAGAACAGAATATGATTATCTCTATATATGACATGCCAAATTAAAAGAATGCTTGCATGGCCATACAACATACACAGAACTGTTTTTTGTTGTACCATTGTCATTTTCGGTTGCGTTGTCCTCAACTTCAGTCACTTCCTTTCTATTATACATTTGAATCTTGTGGGCTACTATTTTCACCAGCTGACAACTCCAACTGTTCATCTCCTATTCCATTGGTGTCAATACATCGCACTTCCTTGTGAAGATCTGAATCATCATGAGAGACCCGAGATCTGTCATCTGTGCTGGTGCTTGGGGCCATTCCAATAGATGGAGGGTTTCTGACTGAACCATTTCTTGAGACTGAAATTCAGACAACAAAATGGAACTAGAAAATAGAACAACAGTTACAGGAACTAGAAAAGGATTTACCTTTCTAGTCAGAAGTAGGATTTACCTTTCTGATCTAGTTGTCTTTTGCAAATGCTTAACTAGTGCTTTATGAGACATGAACACATAGCACATGACTACAGCTACATTAGGCACAACAAAATGAAACTAGAAAATAGAACAACAGCTACAGGTGCAGAACAAAATGGACCATAGCTGAGTTATGTAAATATTGTCCTGCAATACGAAAGCACAACAGTTACACTTGTCCTACAGTACAAAAGCACAACAAATAAATCTTCAGATCCACAATTATAGGTGCAGAGCATAGGAAAAAAAACATCAATCACCTAGATCAATCACCTAATTATATCATACATTGCTAGGTTTACTTGTCGAGACACGTGAATAAGTCATACTTCAACCACATAAATAGGTTTACAACCACATAGATAGGAGATCGACTCGGAACGTTTTTTGTTGCTAGCAAAAGAAGTCCTACTGCAATCTAACAATAGTAGTTCAGAGATTATTGTTGCTGATGTACCTAGCAACCCAAATAATCTTGTTTGAGAAGCTCAACTTGTTGAATGACCGGGCAAGAGAAACATTCTCGCACAAATGAGCATAGTAGTGGGTGAGATGTGCTTTCTCAAATCCCGGGAGATCCGTCATATTGTCCCAAAGATCTTCAGGAACATCCATATCTGCAATTTCGGCCTTCTCAATAGCTTTAGCAAGTCTTTATATGCCAGTGGTCATGAAAGAATACAAATCATCATCAGTGGATATCTTGGCCCTTTTTGGTGGTTTACTTGCCAAAGAGTCACCTCCACATGTGGTAGATATTGTGACCTCTTCGACACTACCATGTCCAGCAGCTCTTTTACCTTTATCCTCTGTTGGAGCCTTTGTTGTTTCATCATCTGAGATTTCCTTAACATCTGTACCAATAGGGTCATTTGCTCCCTTTGCATACTTTCTGGTAGCCATGCTGTTGCCAAATATAGTGGCCATCTCATGATAGTGCTCAAGGGGAGTGTTCAAGTAGTCAGCATCACCGTGGTGATACTAGACATGAAACTCGATATGAAACTAGGTATGATAGGAAAATGAGGTGCCTACATATGATAGAAATTATCTTGACATGACTAGTATAATGGCCATGCTCAAGCCTGATAGTGCAGGTGTTTTCATCCCAAAGAGCACCACTTAGGTTTGAGAGCTTGCTTATCTTCGCCCAAATTTTTTTTCCACTTCCTCAAGTGGTTTTGAACCTGATCTCCAATAACATCTACCTTAGATGCTCATTCATGGCTCTAGCACAATTGTTGAGGTGAACTTTCTTAAAACCAGTACACGTTGTATTACCACTAGCCACAAGATTAGTCAAGTGGGTCAACACAAATGCAGACATTTCATTTGTCCAAACAACCCCACCACCAGTGTTACCCACTATGTTATCCCCATGTTCCGAGTCCATTTCCTACGAACCACAGAAAGCAATGGAAAATAAGTGACATAAAGCATTTCTAATAAGTTCATACATGGTTTACGTACAACTCATCGCAAATAATAGGTTCACATACAACTCATCACAATTGAAGGCATTACATATTTAATGGTTTTGGTAGTTTTGACAAGCTTCCCACATTTCGTTGACAAGAGTTTGCCTCTGGTCAACTGTGGCTCTATGGTCAATAGTTTGCTCCCTTGCTGTCCTACGGGGGTTTGGTGTCCAAGAAGTCTCCGGTAGAACAAAATGGTCACTTCCTTGAGAAAGAACCCAGTTGTGCAGGATGCAGGAAGCTATGACAACATCAATTTGGGTTGAGAAGGGGAAGAATGGAGTGGCATCATCGAGAACTTTGAACCTCCTCTTGAGTGATCCAAAGGCGTGCTCCATGCTTACTCGTAGAGAGGAGTGCCTAAGGTTGAACAATTCATTTTCATTTAGGGAATGATTGTTCCCCCTCTCATTTAAGTGATACCTCACACCACGAAAAGGTGGGATGAAGCCAGGCTTGGCTCCATATCCAGCATCCACTAGGTAGAATTTCCCTAAGAGATGAGGAACACATTGATGACATTGGTTTTTAATCAGGTATGGACATATACTGCTACAAAGATGCTATTTACCTTTAGGGACACATAGTCTATTCTCACGCTCTATTGCATCAGCTAACACCGTAGCATCATGAGCTGTCCCCTCCCAACCAGCCAACACATATGTGAAACGAAGATCGAAGTCTACGGTTGCCATGACATTTTGCGTAGGAAATAACTTCCTACCACGAAATGCTAGCTCCATAGGCTTACTAACAGAAGCCCTTATATGTGTATCATCAATGGCTCCAATACAA
Organism: Phyllostachys edulis; assembly: GCA_036346405.1. Lineage (NCBI taxonomy): Eukaryota > Viridiplantae > Streptophyta > Magnoliopsida > Poales > Poaceae > Phyllostachys > Phyllostachys edulis. The sequence continues at coordinate 70,920,721 of CM070550.1, forward strand.
TCCTATTTGGTCAAGAAATGGAAAAAAAATTAGTAACCAACAAATGCTCCCCGAAAGTCTCTAAGATATACTTGTTAGCTATCATACCTTAAAGAATGGATCCCATCTTGGGTTCCTTGCAATTTTGACACATCCGAAATATCGACCAACTGTTTCACATGACCGAGTGAAATTGGAACCAACTAGCCTATTTCTTAGGTTGTGGCCAATTATGTTTAAGAACATGGCAACTTGCTTCTCAGCACATACATGTATAGTGTCACGAAGCAAAAATCGCTCTCTCAAGACTTCACACAACCGAAAGAACGGAGTTCGCTTAAGCATAATTGTGTTGGTACAAGTTGTTTCATTCTTCCAAAATTTATTATTCAAATAATCAATTCTAATCATATCCCTTTCCTTGATATGGCTATAGGTAATACGGTCTCCCCTATTCCTCAATCTAGATCGTACATACAAAATGGTCATGCAAGCAGCCACATATGTAGTAGCGCCAATAAACAACATCTTTCTCCTTTTAAGCCTCCTCTTGTCCATCTACAGATCATAACAGTACTGACTATGTTATGTATTTAACAATGCTGACTATGCAAGCATACATTATCATGAATATGAAATACATTCACAAATAATGAAAGCATAGTAGGTACAACTCAAGGAAGTCTCTATTATATCCAACACATATGTATGAAGCATGCACTACTCAAATCCAAAGTACTAGGACAAGCTACTCAACAAAGTCTCCAGTATATGCAACATATATGTATCCAGTATGTATTAGTCATGCATCATACGCACACTAAAGACCTGAGATGCATGTTTGATAAAATTGGAGCGTGCATCATACCATCTTTGACAGTGATCAATCTTTCCAAATTTCAGTTAAACTTGCACAATAACTCAACACAATAAGCATGAACATTGCCAAATTTCACTACACATGTAGATGCACAAGCAATTTTACAACAGCCAGGAAAATTGAACCAATCGGACATGCCAAAGCATAGCAAGGAAAATTTCACATTTCTTGGACATGCCAAACCACAGAATAACGGGGATCTAACAATTTTTCCCATAAAAACATCTGTACCAGCTAGATCTACCAAAAAAAACACCAATCAGACGAAAAGATTTGCAATTTCGGGCCATACCTTTGGTTCCCACGACAGCTTCACACCAAGTTAAGGGAGGAGAGGAAGACCGGGATGGGAAGAAGAAGGAGATGCCAAATCAGAAGACCGACATCACCAGCGCGCAACAAGACCACTAGCTACCACCGTCGGACCGCTGCAGACGTCGCCAGATCCACACGAGAGCGGGGTAAAATCAGATCGATAGGGAGAGGAGGAAAGCAGAGATAGCGGAGGGAAGGAAACACAACACCTTGTGGGTCTCCAAGCGGGTGGTGGAGAGAGGAGTGGTAGCACCTTCTGGATCTATGAGTGTCGGCAGCGCAGACAATAGGGGCGGCGCCGACAATCTGCGCAAGAGGGTAGGGGACGGCGGTGTAGCTCTAGGAGGGGGAGCGCACTGCGAAGGGGAAAGTCCAGCATGGCGTAGGGAGAGTGAGCGCACACAGCATATGTGGACGACGAGGTTCTGAACCGCGTGATTCGGTGTTTTTCGTCGAACGAAATGGTGCAGTATCTTCCTTGGATATTCCCTTTCATCGAACGAACTAGTACGAGACGAATCGATTCCATTCCACGAACCAAACGAGCGAACGTCACTGTTTCCCGAACCATCTGATACATGAACCCTTCGTTCACTCATCCAAAGTCCAAACACAACCTAAAACGCGCATAACTGCTAGTTTCCTAGTGTCATCCTCCTCTACGTGATTCGAGCCTAACAACGCGGCGGGGGTAAGGACGGGCGCGTCTCCACCGGTGCCGGCTGATGCACGCCTTGAATTCTTGTGTCTTACACGTGACTTAATCGGATGTCTCGTTTCCGGGGATCGCCTTATCCTAGTTAGGATGGATTGGTTCATTATCTGCCATCTAATGATTTTTTAGGGGTTGATCATACACTTCATTTTAAACTAGGCTTATCCTTCCGCGTGCCAGATGGTTCCTCAAACGAAACGCGTCATGAGTCAGCGTTGTTTTCTCTATATTAAGATGCCAAAAAAAGAATAGCCTGCCGTAGTAGGTTGTGCTAAGATTGGTGGAACCGATCTACTTCCTCCGTTTTTAAATACATAACGTTTGACCAAACGTGTAGTCAAATTTATCTAACTTTGATTAATAATATATGAAAAACTACTTAGATTGATCATTAGTGAATAGTATCATTAGATTTGTCATGATAAATATTTTCATAATATAATAATTTTGTAATTTATTACTAACAAAATCATATGAAAAGTAATAGTCAAAGTTATATAAGTTTGACTGTACGCTTGGTTAAACGTCATGTATTTAAAAACAGAGGGAGTACCTATAGATGCACACCTTGGGCGGTTTGGGCCTGTGAACTGAGTTGTAGCTATATGGCCAAGTTTACGTGGGATGTCTTATACTCCTCCTAATCATAAAAGAGTGGCGTTTTTGTTTTTTCAAAGTCAACAAAATATCACTTTGATCACTTGTTTTTATTACATGTTCATAAAAAGTCATAAAAGTGAAATATCATGAAAGTTTTTTTATGACAAATTCACTCGTATCATTTTCATATATCAAAACCATATATTCGATATATTTGGTTAAAATTATTTCGTTGTGATTGCACGCATTTTAGGACGTCACTCCTTTATGATTGGAGGGAGCACAAATAGTGTGTGTATAACAAACGTACTGTAGTAAGTTCCAAATGACGGTCCAAATTTCGGGAAAACGGAAAACAAAAAAACGAAGGTCCAGATTGAGGGTGTCCATCCGCAGGTGAGTACTGGATCTGGACCTGCCCAACCAAATCCCAACGGATAGGGCTAGAAACGAGCCGAGCCGAGCAGAGTCAGGACTGTTGAAACGAGCTTGAGCGAGCCTGGCTCGGCTCGTTTTGACCACGAGCCAGGAGGGCAGCTCGGCTCGACTCAAAAGACGGCTCGCGAGCAAGGAGCAGACAACATTCATTCCTTCATTTTGCATTCATTCACAAGACAATATGCTATCCATCACATGACATCTACAAAAATCTGCATTCATTCACAACAAAAATCTGCATCCTCGCAACCAAAGAGCATTCACCAACCAAATCCATCCTTGACTAGTGGATGAATCGGATCTAGGGTGGGGCAAGAGGATGTGGATTGCACGGCGTGAAAGAAGCAAAGGGGTGCTTCCAGGGTGAGGTGGAGGTGGAGGCGAGGCGACGGCAACGGCGTCGAGGCAGCTTCGCGAGGCGACGACGTGGTCGGAGACAGCGGCGAGGCGTGAGGGCGTCGAGGCAGCTCCGCGAGGCGACGGCGTGGTCGGAGGCGGCGGCGAGGGCAACGGGGCAGCTCCGCGAGGGCGGAGACGGCGGCGAGGGCAGCTCCGTCCTCCCCTACCGCCCTCGCTGCCGGAGTTGGCGGCGGACTGGAACTCGGGATAGAGATTGGGGGAGTAGGCGGCGGACTGGAACTCGGGATGGAGATTGGGGGAGTAGGCGGCGGATTGGAACCCGGGGGAGGACGCGGCTGGCGGGCGTGGACGGCAGCGGGGGGCCAGACGCTGGTTGCTCGGTCCTCTTCTAGCTCCCGGTCCCGGGCGCCGCGGATTGAGGAAGGCGACTAGGCGCTGATGGTGGCGTGTAGTTGGAGGAAGAGGAGACATGGTCTGTGGCTTGTGGACTTGATGACTTGTGGTGGGAGGACTCATAGAGGGAGGCAAAGAGACATAAGACACACGAGCCGACCGAGCCGCTCGCGAGCGGCTCAAGCCTGGCTCGAAATAGTTACGAGCCAGAAATTAGGCTTAGCTCGGTTTAAAAATTTATGGGCCCGAGTCGATCGTGAGTCAGCTATTTTTCGAGTCCTACAAGCGGACCATCAAATACTCGAGCCACTTGTGACTAAACGACGTAATTAATCCGCGTAATTGAAAGGCCCCCGTCGCCTTGGCGGCGAAACCAAACCCATAAAACCCAGGTCCCAGGGGGAGCTCGACTCGCTCCACCCCCCCTCCGCTCTCCCCCATCTTTCCCTCTCTCTCGCTCGACTCGCCGGCCGAGATCGTTGCCGCCGATCGCACTCCGGGGATATCGCTGCCGCTAGCAACGGCATTAGCGCCACCGCCGCTTAGATCCGTGGGTCGCTCGCCGGTTCTCCTCCCGAGCCGCCTGGGTGACGTGACGTCGACGAGGGCGTTGGGGTCGGGGAGGGACATCGCCGCCGCGAGGATGAGCGCCGCCGCCCCATCCTCCGCCTCGCCGACCCCCGCAGCGGTACGGCACCGCGCCACCACCGCGCCACCTCTTCCTCTCTCTCCTTGTTTGTGTGCCCGCGCGCGCGCGCGCTTGAACCCGTCTGGGGATCTACCACTTCCCCTCTCGTAGGGTCTGTCGCGCGTGCTCCTAGAACCTTCGGGTCGGGCGCGCGTGCTCTTCCGCGCCATTCGAATCACTCGCCTCTCTCGTGTCCCATCTCGAACGATCAGCTTACTTTTTTACCAAATTACCAAGTTGGGCAGTGTGGATGATGCATTCAAGTATTTCCTTATATTGTAACGATGACTAAAATTGCGTGACTAACTAGTGTCTACTTGGTTTCGGTAATGCAGGGCGGAAGATCCTTCACAGGGTTCACCAAGCTGTGCAAGGGCCTCGCCGTCATCCTGTTCCTCGGCCACATTTTGATCCAGCTGTTCCCTTCAGCTGCCACCTACCTCGCTCTTATTCCCTCCAGGTGCCAAACCGTAATCCTAAGCCCACTAGATTAATTTAACTCCAGTTGGGTTCTGCCTGCCAGCATTGGGAGAAATTTTAGTACTACATTCTATGGGCATGTGTAACGTAGTAGTTGGTGCTCGCATGCATTTAATTGGTGTGTTGATGTAAATTTAAATGTTCATTTGGTGAGCTTAATACACACGATCAAGGCCTCAACCCCTGTTATTCATTCAGCTGTTGCAATGACAGATATATAACTACAGTGATGTATAGTATATAACTTATTAAGATCTTTATTATACCATTATCATGAAATGAAAGTGGATGATCCGGGTGTTTCCAAGTGATTAATCAAATGTGTCTTTCTACAGGACAATCCCATTTGCTTGGAACCTTGTAACTGCTGGTTATATTGAGCAAACAATTCCAGGGGTAGGTTTTGCTCTCGACATATATCCAGAACATGCATTCTGACTGTTATTTTGTACTCCAAAATTTGTTTGCCACAGTCATATTTTCCTTTCTTGAGTATCCACTTTTGTCTTTATGTTGCCCCTATGAAAACAAATCTTCAGAAAAATGAAGAATGAAATGTAACAATATGGTAGTGGAAGAAATTTTGCTGAGTAGAGTTGAGCACGATGCCCATTGCCTGGTTGGTTGAATGTGGCTTTTACTAAAAGAACGTTAGGTTTTGTTGAACTCAAATAAGGTTGGTGTGAGACCCCGACATTTATTAGGCTCATAATACTTAGTCATCCAATTGACCATAGTATTATCAACCGAATAAACTCGGTCTCGAGAGATGTATACTCCCCAGAATGCAGTATACATACCTCACAACAAAAGAATATATCAATTCCATACAACACATAGAACATAAGCAACAAACCAGAAGTTAATATTAATATGGAATAGCTACTACAAAAGAGGGCCCTTAGGCCAAATAGCAATAAGTTACAAGAATACACAATGAAGCAAAAGTGCCATAAAGATGGCTATAACACAAAGCCAATCGGTGTGCCTTAACCCCTAGGCATCTCGACCGACCGCCAAGCTAGTCGTCAAGAAATCGCAACACGTGGCACGTAAGTAAGGCTCTTGGAGCTCACCTCCGCCCTCTGCAACAAGGTTGTTAAGCAAAGCAAATGAGTACAATAACTTGTTTATTGTACTGCAAGACCGACGTAAGATAACAGAACTATAATTTAGCTACATGCAAGCTTTAATTAAGTGGATGGAGCTTTGGACTTACATTTAGCATAAAGCAAGTTCCATTTGCAATAACATAATAGATTTAAGGCAATTTGACAAAGCATTTTTACTTGTTGAAATAACAACGCAATAATATCGTAATAACAACAACAAGAACAATCCCGAAGTGACTAACCCAATAGCCACCACAACAATAGTATGAATTACCCACTCATACCAACCATGTCAAGTTTTAATTAAAAGTTGTAGTCTAGTTCTTACTAGGCGTTTCGGCGTGTCCATAACCTAGGGCGAGGCTATTCAATAGTTTTATCCTCGCGGGGTGTACCAATGTACCCACACGCCTGCATCGCCTTTCCTTTAGGCACACTACCTTTGGTATGCTTAAGACGGCTAAGTCCTACGAGACATTTCCAATGGACGATGCTAATTACGAGCAAGAACCCACGGGGACAAGGACACATTAGACACCCTAACCGCCCGCCAATGCTCCCTCCCAACACTACACATACACATTTTATTAAAACATACCCACCAACCAGCTCATAATTAACACCCCCAAAGTACTTAGTCAAGAGAGGTCCCATATCCCCTCGTGTGGTTAGCACGCAATATTGCTCGAACAGTGGCGCAAGTAACTCGGTCATAACGACTCGGGCATACTACCACATTCCAAAACCACACCATCCATCCAATATGCCCAAGTCCAAATCAACATTTTATTTTCAGTTTTTGATTTTACAATTAATCAAAGCACAAGTGCTGGACATATAGGAGGAATAATTATACTTGTGTGATCAAGACCATCGACTAAGTCGATGATCGCCCATTACTACCGATAGCTAAGCATGTCTAAGCGGCTTAAGTCGAAACTACTAAGTGATAAGAGCTCATCCAACGAGCTCCAACCACAGCGAATAACCTAGGCTCATTGGTAGTAGAGGATAAACAACTCCTACAGATTATGCAACTATAGGATTACTAGCGACAATTAACACAAAGTAGCATGCATACATAGAAGTAAAACAAAGTATTAAGCTTTAAAATAATGGGACAATGATGGAAATGGTCAAACTGCTTGCCTTGCTGCTGGTCACTTTGTTGCGGAGGGTCGCTTATGGATCACCACAAATGTCGAAACCTAACGGAAAAACGATAAAGAACCGATAAGAACGATTTAAAACAACAAGACAGCACAGCAAACGAACTCCAAATTCTCTGAAATTTCTACAGCAGTAAGAGGGTGATTTTAGGAATTTAGCAACAAGAACCAATGGATTTGGATTCTTAATGCAAAAGTTATGAGCAAAACAATTCTGCTTAGCCCCTGAAAATACCAAACTGCACTATTCACTAATTTAATTATGAGGCAACAATTTCTAGAAAAGTGGTGAGGCTGAGATTTTTACTGTGAAACCAGCACCTCATGAGATGAATAACACAATTGAGTTCATCCCATTTGGAGCTATATTGCACTTTCTATAATTTTTCAAAAACAAGAACTTGAACAAAATTATAATGCACAAGTCCTTATTTCTATAACAACAATATGCTCAAATCTAATTTTTACAGTGAGTTCATTAATAGAGGAAGCTAACAAAGTTGGTCTCATTCAAAAATAACCTACAGAACATTAGTTATGGGTTTTACAAGTTAAACCTAAATTTTGAGTGTATTATCCAAAAGGAGTACTAAAACCTATGGCAAAACTGTGCTCTGGAGCTGAACTCAACTTACAACCATTTTTGGATTAAAGTCAAGTTTAAGACAGAGCTAACACAATTTGAATGACCTCAAAAGGATTTAAAATGAAAAAGATATGAAATTCTAAAGTCTACCTCATTTCAGGTTCATACTTAAGAATTCTTCGACCTTCCTAACATTCACAAAGACATGGGAGGTCGTGAGCCACAGATCTCAGATCTAACGGCTCGAGACCTCCCAGAGAACAACACACATGCACATGGGAGGTCCAGAGGTCTGGACCTCCTAACCACGCATATGCGCGAGGTGAGGAGGTCATGGCCGTAGATGGAAGATCTAACGGACCACAACATGGAAGGGAGGTCCGGAACGGACCAGATTAAAGGGAGGTCCTCAACGGTGAGATGACCTCGAGGAGGTCCCAGAGGAGGTCTCAGCGCCACTGCACCTCCGTGGAGGTCTGCGACGGCTAAGATTGCGCCAAGGAGGTCTTGGACGCCCGGATCTCCTTGGAGGAGGTCCGATGTCCGATCCGCGCTAGAATTAGCGCACGACACGCACGCGCTATGGACAAGAGATTAAATGCGCCGGGACCACGAGGAGGTCCGCCACGGAGGACTTAATGGCGCGCAAGAAATGGTGGATTTAAGACGCTTAAGACACACCAAATGAATTCAATGATGGGAGCAATGATAAGCGCATTAACTCGGTGGATCTTTTGTCCTAAAACGACAACGACATTGTCATTGCGTCCGACAAAAACCCGTGTTCAAATATTTGGTTCTCGCCATGATGTAGACCTCGGCGGGATCCAATGGTACCGCGGTTCGCAATAACCACGCCAGCACTCCAACGGACCTTCTCAACAAAGCAATGACGGCCTTGAACGCCATGAGCCGAGAGGACAGAGGTGACCAAGACGGCAAAACCGAAAAGCAAAAATGAGCTCAGCGCGACAAACAAGCTTATGCCAAACTAAAGCTCATGAAAACATTCATCTGGTGCCAAGACTAAGGGATTACCAGGGATGTACAGGAGGTCCTAAGGTGCCGAGGAGGTCGAGGAAGGAGGACCGGTCGGGGAGGAAGGGTGCTCCACGGCCAAAGCTTGACTCAAGCTCCACTTTGTCCACCTCTGAATCGCCCAAACCAATTCAAGTTAGGACTTGGTCCCAGAGGAATGGCACAAAAGAAGCTTAGAGAAAGGAGAAAAACTCCAAGGACCCTTGTCCACCGAGGAGCTTCAAGCTCCAAAGAATGGCGCCAAGGAAGCTTTGGTGGTTTAGAGCTCACAAAGACAGGGTGTAAGCCAAGGAACAAAGGTGTGCAAAGGAAGCCAACGCAAGCAGGTGGGGAGGCTTTATACTAAGGGCACAGAGGTTAGGACCACCGCCAAGCTCATGGTGAGCTTGGCCCATGGGAGGTCCATGGCTTGGACAAGACACAAGGTTGACAAGGTGCAGCTGTGTGGGGCAGAGGGCGAAGGTCGCCTGCATTAAATGCGGTCGACAAGAGTCGCTGAAGTGTACCTCATGTGCAGACACGCAATAAATGCACTGCTCAGAGCTTGCCCGCGCGCCAGAGGAAGGAGAAGAACAGGGGAGGTCTTAGTGGCCGTTGGATAAGACCTGGGAGAGGTCCTGGCCATCGGATGAGAGTTTTGAACCGTTACGTTTTAAGTGGTCAGGTGGAGGTCCCACCACACGATCAAGGATGGGAGGTCGTGGCCCTCCGATTTCATTAATCGCTAAACGTCGTGGGAAATGGGACAGAGGTCCAAGGCGTTGGATCTCCCTCCAACGGTGCGGACCTCCAGTGAGGACTTAACCGCACGCGATCGAAAAGACATGAGGGGGAGGTCCTGGCCTTTGGATTAAAATCCAAGGGCACTGACCTGATGGGGAGGTCTGATACGCACAAAGCGAAGGGAGGTCTTAGCCTCCGATTTGGATCAAGGGTTATGACCTCAACAAGGCGGGAGGACCTTGTTGTGATGTTTTTGAGAGGAGGTCGTGGCCTTTGGATGTAAATCCAACGGCCACGACCTCAAGTGAGTGCAAAGGAGGTTTGACAGTTAGATTGGGAGGAGGAGGTCGTGACCATGGATTTTGATCCAATGGTCAGGACCTCACGTGGTGGGATGTGGACTTGCTTAGTTTAACAAAGAGGGAGGTCGGGGCGCGGATCTTGAATCCAAGGGCCAAGACCTCACATAGGTGGGATGACCTCATTGCGATGGCTTACAAAGACGAGGAGGTCCTTTGAGGTTTAACACACAGGGAGGTCGTGGTAGTGATCTTTGATCCAGCGGCTATGACTCGATGAGGCGGGAGGTCTCGACGCCCACGCTTGACCCGAGGAGGTCCACGAGGTCAAGAGGACCTCGAATGGGAGGTCTGGGGGCCTTGGTTGAGGGGAGGTCGTGGCGGTTGGATTGGATCCAACGGCCACGACCTCATCAAGGTGGGAAAGGAGGTCGATGGGGTTGAAATGGACCAGTTTGAGTACTGCTCCACCAAGGAACAGAGGTTCTGCTTTAAATTTAATTTTCTAACGACTAAGACTTTGCAAAATTGTTTGAGATAGCAAATGAACTCCAAATTTGATGAAATTTTAACTGAGCTAGTGACAACATGATTAACCTTACATAAATTTTCCAGAGGTTATTATGCAATGCATTTTTCTCGTGAATTTCATTAAGGTTGTTCAATGATTCATTTTACCTCCAAAATTATCAAACTAGTTTTACAACTTGTGATATTTTTCAGAGGGTCCCACCTCGCTTTTAGGACCAAGGAAGATACTTTCCAATTGTTTGGCACAAGATTTGAGAGAATTGGAAAATGAATTTGACTTTTGGTCAACAAGAGCTTTGTGTTCTTGGTTTACACAACTCTTGGACAAGAATTACATGAGATTGTAAGGGTTTTCAAGTTGTGAGAAAAAGTTTTAATTTCTACACATATAATTATACTTGAATAACCCCGATTATACATTTGGGATGTTACAAGAAATCTTAGCCCAAGACAGTAAGAAATGCGCTACTTTAGTCAACCGATCAATGACAACCCAAATGGAGTCTTTCCCGCTGGTGTTCTAAGCGCATCGGTGATAAAGTCCATGGCGATTTTAATCCCACTTCCATTCCTAAGACAGCAAGGGTCAAGCAATCTCGCCGACGCCGATGCTCGGCCTTGACACGATTTACATACGTCGCGACTCGAAGAACGAACTTCGCAATCTCCCTCTTCATTCGGGTCCACCAAAATCTCAAAGGAGATCTTGATACATCTTTGTGGCCCCGGATGAATGGATAAAGGCGAATCATGGGCTTCGGAGGATCAAATTCCGCAACTCCACGTCTTTTGGAACCACAAGGCGTTGCGAACCTCACAACACCATGCTCATCCTCGAAAAGCACTTGGTCGTTCCGCCTTGACATTTGCCTTAATGTGGCTCACTCCCAAATCCGATCGCCGAGCGGACTTGATCCGATCCACCAAGGTTGGTTGCACAACCATGGCAATGAGAAATCCATGCTCAACTATCTCCAAGTTGAGACGCCGGAATGCTTCGAGAAGAGAGGGCGAATGCTCCTTGAGCACTAAGGCATTACAATGCGCTTTGCGACTAAGCGCATCGAAGCGACATTAGCCTTGCCCGGATGGTAGTGAATACCCATATCATAGTCCTTGATCAATTCCAACCATCTCCTTTGCCCGAGGTTCAGTCGGGTTGGGTGAACAAGTACTTGAGGCTTTTGTGATCCGAATATACTTCACAACGACACCGATTAGGTAATGTCGCCAAATCTTAAGTGCATGAATCACAAAGCCCAACTCCAAATCATGAGTAGGGTAGTTGAGTTCATGAGGTCTCAATTGTCTTGATGCATAGGCCACTACCTTGCCTTCTTGCATAAGGACACAACCGAGGCCTCGACGAGAAGCATCGCAAAAGATATCGAAGCTTCGATGGATATCGGGAAGAACAAGAACAGAGCGGTGGTCAAACGCTTCTTGAGTATTTGGAAACTTTCCTCACACTCACGGACCACAAGAACTTCTTGTCCTTCTTGAGCAACTCACATCGGCCAGCGATCTTGGAGAAGTTCTCGATAAAGCGCGATAATATCCCGCTAAACCAAGAAAACTCCGCACATCGGTGACCGAAGAAGGTCGACTCCATGAAAGAACATCGGTGACCTTGTTAGGATCAACGGCTCGCCTCTGCGCCGAAAGAATATGGCCTAAGAAAGCCACTTCCTTCAACCGAATGCACACTTGTCAACTTCGCGTCTGTTGGTGCTCACGTAGCTTGCCTAACACAAGCCTCGATGTCGATCATGTTCCTCATCGCCCTTGGAATAGATAAGAATATCATCGATGAAGACCACGACAAACTTATCCAAATACTCCATGAATACCGAATTCATGAGATTCATGAACAAGGCAGAGCATTGGTTGTTTAATGACATGACAAGATACTCATACAAGCCATAGCGAGTAGAGAATGTCGTTTTGGAATATCCTCGGGCGAATACTGAACTCGATGATATCCCACTCTCGATCAATCTTGGAGAAAACTCGAGCTCCGGTTAATTGATCAAAGAGATCGCCAATGCGGGCAACGGATACTTGTTCTTCATCACTTCATTAAGTGGGCGGTAATCAACGACATGCGTAAAGTACCGCCCTTCTTCTTTACGAAGATTGCCGGACAACCCCACGGAGATGAGCTAGGCGGATGAAACCCTTCTCTTGCTACCGCTTAATCGCTTCTTCAACTCCACCAACTCGTTCGGTGGCATCCGATAAGGCCTCTTTGAGATAGGGGCGATGCGGAGCCAACTCAATGACAAACTCGAGGTCTCGAACAGGTGGCTTCCTGGAAGATCGCGGAAAGACATCAACAAAGTCACAAACTGTTGGGACTTCGCTAATATCTCGAGCGGCTTCGCTTCAAGTCTTGAAGAGATGAGGGCCTAGCAGACTTGGCGAGAAGCAAACTCGCCACGGAAGAACTAGACAGAGATGAGCTTCTGGCGCAATCGATTTGTCCCATGTGCCGAGACAACCAATCCATACCAAGAATCACATCAAGACTCATTGAATGGAGAAGGATAAGGTTTGCTAAGAACCCTCGCCTTCGATCTCGATAGGGACATCTCTACACTCGGATTCACTCTCAACTCCGAACCAGAGAGCGAATGAGTAGCGGATCGACAATGGAGAGAAAGGAAGCTCTCCAACAAAAAAAAAGACTCGTAAACAAAGGAATGAGATGCTCTGAATCAAACAAGACAAATGGCGGTGAGAGTTAACGAAGTGTACCTAGTACGACGCCGGGTGCCTCTGAGCCTCCTCTCGCGGTGATAGCGTTGACGCGACCACTACCCATGCCTTGGGTAGCCGGACGATCTTCGTCCCGAGATGCACCACCTCCCGCCCGCGTCCTCCATTAGGACGAGGGCCGCCCGTCTTCTTAGGGCATTGGTTCGCATAATGCCCCTTCGGTTGCATGAGAAGCATGTGACCCGCCGCCGGGTTATGGGGCCACCTGCCGACCGGCGCACATGACTGGGGCACGGCCTGCGAAGGACGAGGGACAGGGGCAGGTGACCTCGGGGGCGCCGAAGAATGAGAGTAGTACCCTCGAGACCGCCTCAAACGAGGCGGAAGAACTGGCTCGAAGTCTTATAGGTCTCCCACTTGCGCTATGGAATCCATAAGCTCCCGAGCCGCATGCTCGTGACGATGGCCTTGTCGACCAAGGTCCGAAAATCGTGAAAGTCGGCAATGGATAGCTTGTCCTTCACTCCTCGGATAAGCCGCGCTGAACTTGGCCTCGCTGGCCATATCGATGGCCACATCCTCGGAGCATAACGAGCGGATGGTTGAACTCGTACACATACTCCATGATCGAAGCTACGCCTTGCTTGAGCGCAAGAAACTCCCGCTTCTTGATCTCCATCAAGCCGGCAGGATGTGAGCCCGACGGAAGGCGACTGAAACTCCTCCCAAGAGACGGTGTGGTCTACGGGCTGCATGGCGAGATAGCTCTCCCACCAGACAAAGCCGCACCCTCAAGCCGTGCGATGCGAATCAGCGCCTTCGTGTGCTCTCGCATCTGCGCTATCTGGCTTACGCCCACAAGACGGCCAATCGTCTGCATCCAAAGGGTCCTCGGGCCGAGAAAGGTAGGGGCGAGTACGAAGAACTCAAGAAGACCCCCACGAGGCGATGGGCATTCCTCGCCCAGATCCTGAAGCTCCTGTAAGAAGGCAAGGTGGTGTGCGTGCGATGACGCCCAAGAGAACTCTCTCACATCCGCGGTTGCGCTCAATCAAGAAGGACCTCGCCATGGTCGGAGGAGGAGCTCCTCGTCCCGACGGTGATCGCCTTGGCCGCTACGAAAAGGCCCGCCATCCTGTTACAAGAAATTTTGGTTAGCAACTAGACCAAAAACTAAGCCTTAAAGAAAACAAAAGCGATCGACTAGGGAATGAAGATCACCCTAAACGAAAGCCAAAACAACGAGTAATTAAACTTTAAAAGCTTCTAAAAGACTCTACAAACAGCCAAGAAACACCAAAAGCAAGGTTCAACTTCTCAACTCAACTAACCCGTATTGAATGAACGAGTAATTGATCGAAGATTACAAATCAGATTGTAAGATGAGATCTAAAACTACTAGAGAGCAAGGTTAAGGCAGCGAAATAAGTGTTAGATACTTAGCTAACTAGTATCACATCTTACCCTTTTATTCCCACAAGTTTTAGTTGATTAGCCTCTCATTTTCTACCTCATTTACTAGCTTAAGCATTGCTGCCCTAAAATGCTTGCTTGCTGTCCAGAATTTTCAGATTTGAGTTTCGCCTTCAAATACTTCTATTCTTCACCAAGAAGGTAGCCAAGACATCAATTTAGAACTCTCATATGTTACCCAAAACCCAATTAATCGATAATGACTATTTTGTAGAAGAGAAGAGAGGAAAACAACTTTCAAAACTCAAATTAGAGTGAGATGAGAAGAGAAAGCTAAGGTAGATGAGGAGTAAAATCGAGAATTTTCTTAAGCTTTCAAATCTCGCTTATACTTTGAAAATAGGTTTTCCAAAATATCTTAAAGACGACCAAGCTTGTGTTACTACGGTCATAACGGCTCGATACCAACTTTTGTGAGACCCCGACATTTATTAGGCTCATAATACTTAGTCATCCAATTGACCTAGTATTATCAACCGAATAAACTTCGGTCTCGAGAGATGTATACTCCCGAATGCGAGATACATACCTCACAACAAAAGAATATATCAATTCCATACAACACATAGAACATAAGCAACAAACCGAAGTTAATATTAATATGGAATAGCTACTACAAAAGAGGGCCCTTAGGCCAAATAGCAATAAGTTACAAGAATACACAATGAAGCAAAAGTGCCATAAAGATGGCTATAACACAAAGCCAATCGGTGTGCCTTAACCCCTAGGCATCTCGACCGACCGCCAAGCTAGTCGTCAAGAAATCGCAACACGTGGCATGTAGTAAGGCTCTTGGAGCTCACCTCCGATCCTCTGCAACAAGGTTGTTAAGCAAAGCAAATGAGTACAATAACTTGTTTATTGTACTCGCAAGACCGACGTGTAAGATAACAGAACTATAATTTAGCTACATGCAAGCTTTAATTAAGTGGATGGAGCTTTGGACTTACATTTAGCATAAAGCAAGTTCCATTTGCAATAACATAATAGATTTAAGGCAATTTGACAAAGCATTTTTACTTGTTGAAATAACAACGCAATAATATCGTAATAACAACAACAAGAACAATCACGAAGTGACTAACCCAATAGCCACCACAACAATAGTATGAATTACCCACTCATACCAACCATGTCAAGTTTTAATTAAAAGTTGTAGTCTAGTTCTTACGGGCGCTTCGGAGCGTGTCCATAACCTAGGACGAGGCTATTCAATAGTTTTATCCTCAGGGGTGTACCAATGTACCCACACGCCGCATCGCCTTTCCTTTAGGCACACTACCTTTGGTATGCTTAAGACGGCTAAGTCCTACGAGACATTTCCAATGGACGATGCTAATTACGAGCCAGAACCCACGGGGACAAGGACACATTAGACAGCCTAACCTACCGCCAATGCTCCCTCCCAACACTACACATACACATTTTATTAAAACATACCCACCAACCAGCTCATAATTAACACCCCCAAAGTACTTAGTCAAGAGAGGTCCCATATCCCTCGTGTGGTTAGCACGCAATATTGCTTTCGAACGGTGGCGCAAGTAACTCGGTCCTTAACGACTCGGGCATACTACCACATTCCAAAACCACACCATCCATCCAATATGCCCAAGTCCAAATCAACATTTTATTTTCAGTTTTGATTTTACAATTAATCAAAGCACAAGTGCTGGACATATAGGAGGAATAATTATACTTGTGTGATCAAGACCATCGACTAAGTCGATGATCGCCCATTACTACCGATAGCTAAGCATGTCTAAGCAGTTTAAGTCGAAACTACTAAGTGATAAGAGCTCATCCAACGAGCTCCAACCACAGCGAATAACCTAGGCTCATTGGTAGTAGAGGATAAACAACTCCTACAGATTATGCAACTATAGGATTACTAGCGACAATTAACACAAAGTAGCATGCATACATAGAAGTAAAACAAAGTATTAAGCTTTAAAATAATGGGACAATGATGGAAATGGTCAAACTGCTTGCCTTGCTGCTGGTCACTTTGTTGCGGAGGGTCGCTTATGGATCACCACAAATGTCGAAACCTAACGGAAAAACGATAAAGAACCGATAAGAACGATTTAAAAACAACAAGACAGCACAGCAAACGAACTCCAAATTCTCTGAAATTTCTACAGCAGTAAGAGGGTGATTTTAGGAATTTAGCAACAAGAACCAATGGATTTGGATTCTTAATGCAAAAGTTATGAGCAAAACAATTCTGCTAGCCCCTGAAAATACCAAACTGCACTATTCACTAATTTAATTATGAGGCAACAATTTCTAGAAAAGTGGTGAGGCTGAGATTTTTACTGTGAAACCAGCACCTCATGAGATGAATAACACAATTGAGTTCATCCCATTTGGAGCTATATTGCACTTTCTATAATTTTTCAAAAACAAGAACTTGAACAAAATTATAATGCACAAGTCCTTATTTCTATAACAACAATATGCTCAAATCTAATTTTTACAGTGAGTTCATTAATAGAGGAAGCTAACAAAGTTGGTCTCATTCAAAAATAACCTACAGAACATTAGTTATGGGTTTTACAAGTTAAACCTAAATTTTGAGTGTATTATCCAAAAGGGAGTACTAAAACCTATGGCAAAACTGTGCTCTGGAGCTGAACTCAACTTACAACCATTTTTGGATTAAAGTCAAGTTTAAGACAGAGCTAACACAATTTGAATGACCTCAAAAGGATTTAAAATGAAAAAGATATGAAATTCTAAAGTCTACCTCATTTCAACATACTTAAGAATTTCTTGACCTTCCTAACATTCACAAAGACATGGGAGGTCGTGAGCCACAGATCTCGAGATCTAACGGCTCGCACCTCCCGAGAACAACACACATGCACATGGGAGGTCCAGAGGTCTGGACCTCCTAACCACGCATCTTGCGAGGCGAGGGAGGTCATGGCCGTAGATGGAAGATCTAACGGACCACAACATGGAAGGAGGTCCGAACGGACCAGATTAAAAGGAGGTCCTCAACGGTGAGATGACCTCGAGGAGGTCCCAGAGGAGGTCTCAGCGCCGCTGCACCTCGTGGAGGTCTCGACGGCTAAGATTGCGCCAAGGAGGTCTTGGACGCTCCGCATCTCCTTGGAGGAGGTCCGGATGTCCAGATCCAAGCTAGAATTAGCGCACGACACGCACGCGCTTATGGACAAGAGATTAAATGCGCCGGGACCACGAGGAGGTCCGCGCGGAGGACTTAATGGCGCCGCATAAATGGTGGATTTAAGACAGTTAAGACACACCAAATGAATTCAATGATGGGAGCAATGATAAGCGCATTAACTCGGTGGATCTTTTGTCCTAAAACGACAACGACGCCGCTATTGCGTCCGACAAAACCCGTGTTCAAATATTTGGTTCTCGCCGGCGATGTAGACCTCGGCCAGGATCCAATGGTACCGCGGTTCGCAATAACCACGCCGCACCTAACGGACCTTCTCAACCAAGAATGACGGCCTTGAACGCCGTGAGCCGAGAGGACAGAGGTGACCAGACGGCAAAACCGAAAAGCAAAAATGAGCTCATGCGACAAACAAGCTTATGCCAAACTAAAGCTCATGAAAACATTCATAAGGGTGCCAAGACTAAGGGATTACCAGGGATGTACCGAGGTCCTAAGGTGCCGAGGAGGTCGAGAAGGAGGACCGGTCTTGGGGAGGAAGGGTGCTCCACGGCCAAAGCTTGACTCAAGCTCCACTTTGTCCACCTCTCAGAATCGCCCAAACCAATTCAAGTTAGGACTTGGTCCCAGAGGAATGGCACAAAAGAAGCTTAGAGAAAAGGAGAAAAAACTCCAAGACCCTTGTCCACCGAGGAGCTTCAAGCTCCAAAGAATGGCGCCAAGGAAGCTTTGGTGGTTTAGAGCTCACAAGACAGGGTGTAAGCCAAGGAACAAAGGTGTGCAAAGGAAGCCAACGGCACAATGGGGAGGCTTTATACTAAGGGCACAGGAGGTTGTGGACCACCGCCAAGCTCATGGTGAGCTTGGCCCATGGGAGGTCCATGGCTTGGACAAGACACAAGGTTGACAAGGTGCGAGGCTGTGTGGGCAGGGGGGCGGAAGGTCGCCTGCATTAAATGCGGTCGACAAGAGTCTTGAAGTGTACCTCATGTGCGGACACGCAATAAATGCATCGCCGAGCTTGCCCGCGCCAGAGGAAGGAGAAGAACAGGGAGGTCTTAGTGGCCGTTGGATAAGACACGGGAGAGGTCCCGCCATCGGATGAGAGTTTTGAACCGTTCGTTTTAAGTGGTCAGTGGAGGTCCCACCACACGATCAAGGATGGGAGGTCGTGGCCCTCCGATTTCATTAATCGCAAACGCACGTGGGAAATGGGACAGAGGTCCAAGGCGTTGATCTCCCTCAACGTCGCGGACCTCCGTGAGGACTTAATCATGCACGCGATCGAAAAGACATGAGGGGAGGTCTGGCCTTTGGATTAAAATCCAAGGGCACCGACTGATGGGAGGTCTGACACGCACAAAGCGAAGGAGGTCTTAGCCTCCGATTTGGATCCAAGGGCTAAGACCTCAACAAGGCGAGGACCTTGTTGTGATGTTTTTCAGAGGAGGTCGTGGCCTTTGGATGTAAATCCAACGGCCACGACCTCAAGTGAGTGCAAAGGAGGTCTGACAGCTTAGATTGGGAGGAGGAGGTCGTGACCATGGATTTTTGATCCAATGGTCAGGACCTCATGTAGGTGGGATGTGGACTTGCTTAGTTTAACAAATGAGGGAGGTCGAGGTCATGATCTTGAATCCAAGGGCCAAGACCTCACATAGGTGGGATGACCTCGGCTGCGATGGCTTACAAAGACGAGGAGGTCCTTTGAGGTTTAACACACAGGGAGGTCTTATGGGGTTGGGTGGACCAGTTTGAGTACTGGCTCAAATTTCAAGGAACAAAGGTCTGTTTTAAATTTAATTTTCTAACAACTAAGACTTTGCAAAATTGTTTGAGATAGCAAATGAACTCCAAAATTCATAAGATTTTAACTGGAGCTAGTGACAACATGATTAACCTTACATAAATTTTCCAGAGGTTATTATGCAATGCATTTTCTCGTGAATTTCATTAAGGTTGTTCAATGATTCATTTTACCTCCAAAAATTATCAAACTAGTTTTACAACTTGTGATATTTTTCAGAGGGTCCCACCTCGCTTTTAGGACCAAGGAAGATACTTTCCAATTGTTTGGCACAAGATTTGAGAGAATTGGAAAATGAATTTGACTTTTAGTCAACAAGAGCTTTGTGTTCTTGGTTTACACAACTCTTGGACAAGAATTACATGAGATTGTAAGGGTTTTCAAGTTGTGAGAAAAAGTTTTAATTTCTACACATATAATTATACTTGAATAACCCTGATTATACATTTGGGATGTTACAGTTGGATACCATTCTATTTGGTTTTGTCTTCGCTTCTTCTGACCTAAATTGAAGCAAAATATATGAACTTTTATATGTTAGAAAACGATAAAGGCTGCTAATATATTATGATCCATTGTCCATGGTATTCCCCCCTATATGCCTGTGAATGTTTATGTTAAGTAAATATCATGTCATGCTGTTGTGTGTTGACATCCCATTTGTTAGGAAAGTCCTGTCACCTGAGTTCTGTTACACACTTACGCTCTTTAACCTTGAACACTATATTGCACCTATGTTATGAAGATTCTTTACCTGTTGCATTAGTGCAACTGCAACCTTATCTGATACGGATGATGCGCTTCCAGGTGATTGGCAGCATAGTTGGTCTTCTTCTATTTGGGATGTTATTGGAGCCAGCCTTTATGGGGTGCTAAGGAGTTACTGAAGTTCATTTTTATTATTAATCTCTCAACTTCATTGTGTGTCTTCATAACTGCTATTGTTTTGTACTACATAACACAGCAGGAGATCTACCTGTAAGTGCACAATTCTGTAATAGCTTACCAGTAAAATACTTTTTGGATATTAGTTGCAGTTTATTGTGGGAAAGAAAAAAAATACTTTTATGTCTTGAAACTATCTTGTAAATATGGCATATATTCATGAATGCTTTAATAGAAATATTGCTAGACACGCATCATTCAGATGGAACCAATAAACATGTGATTCCTCTGCTCATCCATGCTTGAATTCTTTGAAATGAGTTTAGTAGCTCACTTACTTGAAAACTTGAAATGATGGTTCTACCTCCCCTTTTCCTCCTGATAGGATCGGTAACTGATATGATGGAACCAGGGTAATCTACCATGTTTGACAGCAATCTTTTAGTATAGATGCAGAAATAGGACTTTTATGATCTTTTTAATATTGGATCTTCATGTTATTTCATGAACGAATTACTTTTCCAGCTTAGTCGTCCTTTACCCATGAATCTTGACATCGCACCTATTTGATTCTGCAATTACACACCGCTTTCTGGGTTCTATGGAGTTCTTTCAGGATTCCTGGTGGGCATCAAGCAAATTTTACCTGATCAGGAGTAGGGGTGTTAATGGGCTAAAACCCCACCCAAACCCAACCCAACCCACTTTTATACAGCATGTTAACCCAACCCAAACCAGCCCACTACTCCACCTCCAAAACCCAACCCAACCCACATACAATTTCAACCCAACCCAACCCAACCCAACCCAATTCTCTCAACCCGTTTTCAACCCAAATTTCCACCCATTTCCCTCGTACGGACGCACAAGCCCATCACTCTTCTCCTTCCTCCAGCAAGACACCGCCCCTCCCTCCCACCTTTGATTTCACAGCGCAACGACGGCTCCTTGTCGTCCCCACGGGCAGATCTGGTGGCGGCGAACGTTGAGAGCGCCATCCCCATCCTCGCCATTGCTGGATCTAGTAGCGACGGCCGTTGAGGGCGCCACCCCCTCCCTCGCCATCACCAAATCCAGCGGTGGAGCGTTTCCACCGAGCTCTCGGTGGTCAGATCCGGCGGCGACGCGTTTCGTCCAAGCTCCGCCGGCCGTTGAGGGCACCACCCCCTTCCTCGCCATCCCTATGGAGGAGATGCGACCAAGATCACTACTACAAGCGGTAGCGTGGAGGTCGGCCGCACAAGCGGCGGCGTCGGGCCGAGGAGAGCGCGCGGAGGAGGTTGAAGAAGGCTCAGAGGCCCACTTTCCTCCGCCTCGCCTTGTGTTACATTTTCTTTTCGGTCATTGCCGCAGAGCAAAGCGAAACCCCCAATTCCTCATTTCGCTTTGGGAGGCAACCCCGCCCCACCGTCGCTGTCTCTGGTACGTGCTCCTCTTCTCTCCCACGATCTTCTCGGAGTACTTCACCACTACTGGCTCAACAGTTGCACCATGACCGTGAGTAGTTAGTTATACAGTCTCCGATGAAGCTTTCCCCCTTTTGCACTGTAGGAATTTTCCTGTGGAGATGATCTCATCTTGCCCGATCTGCAATATACAAGTTCTTACAATTGAGCTGGAACGGTAATGGCCAATTCCTGTGTGCGGTTCTATATTTGGATGGAGCTCTCCCTTTTCTTCAGTATGGAGGAGGAGGTGGCGGCGACTCGCAGAGGCTAGCGTGCGGCGGTGGCTTGCGGCCGGCTGAGGTCGGCATGGGGAACCCATCGATCAGGTCGGCGTCGTCCAAAACTCCACCCATCAAACCCACGGGTTGAATCCATTTCAACCCGAAAATTTTAAACCCATACCAACCCAACCCGTTTCTACTATAAACCCAACCCAACCCAACCCGTTAACTACAACAATCCATTTCAACCCAAATTAAAACCCAACCCGTTCAACCCATTTCAACCCAACCCATTAACACCCCTAATCAGGAGCTTAATCTTTTTGTGCTGAAGATTAAGGCAAAGGTGTTTGTCCACATCTATTACTAATTCATCCAATTTGGTATTCAGTTTTCATTCTCCTCAAGGGTTTCCTAAGGCTTCATTTTTCTGTTTACTCAGTGGATTCCCTCTCTTGTTGCATTTATCTCCGTTGTTGTAAGCTTCTTTCTGAAGGAGTCAATGTCATACCTTCCAATCATACTATTTGGCATCTACATGAGTTGGATTTACCTGCGTTACTTCCAAAAGAGGCTAGAAGCAGGCCTAGAAGGGGACCCAAGTGATGAATTCTCGTTCTCAAGCTTCTTCCCTGAATTTTTGAGGTACTGATTTTTCCTAAGTGATCTTGGCAACTGTACATTTTCTGCAAACCATGTGAAGTCCAAAGCAATTACACAATATTTCTGCAAATACTTGGAAACATTTTAGAATACCCCTTACTATAGAATTTGTTGGCCCAACTGTGTGAATTGGTTGGGTATGCATGAAGTTTATATACCAGGCTGGGAAGACTCTTAGCCCCTACTAATTCACACAGTTCATCAATCTCTTTTCCTAGAATCTCTATGGGTTCTGCAAAGAGTTCTCGGATACTCAAGGGTTTTAAGCCAGCTATACTGGGTAAAAAAATGCCCCAAAGAAATAAACCGGGCCTTCTATATTTGGGTTCATGAGCCCAGATGGGGGGTTTTTTTTTCTGATTCTGGTTCTTGCAAGAATTTCTTGGACCCAGAACTTACCTGTGCCATATTTTAACAAGACATTCTTGCTGATCTATGAAAACATGCAGGCCAATTTTGGATCCAATAGCTTCTATATTTCATAAACTTGTTTGTGGGCGATCTGAAATATCTGAAGCCAAAGATGGAGCATTGGATGGACTGTTGCCTGGTTCAGACTCCATTGAGGCAAACAGAAGGAGGTGCTGATTTCCTTTTCCTGTTCGTCCTATCTAGTCCATGTGCGCAACCATTTATAATGGTGACCATATGCTGTTGCATTCATCGAACTGCATCTTTACAAAGCTTGGAAAATACTCAAAAGTCAGTGCAGTATTTATGCCCCTGGTGCTCTTTTTTTTGTAGAAAAGAAAAGTGCCGTGAACATAAATCCTGCACTTTTTCTAGGCCTTGCTTACTGCACTGCTTCCTCTTGCACCGCAAAGCTGAAAATGCTCTGTGCTCAGAGTGAATGTGGAGTTCCCAGGCAACTCATTCTTGTTTGTTGCTAGCTGCATTCTTTGGCTCCGTTTGGAAAATTGGAATTTTCCCCTATTTCTGTGGGAATTAAACTGTTTTTTTGTAAAATTAACGGGCCTTGATGTTTTGTGTTTTGGTATTAACTAAGTTACTTTTTAAGTTGCCAACATGGTTGCTCTTGATTGTTTGTGTTTGGGTATTAACTTACTTTTTAAGTTGCCAACATGGTTGCAATGCACAATCTCATTTGACCAGCTGTTTGACTGCTGTTGGTTCACTACAGAGAAAGGGGTCAAAGGGCTCTGGAGCAAAGATTGGCTGAAAAGGTGACCGCGGTCAGGAGCTTGGAGGGCACGCCCCAGCAGGAGGATGCTTCTGATAAAGTCTGAGCCCCCTTCTGCGTTTGGTGGATTCGCAGCTAGCATTGTGTTGTCGGGAAATTCTTCTGGAGGTTGGAATATCACATCGTATGTTTTCTTTTGTTCACTCATGCAGCCTCACTGCATAGAAGCCAGTCAGTAGCCCAATTTTGCAATTTTTCTATACTACTTGTCATCCTGTGTAACTGAACAGTCCAGTAGTTCACAAGCATGCGTAGCATAGCGGAGAGAGACCACATTTGGAGTTTTTGGCTCATTTAGCCTCATTTTGAAGTGAAATAGAAAAAATAGCCCTCCGCGAACGAAATGGCAAAACTGACATCCCTACCGTGCGGCAGGGCCTCATCACAGCGCCAGATCGCGACAAGGGCCTATCGCATATCTGACATGGCAGATCGCTCACAAGACACTCCTACCGCATCAACCTTGCTGACCTGCCGTGGTCTGAGTGTGTGGTAGGCTGCCTCCTACCGGCTGGTAGCTCGCCACGTGATCTGCTGCGCTTTGGATTAGCGCCGTAGTGTTTTCGCGCGGTAGAGATGTCATTTTTGCTATTTTGCTTCAAAGCATGTTAAATGAGCCAAAAACTCGCCACATTTGTGGCATGGGTCGTCGACTTCTGGGAAAAGGTTTGCGCTGTGATCTTACTTGACTGCCTCGGTAAAACAAATGGCTCTATTTTTTTTCTTGCCTTTTGGGTGTTTAATAGAAATTGACAGAACAGTTGCTGCAAGACAGAGAACAGTTTTGTGGGGATGCTTCTCTTCATTTTCCGAGACCGGTGTGATCATTTTGCCAGGATTTCTATGCCTTCTCGCCTAAAATGTTACCTGCCAAAGTTTTCTTCTGTGTTATGCGATCTGACCTAAACTGATACCTGTCAAAGTTTTCTTCTGACCTAAACTGTTACCTGTCAAAGTTTTCTTCTGTTGTTATGCGATCTGACCTAGAACCGTCTCATCGGAAGTGCTCAGGGTCTGGCCAGAGGTGTTGAATGCTTGCACTATCAAAGTGTTCAGGATACGATGCACCGCACAATATGGCCATACCCTGTGCACCAACTTTACTGAATACATGGTCCTTCAAGTCGTGAAAGCATTAAATGGAGCGGAATGAGCACATACACAAACCTTAAACTGTATATGTAATTCCAGCTCATCAATATTACATAGTTTGGAGCAATGTCTCAGGTTTCTCGACCAAGTAGAAAACGGCAAGCCACAGGAGTGCAAATAAAGAAAATGGTGGCTAGTCAACCTCTACTCACATAAACGAAAATCACAAATACTATAAGCACAAAGGTGAAACCAGGGGAAATGTTACACAAGTTTACTAGTGAGAAACTTGGAGTTCTAAATATTACAACGGGATACTTTTGCAAGTGCCTACTTCTGCAAGTGGGAGAGGGTAGCAGATCTAATCCTCAAGCGCCTTCTGGATGTCTTTCTGCAAATTTGAAACCAATGCATAAGAAAACAGCGCAAAATATATGTGTGTGTATATGAGTAAGAGAGAGATATATACCTCAATTGCCAATGGACTGGTTGCAGTTGAGTATCTGTTGATGACTTTACCGTTCTTATCAACAAGGAACTTGGTAAAGTTCCACTTGATTCTAGTAGATCCAAACAAGCCAGGTTTGCTTGCTTTCAGAAACTTGTAAACTGGAGCAGCCTCCGGGCCATTTACACGCACCTGCAAATTCAAACTTCAAAAAGTGACCAGCTTTTCCAGAAAAAAAAATATTCCTGCAACTTGGTGTGTTTATGTGATGGCTATCAATGATTCCCATTGCAAAAAAAAAAAAAAACTCTGACCAAACCTGATATATTGGTAGTCGAAAAGATACATATTCAAATAACAATATGCTTTCGTGCAAAGCAACTAAAATTTGTCTATTTACGTGGAAGTAACAAAAACAATGCCTCTCCATGTTGACATTTTGTTTTGACCACATGACCTTAGATCCAAAATTGCTGTATGTTATATACCACATGAGACATGACCTCTGCATATTGTTGCAATGTCATCGTCTAGAAATCAGGATGAACAAGTTATACATGTTCTAACCACCAAGAATGAGCGACTCTCACAAAAAAGGATGAGACGCTTCTTGACAAGCAAGCAGGTCTGGCAGATGGTTCTTACCTTCTGAAAAACTGGATATTCAGCTTTAAATCTTGTGCAAGCAAAGTCTTTTATCTGCTGGTCAGTGCCTGGCTCTTGTCGCAAGAACTGGTTGCAGGGGAACGCTAATATCTCAAAGTCTGGCCATTTTGGAAGTAAACGAAATTAGTTTTTGGCCTATCTAAGAAGATCAGTAGACTATTAACAGTTTAATAGAATATTCAGTCCAAAATGAACCAAATTATACAATTAGAATTTTAAAAGGCAGTTCGTCTGTTACCTATATACTGAACTCACTGCAAAGTAACATTTGATGAAAGTGCATAACTGAGCTTGGTACTGAATGCATAACTAACAACCCGTCATATAATTTTTCATTGTCAGCCTCCTTGTAGTTCTAGAAGTAAGATTTATTTTCCCATAACAGTGCCCACATTTAAGTATTGCCACGCTTAAACCTCACAACAAATGCTTGAAATGCAAAATCCTTTTAAGGAATGAAGCTAATACAATGGCAACAATTTATTCTATTTCTTACATGAAAACGCGAGAAGTCTCATTTGGCAATATGCAATTCTAAATAAAAAGATGTGGTTATTAGCCAGGAAGAATATTAGGTGGCTGATAACTAACTGCCATGCTTTCCTTAAATTTTAGGCCTTGTTCACGAAATTTGGGGGAAGCCTCGAGGATTCAAATCTGTTTGGCATATTTTGGGTGGAACTACATATTGAGAAAATGAATTTCATCTACCTTCTTTCAAAACTCTTGGTTTAGCTCCAAATAGTGTCTAGAAGTTAGTACGATCCTAATCTATCCAAATGGTCCCTTAAAATGTGTTTAGATTGAAATTACCAAGCTATGTTCTCCTAGGGAAAATGGAACAAATGGATCTTTATTCCTCTTAAAAAATTTCACCTAGCAATATAATGAGGCAAAACTATTCATATAATTATAACCCCTCTCAAAGTAGTTCTAAGGCGCACAGATGCTATGATGGTTGACAAAATAAATTACTTTTGAATGCAGAATAATTCTGTGGCTATTGGCACTCCAGGAAACAAAAGGCACAACACCACACCTAGTGATTAGTTAACAGTTTAACACGATGAACTCTTATACTATACATTTACTATGCGCCATGCACTTCCTGTGCAGCAGGCCCCAGATGAACCTGAAGACATACATATTCCAAGATGTCTGACAAAACATGATTGGTCAACAACACAAGATTCACGAGCGGAAAAAGGGCTACTGGTAAATGAAGCTTTGGCCCTTGGTGCGATGATGTGTTGCTCCCTCAGGGTAAGGCTAAATTCACACACCTCTCTCAGATGGGAAATTAAAAAGGCCAGTTGATCCTCTATGAATAACGAATAGCATCAACCAATTACAGTCTAGTTTTCGACAAGCATCGGTACGCTTTGCTCCAACGCCAACAACAATCTTTCTTTAGTCATTTGGGCGTGCTAATAGCTACAGAGATGCGTAATTTAGACGATAAACAAACACAAATTAAACCAACAACATACACTGACCTTTGTCCCTGTACTTCTGATAAAGCTCTGTCAGTTGCGTGTAATTGCTCTCCGTGAACCCGCTGGTGGCATCAAGAACACCCTTTTCAGCACTCGACACACCAAGATAAGGCAAAAATGCATATTAACTGCCACGGAGACGAGACGATACCATTTGGAGGCGACGTTAACAACGAGGAGAACCTTCCCCTTGTAAGTCCCCACGCTCACCTCCTTCCCGCTGCAATCCTGCTCCCAAAAATTGGAAGAATCGGCGAAAGGAAATTCATGCAAAGAAACGTGATTTCGCGGAGGAGATCCTCGTACCTTGACGGTGAATTCGTGTATGGAGGTCTCCGGCACGGATTCGGCCGCCCCCATCTCGCCCTCTTCGCCTCCCGAACGTAGCCCTCTCTGACCCTTTCTTGATTTTGTCGAGTTTCTTTACAGGGAGAAGGGGAGGCGTGCGCGAGATGTGCGAATTTATAGCGGCGGTGTGCCGGGATCAGGGATGCTGGAGGTTGGGCCCGCGCAGCAGTGGAACAGGCTGTCCGGCCGTCTCCGTCGAAGTTCCCGACGGGTCTAGCAAGCAAACGTGACTGGCTATTTGGGCATGTGGGCCCCCCAATAGCATTTATGTGACGGCAAAAGTCATGTCTATGGTACATTCCAGACCGGCCACAATTAAAATTGGGGCCGCGGCAGAGGTTTCTTCTTCTTTTTCTTTCTTTTTTTTGAGATTGAACTGCAGCAGAAGTTGAAAATAACCCCAGGTTAAACAGGGGATACTGCTAATCATAATCCAATGCTACACGACTTGTATGGTATCCCTCCTAAGAAAGTGTCATGTGATAAATCATAATATCAAAGCACTTATTTCAATTAAAAGAAAACCATCTCACTGCTTTCTTTCAACTAGCTGAATGCCGTGTGTAGTTACGGATAAAAAAACATATTACCCTCATAATGTTAGCCGCCGTTATCAGCTTTACCACCGTGCTCGGCCGAGCTCTGCCCTGGCTTGCGTCGCACCTTCATCGTCATGTTTGGCCTACACAGCACATGGTCGTGCTCCGCCCTGCCTTGCGTCACACCTTCTCGTCGTGCTTATTAAATTTCACATGCTAAATTGCAAAAGGAGAACAGAATAACCGAAACAATGTGCGGGCTCAATCCTACATCACACCACAATCTATACAAAGACCACACACTTCTATTTTTTTCCATGTACTTCAAGGCTATCAGCTCCCAGATTGTTCATTAGTCATTGGCTCATTGCAGCCCAATTCGGCCTGAAACAGTGAGCACTAGGACGGCTACCCGCGCGCCTCGTGCGGACGCACACGCGCCGCGTAGCAGAAAGGCTGGGCCCATGGACGCGCACGGGAAGGTGAGCACGCGGCGCGCTTCGCGCTGTTCCACCGGCCGCGTGGACGTCTGCATGACGGCGCCAGATGGAGCATCGCGCCGAGATCCTCCAGACGAGAGGCCATCTCCGCGCGCATCGGACAGCACTGGTTTTGCGGGTGACGTGGACACAACGTGAGGGCACGGAATCCACGAGCTTTAATAAATAGAATAGATTCGTCGATCATGTTTAAACCCCAGTTTTGCTTCATGCACCAACAAAACCTTACCGACATGGAATCACTGAACAACAAACAGTAACCGAGGGTTCTCACGTGAGGACAATCCACCTGCTGGCAGCTGCCCAAGGGAGTTTATCTCTTCCCCAGCTGTCTCTGTTAGAGCTCCTGCACGAGCATCACTCTTCATTTTGCATGTTTGCTTTATCCTAAAAATGGAATGCAAACTTCACAATAGAGAGAGATCCTGGATGAGTTATCTTCAGTTCTGTGTAATTACTCTAATGCAGAAAAGTAATAAAATAGTGAAGAGCTAAAGACAACATGTGTTTGGTGCCATGCAATCACAAGTTCACCACAACAATATGGAATCCCTGAACAAACAAACAATAACTCAGATGCATTGATTAAGAAACTGTTACAGCTGCTGATGAACACTACTATAGAGTGGGTTGTCACAGATGGCTCCAAACCGTCATCACAGACGGTTTTTGAACTGTCTGAATTTATGTGTCTATGATAACAGGCGGTTATCATTGATGGTTTTTGAGTCGTCTATGATAAGTCACAACACAGATGGTTTTTTTATTGAAACCGTCCGTGAAAGCTTACTATCACAGATGGTTTCCACCAACAACCGTCTGTGATATGTCTTTAATTATAGACAGTTTGTAAATAGAACCGTCTGTGATATCCTATATAATGTATAGATACATGATGAAAAATACCCGACGATGGCTAGAACCGGTGGGTTTCCTCGACCCACACTTGGTCTCTAAGCAATGCATCACCGAAGACACATCCTACGTCGTGAAATATATAACGACGAGATAGCTTGCTTAGGGCGACAAGGACTATATACTGGTGCCCTACAACCAGAAGTAAGTGCTTCACTACTTGCTATACAAATTTCATTTGTACTTTATACGCAGCACGAACTTAGGTTTAATGACTATAGCGACATACATGAGTAGATTCTACTGGATCCTTTTAGTCATTGTACCAAAGAGGAACAATGTAATATACCTTGATTCTCCACTCAACAAAAACCACGACTTCACCCTTTTGTCAGGAATACTCGATAGATATGCTCATTTCCTCCATACGTAACTCTATTGTAGTCTTCATTCGTTTGAAATGGCCGAGGATAAAATTTTGGAATCACGTAGGTCATTCAGCGCCTATGTTGCCAAGGGAGGGACACATGAGAATCGAGCACCAAAGCGCAACCACAGGACTGATTTCGATGTCTTTACAACACAATAATCATATATCACACTTCGTAATGATCGTCTCGGCCGACTATACTTATATATGTAATTCTATTTTTACAGTGCCACCAGCAAAAACAAGATCACCTATATGCATTCTACGTTTGCCTTCACATGCAGCAAATCATGAGTGCTAAGACAAATGATCCAGATGTTTGTCAATCTCGCAATAATTATTTTCTAATTATAAATTTAAATATATATGCTTACTACTTCACTCCTGCTAGCGACAAGGCCTGATACTCAATTTAGATGCATTGGCTATGACCGAAATCTCGAAGGTGTGAGGGATGCTCTGCAGCTTCATCAAGACGGAGATCATTAACGCCAACGGAGAGTTTCACTCCGTCGACACCGCTGAACGACCTTCAAACAATTGATTCAATTGTAATTCACTTTGAGTAGTTGTAATTCAATTGTAACTATAGCGACAATACTTGAACATATTCTTTTGTAGTTGATTTTGAGTTGTAAATGATTACTTTGAGTTGTCAACAATTAATTCATCTGTGATTTATCTGTTTTCTGCATGCTTATTTTCAGAGGGTATGGCTAGCAATTCCTGAGGCTAGCCGAGAATCAGAAAATATTTAGTTCAGTATAACGAACTTTCACAGACGATTTTATCGTATAAACCGTCTGTGAAGGCCTACTATCACAAACGGTTTCCACTAACAACCGTCTGTGGTATGTCAAATATCACAGACAGTTATTTTTACTAACCGTCTGTGATATGTAGGATATCACAAGCGGTTCTATTTACAAACCGTCTGTGATATGTAGGATATCACAAACGGTTCTATTTACAACTGTCTATTGTTTGAAGGTCATTCAGCGGTGTCGACGGAGTGAAACTCTCCGCTGGCATTAATGATCTCTGTCTTGATGAAGCTGCAGAGCAGCCCTCGCACCTTCGAGATTTCGGTCATAGCCAATGCATCTAAATCGAGTATCAGGCCTTGTCGCTAGCAAGAGTAAAGTAGTAAGCATATATATTTAAATTTATAATTAGGAAATAATTATTGCGAGATTGACAAACCTTTGGATCATTTGTCTTAGCACTCATGATTTGCTGCATGTGAAGGCAAACGTAGAATGCATATAGGTGATCTTGTTTTTGCTGGTGGCACTGCAAAAATAGAATTACATATATAAGTATAGTCAGTTCGAGACACATCATTACGAAGTGTGATATATGATTATTGTGTTGTAGCGCCAGATCGAAAATCACGCCCCGTGTTGCGCTTACGCCGATTCTCATGTGTCCCTCCCTCAACAACATAGGCGCTGAACGACATACGTGATTCCAAAAATTTATCCTCAGCCATTTCAAACGAATGAAGACTACAATAGAGTTACGTATGGAGGAAATGAGCATACCTGTCGAGTATTCCTGACAAAAGGGTGAAGTCGTGGTTTTTGTTGAGTGGAGAATCAAGGTATATTACATTGTTTCTCTTTGGTACAATGACTAAAAGGATCCAGTGGAACCTACTCATGTATGTCTCTTTAGTCATTAAACCTAAGTTCGTGCTGCGTATAAAGTACAAATGAAATTTGTATAGCAAGTAGTGAAGCACTTACTTCTGGTTGTAGGGCACCAGTATGTAGTCCTTGTCGCCCTAAGCAAGCTATCTCGTCGTTATATATTTCATGACGTAGGATGCGTCTTCAGTGATGCATTGCTCAGAGACCAAGTGTGGGTCGAGGAAACCCACCGGTTTAGCCATCGTCGGGCATTTTTCATCATGTATCTATACATAAGCAATGAGTTGTGATATTTATCGGTATTACGTGAATGTAGAACTTGATTGTACACACTTACAGTGTCTAGCATCGTAGAAACGAGGCGTCAAGGGCATTGAGGTTGAATAGGTCAAATAAGTCGTCGAAGCCCACGATGAAGTGGCCTGGCTCATGGAAGAAATGCTTCTTCGTGTATCTGATGGTGATTCTAGTATTGCACCCCTTCTCTTTGGTCTTTCGCATGTACCAGATATGCAAACACTCGTAACCTATTCCAGCGCGGGCTAATACTGTGTCAGGGGCCAACGGACTTCCGAGGGAGTATGTCCCGTGCTTTGGAGGTGCCTTAATGTTTTTCGATTTCGATTTGGCCTTAACGACTCGCCCGCTACACATCTTCCCGTGAGACGACTCGGGAACCGATACGGCGACACACTTTTCTTGTTCCTTTAGTGTCTTCTCCATGGGAACCGATGAGGTAGCCTTCTGAAGTGAAGGATGAGGTGGAGTCATCGAGGGTCCTGTTGGAGAGGCATGGTCCTGTCGAGATCGTGGCACTACAGGGTCCAAGGCGATGTCCTTCTTGGTCTATTGGATAAAAGTGTACATGATATGCCCTAGTGTTCTGATGTCTTCGTTCGAACGAATCTCCAGTGGGACAGTCATGAAATGGTCATGTATGATATCCACTTGGAACCTGGCGTAACCCTACACCACCTGGGCACCGTGCAGCGCTATCCCTTCCTGGCATGGATACGCCATCCCCGCCCAACCTTAATAGAAATGGACCCAACGAGCCTCACTCGGAGCTTGCAGGGTGTCGGCTCCTACAAAATGATACACAATTAGCTAAAGGCGTCCTATAGGTCTATCTTTGGAGCATTCCAGAGATGTACATTACCTTGATGTCGTCGATAGGTAATTGGACGTCGCCATGTTCAGAATTTTGTGTAGACACGACGCTACTCCGATGTTGAAGAGAAATGGCTCCCAAAATAACGGGAGTGGCTTGCGATTGGTTGAGGAGTTGATTCATTTGATCCTTCAATCTTGTTATCTATCCTTGAAATTTTGCAACAAGCTTCGGTACCAACTGTTCCTCGCGCTCAGCCTTGGATCTCTTCCTACTCCTATACGTCTTGGAGTCGTATGAGAATCCCTCCTTCCAAGGTACGTAAACCCCAAGGTCTCGTGTGCAACCCGGGTGCTCCTTGTTTCCCAAGGCCGTAGATAGTATATCCTTCTCCCTGACTGCTTCGAAGGAGCCTTGGGAACATTCGGTAGTCAATGCGTGCTATAAGAGGCCATCATGTTATTTTAGATACTATAAAGTTATGTACTTATTAACAACTAGGTGGTTCGACATATTTACCAAACATTGGGACACTTCCTCGTCTGCCGGGTTTGTGAAAGAGATGCCGCCTGAAGACGTGGCTGATGCCCTCGCTCTTAACCAGCTTTGGGCGCGTACGTATGTAATCCCAACAAATGGCCTAGTTGCGTTTTCATCTTCCGCCGTCTATTGCGTGGTTTTACCTGCATACCCAGCGGTGCCGAGTTTGTGGGGGTGAGTGTTTTGTGCCTAGAGAGCCTTGTGTGCCGCACATTGCTCCTGAAACTCAGTCGTCGTCTTCATCCGCACAAAGGCGACCTATATATCTCGTGACAAGAATTTGTACTTTGTGAGCAGCGTCCGACCCGTGTTCACGTACTTCGTAACAAGTATGCTCTTGAAGGTCCTCTACATGTGTCCCATCGCGAGCAATGCCTGTCGTTCCACGTGTAACTGGTCTGCTTCTAGGATAGTGAACGGGCTTGAAATATCAGTCCACAGCTGGCCTCTCTCTACGTTCGTCACAGACTTCCAGCTTGGTGTGATGATGGGGACCCGTTCCCTTCCAAGTATCCCACAGATAGTCCAGAATTTTGTCGTTGCTTTCTTGGGACTCAGAGGGGCCCCAGAGGTACTGACCTCTGTGATGGTCATTCGGCTCGCAAGAAATTTTGATATTCCTCTGCCATCTCGCTTACGTACCACTTTCCTCGGAGATCCAGACGTATTCGACGACGTCGATGACGGCGGCGAAGATAGTGCAGATGTCATCTCGCTTACTTGTTATCTATATGAGTTACATATGCAATGAACTAAAATTTCAGAATTCAAAGTTTAAATAAAATGGATTGCAAGTTGATATTCGCTAGGTATTTTCGAAGATAATTTCTCTTGGAAACATATTTTATACATAAAAATAGAAGTTACCCAACCAATAAACTAAAATTGCCTTGTAAACAGATTAACTATATAAACAAATAGAAGTTACCCAACTAACGAACTACAAACATAATATCCCGCATAAAGAATAATATGCTCAATACAATCGTAGTGTATGAATCAAATCAAATACATAATTTGAAGCCAATTCAGCACACACATATATATAACCAAAGTGAACCAATACTCAAATTAGCCAACAGAATAGTGAATGGCTCCTAGAGCATAAGATTCATAGAATCAAAGTTTAGCTTAAAAGCCTTTTGGCCAACAATAGAGCAATCAAATAACTGATTAATTGCTAATCAATTCACTGAACAGAATGATTTAGAGTACTTGACTACAACCAAATATAGCAAAATGAATTAACTTATACCAAATGACAATAGTAAACTACTCAAATATAGAGCTCCAAACTGAACTAGCTATTTAAACAATTTCAGTATAAGACATTATCCTTATTGAGCAATTCAATCGGATCCATCAATTTCACTTTGCGATTTCTCCCAATACCAGAGATATACAATCACTTGCACAACACAAATATATGCAAAGTAAAGTACTTCTGTAAAACAGAGACAACTCACAGAGTGATGGCAATCGAAGCCAACAAGAAGAACCGATGTGGAGGAGGCGGCCTAGCGGCATGGCTCCAACGTGGAGGAGGAGACCGAGCGGCATGGAGGAGGCTTTAGGCGGCGGCGACGCTTGGGTGGGGAGGGGAATGGGCAAGAGTGGATCTGGGTAGTCGAACGGGCGAGTGACGAGAAGAAGGGTGCAAACCCTAGTGGTTCCCTACTAATAAAGGGATATCACAGACGGTTCTATTATGGAACCGTCTGTGATATGGTGAACCGTTTGTGATATGTGACCATATCGCAGACAGTTCTATTATGGAATCGTCTGTGATATGCCACTATGTGATAGTTTATTCTATAGCTACTATATTTTTGGGCTAGCACGGGGCCAAGTTAAAAAAAAATAGAGATATGTGCAACAAGTATTCTATAGCACACTAGTTCATAACAATAGAAATCCATAATTTGGCATGAGAGCACATGAACCTTTATAAGCCATACAAATCCATAACACATTAACACATGACAATTCCACATTAACATCAAAATAAGAGCTTACAAGTTCATAACACATGACAAGTCCACATTGACAGCGAAATAATAATCAAGAGTAGAAAACACAAATCATGTCTCATGTTATGGAATAAATTACAATGGAATAAATTCTTAATTAAAATATAGCCCTTCATGATGATCGACATGCATATAGCTATCTTCCTCACTGGGTTCTTTATCGAGCCTAATGCCATCTCCCAAAAGAGGCAACTCGTCAAATTGATTGTACTCTTCCTCATCTACGACATTCTCAACTTCAATAATCCTTCTTTTTCCATAAAGAACTACGTGGTGGTTCTTATTTGCCAAGTCTGTTACATAAACAAACTTGAACAACTTGCTTAGCGAGTACAAATGGTTTGTCCTTGTATTCGACACGTTTGAGGTCTATAGTACTGACATCGTACCTGTCGACCTTCACACCCTACAAAAGTTTAACCCAATGGCATCGAAACAGGGGGATCTTGAAAAGTACGTAGTCGAGCTCCCAAATATCCTCTACGAACCCATAGTAGGAGTTCAACCCACGTGGTCCAGTGGTATTGAACTGCTCGTGAAACGCATCTATGCGGAGACCACTATTCTGGACTGTGCTCTTCCTATCCTAAGTTGTCGTATAAAATGTGTACCCATTTATGTCATATCCTTGCCATATCACAATTATAAATTTTGGCCCTTTTGCCAACCATGGCAGCGTATCATCACTTGATGACCTCCTAGTGAATCACACCTTTAACCATTCATTGAACCGACGGTTGTACTCTCTCATGATCCAAACATCCGACTGGTCTGAATTCTGTTGGTGTACCATGTCTTTGTGCTCGTCGATGTACGGGGATACTTGGGTCATGTGTTGCAAGATTGTGAAATGGGCTTGAGCGTACGTATCCAGATCGGGAGTGATTGCTTTCCTTCTGATGGTCCTGATACCCTCTAGTCTCCCCTCATGACGAGGTAAAGGCACACCTATCGGTTCTACCTGAGCCATGTAGTCGATGCAGAACTCAATGACCTCTTCGGTTGCATAACCTTCGATGATGCTGCCCTCCGGTCGAGATCGATTCCGTACGTAGGACTTAAGAATTCCCATGTACCTCTCGAACGGGTACATATGACGTAGGAACACAGGGCCACATATCTTTATATCTTTCATAAGGTGAACAATGAGATGGACCATGATATCGAAAAATGACGGAGGAAAATACATCTCAAGATGACATAGAGTTGTCACCACCTCGGCCTGTAGAGCATCTAGCCCTTCGGGATCGATAACCTTGTGAGCAATTGAGTGTAATATTCCATTTAAACATAAAACAAATAAGTGATTAGTACTAAAATTAAATAGAATTAAAAAGAAAATTTTAGAATTTTGGGAAAGGATTAGGCCGCCAACCCATTTTTTTAAGTAGGGAGGAAACTGGTCATTGTGGGCCAAGGCCTATGACTATTTACTAGAAGGTAAGGGGGAAGGGGTCAACTAAACCCTAGCACCCTGCTATAGTATCTTGCCAAGACTAGTATTATAGCACCGCCAAGACTCAGTAAGCACGCAGTGATCAGAGCACTCCTTCCCTCCCCGCTATGCCAAGAGGAGGAGAAGAGGAGAAAGCAAGGAAAGAGAAGGGAAGAAGAAGGGAGGAAAAGAGGAAGGACCAATGACCACGTTATGTTCTTTGGATGATCTTCAAGGGTAACAATCTGGAAGTCTTTGTCAAGCCCTAGTTTAATTTTGGTTCGATTTGTAGATCGTTTAGCCAATAGGAAGTCAGGTTTTGGTTCTGTCCAGATTTGTCAGGTTTAGGTCAGTGCGTTGCGAGGACGATTTGGGCTAGTTAAACTCAAAATTAGAACTCTATCTGGTTAGATAAAAGATAGGTTATTTCGTTATCTTTCTTTAGAGTACTGGATCACAATTTTTGGATGAGTAGATAATTAGTTATAATTTTTACAATCTATCAGCCTGTTCAGTTCCTCGGTTTCGGGCAACATGCATGGTTAAATAGATTAGATTTGGTAAATGGATGAATTTGGGATTTTGATCTTAATAAAATAGATAGATAACTTTGTGATGATTTCAGAGAGTCCAAGAACATAATTTTTGGACAAGTAAAATAGGAGTTATGAAATTTTGAAGTATGCATTTCAGTTCTGACTGTCTGTTGGGAATAGTCGTGGGAAAATGCTAAATTAGCAAGGTTAGTGGTAGAATAGAAAAAATTGCATAAATTTATTATGAAAGATAATTCCCTGTGGATTCCAGAATGTCTTAGATCACTATTTTTGGATGAACCAATTAAAAGGTATGTAATTTCTAAGTTGAGTTTACCGAAGATGACATATTGGTCTTTGGAGTTAAAAACAAGGGTTTAGAGGAAATAATATGAATATTTGATTGCATGAGAAATTGTGGATATAGTTGTGTAGATTCCAGAAATTCTAGGTTCATGACTTTTGGAGCTAAAAACAAAATTTATGATTTTTCTAAGGTGACTGTTCTGTTTTGGACAGAATGGTGTTCGAGAAGGAATGGTGTAGTTGTGGGTTGCGATTAGGAGCGGTTATGTCTATTTAGTTTTATTGCAATGTCGTGTACTTTTGGATGGTTTTCTTAGTATGTTGTACGATTGCCAGGTAGTGGTGTGAAACCGGGGTTAGAGCCCTCTACTCGTCGTTGCCCATCGCACGGTTGAGGCAAGTACAAATTTTAGTGCGATATTGTGTGCTTGGTAATATATTTGATTTGATGCATGCTTAATATGATTAAGCATGATGAGAATGTTTATTTCACATTGTTCATATGTTGTTCGATAGTTGATAATTCTTATGAGAATATATTGTGGATTGTTCATTTCATTTCATATCAAGCATGCATGTTGGCATGAAGTACCCACGGGAGTGGACATTGAGCTCCCGATATTTCAGAATGGGCAATGGATCCCCATCTGAAAAGGATGGGCAATGGGTCCCCACATTTGATAATGTGGGCACGAGTAAACACCGATGGGTGTAACACTCCGCTATACCGGCAGGGGTGAGTCCATTGTGGGTGCTAGTGGGTGCTCGAGCACCTCCTCATCCCCACCACCGTACCCCTAGTACCCATTGAGGCGAGAGGTCCTAGCTCTGCGGTAGACGAAGGTTGAAGAAAACCAGCCGAAGGTTGAAGACTTGAAACAGGGCCTTGAAGTCTTGAAGAAAGCATGGTCGGGCACCTGGGCTGCCATGTGGGTTGTTCTTGCCTTCTTGGATTCATGGTGGCATGTGGCTTAAGGCCCAGTTGGCTGCCGGCCCAAATCCAATTAGAGAAGTACAGATAAGGCCTCTCTCTCTCTCTCTCTCTCTCTCTCTCTCTCTCCACACCCACACAGATTCGAGGGAGTAAGAGACGGAGAGACTCACTGAGGAGTGAGGGGGAGGCGGTAGACGACTCGACAGCCCGGCACGACGGAGGGAGAGGCGATCAGTGACTCGGCGTGGCGGGGGAGGACGGAGGCGATCGGCGTCTTAGCTACTCGGTGGCCCGTCGTGGACAGGAAGGCTGGAGGTAGTCGGTGACTCGATGCTCGGCGGCCTAGTGCGAAGGGCAAGGGTGGGCACCAGGCTGCACGGGACCATGGTGGCTAGCGCTAGCGCCTGGCGCTGGCAACATCTCATGGGCGTGATGACTCGGGCTCGGCCGCTCGGGGGGAGACGCTGAGACGAGACGGGGCGGCAAAGGGCAAACAAATCACCATTCACTAGTGAGGCAGTGACTTAGTGAGGACTTGAGTCTTGACTCTTGAGGTCATGAGGAGGCACCGAGGCAGTGAGCCAGTGCCCAGAGTGAGGTGATAGGTGACGGTGAGGCATAGAGGTAGTGAGTTTGTTTCTCTCCCAAATCTCCAATTTTTTTGTCTGTTGGCTGTTGCAAATGTAGGTAGACTTGAAGATTAATGAATTTATTATTGATGCAAATGTTTAATTGGTGGTTGTTGTTTAATTTTTGATTGATGAATTGATGCAAATTTTTGTTTAATTGATTAGTGAACATCATGACATTAGCCGATTAGCCAATTTGTTTAATTAGTGGTTGACTAGTTGTTATATTAATTAGTGGTTGACTGGTTATTAATACATATTTGCGCAATAAGGTATCAGATGAATGGCTCAATGACTTGATGGTGTGCTACACTGAGTGAGAGATATTTAGAAGCCTTGATAATAAAAGAATCATTTAACGCTTTCAATACATGTAAACTCGTAGAGTGAAATTGCGTTGTAATCAGATTTAGTGCCTTAGCGGTATGTTTTCATTTCATTTTTAATGTTTATGAATATTCATAATTTAATATTGTATCACTAAATTTGATATTTCTTATCTACAGACTACAGATAGGTACTCACATATTTATGGACATTTGGGGACGCATTATCCATTAGTGAGGTACTAAATTTATTGTATTGTACATTTTCAATTTGTTCTCTCTCTATTTATGTATGAATTTGACATTCCAATAGCAAAAGGCTAGTAGATGTAGATTTGGTATGCTTATGTTGTGCTATAGCTTCAACAATAGAGCTCCTCCTCTATTTTCATCCTAGATTCGCCACTGTATTCCGATAAATGCTGAAGAGAAGATGTGGCGTGAGCATGATTTGTATTGCATTGCACTTATGAAAGATGAATTGTACGTTTTGTAATGAGGGCATATTGTTGATGAAATGATGCTAGTGTATGGCTATTCTTACTTGTACTTGCTGAGTCTTAGACTCACGCTTGTTGTTATGTTTTTTCTAGGTACTCCCTATGAGAGCGGCATGCATGGGAAGGGGTTGAAACCTTGGTGCACTTCCCTTGAGATTCACCGTGACAAATAAAATGGCACTTGCGATTAAATTGAAGAGAATTCATTATTTACCCTCATTCTAAGATTGTGTTCATCCTTTGTGATGACTTAAATACTTTGTATCTGAGTTAGTCGAGTACTCCATGTGGTGTTTATTGATTTTGCTTTAAACCTTCATTATTGACTTATCAAGCTATTACATGTTAGATTGTTCCAATAATCTGGTTTAGTCATAAATCCAAGTGAAACTCTGTCGAAATTTTTAAAAGAAACTTATAGCCAGTAAGGAACTCTTACTTCATTATGATAGAATAATTTATTATGACTGGATAAATTGATGAGTAAGGACTAGATAATTGCTTAGGCTCCTTTTATTCAATGCATGGTGTTTATCAGCGTGATTATGTGTAACTTGTAATTGTTATCATGTTTGCTGCTAACTTAATTGATAATGAGAAGCTTTCTGAAATTTTATTGTAAGTAGATGTAAAGTTTTTTTGTTAAAATAGTTTATAACAATCCAAGCTCATTGTTAAGCTAGGGTGTGACATTGAGTTAAAGAAATAACACAGCCTCAAGATTGCCACTCGGACTTTGTTCAGCAAGATACTCCTAATTGCAACAAGAAGCATTTGTGTCATCAACACATGACAATCATGAGACTTCATACCAATTAATTTCAAAACTTCCATAAAAACAAGTTTCTTAATGCTGACGGAGTAACCGGACCAAACTTTCACACCATGCAAGCTCTGGAACAGTTCAGTTCTCTCAGCCTTGGACAGAGTGTAGCAAGCTGGAGGAAGGTATGTTTGGCCTTTATCGATCTCTTTTGGTGCTAGCTCGGTCCTTATGTTCATATCAACCAAGTCACGCCGTGCGTTGACACCATCCTTTGTTTTACCACTAATATTCAGTAAGAGACTGTGGATATCATGGGGATATGCCTACGATCTTAGGATGATGAGACAATTGGCAATGGCGTTGAGGGTTTGTGGAATCACCCGTTTTCGGCATTGCTCCAGTTTTGTCAGGCTTCTGGCGGTCAGACCGGCCAGTGGAGCGGTCAGACCGGCCATGCCTTGTGTTGCTTTTCTGGAATGGTGGCTGGCGGTCAGACCGGCTGAGGTGGCGGTCAGACCGACCACTTTAATGACTTTGGATTTTGGAGCTGGGCCAAAAATAAAGGGTGTAGGCAAGTGAGAGGGTTCTTCTGCACTTGGTCCCATAATTTTTGGAGCTTCCAGGGAAAAGTTCTATTCAATTGAAAATTCCAGAGAGGTTCGCATTTCCAAGGGTGGAATTTTGGCTAAGTCCCAATGTGGCGGTCAGACCTTGGTTGGCGGTCAGACCGGCCAGTGGGCGGTCCGACCGCCAAGGGTAGCGGTCTGACCGGTTTTGGCTTGTTCGTCGGCCCGCGTGGCGACGACGTGTTCTTGTTAGGTCAAGTTCATGGGTGTCATTGCATTTGTGTTGCATGATGCATGTTTGACTAACGTGGGTCAAGTTGTGAAGAACTTGTTCCCGAAAATGGTTTATTGGTCTATTGCTGTGCAGGTGGCTTGCAGGTTAATGACGGTCAACGACGAGGAGGATCGAGACTAAGCTTGGAGAGCTGAGGTCTAGAACTGTAACATCCCAAATACCTAAACAGGTGTTTGTTTAAATATAATTAAATGTGTAGAAATTAAAACTTTTTCTCACATCTTGAAACCCCTAAAACTCTCATGAGATTCTTGTCCAAGAGTTGTGTAATCCAAAAACATAAGCTCTTGTGACCAAAAGACAAACTCATTTCCCATTTGTCACAAATCTTGTGCCAAACATTTGGAAAATAATTTTCCTTGGTCCTAAAGTTGATGGGGGACCCCTCTGAAAAATATCACAAGTTGTAAAACTTGTTTGATAAATTTTGGAGGTAAAACAATCCTTTGAATAACTTTAATGAATTTCCTGAGAAAAATGCATTGCATAAAAACCTCTGGAAAATTTATGTGAGGTTAATCTTACCTTCAGCAAGCTCCAGTTAAAATTTCATGAAATTTGGAGTTCAATTGCTGTCCCAAACAATTCTGCAAAGTCTCAGCTGTTAAAAACTAAATTTAAAATGGTGCACTGTTCCTTGGGCTGAGCCGTATTCAAATCTGGTCAAGCCCAACCCCATCGACCTCCTCCACAGCCAGCGCACCTCACTGACCTCCCTTCCCGCCTTGATGAGGTCCCAGCCATTGGATTTACATCCAACCGCCACGATCTCCTCCGCGGTCAATACCGCAAGGTCCTCTTCCACCCTGTTGAGGTCACAGCCCTTGGATCAAAGATCCATGGCCATGACCTCCCCTGTGTTTTTAAACCACCCAGACCTCCCTTTGCACTCACTTGAGGTCGTAGCTGTTGGATTTAGATCCAAAGGCCATGACCTCCTCTGCAAACCACCACAATGAGGTCCTCCCACCTTGTCGAGGTCGTAGCCGTTGGATTCAGATCCAAAGGCCACGACCTCCGCTGCAAATCATCGCAGCCCAAAACTCCCCGCTTCAATTGTTGTGCGCCGTTGGATCAAATCCAATGCCCCACAACCTCCCAAATGATATCCAACAAGACAAAACCTCCCCATCTCATGTTGTGCACCGTTGGATTAAAATCCACTGGCCACGACCTCCTCCTCGCTTTGTGCGCATCGGATCTCCCAACAAGACATGAGGTCGTAGCCCTTAGATCTAAATCTAAAGGCCATGACCTCTCTTGTGCGTTCTGCAAAGATCTAAGTCCTCTCCATCTGTTATGTGCCCTTGGATTTAAATCCAAAGGCCATGACCTCCACATCTTGGGCTGTAGCGTGTCCAAACGTTAAGTCCCCCAGGAGGTCCGCACCGTTGGATTTAGATCCAACGCCTTGGACCTCCTGTCCCTTTTTCCTCGTGCACATTCGCGTTATGGAAATCGTAGGGCCACGACCTCCCCGTTCAGGATCGTGTGGCTGGGACCTCCTCCCAGTCACTTAAAGCGTAACGGTTCAAACATAAAATCCGAGGGCCAGGACCTCCCCATCCACTTAATCCAACGGTGGATGTGAGGTCCTGTTCTTCTTCCACCTTGGGCGCACGTGCGAGCCTTGGCAGGGGGCAAAGTTAGAGCATATCTTGTCCCAACGGCTCTTGCAGGCCCGCATTAAATGCGTGTCAGCCCTTTCCGCCCCTAGCCCATGTTCTGACCACCTACTCTGTCCCATCCGTCTTGTCCAAGTCTAGGACCTCCCATGGACCTCCCCATGGGCTAAGCTCACCATGAGCTTAACCCATGGTGCAGGACCTCTGTGCCATTGGTATAAGATTCCCTTGAGCCCCCCTTTGGCTTCTTTTACACACTTGGAGCTTGCCATGCCAGTGCTTGGCTGAGCTCCTACCTCACTAACCTCCTCTCTGGTGGCTGCCATTGTTGAAGTCCTTGGAGCTTCTCGGTGGCACAAGAGTTCCAAAGGGCTCCTTTTCAACCTTTGCTCACTTTGTGCTCCCAAAACCTCTTGGAAGTTAACCCTAACTTAAATTGTTTGGGCATTTTTCAGAGGTGGCCAAAGTGGATCTTGAAGTTGGAGCTTTGGCCGTGGAACACCTTTCTTCCCCGGCACCGGTCCTTCCTTCCTCGACCTCCTCGGCACCTCTGGACCTCCAGGTAACCTTCCTGGTAGTCCTTAGATGCTGGCACACGCTTGAATGATGTTGCGGAGCTTTTCTTGGGCACCCGCTTGAATGGCAGCTGCGGAGCTCAAATTTTGCTTCTTGCCTTTTTGGCCGTGCTGGTCATTTTTGTCCTCTCCGGCTCGTCGGCGTTCAAGGCCATCGCCGCCGTTGAGAGGAGGTCCACTGGGTGCGCAAGGCTATTGCACACTCAGTGGTACCATTGGATGTCGCCGGCGAGGTCTACATCACCGGCGAGGACCATCTCTTCAAACTCGGGTTTTTGTCGGACGTACACAGCAGCTCCGTTGTCATTTTAGGACAAAGATCCTTCGCCTTAATACCTCAATCATTGTTAATCATTGGTTGTGCCTTAAATGCCTTTAATCCACCCCTTGTTGCGCATTTAAGACCTCGCGCGCGGACCTCCTTGTGTCCCGCGTGCATTAACTTCGTGTCGGGAAGTCTTGTGGCGCAAAAGCGCTGGGCGCAGGTCGTCGCCCTGCACCTCCTCCGAGGAAATCGCACGCCCAAGACCTCCCTTGCGAAATCGTGGCCGCCTGACCTCCCCGGAGGTCTGCA
Organism: Phyllostachys edulis; assembly: GCA_036346405.1. Lineage (NCBI taxonomy): Eukaryota > Viridiplantae > Streptophyta > Magnoliopsida > Poales > Poaceae > Phyllostachys > Phyllostachys edulis. Next base: position 70,965,371 of record CM070550.1, read on the forward strand.
GTGGCGATGGACCTCCGCGATTGACCTCCTCGAGGTCATCTCTGCCGTTATGACCTCCCGTGATCTGAGCCGCTTATGTCCTCCTGTGTTGATCGCGGCCTGCTGAGGACCTCCTCCGTGTTGTGGCCCGTTGGATGTGCCATCAACGGCCACGACCTCCCTCATCTCACGCGTGCGGCGTTCTTTGGGAGGTCCATGACCTCTGGACCTCGCGATGCGCACGGGTGCGTTAACTCCTGGGAGGTCTGAGTCGTTAGATCTCAGATCTGTGGCTCACGTCCTCCCATGTCTTTATGGTTTTTAGAAATTTCAGTGAACTGTTATTTTAAGAACTGAAAAAGGTATGAACTTTAAAATTGCATAACTAAGTCAATTTAAATCCAAATAGGGTGATTCAAATTTTGTTAGCTCTGGTTTGACCTGGGCTCCAATCTAAAAATGGTTATGAGCCTAGTTCAGCTCCAGAACATGGTTTTGCAAATAGGTTTTAAAACTAACTTTAAATGTAGTGTTTAACTTGTAAAATACATAACTAATGCTCTGTAGATTATTTTTGAGTGAATCCAACTTTGTTGGGTTCCTCTATTGATGAAATTACTGTGAAAATTAGTTTTGAGCAGGTTGCTGTTGTCAAAAAGAGTTCTTGTGCATTATAATTTTGTTCAAGTTCTTGTTTTTGAAAAATTATAGAAAATGCATAATAGCTCCAAATGAGGTGAACTCAATTGTGTTATTCATCTCATGAGGTGCTTGTTTTACTGTAAAAATCTCAGTATCACCACCTTTCTAGAAAATGTTGCCTCATAATTAAATTAGTGAATAGTGGCAGTTTGTATTTTTATGGCTGAGCAGATTTGTTTTGCTCATAACTTTTGCATGGAGAATCCAAATCAATTGGTTCTTGTTGCTAAATTCCCTAAAAATCATCCTCTTGCTTCTGTAGAAATTTCAGAGTATTTGGAGTTCGTTTACTGTGCTGTCTTTGTCGTTTTCGTCGTTCTGATCGATTGTTTTCGTCTTTTCGATTAGGTGCCGACGAGTGGGTTGAACCCGTGAGTGATCCTCAGCAATATATTGAGCAAAACCAGCAAAGCAAGCAGTTTGATCATATCCATTTATTGTCCCATTACTTTAAAGCTTAATACTTTGTTTCACTTATATGTATGCATGCTACTTTGTGTTAAAATGTCGCTAGTAATCCTATAGATGCATATTCTGTAGGTAAATGTTCATTCTCTACTACTAAGCCTAGGATTATCTTGCTGCGATTTATAGTTCGCTGGATGGACTCTTATCGCTTAGTAGTTTACGTTGATAATGCTTAGCAATGCTTAGATAACGATAGAAATGGGCGGTTGTCGACATTATGTCGATGACCTTGATCACACTAAAATCTTTATTCCATTTTGTCCTTCTTGTGGTTTGTTACTTTGTAAACAAACAAAACCAAAATGAAAACAAAACTGTTTTGACTTGGGCACAATGGATGTTGGTGTGATATTTTGGGTGTGATCGGAATGGTGCCTAAGTCCCCAAGGACCGAGTTCCTTGTGTCACTAAGCCAAGCGCTCTTGCGTGCTAATCACACGAGGGGGATATGGGACCTCTCTTGACTAAGTACTTTGGGAGGTGTTAATTATGAGCTGGTCGGTGGGTGGTTTCAAATGTGTGTGTGTGGTGTGGGAGAGGAGCATTAGCAGACCGGTTAGGCTGCCTAGTGTGTCCGCCTAGTGTGTCCTTATCCCCGTGGGTTGCGGCTCTTAATTAGCATCATCCATTGGAAATGTCTCGTAGGACTTAGCCGTGCCGGCATACCAAAGGAAGTGTGCTAAATCATGTGGCGAAAAGGCGGTCTGACGTGTGGGTACATTGGTACACCCCTGCAGGGTTAAAACTATTCGAATAGCCTCGTCCTAGGTTATGGACATGCTTGGTAAGGTCGTGCAAGAACTAGACTACAACATTTAAATTAAAACTTGATGGGTTGGTATGAATGGATATTCATGCTATTGTGGTGGCTAATGGGTTAGCCACTTCTAGGATTGTTATCTATTAATTGTTACCTGTCTCGTTGGTTTCTTGCAAATGAAAAATGAATTGCAACTTTGCTTTGGAATCTATTTAAATATTGCAAATGAAAACTTGCTTTATGCTAAAATAAGTCCAAAGCCTCATCCACTTAAATAAAGCTTGCATGTAGCTAAACTATAGTTCTGTTATATTACACGTCGGTCTTGCGAGTACATTTTGTACTCATTTGCTTTGCTTAATAACTTTGTTGCAGAGGAGGTAGAGCCCAAAGGGCTTTACTTTGGTGAGTTGTCAAGTGGTTGGGAAAGCGACTAGCTTGGCGGTCCTGGTCGATTGCCTTGTGGGTGAAGGCACACCGGTTGGCTCTTATTTTGGGCCATCTCTATGGCACTTTTGCTTCATTGTTATCTTAGTAGTCTTGTTGTTATTTGGCCATCGGCCTCTCTTTTGTAATAACTATCCTTTATGTATATTAACTTCGGTTTGTTGCTTGTTACGTTCTATGTGTTTGAATGGAATTGATGCAATCTTTTGTAAAGAGTTGTGTGTATCGCATTCTTGGGAAGTACATATATCTCGAGGCACGGTTTATTTAGTTGATAATACTAGGGTCAATTGGATGACTAAGTATTATGAGCCTAATAAATCGGGGTCTCACAAGAACGATCAAGGATGCCGGGTGAGGTCAGAGGACTCAAGCGGGGCGCAGAATGGACATGAATGACCGAACGGGAGGTTCGGTGCGACTAGTTGGATCAAGCGGCGCGGGAGTCGGTGCAAGTGCTATGGTGCCGATGGGATCCGGACGGGAGAGACTTGCCGACATGGAGCCGTTGATCAACCTACACGTGGCGAAGCATGGGATTGTTTCACGATCTGTGGACTCGGTCTTTTGGAGAAGGATCGAGAAGGGGTATTTTGGTAATTTCACCAAATACCGCCTTGGTGACCTTTTGGCTAAACCGCGGCGCGAGTCGGCGCATGGTGAAGCGGTTTAGGTCAATCGATGATGAAGACGGCGCTTTGAGATGCGGACGTGTGTTAACCCATTTGTGTGTGGGGTCTAATGGGTGCCCTAATAGAATATTCTCTAGGATCTAGACTCTACTATATAAGGGCTAAGTTCTTGTTGCATTTGGTAATCCTTGGCCATTTAGATAACCCTATTTTGTGTTTTAGGGTTTGGGATGAAAGGAAGAGAGCTAGGGTTCTAGAGAGGGATTGATTTGAGTGCTTAAGTGTTGAGCTTTGTCCTCCAAGTGGGAGTGGCTGTAAACAACAATCATCCATCTATCCAAATCAATCCAACTAGATTTCACAAGATGAGTCCCTATTTCGTTCTTGTGTTCATCCTCTCTATTTAATGTTTTTGGGGTTTTTCTTGATCCGAGAGTTTTTACTTGGTTTTTCCTCTTGATCTTGCTTGCTGGGATATGTGGAAATCCATCTAGGTTCATCTTGATCATCAATCATCCACAAGCAAGCTTTTGGATGTAAGTTTTGGTTTTGTCCGGTTTTGGTGAAGAAAGGGTGATTTTCGGGGGTTTTGCTCTTGAGAGCTTTTGGTTTGATTCTTCCTATGATTGAGAGTGCTAAGATGTATAGAAGACCATCCTTAGCCATCCTGGAATGATTCCTCCCACGAAATCCTCCCAATCACCATTTTCGTATTTGACGCGTTTTTGGCATACCCTCCGTTCAATCTGAAAAAGATAGGAACTTTGGCATGGATCTATGCGATCCTTGATTGGAATAGGTTCCTATTATCTTAGAGAAGGTGTGTCTCAAGTTTGGCGGAGTTTGGCCTCATATCAAAAGTTAGACCGATTTGAGTTTCGATTTTCGGGCTGTTTGGGCTGTTCATCGTCAGGCTGGCGGTCAGACCGACAATATCAGAGGTCAGACCGCCCCATGGAGAGGTCAAGCCGCCGTTCTGAGAGGTCTGACCACGCAACTCTTTGTGAATTGAGTTTTTGGTAATTTTGGTTGTTTTGCTTCGGGGTTTTGATTGGATTCAATACAAGTCTTCCACTGTGCTTGTATATTGATCTTCATAGCTTTTATAGCTATTGGAGTGAAATTAGTATTGAATTCAATTAAGGTGCAAAGGTGTTCGTGCTCCTATTCACCCCCCTCTAGTCGCCTTTCCGGTCCTACAAAGACCAATCAAGCTATCACGTACATTCTTCTCTATGTGCATGACGTCGATGCAGTGACGAACTTCTAAGTGCTCTCAATAAGGCAAGTCCCAAAAAATTGATCATTTCTTCCAGATGTTCTTCTGACGGGTCCTCAATTTACATCCCTTTCCAAACACAACATCGATATCCTCAACCATATCATAGACCTCTTTCCCTCTAAAATCCTTTGGAGCTGAACTGTCCTCGTTATTTCCGTCGAATTGTTTCTTCATCTTGTGGTATGGATGAATCCTAGGAAGGAACCTACGGTGACACATGTACACAGTTTTACGCGAGTTGTTCAGCCATATACTCTCGGTACCATCTAAGTAGTGCAGACAGGCTTTGGCTCCTTTTGTACTGAACCCCGATAGGTTACCAAGAGCAGTAAAATCATTGATGGTGCAGAATAATATAGTGCGTAAAGTGAAGTTCTCTCGTTTGTACTCATCCCATAATTGTACCCCCTTTGTTCCACAGTGTCACAAGATCTTCTAGCAATGGTGCTAGGTATACATCGATATCATTCCCCGGTTGCTTCGGCCCTTGGATAAGTAGTGATATCAAAATGTATTTCAGCTTCATACATAACGAAAGAGGAAGGTTGTACACACATGGATTCACGGGCCAGGTGCTATGTCAGCTGGCCATGTTACTGAAAGGATTCATTCTATCTGTACTCAACCCTAACCTTATGTTCCTCGATTCCGCACCGAACTCTTCGAAGCTCCGATTGAAGTTTCTCCACTAGGTAGGGTGTCTTAGCTTTCCATCTTTCTTACACTCCTCCGAGTACTAACGCAGCAATCTTGTCTCCTTTCGGTTCGCAAATAAATGCTTCAAACATGGGATTATAGGCAGATACCATAAGATCTTAGCAGGAGGTCCTTGCTTCACCTTAGCAGGGTTCTTACACTTGTATCGGGATGCTTTGCACACGGGATATACATGCACGTCTGCATACTCTTTTCAGTAGAGGATATATACAATCATCCGGACATGCATGTATTCTTTCTACTTTCATTCCTAATGACAAAGAACCTTCTTGGCTTGGTAGGTCGTATTGGGAAACACGTTTTCCTTCGGAAGGATGTCCGCTAGGAGACCTAACAACACCGTGAAACTCTTGTCAGACCAACCATTGCTTGTCTTCAATTTCAGCAGTTCAAGCACGGATGATAACCTTGTGTATTCTGGCTTGCAGCCAGGGAACAAAGGTTTCTCCGAGTACTCCATTAAGCCATCGAATTTATCAAACTCTGTCTCACTGTAGTTCCCTTCTGCATCGCGTAGCATCTGATCCAGATTATCATCATCCGACCTGACGAGGATTAAAATCTCTATGTATTAATTTAATACATAAAAGACCATACGTCTTCATGGTCGTAACCCCTAAGGCTAACGACCTCACTGGTCGTGAGGATTCCAGAGGTTACACGATGGGTACCCTGGTCGGACAAGGCTTTGTGACTAGCCTCCGACCAGGTAGCTACTCGGAAAAGCTATGAACTGGCATTTCTTACCGTATGATGAGTAGAACACGTGTTATATGTTCCAAACCGTGCGATGATATAATCCTGAGACACTGACAATTAACTACCCTACGGTTAAGCATCTCACAGACAACCGCAAGGAAGTTGGCACACTGTTAACCGCCTTACTGTTCCGACCAGTCGTATCGTTTCATCAGGGACGCCTTCTCTAGGAGTAACCGCCACCTCTTAAGGAGTTATTTAAGGGTGGAGCACAGAAGACGAAGGGACGGAGGGATAAGAGACGAAAAATAACAGAACAGGAGAAGACAAACACAGAAGCCTAAGCGGTGGAATTAGAAGCAAGATAGTCAGTCTTAGACTTAGAGTCTAAGCCTGATTACTTAGTTAAACATTCCTCACATTCAGTGTATTTAGGGTAGTTCCTAGTCAGGTCTTGTAAATCCAATTCATATCAATAAAGAGCGCCCCCCACTCCATCCCAGGATATTTCACGTCATTTTCCTCTTTCATTTTCATAAGATCTGCGATTCGATCGTCGACAGCTGGCGTCGTTCGTGGGGATGAAGACGTAAGTTTCTTGAAGAAACTCTTCGCTCATACAAACCCACGCCCAAATTCCTGCAATCGCTCATGCGACTATGCTCGGAGTTTGGAATGAGGAGAATTGGTTCGACTTGGCGGACTACGCCGACCTCGACTTGGAAGCATGCATCCGTGCCATGGAAGAAAATGGCATGTCATCCTCCTCTTCCTCCTCCGCTGGCTCGCACGTCGCCAACATTAGCGAGGTCGATCGGATGGACGAGGATGCGCCACCACTACCAGTGGCGCAATCAGAGGAACCAACCATTCCGATCAGCTCGAAATGTCAGGGGACCTCTTCAAGCCCAGTCTGTTCGATCGGCAAAACAGGTGAAGAAATTTCAGCGCCACCACTCGAAAATCTTTATACCCTCGATGAAATCATGACTGAAAGATACTCTCCTACGGCTTCTGGCAATTCCAAGAGTCAACCGACACCTGGTAACGGTGTCGATGAAGCCTCCACTGGTCGTAGGCCATGTGGGGATGATCACGCTCAGCATACGATCGGCAGTTCGTCGGATCAGGCTGAGGAGATCTTAGGAGGTGCTCATTTCCGATTGCTCTCCGTTGTGGAAACTTCTGGCAGAAGCACTGAGAAGCTCTCTATTAGTTACGATGGAAGCTCATCAGAAGATCGATGCTGGAGGCACGAAGTCAATGCGATCGGAGATGAAAATCAAGATGCCCTGCACGGTCCTACATTCTCTACCACGCCATCACGTGTTGTTAGAAATGATCCGGGCCATCAGGCACCAACTTCCGGAGGCAACAGAGCTGATCGACGTCAATCATTTAACTCACCTGGCATTGCCCCACCTAGAGTAACTGATAGGGCGTAACAAATCCAAAGGTCGGGGAAGGTTTAGACCCACGTACACCTCACGACCAAGATGAACCACGAGACCTTCTAAGAATCGCATAAAACTTACGATGTGTTCAAGATATGTTAAATAATTCTGATCCTATTTTAGCAGAAACTCCAGGTTTTGTACAGCTCGTAGGTCAAGTATCCGAAATTCTCCAATGCACCATGCAAAGGCACTAGCGTCACGGAACAAAGGGTTCCAGGGAGTCAAACTATGACTTCATCCCAACGTTCCTCCCTCAGCAGGGGACAACATGGTCATGCTAGGGAACAATCGATACCAAGACCACCTCGATGATTCCGACAAAGGAGTCACGAGGGGAGAAGGCTATTTCAGGTAGCCACTCCCCCATCACGTCGAGAAGAACCACCACTTGGACTCAATGATCTCCGACATCGTCTGAATCAAGTGGCCGGTCGGAGGCATCACATCAATGTCCACGATCGGATCGGCACACCGGAGTTCTAGCGTTCCAATCTTAGGAACCGGTCTCCGATCGACATAAATCCGGCACCTTCCTGCAGAAGACGCCATGAATCAATCACAGTTGTCGAGCCTTCTCTGCGGGCTCCAAGCGTGCGTTAGCCTAACCGGTTCCGACCGGCTAACTTGGATAAGTTCAATGGGACTCAAAACCCATTGGAATTTCTCCAAATATATACCACCGCTATCGAGCTGCGGTGGCGATGAGAATGTGATGGCCAACTATCTACCCATCGTGCTCAAGGGTCCGCCTTGGTCGTGGTTATTGAACCTACCGGTCGGATCAATCTATACCTGGGAGCAACTCTGTGATCTTCTAATTGCAAACTTTCAGGGTAAGTACGACCGCCCTGGGAAGGAGGATGATCTCCACCGAATCTGGCAGGGTTCTGATGAGACTTTACGTCAATACATCAAGAGGTTCAGCCAGGTTCGTAATTCTATACCCGAAGTCGCAGAGTCATCTGTTATTCAGGCTTTTAAAACAGGTCTGAGAAATCAGCGGCTTACAGAGGATATAGCAATGAACCCTCCAAGAACAACCGTTGAGCTTTTTGATATGGCCGACAAGTATGCCACCGCTAGCGAAGCAATCGAGTGGTGCGAAGCCATTGATCGGAAAGACAAGATTCCCCAGCCCGACCTGGACAAACCAGAGAAAAAGAATAAGAAATCTCTCAAGAAGAAAAAGAACCGCAGACCCGATGACAAGGAGGTCCTAGCCATTCCTGATAAATTCATGAAGGGTAAGAAGGACTACACCGATCGAGGCAAAACGAAAGCTCCGACCGAGGGGTTCCAGAAAAACAAGAAGTGGTGTCCACTTCACCAGCAGGCAGGGCATGATCTGCGCACCTGTCGAGTCTGGCAAAAGAAACTGGAGGATTATTATGCAGGTAAAGGACCATTTCCCGCAATACAGGAACTCGGAGAAACGAGCTCCAAAAAGGACAAGGATGACGATGAAGAGATGGAGTACCAGGATCCCCAACACACAGTCAACATGATTTTTGGAGGATCTTCTTCATACGAGTCCAAACGTCATTTGAAGGCCATGGAGCGGGAGGTCAACCTCGTCGAATCTCCGACCATTATCAAGGAATCGAAGTGGTCGGACACGGCAATTTCCTTCAGCAAAGACGACTGCCCCATCCCTTCGACTCGACCAGGTAGGTTCCCTATTGTTGTTGAACCAACTATTAATAATTGTAGGGTAAATCGAGTCTTAGTAGATGGAGGTAGTTCTTTGAATATATTATTTGCGGGAGCTTTAGAAGAGATGGAGGTCCCCATGTCAAAGGTGAAACCGGTGAAATATGCTTTTCATGGCATAGTTCCTGGCTCCACTGCTAAACCAATAGGACAAGTTTCCCTACCGGTTACGTTCGGAAGCCCTGATAACTTTCGAACAAAAAACATTTCGTTTGATGTGGTAAACTTTGAATCCGCATACAACGGAATCCTTGGTCGACCGACATTAGCAAAGTTCTTGATAGCCACGCATTATGGTTATCAGAGTCTAAAAATGCCGAGGCCAAAGGGAGTCATCACTATTCGGGGAGATCGGAAAATGGCTTACGTATGTGATCGAAAATCCTTTGAACTTGTCGATGAACATCCGACCAGAGAGGCTAATCCATCTACCATGCAGGCCAAACACTCGAGACCGAAGATGACACCCAAGCCCTCCGACCAGACAAAGGAAGTACCACTCGACAAAGGCGCTTCTCCGGACAGCATCAAGTCGCCACCTGGGTCAGGAAATACTGACTCATTTACCCGCAAGATTCTAGTCGGGGCAAGACTCGATCGCAAATAGGAAGAGTCGTTCGTCTCCTTCCTCCAAGCGAATTAGGACGTGTTTGCCTGGAAAGCATCCGATATGCTTGGAGTCCCTCGGGAGGTGATCGAGCACAGGCTAGCTCTCCAGCCTGATAAAAAACCGATCAAGCAGAAGCTGCGACGTTTTGCACCCGATCGGAAGGAAGCAATCCAGTCGGAGATCGACAAACTCCTCAAGGCTGGATTTATTCGTGAAGTCGACCACCGTCAATGGCTTGCCAATCTTGTAATGGTTAGAAAAAAATAGGAAATGTCGAATGTGTATCGACTTTACAGACCTTAATAAAGCTTGTCCGAAGGATGATTTTCCCCTTCCACGCATTGACCAACTCGTAGACTCTACCTCTGGGTGTGAGTTACTAAGTTTTCTAGATGCGTATTCAGGGTACCACCAGATTAATATGTGTAAAGAAGATGAGTAGAAAACTTCCTTCATCACCCCATATGGCACTTACTGTTATGTTAAGATGCCATTTGGTCTCAAAAACGTTGGTGCAACTTTTCAAAGGCTGATGCAAAAAAAACCTTTAGTCCACAAATAGGTCGGAATCTAGAAGCTTACGTTGACGATCCGTCGTAAAGACCACCAACGCCGCAATCACATCCTCGACTTACAAGAAACTTTCAACAACTTGAGAAGGCATAACCTCAAGTTGAATCCTAAAAGTGTGTGTTTGGAGTTTCACTGAAAAGCGCTTTCGGTTTCCTAGTCTCGCTAGAGGTATTGAAGCAAACCAGTTAAAATAGCGGCCATCGACGGATCGCCCTCCGACCACAAAGAAGGAAGTCCAAAACTAACCGATCAGATGGCAAAGACTAAATCGTTTCATAGCAAGGTTACGGGAAAAGGATTACCTTTCTTTAAACTTTTTCGGAAACATGGGAGTTTCGAGTGGACTAAAGAGGCAAACGATGCCTTTGAAGAACTTAAAAAGTACCTTACAATTACCCCGATTTTAGTCTCTCCGAGATCGGGAGAAATATTGCTAATTTACGTGGCAGCAACACCACAAACAGTAAGCGGTGTACTGGTCGTAGAAAGGAATAACATCCAACGACCAATTTATTACGTAAGCGAAGTCTTACATGGACCAAAGGAAAGATACCCACAGGTACAAAAGTTGCTCTATGGTCTCTTTATGTCTTCAAGTAAGCTAAGGCATTACTTTCAGGCCCACAAAGTGGTCGTACCGACCGGATATCTCCTTGGTCAAGTCCTTGGAAACTGGGAATCATCAGGATGAATAGCAAAATAGGCGGTTGAGCTAGGGGCGTTTGACCTCTATTTTATTTCACGAACAGCAATAAAGTCCCAGGCAATAGCAGAATTCAATGCCAAATAGACAAACCCTGAACCCACCCAAGGGCCCGAGTACGAACACCACGAGGAGTGGACAATGTACTTTGACGGTTCCTTGATGTTAAAAGGATCGGGGGCTGGAGTGATCTTGATATCCCTCTCGGCGAACACATCAAGTCGCCATCCAAGAATTTTTCTCGCCACAAATAATGTGGCGAGAATATGAAGGTTTATTGGCGGCAGACTCCAAGCAACTGCTCGCCGGATTCACAGACATTAGTGAAAGACGATTCTCAACTAGTAGCGAATCAAGTAGGGAAAGAGTATCAATGCTCGAGTACCAAGATGTCATCTTATCTGGTGGAAGTACGGAAACTCGAAAAGAACTTCTTCGGTTTCCAGATCCAACATATTCCTAGAAAGGAAAACTTTCTGGCAGACCAGTTGGCACGGATGGCCTCCACGAGGTCGACCGTCCCGCTTGGAGTTTTTCTCGAGCAACTCGATTCACCCTCGGTAGTCGAGCCTTCCGAGAACATAGATGATTCTTTACAGGTCGTACAAACCGATCAAAGGAACATGGATGCTCCACAGGTCGTTGACGGTTGGCGCTGGCACGATCAAGGTAGAGACTAGATGACATCGATCTACAATTATCTTCAGCATGATATAATTCTGGAAGATGATGTAGAGGCTGATCGTATAGCACGAAAAGCCAAATCATACACTCTAATCGAACGTACCTTGTATAAACGAGGATCTCATGGAGTGTTGATGAGATGCATATCTCAAACAGATGACATTAAGTTGCTAACTGAAATCCATGAAGGAGTCTGTGGAGCACATCATTCCTACAGAACTCAAGTCGGTAAAGCCTTCAGGCAAGGATATTACTGGCCAACTGTCCTTCATGATGCAAAAGAACTTGTGACGGCGCGATAATGTCGGTTTATAGCCGATAAGTACATCACCAAAGACAAGCCTTACAAACAATTCCTCTTTCTTGGCCTTTTGCAACCTAGGGATTTGGACATTCGGGACCTTTCCCAAGAGCACCCGAGGGCTTCAATTCCTTTTCGTCATGATTGACACGCTTACAAAATAGATCGAGGCGAGCCGCTTGTTAAAATAACAACCGGGCCGCTAAGAGATTCCTCATGAAAATGTGATCACATGATTTGGTGTACCCAGTCGTATAATCACAGATAATGGTGCCCAGATCTCTAGCAGTTAATTCGAAGAATTCTGCGATGAACTTGGTGTCAAAGTTCATTTTGCTTCTGTTGCTCATCCGCAGAGCAACGGAGCAGTTGAGCGGGCTAATGGTATCATTATGCAAGGGATCAAACGCCGAGTATTCGACCAGTTAATCAAATGGTCAGGAGCTTGGGGTTCAAGAACTCCCATCTGTATTATGGGCCGTCCGAACCACGACCAGTCGTGCGACCGGTGAAACACTATTCTTTTTGGTTTATGGTGCTGAAGCCATGCTTCCTCTAGAACTCAAAATTGGCTTTGCTCGAACTGATCGTTTTAACAAAAACGATCAGAATGAACGAAGACTTGACGACGTCAATTTTCTTGAAGAACGACGAAACCAAGCCCTTGTACGATCAACAGTCTATCAACAAGCCATGCGAAGGTACCATAGTCGTAAGGTGCAACTTCACAGCCTTGCTGTAGGTGATCTGGTTCTTAGAAAAACTCAGAACGAAGCAAATCGCAATAAACTTTCTCCCAAGTAGGAAGGTCCTTACATTATGGTCGAAGTTACCCGACCAGATTCCGTACGACTAGCTATGTTTGATGGGCAAATTTTGTCAAATTCTTGGAACATTGATCAATTGCGTAAGTTCTATGTTTAGTTATTTTACATTCTTTCAATTCTTTCAATTTCAATAAATTCATTTATTTATTAAGAAGAGTAACCTTGCTTTTATATATATATATATATATATATATATATATATATATATATATATATATATATATATATATACCTATACTCGTCGCTTATTATTGTTAATTTAAACTGGTGGGAGAAGGCAATCTTCTCTTCGACATCCTTTTCAAGGATCTCTGTTACTCTATGGCAACGACTTCTATGTCATACGCTGTATTGGCCCTAGTCGTGAGCATTCTCTAAATGATTCCCATGCGCGACAACATTCTTTTCTTAAAGAAATATATGAGTAATCAGAGCATCATACAAAATAACTTTATATACTGAATGATATGCTTAAGATTATGAAGATTATATTTCATTATTTCAAGATTCTGCTCTGCTCTTGTCTAGCTACTGGTCGGGACATGGAAAACCTCCTAGTCGAATTCTCACCTTTTTCGCACATGGTTCTGCCCACTGGAAGGAGCTTCCTAGCGACGGTTCTTTTCTTACGATCCTCGCTACCAGTTGGATAAAGAGCTTGAACACGCTTTCACTTAAATATGTTATATGACTTCGTGTCTAAGCATTCCTTCCACTGCACTTTGGGATAATAGATATAAACAAAGTTCACTTATAATTTGTTGCATACATTTTTGTATTTCTTCTTATGTCAAATACAACAAGGTCTTTTTTCCGACCATATACAATTTTTGATTGGTATTTCAATTATGACAAGCAAGGATCTATAACTAGTCGAAATCATACGCTAGTTCCGACTACAGTGATTTCCTAGTATTACAAAAATCAGTTTTGTCTTAACATCAGCACATACCTTCAAAAAAAATGGTTTCGACTTTCATTCTCTTTCTTGGCTACCTGCTTGTATAGTAAAGTTCTTCTACTATAAAGCAGTCGGGGGCTAGGAAATATATGAGAATTTTAAAAGTCAACAGGATAAACAAAAGCATTGTTAACGACATAAAAGGTAAGTTTTATACATATTCAATATTTTTACATTTGTAGGGGCCTACTCTAGAAATATTTCCAGACTAATTACTACTTGATGGAGATCCGACCTCCATCTCCTCTACAACTTTGTCTCCGAGTGGCTTGAGTTCTTCCATGAATTTGGTCGCCTCGTCAGGTAGGCAGTTGAAGTCATCTTCAACAGCTTGGAGATTAATGGAGGGGTCGGAAGCCTTCAGTTTTGCCAAAGCAAAACTAACTCCACTAGCAACGCCTGCTTTCATGGTCTGGGCATAGTTCTTCCGAGTAGTCTAGAGCAGATTTTTAAGATCCTCTAGAAGTTGACCCAAGTAGTTCATTTTCTCTATTGGATTTCTTAAAGTAGGCAGACTTGATCCTGATCCCATATCAAAGATCATCTTGTTCAAAAATAGAATCTTTTCATGAATACTTTGTACAAGAGCTGTCTCCTTATCCTGCTCAAATTTCAGAGTCTTCTCTGTTCTATCCAAAGCTTGTTTTTGCTCTACAAGAGTAAAACGGGTGATAAGCACAAACATGATGGGAGGAAGATAATAAGTCAAGTTTACGACCTATTACCTTCAATTCTTTTGTTAAGTGTTTCATTGCTGGTCGTCGCTTCGGCGATCGACTGGTCCCTAGCTTTAATTTCTTCTTCAAGTAGAGCTGTCCTGACTTTCTCAGCCACGATTTCTTCTTTTATTTTCTCCAAATCTATTGAATACGATAAGAGAGAATAATTATAGAAGGGCAAAGTTACGAAGAAAAAAAAAGGGTTAAAGTGGAAAGTTCTTACTTTCCAACTTGGAACGTTTTTTCTCCAAGTCCTTAATTCGCTGGGTCAATCCTCTGACCACAGCAAAGTTCTCGACCAGATGCTGCACAAATAGTATTTTTCCTCTTTAAGTTCCTTGTAAACTTTTGAGAAGTACTATGGAACTGGTTGTAGATACTTACCCGGATTGCCACATCATTATAATTGGCAAATATCAGATCAGGATTTGTCTTGATTTGATGATCCGATATCTTCCCCAAACCTCGTTAAGATCCTCATCCTCAATAAATCGAGGACGAAAAGGGAATTGATCAGTTGGGAGGAACCACCAACATGGGTCGAACTCGCTGGGGGTCTTCAATGATCTTTTCCTCTCGCAGGTTGGAACCACCGATGGGTCCAAATCAAATGTTGGCCTTGACACTGCCGGGGCTTCTTCGACCACTTTTTCCTCAGGAGCTTTATCCTGGGAAGCATTCTGGTCGGGGACCTCCACGAGTGCCTGGTCCTCAGGAGGAGTCCGGTCGGAAACAACTGGAACACCCGAAGACCTATGCTAAGCGAAGAAGAGAAGTTCAAAACATCAAATCATCAAGAAATTATTAGAGGTATGCGCTTATACGACCACTTTCATTTGTACATACCTAGTTAGTTTCCGAGATTTGACTTTAAAGCGCGGAAGAGTAAACTCCGTGCCGCCACCCTTTCTTTTCTTTTCTTCTGATTTTGTCGGTTCTGAACCGGCTGGGTTGGTCAAATCCGTTGCATCCTCTAACAAGATGTCGGAAGTGATGCCCTTGATCATTTCATCAAGGGTTGCGTCCTGGACCATCTGGTCGGACGGAGTGGTTTCACCAACCTCCGCATCAGCTTGTTTCAAGATAATCGTCCCATCATGAACGACGGTCTGGGTCTACGACCTCCGAACACACGACCTTGTTGGCCTTCAGCCTTCTCCACCTAAATGACAAAACGAATTTGGTTAGGTGATGAAATCTTTTATCTAAACTGCATATATATCCATCTGAAGTGTTCTATTACCTCGGAGATTCATCTTCTTCCAAAGCATCCGCACGAAGTCGATCGGAACCACGGTGGGATGTTGATCCTCACCAGTTTGTGTGATTCGCAATCCGATCGACTACAAAAATAGAGCATGATCAAAATTTTGATCGGAGAATATATATACATGATAAAAGGAATTTTTGATTATCTACCTTAAGCCTTGCTAGTCTCTCTTCAGCAGGAGCTATGGCCAAGATCTCAGGGAATCCAGCCTTCTCTCCAGGCTCCCCTGCACAGATCAACCTGATTCGCTCTCTAATTTTCTCAGGGGAAAGACCATTAAAAGAAAAGGAGAGAAAACAAAACATGGATAGGTTTTAAGGTAGTACATTAATCAAATAAAAAAAATACTGGTCGGAGTTTATCTCAAAGACTTACCACCTCCTGAGATAGCTTCATCACGACCAATGGACCAAAGCAGGGAATGAGTCCGAAGCTTCAGAGGGCTAATATGACGCTTGGTGAAATCCCTCACCACATGCCAGGAGGTCAAGCCCTTGACTCGCAGGTCGTGGATGGCATCCACCCATCTTCCGACCACCCCTGCCTTCTCCATGGTCTTCCTCCACTTGGGGTTTTCATTTGCTCTAATTCCAACGAAGTAGAGGCCATCGTCTCTCGTAACCGTCATGTAGAACCAGTTCTTCTTTCATGACGACCACGAGGATTTCGAGTACATATGGATGTACTCATCGGCCTTCCCGTCGTGAAGGCGCAATGTACGTTCTCCGGGAGTCGCCGTGGATCTCCCCATCACCATTCGGTAGAAATACCTGAAGAACCTCAAATTCGGTGGCACTCCTAGGTATGCCTCACACAAATAGGTGAAAATACTGATATTGGCGATGGAATTCGAAGCCAAATTTACCAGTTCCACCCCGTAATACTCAAGAACGCGGAGGAATTTGTGTACCGGCAACCTCAGGCCACATTCGATGTAGGCGAGGAAAATGGGGATTTCCCCATCTTCGCGGCTCGGAAAGTGCTCTCTGATCGCTGATCTCCATTTGATCAGATTCTTGTTTGGAAGCATCCCGATTTTCTCCAATGCCTCAAGTTTTTTCTTGCTCAAATCTGAAGGCAACCACTTTGTAATTTGCTCCGACATGATGAAAATCCTTAAGGATGAGTATGGTCGTAGGAGGCTTTGTGGTTGGAAGAACAAGAAAGAGGTCTAAAGGATTTCTCTTGGCAAGAAGCTGAAGGGGATCAAAAGGGGATCTGGAAGCGTAAAAATTCTAAAAGCCTATCGATGGAGATTTTATAGCTTTTAATGTTTTAATTACGATCGGAAGTTTCCCACAAAAGTCCAACGGGCAAAAGCTTTTTTTGTTCAAACGACGAAAAAACTCTTCGTTCCCAAGGCAAGTTCTCAACTTTAAAGTGAACACAGACCACTTCGTATATCACAACATTAAATGGGGATCTGCCCGATACGATTTCATTGGAAAAAGGTATACATACGACCTATTCATTTAAAGTTTGGGGGCTAGCTGACGAGGATTAAAACCTCTATGTATTAATTTAATACATAGAAGACCATACGCCTTCATGGTTGTAACCCCTATATAACGACCTCACCGGGTCGTGAGGATTCCAGAGGTTACACGATGGGTACCTCGGCCTGACAAGGCTTTGTGCCTAGGCTCACCGTAGTACGCTTCTAAAAGCTATGAACGGCATTTCTTATCAGATGATGAATGGAACACGGTTATATGTTCCAAACCATGCGATGATATAATCTCGAGACATCGACAATTAACTACCCTACTAAGCATCTCACGCATAACCGCAAAGAAGTTGGCACATCGTTAATCGCCTTACCGCTCCACCAATCGTAACGCTTTCACCAGGGACACCTTCTCCAGGAGTAACTGCCACCTCTTCAGGAGTTATTTAAGGGTGGAGCGCAAAAGACGAAGGGACGGAGGGACAAGAGACGAAAAACAACAAAACAGGAAAAGACAAACACAGAAGCCTAAGCAGTGGAATTAGAAGCAAGATAGTCAGTCTTAGACTTAGAGTCTAAGCCTGATTACTTAGTTAAACATTCCTCACATTCAGTGTATTTAGGGTAGTTCCTAGTCAGATCTTGTAAATCCAATTCATATCAATAAAGAGTGGCCCCCACTCCATCCCAGTATATTTCACGTTATTTTTCTCTTTCATTTTCATAAGATCGGCAAATCGATCGTCGACACGACCTATCCTCATCAAAAGCACAATCCACATCCGACATATCATTGACTTTCTCGGCGATGTCGTTATTATTAACTTCCTGTATAATGTGCTCTTCACCGTGACTGGTCCAACATGTATACCCCTTTTTGAAACCTCTTCGAATCAAGTGCGCTTCAATCTGCGCTGGGTTGTTAAACATCTTCAGATTACCGCAATTAATGCATGGACAATACATAAATTTTATCTCCTTCAATATATCCTGCTCGGTGTCTCTTCTAAAAGTAGACACGCCATTAATATACTCTTCACTTACACGGTTCTCACTACACATCCAGTTTCGATCTATCTACGCTACACACGTAACAAATTAGTGTTAAATTAGATTAATAAACCGCAAGTACTCTTCCTATTGACTAAATATACTAAAATTGATTAGCGATTAACCTAGGGCAAATATAAAGAGTTACAAATCTTTACCTTTGGAGCTCACAACGAAAACCCCAAATATCCCGCGAGATCCTCCTCCCTACCTTCCTCCTTCCCTTCTCCTCTCTTTAGCTTCCTCCTTCCCTTCTCCTTCCTGCCTCATTCCTTCCCTTCCTTCTCTCTAAGGTGGCGCAATGGGCAGGAGGCAACAGGGGCGGTGGCTCAAACGGGAAGGGGGTGGAGGCGCTAGGGGCATGGGTGTCTGTCGGAACGGCTGGGTATATGCATATCACAGACGGTTCTTATTAAGAACCGTCTGTAACGTTTGCACTATCACAGACGGTTATTTTTTAAAATCGTCCGTGATAATTCGCAGATAGTTTTTAACAATAACTGTATGTGACGTATGCGATTATCACGGACGGCTATTCTCAACAACCGGCTGTGAATTATCACAGACGTTTCTATTTACAAACCAAACTGTCTGTGATAATTAAGTATCACATACGGTTCTAGCCATCGCTGCATATCACAGACGGTTCTTATTAACAATCTGTCTGTGATAATTACATTACAGACGGTTCCTTAGAACCATTTGCGATGAGATGTTCAGTGTAGCCTGTTTTGTAGTAGTGGAACTATCTGCATCAGTGCCGGTAACCGGTAGATAATTGATGTATGTGTCGACAATACATATTCAGATTCCAAATTAATATTTGACACGTGCATCTCGAACGAATCAGAGAAAAATTACCTCATTGTTTCCAGCACCATGCATACAATATTACCTGACTTGTTATATTATCTGACTTGTTTGAGCAGTTGTTGTCATCTAGTAGTCGTCGTAGCTTCACCAGCCAGGACCACCAGCCAGGACCGAGATGCCGCCATCGAAGTCGACCGCCTGCTTCGGACCGAGGCTTCTCCAGTTATGCTCACGAACGGCAAGAGCGGACGCGCGCGCAACACTGGCGATGCTCTCAAGTGGCGGCGGCAAGAGCAATGCGCACAGGTGGCGGGCTGGCGGCGTTGTAACCAGATCCGTGACACGCAACACCACCGACATCTGCGCCTTGATTTCACCACCTCATCACGTTCGTGCCACTACCAGTCTTGGCTCCACTGTCTCCATGCATGCCACCAGCAGCCTCGATGGTGGCGACGTCCTCAACCAGGGCTCCGCCGCCTCCCTCACGTGCGCGTTGTTAGCATTCTGGAGTCTGGACGCTGCTACTGGCGTCGTAAGCCTTGGCTCAGTCGCCACTGCTGTGAGGACCATAAAATTAAATACATTCTAAATTAAAATATTATATTAAATGTATAATTTTTAACATGGAACCAACACAATTTCAAGTTTTCGGATGTGTGTCATACATTAATTCCCAAGATCAAAGATTAATATACACACATCCTAAACAACATTGTACAAAGTCACACAAAAGGCTATATATTTATAGCAAAACTTTACAAGACCTGAGTTTCAGTACATTAAGTACATAAGGGATCAACGGTCAGCTAAAACATAAAACTGCAGCGGAAACTACTATAAACACCAAAAGATACCATCAAGTATGCCCTAACACCTTCAGGCAACTGAGTGGAGGTAGGAACAATATCATTCGTTAGCGTCGCCATAATCGGGGCTAACGGATGTGTCGTACACATAATCGTCCTCACCTGCAACAAGTGGTTAAAGCAACTGAGTACAGAAGACACTCACAAGACTTACACGAAACTACTAAAAGAAAGTGTTTAGTAGGACCTAACCAAAAGATTAGAATTTTTATATATGCTTAAGGCTGTTCAAAGGAAAGGTTATAATGGCATTAGTTTTGTATTAAGCAACAAGTTTTACTCCTACACTTTCTAATTTTTGTAAAGGCCATTTTGTAAACAAGTTTGGACTAAAACAACAAGTAATTAAGGTTTAAACATAACTCAAAGCAAGTTTGTCCACTTTGACTTGTTGACATGCATGAATACCCATTCATGTCGATACCAAGTATCCCCATGTCAATTTTTATTTCAGAGTCTAACGATGATGTCTATCAAAACCAAGTATTGTCCATAACCGGGGACACAGCTATTCGAATAGTTTTTTAACCCTGCAGGGGTGTACATCTTTACCCACATGACTCAATCAACCCGTAAGCCTCTGGGTAATAGCACACTTCCTTAGGTATGCCGGCCGGGTAGATTGAGATTTGGTATTTTTTTAGCAAGAATAAATTATTGAGTTGAAACACCTTTGCGCGACGAATCCCACTTAGTATAGGCTACGGATAGAGCCTGCTAACCGAGGCACGCAAGTTGTGTTGGGAATGCCGACCCAATAGACTAAAATCTAAAACTATGCTCACTCGCACATATTAAATTGCAATCGGATCCCTATGAACATATGATCAAACACATATGTCCTCACACCATCTGTGTTCCAAATCAATAAAATCCTCCCCCTACTTGACCCAACCGGCCCCAATCCAGTGTGTGGAAGTACGAATAGTTCTTGGTACAACATCCCAAAGTTTGGTCCTTAATGATCCGGACAAGACTACCACATTACCCAATTCTCATGTATGAAGGCACCATCACTATCAAGTACTTATCTAGATCTAAATCATGTTTTTAACCTCAAATTTTAGACTTAGGTTTCAGTTTCAAGAATCTAAGCAATTAATCAAAATTATTATAAATTTAGTGTCTCCCAAAATTGACAAGTTAATCTTGTCAATCAAACTACCGTTTTACTGACTTGCATGGCTAAGCAGCACATAAAGACTATATTTCCAACACATGATTTCTATCTTAAGCATATGTGTATGATCAGATTAAAGGTAAGCCACAATGATTTAGGATATAACTATCTAGACTCACAAAAATATTGATGTATACAAAATAGCATGCATACAATTACCATTGCATTTCAAATTACTTAAACTATTAAAACTAGGATCAAAATGATGTAAAAAGATGCTTGCCTTGATTATAAACCACTTATTCAACCTCAGGTTGCTCAGAAGTACATTAACTCACGTCGGGAAAACCAGAATCTAAAATAACAAGAGAAAGTAAATACTGAGAAAAGAAATGACCAAGTGCAAAAACATAGAAAAATGCATGATAAAATTACAGTAGGATGCTTCTAACTTAATAAATTTTTAGTGAAAATTTCAGTTTATTTGGAGTTCATTTGAATTTGTTATGAATTTTATAAGGTTAAAGTCTTTAATGTGTAATTAATTTAATTAATGAAAATTTCTGTAACAGTAGCATGTGCAAAAATTATTCCAGATTAAAGCTCAGTAAAAACTAAAACTAACAAAATTGATTTCACTCAATTTGGAGTTAAAACGAAATACTTATGAATTTTTGAAGTTTAAACTATTTGAAGTGTAAAACTAAATCAATTCGGGATTTAAATTTGTAATGAAAACTTTTGTTACCGAGCAGTATCTAGCCCAAGACACTGACGAGCGGGGCCTAGGTCCACGGTTGACCTAGTCAGACTTGACCCAGCCCAGCCGCAGCGGCGCGTTGAAAGCGGATTTCGCGAAATACACTTTCCAAATACGAAAACGTACTTTAGATTTTCAAAGCAGACAAAATACGTTTTCACTTAACACAAAGCGTATTACCAAAATTCACGCAACCACTTAACTAGCTAAAGGGCCCACGTGTCGGCAACTCAGCGCGGAATTTGGAGGCTAAAGTGCGCGGTTTAGTGTGCGGTCCCACCCGTCAGCGAAACATGAAAGGACATCATTAATACCTAATCATTCACTTAACCTAAACGACAATAGTTAATGCTTAACCGCACCGCTATAGTGTTGTTGGGGCGTCCGACAACAGAGCAGCGGTAGCCGCGAGCTTTGCCGGCGGCTAGCCGGTGCGATGGCCTACGGCCACACGAACTAAAGACCAAAACGGAACCACAATAGTGTGGCGGTCCCGATGGTGGCCGGAAATTGGACGGCGGCGAACCCTAACGGCGGCGTGACAAGAAACAACAGCGACGCAAAAAAGGGGCAAAAGTGGCTGCTCCGATTTGAACGCACATTAAGCAAAAGAACTCTTGCTTATGCTACTAGGGGTTATGAGGGACCTACCTGAGCTGAAAAGAGGGTTGGAGAAACGATGGAGCTCGCCGGCGATGTATAACCGAAACACGACCAAAAAGGAGTCCACGGTGACACAATGACCCGGCCGGAGTTGGAGACGAAAGTGGTGATTTCAGCCGGAAAAAGGGGAAATATGAAATCCGACAATCCAAAATCAAAGTTGACACAAATTTGGCATTCGGTGCACGCTCCGGATGATCCAAAGACAACCCTGCGGCTCCAAATCTACAAGCAATGCCACAAGCTCCAATTAACAGGATGAACTAGGCATGAAGATAGAAGAGGAAGGAAACAAGAATGGGAGGTTACACCTTTGCAATGAGGAAGAACCGAATGTGCCAACAGTTCGGCCGAGAGAGTGAAGTGAGGGTTTTGTTGGCTTTTCTTGCCGGAGAGATCAAGGGCGAACGTGCGTGGCGACAATAGCCCGAGCAATGTCGGAGAGGCGATGCCAAGTGGCGTTTGCATGCGATGAAACGCGCAGCACAATGCCACCTAGCGCTCAGCTCGCGCGGCGCTGGCATGGTGCGTGGAAAAGATGAGGGCAGTGTGGCTGACATGGCGGGCCCACGCGGTCAGCGAGACAGGACGAAGCAGCGCGGTCGGAACGGCATGCGCGCGAGCTGATGCGGTCCAGCCAAACCAAACGACGTGGGTCGCTACAGTGCATGTGGTGCGGTTTGAGTTCGAAGGTTTGACCGATTAAAAATCAAATAAGTTCAGTTTGACTTAGGGTTTTAAATTAGCAATAAAATTCATAAAAATATGAAAATTTTCAGAGATATTTCTGGGATGATGTAGATCCCATAAATTTTTTGAGATACCACTATTCACGTTTTAAAATACTTAAATAAATACTTTAACCGAATAGGTTTAATTAGAGAACAAGGATTTTATTAAGGTCAAAATAAGCTCTAAAAATTTGAAAAAAATATCTTAATTTGTGATAAATAATCTAGTATTTTATTAAAATATTTCCCAAGGTTTATTATTAACATTGACTTGAACTTTCTTAAGAAGTTTCATTTTAAGTTGATATTTGGTTTGAATTTGAGGTTTTTAAATTGTAACCATTATGCACATGTTTCAAAATGACCAAGAATGCTATGAAATGCATATTATTACTGTTCACTAAAATGAGGGTTTTACAACTGCCGCCTCAAGTGAGGGAGAGAGGGAGCACGAGAATTGAAGTAGGTGACAAGGAGGTCGAGGGGTTTTTTTTTTGAGGGGATATTTGGAAGATTTTGGTTCCTAATTTCTCTTTTTTGTTTCTTCTAACATACATTGAGTTTGAACTTGAAATTTTAAAGGGTGGAACAAAACACCATCAACTACATCTAGAATTTTTTTCAGAATTTTTTATGCTTGTTTGATATCCAAATAAAAAGTTTGTGCATATGTGCACCAAATATACTATGTGCACTAGATATGCACCCCTAACTGTGGGGGCGCGAGGAAATCGGGAGATCGGCAGGTGGCACGAGAGAACGCAGGGCCACAAGTCGGCGCAAAAAAAATCTGCGAGGGGAGTTGCTATGGGAGGTTGGGGCCTTGGGGAGGGCGGAAGAGAGAAAGAACCATTCACCGTTAAGTAGTAAAGATATTGGGCTGCCACAGCCTCGATGTTATTATTGTACCATCACACGTAGACACAACATGTAACCTATCGATCGGCGTGCCCTGGTTGCCGCTTCCCCAAGCCATCGCTAGCTTCTATAGCCCACGCCACGAACCTCGTTGACCCAGAGTTGCACCATTGTTCCAGCAGCTCGCGTGCTTGCCGCTGCATCTCCTGCACCATCGGCTTGCTGCCTCGCTAACTCCGTGCCACGCCATTTCTGTAGCCATGATGCCGGTGCCCATGCTCCTCATTGCAGCTCACATGCCTTGTAAAATACAATTTGGAGAAATTATATAGAGGTCCTTACTCGTCTCTAAGGAAGATGGAAATAAAACTACATGTGTCCGCAATTGACTTCCTTTCTGGAGAAATCCTGATATGACAACAAGAACATAATCATGAGCTGTCAATGACAACAACTGCAATGAAAAGAAGAAAATTAATTCCTTGGTTATTTATACATACAATTTTTGTTTCACTGTCTTTGTTTTCTACCGTACCAACTCCTAATACTGGAGCTACATGTGTTAAGATTTGTGTTAAGTCCCGCCGTCTGCCTAGATGGCCTAAGCACCAAGCCACCAACACATCTCTACCCACCGCCTATTCTTGTACTTTTTTTCTCCTTGGTGTCTTACATACAATCAGTAGGGGTGCAAGTGCGCGGGCTGTGGACAGCCCACACCCACCCGCACAAGCCTCTTAGCGTTTTGCAGGCTATTCGGCAGCCACAACCTATAGCTTCCTGGGAGATTGCAGGTTGGTAGGCTTGGCGGTTGAGCCCACTCAACAAGTACATTATTGTTGTGTTGCAGGGTCGCTCAACAATAGAGCACGATAGACAAGCACCAGAGTCGAGAGTATTCCGATGCGCTCTTCCTCTCTCTTCCCTTCCCTTTCCTCTAAAAGAAGCCAAGAACGGTATGGGATTTGCTCTAGGTCAACTCCTGGCGCCGGCTGCGCCTGCGGCACCTCGCTGGCTGTGGCACTTGCCCAGGGGGAGCCCAAGAACGGCTCGTCGACAGTGTCGAAGAGCGAGGAGATCGGCGTGGTGTTGCTACTATCGAGTAATGCGGCGGCGGCGGTGCTGTCGCCGTTCAGGAACAGAAGCTCATCCTCGCCGACGATGTCCATGTCCTCCATGAGCAGCTCGTCCTTCTCTTCCTTGTCGTCCTCCATGGACGGCGTGCGCAACGGCGTGGTGGGCGAGAGCCCTGCTGACGCCGACGCTGGGCTGAGGTGCTGTCGCGAGCGGGGATAACGCCATGCGGTGCGGTGCGACCTAGCGGGTCATGCGGGTCGGCCTGCTTTGAATCACTAGCAACTTGTGGGTTTTTGCTAGCAGATAAATGGGTCATTTTTGTGTGGCGGGCTAGCGGCTTTGCTGGCAAGCCCGCTCCACTTGCACCCCTAACAATCAGTGCCAACAAATAACTTATTTGTAGAAAAAGGTAATAGGAAGGTCAATGATTTTGAAAATCTTGTCAACACATATGCCCATGTGGCATTTTCATTAATACTAGAAGATAACCCGCGCCACATGGCGCGGATATGAATGTTTTGTTTTTCCTGTATTTTTAGTTTTCAAACTGGCTTGCAAACTATAAGTTTTATGTTAGCACTATGCGCTATAGTAACGACGTTTCGATCGAAGCAGAAGATGATATATAAGATCGGAGGGTGTTTAACAATTGATGTATTTATCTAAATTAAAAGAATATTTTTAGGAGAACATAATTTGGCAGCTATTTGTATCATACTACATGAAGTTCAAGGAAGACTTTAAAGGTTGCATACAATTGAGGCGATACTGACGACGACTATAGCTAAGTCAGTAACGGCTACAAAATAGGCCTCGAAAGCAGTAATAGGACAGGTCAAAGGAGCGACATACTGTACAGATTCGATACATAAGACCTGCTAAACGTTAACACAGAAGAAATCTGATGCTCCTGGGGAAGATGTTTTCGCTGAGGCGGTTGGAGACGACGTTTGCAAAAACTGTACAGAGCAACAGTAAGTTAGAAGAGATCGTAAAGCATTTTTTCCCAATGGGAAGCGGTAATGTATGCTACCTGAGGTTTTGGGGTTGCGCAGAGCTATTCGATCACTTAACATTTTTTTGGGTAGATGGACGTGTTTTCTTTGTAGGTGGATCAGTTGTAGAGTGAGTAGGAGGTGACGTAGATCTGTTTAAATAAATAAGATTCAACGTTACGTGTAATGAAACAAAAGCATTAAATGTAAAGAATTTTTTTATATAGTGCATGCTCCAAGGGACAATGGTAACAAACCTCTTAGATGGAACAATCTGGAGCTTTATTAGGTGAGGAAACAGTTTTTCCAAGGAGGGCAGAACCTAATGATATTTTTATGTCTGTAAGCAAATATATAGAAGGTTATAATGCTAACGAAAGCAGAGTAAGTGTACACATAGGTGATAGTAGTTCTTCTTTCGCTTGAGATCTTATTGATCGTGTGTGTGATGCATGAAATCTAGAAGGTGGTACCGTAGTGGTTAGATGCGAACAGTTGTACACAATGAGTAAATGTAACATAAAAGCAATATTGACGTCAGATATTAAAAGGATGTAGCAAATAAACGTATACAGTTGCTGTCACTACTACAAAACAAGCAATAGTAGACGTCTCATCACAGACGGTTCAAAAAGAACCATCTGTGTTGGTCTGTCGGGACCAGGTATTTGTAATGCCAGCCTATCACAGATGGTTTTTTAATAGAACCGTCTGCGATAATTCACAGACGGTTTTTTAATAGAACCATCTGCGATAATCTCGATATCACAGACGGTTCTTAACAAAGACTGTCTGTGAATTATCGCAGACGGTTCTATTAAAAAACCGTCTGTGAAAGGTGCGTATCACAGACGGTTTGTAATAAGAACCATCTGTGATAGGCTGGCATTACAAATACCTGGTCCCGACAGACCCCCTTGCCCATTCCCATTTGAGCCGCCAGCAGGTCCTGCCCCATTGCGCCGCCGACAGAGAGGAGAAGGAAGGGAAGGAAGGAGGAAGGGAGGGGAAGGAAAGGAGGAAGGGAGGAGAAGGAGAGGATTCTGTGAAAGGTGGGCTCCGAGGGTAACGATCTATAACCCTTTATATTTGCTATAAGTTAATCGCTAATCAATTTATGTATGTTTGGTCAATAGGAAGAGTACGTGCTTGCGGTTTATTAATCTAATTTGACACTAATTTGTTATATGAATGCGTAGCGTAGATGGACCGAAACTGGATGTACGGTGTGAACCGTGTGAGTCAAGAGTACATTAATGGCATGTTTGCTTTTAGAAGAGCCGCCAAGCAAGATATGTTGAAGAAGGGGATACAATTTATGTACTGTTCATGCATTGATTGCAGTAATCTAAAGATGTTTAATAACCCGGTGCAGATCAAAACGCACTTGATTCGAAGGGGTTTCAAAACAGGGTATATATGTTGGACCAGTCACGGTGAAGAGCAGATTATACAAGAAGTTAATAATGACGACATCGTAGAGGAAGTCAACGATATGTCGGATGTGGACTGTGCTTTTGATGAGGATAGGTCGCACGATGACAATCTGGATCAGATGCTACGTGATGCAGAAGAGAACTACAGTGAGAGAGAGTTTTGTAAATTCGAGGGCTTAATGGAGAACTCGGTGAGACCTTTATTCCCTAGCTGCAAGCCGAAATACATAAGGTTATCGACCGTGCTTGAACTGCTGAAATTGAAGGCAAGCAATGGTTGGTCCGACAAGAGTTTCATGATGTTGTTAGGTCTCCTAGCGGACATCCTTCTAGAGATAAACGTGTTGCCCAGCACCACCTACCAAGCAAAGAAGGTTCTTTGTCTATTGGGAATGGAAGTAGAAAGAATACATGCATGTCCGAACAATTGTATCCTCTACCGTAAAGAGTATGCAGACATGCATGTATGTCCCGTGTGCAAAGCATCCCAATACAAGAGTAAGAATACTGATAAGGTGAAGTAAGAACCTCTTGCTAATATGTTGTGGTATCTGCCTGTGATCCCACGTTTGAAGCGTTTATTTGTGAACCCAAAGGAGGCAAGATTGCTACGTTGGCACTCGGAGGAGTGTAAGAAAGATGGAAAGCTAAGACACCCTACTGATTCTGCTTAGTGGAGAAACTTCGATCGGATCTTCGAAGAGTTCGGTGCAGAACCGAGGAACATAAGGTTAGGGTTGAGTACAGATGGAATGAATCCTTTCGGTAACATGAGCAGCCGATATAGCACCTGGCCCGTCAATCTATGTATGTACAACCTTCCTCCTTGGCTGTGTATGAAGCGGAAGTACATTTTTATGTCATTACTTATCTAAGGGCCGAAGCAACCTGGGAATGATATTGATGTGTACCGAGCACCATTGCTGGAAGATCTTTTGATATTGTGGAACGAAGGGGTACAAGTATGAGATGCGTACAAATGAGAGAACTTCACTTTACGCGCCATGTTGTTCTGCACCATCAATGATTTTCCTGCTCTTGGTAACCTATCGGGGTTCAGTACAAAAGGAGCCAAAGCCTGTTCTCACTACTTAGATGGTACGAAGAGTGTATGGCTGAACAACTCGCGCAAAACTGTGTATATGCATCACCGTAGGTTCCTTCCCAGGATTCACCCACACCACAAGATGAAGAAACAATTCGACGGAAATAAGGAGGACGGTTCAGCTCCAAGGGCTTTTAGAGGGAAAGAGGTCTCTGATATGGTTAAGGATATCGATATTGTGCTTGGGATGGGACGTAAATTAAGAATCTGTTAGAAGAACATCTGGAAGAAGCGATCAATTTTTTGGGACTTGCCTTATTGGGAGCACTTAGAAGTTCACCACTGCATCGACGTCATGCACGTGGAGAAGAATGTATATGATAGCTTGATTGGTCTCTTACTGAACATTAGTGGTAAAACAAAGGATGGTGTTAACGCACGGTGTGACTTAGTTGATTTGAACATAAGGATCGAGTTAACACCGAAAGAGACCGATAAAGGACGAACGTTCCTTCCCCCGGCTTGCTACACTCTGTCCAAGGCCGAGAGAAATGAACTGTGCCAGAGCTTGCATGTGTGAAAGTTCCATCCGGTTACTCCGCTAACATTAAGAAACTTGTTTCTATGGAAGATTTGAAATTAATTGGTATGAAGTCTCATGATTGTCATGTGCTGATGACACAAATGCTATTGTTGCAATTAGGAGTATCTTGCTGAACAATGTCCGAGTGGCAATCTTGAGGCTGTGTTATTTCTTTAACTCAATTACTCAGAAGGTCATCGATCCCCAAGGACTAGATGCTCTGCAGGCCAAGGTGGTGACGACTCTATGTCATCTTGAGATGTATTTTCCTCCGTCATTTTTCGATATCATGGTCCATCTCATTGTTCACTTTGTGAAAGAGATAAAGATATGCGGTCCTATGTTCCTACGTCATATGTACCGGTTCGAGAGGTACATGGGAATTCTCAAGTCCTATGTACGGAATCGATCTCGACCGGAGGGCAGCATTAGTGAAGGTTATGCAACCGAAGAGGTCATTGAGTTCTGCGTCAACTACATGGCTCAGGTGGAACCGATAGGTGTGCCTCTATCTCGTCATGAGGGGAGACTAGAGGGTATCAGGACCATTAGAAGAAAAGCAATTACTCCCAATCTAGATACGTACGCTCTAGCCCATTTCACGGTCTTGCAACACATGACCCAAGTATCCCCGTACATCGATGAGCACAAAGACATGGTACGCCAACAGAATCCAGACCGATCGGATGTTTGGATCACGAGAGAGTATTATGCACTTGTAATAAATGAGCGATAAAAAGACCATATCCTTTTTACATCACGCATTTATAAAAAAGGATTAGCGATCCTATCTTAGCCTTCAAATCTTCGTAAGCCTTCTCGCCCCGGTTCAAAGATGGTGGGATTAGCGATCGCCGATCAAACACCTCCACCTGCGACCTTGCACGCTCGATTCGTAGTGACGTTGGTGCGATCGTGATACGCAGAGACACATGCATTGCGCGGGAAAACGAAGAGACTTGTCACCAGGTTCATGTGGATAGGTATTTTCATCGTTATCACGAGCATGCTACATTAAGGAAGCTGTTTGTGATATGAGTTTATCACGAGCGGTTCTATTATGGAACAATGCAGGATTCCTACGACGGTTCCATAATAGAACCGTCTGTGATATCCCTTCATAACCCTAGGGCTCACCCGTTCACCTCCCCAGTGCCCTTAGCCCCTTAAGCTCTCGACGGTTCCTTAAGCTCTCACTCGTTCGCCTCCTTTAGGGTTTGCCCGTTCACCTCCCCTTAAGCCTCGACACCGCTGCCTCCGACCTCGACGCCACCGCCCTCGACATCGATGACGCCGCTGTCCTCGACATCGACGATGCAGTCGTTGCCTCGACGCGCGGCCTCCTCCCCGTGTCGGTCGGCCTCCTCCCCTGCATCGGCCTCCTCCCCGCGGCCCCCTCCCCTGCACCGGTCTCCTCCCCCGCGCCATCCTCCTCCCCGCGTCGGCCTCCTCCCCTGCACCGGCCACCTCCTTGCACTGTGAGTATTGCAACCTTTCTTGTAGTTTTAGCTTCTTATTTTGCTTTACTACATTGATTCCATGTATGCTTTGTTTGAGGTTCTTGTGCGGCAATCCGCTATGTGAGTATTCCTATATTACGTTTGTGCATCACTTTGGCTATATACTTATGTGCTAGATTGGCTTCAAATTCTGAAATGATATTGTGATTATCTTGATATCATTGCTCTGTTCTGATGGTTAGGGTTTGGGATGCTAGATATGATGAGATTATGGCCATAGTGGGTGTTCTTGTGCATTGAGGGTGATGGTGGCATGGTTAGCTTCAGTGGGCATAGTTTCGGTGTTTGCTCCATTTCTTCAGTGGGCATCCTTTAAATTCTTGCCTAATCAAAGCTCTCGTTGATCAATTAGTTCACTAAAGTACTAAACCATTGGTTGTTCACTGTTGGTTTTGGACATACATATCACTATTTGATTTCAGCTTGATTTGTCCTAAATAATAGCCTCAAGGGTTATTAGCACTAGTTGGCTTGCCGCTGTTTAGTTTAATGTCCAAAGCTAATTGAATCAATAAAATTGCTAACTACTTGTTTTAGCAAAGTCTTTAGCTTACTATCATTCCTAGCCATCTTAGATTGTCTTCTCTGTTATTGCATTTCATAAGAAGGATTTTCCATATTGAGGTACTGTTAAATAAGTTTTGTCACTTGATTCAATTATCTTTTTATTAATACATTGATTCAAAGTATGCAGTTTATATTTGCTTGAATGAACAAAAGAATGTTAATTATATATAGCACTTCTATTTTTACAAGGCAATTTTAGTTAATTGGTTGGGTAGCTTCTATTTTTTTGTATAAAATATGTTTCCATATTATGTGCAAATTCTTCAATATTAATGGTATTTGTGGTAGATATGATGAGATTATGGCCATGGTGGGTGTTCTTGGGCATTGAGGGTGATGGTGGGTCTTTTGCTCTATGATGAAGATGGTTAAATATTGAAATTGAACTGATAATTAATTCATATTTGAGCTCTACTTTGTTACTTGCTGCTGTCATCTTGAACTAGTTGTGAAACATTTTGGCTCTGGTCGTTACTAGCAGTCCTGTTGGTTAGACCTTCTATTGTCCAAGTAGCAGGCTTGCTGATCTTGTGCTTTGTATTCAGTTGCACTAAGGCTTTTCAAGTCTTGTTGGTAATATAAAGTTCTGTGTATAATCAACATTGGTTCCCTGTTTGACCGAAAGTTTACTTTATGAAGAGTATAGACAATAGGGTTGAGATGGCAAAGACTTAGTCTTGGGCTTAGGCTTGTTAGTTTGGATCTCATCTGAAACTTTAGTCTTGCCCTTACCTTTGACCCAAGTCTTAGCCTTCTACTTGAAGCTTGTACTCTTTTGCACCATCATCACATGATAGTTGCTTTTCTTAATGCTGTCCTCTGCAGTCTTAAGCATCATATGCAGTTCGGTGAGATTCTTGTCTAAGCCATTCATATGGAAGATCAAAATGAACTGTCCATAGCTTGCAGGAAGCGAAGTAAGAATCAAATCTGTAGCCAACTCTTAACTAAGTGGAAAATCAAGTTTTTCCAAGCTCTATGTGTAACCAACCATTTTGATCACATGTGAGCTCACCGAACTTCCCTTAGCTAGCTTACTCCCAAATAATTTCTTTGAGATCTCATATCTCCCAGTTCTTGCTTGTGTCTCAAACATGCCTTTGAGTGCCACGATCATATTGTAGGCCTCTATATTCTCAAACTGCTTCTGAAGGTCTGAGTTCATAGCAGCAAGCATGAGATAGCTAACATCAAGGGACTTATCACATGCCCTTTTATAGGCGGTTTTAAGAGTAGCAGCAGCATTTTCAGCAGGCACATCTGGAATTGGTTCCTCTAGAATATGTTCCTTTTTATCTTGCCTAAGAACAATTCTTAGGTTGCGGGACCAATCCACAAAATTTGTGCCATTCAGTTTTTCCTTATCAAGTATCGAACGTAATGCAAAACTGGATGTAGGTATAGCAGTTGGTGCCATGATCTACAACATAAAATATGCAAAACTGAGACATATGTTCAAGTAACTTTTATTAAACAATTTAATAAAGATACTCCCATTGAATACCATATCCCTCTTATGACATTTAGTGATTCAAGACCCACAATCAGTTAATCTACTAGTGAGCTTTGGCATCACTACTAGAAGATTAGTGAATTTGGTAAGCAATCCGTTGCTAATCATATATCTATATGACTCTTGTTGTTAGCAGCATCTCTATGCTCCGGCCCCTAACCCTATAGTCGCAAGACCATCTACTGCTCCTTCTCCAAGTAAGTTATTTTCGCTTAAGTTGGGGGGCTAGATGATGAGGATATAACAATCCTCATTTTATTATATATCTATAATTCATATTATGGATAATAATTACGTCATGTAACTCTTGAGTATACCCCTTAATAGCCATAAGGGAGAAGCTGAAGGTCGTAAGTTCTTCTACAACCACCTAGTAGTCGTAAGTCCTCTTACGACTACCCTATAGTTGTAAGTCCTTCTACGACTATCACATGATCATAAGTTCTTCTACGATCAGTCTGTGGTCGTAAGATCTTCTACGACTGCCACCTAGTTGTAAGCTCTTCTATGACCAGACCCTAATCGACAGGGCTTACAGACATGTGGGTCTAGTCGATCAGGGAATCTTCCGCACCATATTCAAAATATGGGCAGTAAATTACGTAATTATTCTCTGGAATAATGGCACGATTTTAACTCCTTTGTTATGGTGATAACTGCCTGGTAGCATGGTAACGTTACTACTTCCATAATAACCTTCAGTAACGGCTCAATAATCTGGGACATTAAGGCAGTCTTTACACTAGAGGCGCAACGGTACACCTTGAAGATTGTATAAAAGGCAGAATCATCAGGACAATCGGGGCGATCCAGAGATCATCAGAAGCACAACACTCTAGTCTTTGGTTCCATCTTGTAATTCAGCATACTCAATACATACACACAGGAGTAGGGTTGTTATTCTCCTAGGAGAAGGCCCGAACCTGTATAAAAATCCCCGTGTCTCCATCTCTGTGTGATTTTGAGCTTAGAGGAACCCCCGAATCAAACAATCTTTACGTATGTTCGGTCCTAAAACACCGACAGTTGGCGCCGACCGTGGGGTGCTTTGAGTCATCAGCTTTCCTTTGTCTTTCCAATTCTCATGCTCTCATGGCAGGAGAGTGGAACGAGGAGAACTGGTTCGACTTGGCCGATTACGCAGATATCGACATGGATGCCGGTTTCGACTACGAGCTGAGTGATGCATCATCCGATGGTGATGTCGCCCCCGGAGATCTTTCTCCAGGAGACTTTACCACCAACGGTGTTGAGGAGGGATCCTTATCCCCCACAACAATACGTCCAGACGGGGAACCAGCTTCCTTAGAGGGCAAGGGTCAATCTGACCACAATGAGGGCTGTCCCAAGGCAGACTCAGGGCATAGCGAGAGTTCCCTCTCCAAATGTTCAAGGCCACTTGAGACAGTCTGACCTGGCGCGACAACTCCTGGAAGTCATAATTCCAGATCTTCATCAGCACTTGGTGGTTCTTTCCCTCCGGTTAGCTCAGCCAAGGATGCGTTTGAACATGCTCTTCCTGCGAGTTCGACCATCCCAACACAGGGCTCACTTGTGGACGAAGACGGCTATAACCAGGAATTCCCCTTCTTAGAAGGGTTTGCTCCAAGTCGTCAGATGGTGTTATTCGACGACTCCTCAAGCGAGAAGGCCTCTAACGCAAGTGGAGATCTTCAGCGGGAGGTCTTCATCCTGCCCTCAGGTAGCAATAACTCTCCTAGAGACAGGGTTGAGAACGCTCCCCGAAGATCACACCATACGACCGCTCGTAGAAATAACAAGGACACCTCCGGCAATGAACAGAGTCAATACTCTGATGAGCGTGTGGGAAATTCTCGAGATCATCACACTTCACTAAGGCAAGCTCAAGGATCAGGTATGGATGATTCTGAAACAATCTAATGAAAACGAGTTGCGGTTCAGAGAAAATTACCTGGGCACACCCAATACCAGTCGGAAGAAGCTCAGGAACTTCAGCATATCAACGATCTGCTCAAGAACCCATCTCGAGAACTTGCCCGAAAGACTGCTACGACCTCTTCACCAAGAGATCGCACGAAGGTTGCGGAGCACGATGAGCAAGCTCGAACGACTCCGCCGACATCATGCTGGGAGTCGTGGCAGTACGACTTCGTCAGCTTCCAGTCGTTCGAATAACTAACCGCATGGGGGTTGCCGCAAGTTGAATCGTTCCCCAAACCGGAAAAGAGTTCCTCGAATGCTTGATGATCATAAAGCTCCTAGGAGAGGTGATCATTCACCACTCTGACCGAGAAATCTACAACAGTGGACAGAGTATGAGGAGTATTACCCTCGTAGGATCGAAACTTACCATAAGTCAGATTCACCTGTTGCTGGGTATCGTCGAGTCCGATCACCTGGCGATGTCAACCCTTCTTTTCTACAAAGGAGGTGTTACAACGTAATTACCGGATGTTAGGCATTCTCGCCTTCCGAGCAGTTCACTGGCCGCCGTGGTTTAGACCAGGGAACATGGAGAAATTTGATGGGTCTCAAAATCCCATCGAATTCCTTCAGATTTATACAACCGCTGTCCGAGCAACAGCAGGAGGAGAGCACGTTATGACGAATTACCTTCTGACCTTGCTCGAAGGGTCTGCTCGATCGTGGTTGTTAAACCAACTAGTTGAGTCAATCTACTCGTTGCAACAGCTCTACGATCTATTGCTGGCCAATTTCCAAGGCACCTACCACTGCTCCGAAAAGGAGGACGACCTACACAGGATACGACAAAATGATCACAAAACACTACGCCAATTCATCAGGCGTTTCAGTCAAGTTCGCAATTCGATTCCTGAGGTTTCTGACTCATCTGTTATCAGAGCCTTCAAGCAGGGAGTCCGCAGCAGAAGGATCATGGAGGACATCGCTTTGAACCCTCCTGCTACTGTCGCCGAACTCTTTAAGATGGCTGATCAGTACGCTACTGCTGATGAAGCAGTCGAGTGGACCACAATCATCGATCGAGATGACCAGCACCCTCAGGAGGCTGGCGAAGGTGGCAAGAAGAAGGATAAGAAGGTGACAAGAAATTTGCTCTTGTGTGCTTTCTTGGTTCTTGGTGACTGTTATAAGTTAATCTCCCTTAGTTTCCCTCTTCCATCTTGTCTAAAGTCTTCAAGCTCTGGCAGATGGTGAACACTCGTGGATCTGGCAGTGGGAGTGCAAGTGGACAGGGCAATGAAAACGAAGATCATCAAAACAACCCAATTCCACCACCACCCCAAGCAGATGCACCTGATTGGAGACAAATGATGGCCAATCAGTCTCACTTGATTGACCTGCTAGCTCAGTCACTTAACAACAACAAAGCAGCAGCACCACCACCACCCCCACCTGCGCAAAGATTGACCATGGCAGAGTTCATGCGCATGCGCCCACCGACATTCTCTAGCAGCACAGAGCCGATGGATGCCGATGATTGGATCCGTGCTATCGGAAAGAAGCTGGATATTACTCAGTGTACTGACCGTGAGAGAGTCCTGTTTGCCTCTCACCAGCTTATTGGTCCCGCATCGGAATGGTGGGATAACTTCAACATCTCCCATGCTGATGCGCAGACTATCACTTGGGAGGAGTTTGTGCGGGATTTCCGCCATGCACATATCCCCGTGGGGATAATGACATTAAAGAAGAAAGAGTTCCACTCGCTCCGACAAGGCAACCGCTCAGTGGGAGAGTACCTACATAGGTTCAACCAACTTGCTCGCTACGCCCCAGCAGACGTGGCTAGAGATGAAGAAAGGCAGGAAAGGTTCATGGAAGGTCTAAATGATGAGATCTCCATCCAGCTGGTCTCCCAAGACTACACTGACTTTCAACAGTTAGTGAATAAAGCTTTCTGCCAGGAGGCCAAACACTAGGAGATGGAGAACCGCAAGCGAAGGATGGTCGCTCAGAGGTTCAACTCTGGAGGGCAACCCAAACCTCGCTTTG
Source organism: Phyllostachys edulis (assembly GCA_036346405.1). Lineage (NCBI taxonomy): Eukaryota > Viridiplantae > Streptophyta > Magnoliopsida > Poales > Poaceae > Phyllostachys > Phyllostachys edulis. The sequence continues at coordinate 71,001,876 of CM070550.1, forward strand.
CGCAACCTCAGCCACCTCAGCGTGGAAGATTCCAGTCTTCTACACCCAGAGCTCTAGCACCCAGACAAATACCTAACACTTTCGGCTTCGCAAAGAATGCGCTGGAGGCCGCCAAAGAAAAGAACCCAACTAAATCAACAATAGGAGTGACATGTTTCCATTGCAACGAGACTGGGCATTATGCCAACAAATGCCCGAAGAGACAGCAGTCTGCGACACCAGCTAGGCTAGCATCAGGAGTTCCAGCCACTGGCGGCACCCCAAAGCCGACGGTCCAGTTCACAAAGGGACGTGTGAACCACGTCACTATAGAGGAAGCTCAGGCAGCACCAGATGTCGTCCTTGGTACGTTTCTTGTTATTTCGATACCAGCATTAGTTCTATTTGATTCCGGAGCTTCGCATTCCTTTGTATCCAATAAGTTTGTGGGCAAATATGGGTTACATATCTCTCCCTTAGTCAACCCTATGATAATCCATTCCCCGGGTTCAGAAATGAGAACCAGTTCTCTATGCCTGAATCTTACCCTTGAGATATCCGGAGTTTCCTTCTTGGCAGACTTGATAGTCTTGCATTCTCAAGGTCTGGATGTAATTCTTGGAATGGACTGGCTAGCCAAGAATCAAGGACGGATAGATTGTGCCAATAGGTCTATCACTCCCACCAATGAGCAAGGAGTCACAGTTGAATTCAAGCCCAAGACTTGTACCGGAGGAAGTTCTATCCTGACCAACTTGAAGGAGTTAAAGCTTGAAGATATACTAGTGGTGCAAGAATTCTCGGATGTTTTTCCTGATGATTTACCCGGCATGCCACCGGATAGAGACATTATGTTCCTAATTGATCTAGTTCCAGGGACAACCCCAATATCAAAGAGACCCTACCGGGTGCCAGCTAATGAATTGGCAGAATTGAAGAAACAGATTGAAGAATTGCAGAACAAGTGTTATATCCGACCAAGCTCATCACCTTGGGGAGCACCGGTTTTGTTTGTCAAGAAAAAGGACAATAGCATGAGGATGTGTGTAGATTACAGATCACTCAATGAGGTGACGATCAAGAACAAGTACCCATTACCCAGGATTGATGACCTGTTTGATCAGCTAAAGGGAGCAAGCATCTTCTCAAAGATCGATCTACGATCCGGCTATTACCAACTGAAGATCAAGCCAAAAGATATCCTAAAGACTGCTTTCACAACCAGATATGGACTGTATGAATTTACAGTAATGTCTTTTGGTTTGACGAACGCCCCTGCTTACTTCATGAATATGATGAACAAAGTGTTCATGGAATTCTTGGATAAGTTTGTGGTTGTTTTCATCGATGACATTCTCATCTATTCAAAGGATGAAGAAGAGCATGAGAAGCACCTCAGAATAATTCTGGAGAAACTCAGAGAGCACCAGCTTTATGCCAAATTCAGCAAGAGCGAATTCTGGCTAAGGCAAGTGGCATTTCTTGGACATATTGTGTCAGTAGGAGGAGTGGCAGTAGACCTAACCAAAGTTGAAGCCGTAATGGATTGGAAGCAGCCCAAGTCTGTTACAGAAGTGAGAAGTTTTCTCGGCCTAGCCGGTTATTACCGCAAATTCATCGAAGATTTCTCCAAGACTGCAAGACCCATGACTCAACTTCTGAAGAAAGAGAAGAAATTTGATTGGACAGATGCCTGCGAGAAGAGTTTCCAAGAACTGAAGAAGAGATTAATTTCTGCACCAGTGCTAGTATTACCAGATATCCATAAAGACTTTGAGATTTTCTGTGACGCATCTCGTCAAGGTCTTGGATGTGTTTTGATGTAGGAAGGCAAAGTCGTGGCTTATGCATCCCGTCAGTTGAGGCCACATGAAGGAAATTACCTGACTCATGATCTTGAGTTAGCAGCAATTGCTTTGAAAATCTGGCGGCATTATCTCATTGATAACCGCTGTGAGATTTTCACGGATCATAAGAATCTAAACTACATCTTCACCCAGTCAGAACTCAACCTCCGACAGAGAAGATGGTTAGAGTTGAGAAATGATTACGACCTTGGAATCCATTATCATCCGGGCAAAGCAAATGTGGTAGCAGATGCCCTGAGCAGAAAGGCGTATTGCAACACCATCTTGGTTCAGAAGAATCAGCCAGAATTGTATGAAGAACTGAAACACCTGAACCTAGAGATTATCAATCAAGGATGTGTCAATGCTTTGGAAGTTCAACCCACTCTTCAGAGTCAGATAAGAGAAAAGAGTCAGAAGATGAAGACGTCAAAGAAATCAAGAAGAATATTAGAAGAGGCAAAGCCCTAGGATTCTCCGAAGATGAGCAAGGAACAGTATGGTTTGGAAATCGCATCTGTGTACCTGATCAGCAGGAATTAAAGCAATCGATTCTGAAAGAAGCTCATGAGTCGCCTTATTCTATCCATCCCAGAAGTACCAAGATGTACCAAGATCTGAAGGAGAAATATTGGTGGGTCAGTATGAAGCGAGAAATCGCTGAGTTTGTCGCCCGTTGTGATGTATGTCAGCGAGTCAAGGCAGAACACCAAAGACCCGTTGGTTTGTTACAACCATTACCAATTCCCGAGTGGAAGTGGGAAGAAATTGGTATGGACTTCATAACCGGACTTCCTAGGACCCAATCAGGATGTGATTCCATTTAGGTGATAATTGACCGGTTGACTAAAGTAGCTCACTTTATTCCAGTTAAGACTACATACAGAAGTAGTATGTTAGTAGAGTTGTATATGGCAAAGATTGTATGTTTGCATGGTGTTCCAAAGAAGATAGTGTCAGATAGAGGTTCACAGTTCACATCAAGGTTTTGGAACAGTCTACATGAAGCGTTGGGAACAAGACTGAATTTTAGTACTGCTTATCATCCCCAAACAGATGGCCAGACGGAACATGTCAACCAAGTTCTTGAAGACATGCTTCGAGCCTGCGCCATAGATTATGGAAAAAGATGGGACAAGAATTTGCCCTATGTAGAATTCTCGTACAACAATAATTACCAAGCCAGTTTACAGATGTCTCCATTCGAAGCGTTGCACGGCAAGAAGTGCAGAACTCCGCTCCTTTGGGATCAAGTAGGAGAGCATCAATTCTTTGGACCGGAGTTAATCAAAGAAGCTGAAAGCAAGGTTAAAACAATAAAGGAACGTCTGAAAGTGGCTCAATCCTGGCAGAAGAGTTATGCTGACAACCGTCGAAGAGAATTGACCTTTGAAATAGGAGATTTTGTTTATCTCCGAGTCACTCCACTCAGAGGAGTAAGAAGGTTTCGTACCAAAGGAAAACTTGCACCCAGATTTGTGGGCCCTTACAAGATTTTGGCAAAGAGAGGTGAAGTCGCTTATCAGTTAGAGCTGCCAACCGCCTTGTCTGTAGTGCACAACGTCTTCCATGTTTCATAGTTAAAAAATGCCTTCGAGTGCCAGAAGATCAGACCCTTCTGGAGAGCATTGATCTTCAAGCGGATCTCACTTATGTGGAGCAACCAATCAAGATTTTGGACATCGCAGAGCGTGTTACCAGAAGCAAGATCATCTGTTCATATAAAGTCCAGTGGAGCCATCATCCAGAAAGTGAAGCTACTTGGGAGCTAGAGGAGGAACTTAAAGCGGAATATCCCCACCTCTTTACTGGCCAAGTCTGAATCTCGGGGTCGACATTCCCTTTAAGGGGGGTAGGTTTGTAACATCTCAAATTTTCCTTTTTGGCAAATTTGAAATTTAAATTAATTACCTTGGATTTCTAGACTTTTTAAAAGTTTTTCCTAATTATCTTAAAGCCAAAACAAATTTATTTGCAAAAACTATTACCAAGTTTATGTTGGAATTATTTTATTTAAGTCCAAAATGTCTTTAAGAATTTTTGTGAATTTTCTTATAATTTCTGGATTTTATTTGTTATTTTCTAAAACTTAATTGAATTATCAGGATTAAATAAATTGGTAAATCAATTAAAATCCTCAGCATAGTGTTTGGGCCGAAACTCAGCCGGCCCAAACCACCTTCTCACGCACACGGCCCGCTCGCCCACGCATCATCCGATCCAGCCGTCAGAACATCTTTGAACGGCCAGATTTCATTGAGCCCTTCAAACGTTATAACGCCCGATCAATTCCAACTGTTGGATCGCGATCAAACGGTCAAAAGACCACCCGTTACTTTATTGTTTCTTTTTCTCACGTTGACCGGTGGGATCGTCACTACAGTGGCTTCATCTTCGCCTCTTCTCCTACCTCGCGACGCCGCCATGGCCGTTCCTTCGCTGAGCTCTTTATACGCGCCCATTACTCCATCTGATCGTGCGCACTTGAGACCATTACACTCCACTATCGCCAACGCACTCACAGTGCCCGTTTCCCTCTCCTTAAACCCTCTTAATCTCTCTTAACCTCGCCGCCGCGCCGGCACGAAACGACCGCGCACGTCCTCGCCGCTTCGGTGCCTTCCGAGCACTATAAAAGGGGGCATAACGTTCGCAGCCACCCCTTCAGCATTTTCCCTCAACTCCTAGGCCTTCTAACCCTCTTTAGCCACCGGAATCGAAGCTCGAAGTCGGCGGAGCCCGAGGCGATCCGCCGCCAAATTCGCCGCCATTGTCGACGCTCCACCGCCCCCGACCACACCATCGTGATCGCCATTACGTGGGCCACCCGGTGCGCGCATCCAATCGTCTCGAAGACCTCCGGAGCAACCTCGCCGCCGTGAGCCGAACTTCACCGCCGCTTTTCACCTCGCCGCCGTCAACTCCTTCACGCCGCATCATCGAAACTCTGCGCATTAGGTTCACTATCGCATCCTCTTGCCCCTCGTACCACTCATTCACGTCGCCGTGGCGCAGAGCGCCGGCGCCCATTGGGGCCCGAGCGCCGCCGTCGCCGGAGCCTACGTGGCAACCACGTAGACGCCATGTCACTGCCACACCAGCAACCCATCTGACGTGGAGCCCACATGGTGCCACGTCATCTCGTGCGCAGCGCACACACCCCCCCTCGTTTACTGTTTTATCCACCGAGTTCACCGTAGACCTTTGACCAGTCATGGACTCAGTCCATTGACCGTGGGCCCACATGTCATAGACTGTTGAGTGGCTACTGTGCAGTGCTGATGCAATAATTAGAATATCCTTTAGAAAAATAATTCGGGAAATTCATTTAATTGCAAAATTAGGTTTAAAACTTCTAAAATTCATATCTTTTGCATCCAAACTCCAAATTGGGTGATTCAAATTTCTAAAATTTTCTAAAATCATAATCTAGCTATCTAAACTAAAATTATTTAATTTGGAGTTCATTTTGAATTTTATTTGAATTTAGCTTATTTTCACTTTTAGATTTCGACGAGTCCGAAGAACCAGAATTAATCAACGACCAGACTTTTGAGCAAGGCAAGTTACATTCTTGATCATATTTGAATCCCAGTATTTAAAATTATTTAAATTCTATTTTTAAATTATGTATTGCATGCTTATTTAAATTCAGTTATTTAAATACCTGTTTTTTTTAAATCTTTAGATATTCCTATAATCCTTTGTATGACCAATTTTGGTATTGAACTACACATCTTGACACCATAGATAAAACCTGGTTGATATATTAGTATGAACTAGGATCATTTGAAAAAAATTTATGCTTAGCCATGCTTAGACCCAAAAATATTTGATTTGGGGAATTTCAGCCAAAAATCAAATGTTGTTTAAAAATATATGGCATTGGTTTGTCATGGAAGATTTTTGCAATTGATTTTGAAAAGCAAAAGGAAAAATTGGTTTGTACTTAGGCGAAATGGATGGTTGGTGGGTGCAGGTTTATGCACGGGTTCAACCTGGTCAGGGTTTGAGGCCCAGGGTTTTTATTGGAAGTCGCCCAAGTCAATTAAGGACCGGCCTGAGAGCCGCTTTTGCTAAAATCCACCGTACAATGCTCTACTATCATTTGTGTCATGTTGATGTGTGGGTGCTGGTTAGACAGTTTTCCCACCTGGCGCAAGAGCAGGCTTCCGGAGGATGGATAGTCCAATGGAAGTGAAACCTTAGCGGGCACGAATACTTTAGGGTAGAGCATTGTAATAGCCTTGTGATAATTGCTTTGTCGCACGCCTAAGGAAGCGTGTATTGGCCGACATCAAAAGCAAATTGTCTCTTGTGGGTAAAGCTGTACAACCTCTGCAGAGTGTAAACCTATTCGAATAGCCGTGTCCACGGTTATGGACATGTTTAGCATTTGCCACTCAAAGTTAGACTTTGGTTTTGATTTCAAATGGATTTGACACATGGTTTATCAAATTGGGAATTTGGGTGGTTAGCCTTGTGATAGGAGGGTATTCATCACCATATTTCACATGGAGGTTATCCAACTATAAAACTGGAGTTTATAAAATGAATTTTAGATATAGATTAACTGCTTTGGAACTTAGTATAAATATTTGAAAGAAACATGGCATTATGCAAAATGAACCCTATAAGCCTTCCTTTGAAATATCCTTTATGCATGCATTAAATCTGTTACTTGACGGGTGTAACTTGCGAGCACGGTAGTAGTGCTCACCCTTGCTTATTGCAAAAAATCTCAGAGGAGGAGTACTTCGTGGACGAGGAGGACTTGGATGGCTAGGCTGTGCCCCCAGACGATTGCCTGTGGTGTATCATTTGGTCTACTACTATCATTTGCTTTCCGCTGAAATTTTCTTTAGGCCAAGTGCCCTTTTGTAATAAATACTCTGATATTATCAATAAAATGCGTGATTTGGACTTGTTACCATATTTGTGAACTGTGTACACTAGCTGTTCCTGGACTAGTGTTGTATGCACAGAGAATCGGGGATCCGTTAATCCCGGGTTCGACAAACGTGAGGTAAACTCCATTGACCCTCCTCTTGTCAATAAGTTGCCGAAGTGATCGAAAGTTACCATCTCCTTCGAGAAGGCTGACTGCCCGATCCCTTCGACTCGACCAGGTCAATTTTCAGTCATGGTCGAACCCACCATCAACAATTGTCGAGTAAATCGAGTGTTGATTGATGGTGATAGTTCGTTGAACATTTTGTTTACAAACACCCTGGACGAAATGCAAGTCCCCAGGACCAAGGTAAGACCAGTAAGATATTTATTTCATGGTATTATACTGGGGTCTTCGGCCAAACCCATTGGTCAAGTTTCTCTTCCTTTAACATTTGGTTCACCAAGTAATTTCAGGACGGAGAAGATCTCCTTTGATGTGGTCGATTTCGATACGGCATATAACGCCATACTTGGACGACCAGATTTGGCAAAATTCTTAATGGCAACTCATTATGGGTATCAATGTCTTAAGATGCCAGGTCCCAAAAGAGTAATCACAATTTATTGTGATAAGAAGATGGCGCATACGTGTGACTGTCGATCCCTCGAGATAGTGGGTCAGATACCAACTCGGGAAGAAAAAGGGCAGCCTTCGACCAAGCACTCAAAGACTGTTCCCCTTAAAAGCTAGTATTTCCCTTGAATTAAAGAAAGTACCAGTGGTGTGCGAGTATCCAGATGTGTTCCTTGCAGAACATCTAGGCATGCCCCCTGATAGAGAGGTTGAGTTCGTCATTGAACTTGCACCTGGTACTGCGCCAATTTCAAAACGGTCATACCGAATGCCTCCAAATGAGTTGGTTGAATTAAAGAAGCAACTCAATGAACTCCAAGATAAAGGATTTTTTTTCGGCCGAGCTCCTCACCTTGGGGGTGCCCGGCCATCTTTGTCAAGAAGAAGGACAAGAGTTTGCAGATGTGTGTGGACTACCGTCCGTTGAATGAAGTCACCGTCAAGAACAAGTATCCGCTCCGCGGATTGAGATTTGTTCGATCAATTGAATGGAGCCCAAGTGTTCTCCAAGATTGATTTACGATTGGGCTATCATCAGATCAGGGTTAGAGCTGAAGACATACCAAAGACTGCATTCTCTACTCGCTACGGTTTGTATGAGTATACCGTTATGTCCTTTGGCTTAACCAATGCTCCGGCTTACTTCATGAACCTTATGAATTCGGTTTCATGGAGTATTTGGATCATTTTGTCATGGTATTTATTGACGACATCCTTATCTACTCCCAGTCTGATGAAGAACATGAGCGTCATTTACGACTTGTGTTAGAAAAGCTTCGTCAACATCAACTTTATGCCAAGTTCAGTAAATGCGAGTTCTGGCTTCATGAAGTTAGTTTCTTGGGTCATGTTCTATCCAAAGGTGGCATCGCTATTGATCCAAGAAAAGTTCAAGATGTCCTTGATTGGAAACAACCCAAGAGCGTCACCGACATTTGTGGTTTTCTTGGACTTGCGGGGTATTACCGCAGATTCATCCAGGATTTCTCAAAAATCGCGAGTCCATTGACCCAGCTTCGGGAGAAAGAAAAGAAGTTCGAATGATTAGCGGAGTGTGAGCATAGCTTTCAGATCTTAAAAGAATGTCTGACTAAAGCTCCAGTGCTCATCCTACCTGATATTCACAAGAGCTTTGATATTTACTGCGATGCATCTCGCCATGGGCTCGGTTGTGTGCTCATGCAAGAGGGCCACTATGTGGCACATGCATCGAGGCAATTGAGACCTCATAAAGTGAATTATCCCACGTATGACTTGGAACTCGTAGCCGTAGTTCATGCTTTGTAGATCTAGCAGCATTACCTCATCGGTAATCGTTGCGAGATCTACACCGACCATAACAGTCTCAAATATATCTTCACCCAAGCCAATCTGAACTTGAGACAAAGAAGATGGCTCGAGTTGATCAAGGATTATGATTAAGGACTCCATTATCATCCAAGGAAAGCCAATGTGGTAGCCGATGCCTTGAGCAGAAAATTCTCAATGCAACTATTTATCGGTAACTCCCATTTCAGTAAGCTGGTGTGTTGCACTGCAACGTCTGCACCTGGAGGTAATTGAAGAAGGTTCTCTTGCTGCCTTTAGTGTGAATTTTACACTTGAGGACCAGATCAAAGAGGCCCAGAAGACTGACTTGGAAGTAGCACAGATTAGGGAGAAATTAAAGCAAGGTGAAGCCAAATGTTTCACCGAGGATGCATAGGGCACCATATGGTTCGGAAACCGTTTGGTGGTGCCTCATGACTGTGACTTGAGAGAGTTGATTCTCAAGGAAGCTCACAGCTCTCAATTCTCCATTCACCCCGGAAGTACCAAGATGTATCAAGACCTGAAAAAGAGGTTATGGTGGAGTCATATGAAGCGACAAATCGCACAATATGTTGCTGAGTGTGACGTATGCCAGAGAGTCAAGACTGAACATTTAAGACCAGCGGGTACTCTCCAACCTTTGCCCATTCCAAATTGGAAGTGGGAGGAAATCAATATGAACTTCATCACTGGACTTCCAAGGACTCAATCTGGATCGGATTCCATATGGGTGATTGTCGATCATTTGACAAAGGTCGCCCATTCCATCCCTATCAAGACTACCTACCCTGGGGACAAGCCAGCTGAGCTTTATATCATAAGGGTCGTCTATCTCCATGGTGTGCCTAAGGTAATAGTTTCCAATAGAGGTCCTCAGTTCACCTCTCATTTTTGGAAATGCTTGCATAAAGCAATGGGGACCAACCTATCTTTCAGTTCCGCTTATCACCCTCAACCGGATGGACAAACTGAGAGAGTAAACTAAGTTTTGGAAGACCTTCTCCAAGCTTGTGTGTTGTCCTATAGCAAGAACTGGGAAAAATGCTTACCATTTGCAGAGTTCTCCTACAACAACAGCTTCCAATCGAGATTTCAGATGTCGCCCTTCGAGGCATTGTACGGCAGAGCTTGTAGGACACCTTTGAATTGGTTCGAAGCTGGGGAGAGACCATTTTATGGTCCAACCTTGGTGGAGGATGCCGAAGAGCAAGTTTGTATCATCTGTGAGTGACTCCGGACGGCGCAATCTCGTCAGAAGTCGTATGCCGACCGTCGTCGTCGCGAGTTGAGCTTTGAGGTGAATGATCACGTCTATCTTAAAGTCTCTCCAATGAGAGGAATGTGTCATTTCCAAGTAAAAGGCAAGTTGGCACCTTGCTACATCGGACCATTCCGAGTTATAGCGAATTTGGGATCGGTGTCCTATCCATTGGAGTCGCCACCATCATCTTCAGATGTGCATGGTGTGTTCCATGTCTCACAACTGAGGAAGTGCTTTGGAATCAAGAAAAGTAAGGTTAAACAAATCAATAGAAAATAAAATGTAACAACCACTCTTTGTAACCTTGTAAGATATCTTAGCACTATCTTTAAGGAAATCAAAACAACAGATGTTGTATTTCCTGATAGTATCTTTCAATTCCATCTCCCGACCTACCCAGATCTCGGGGACGAGATCTTTTGTAAGGGGGGAGGTTTTTCACATCCCCAAGTTTATTAACAATAATTAATATGCATCTCGTAAGCAAGCATCATTGTTTTCAAGAATTACTTTAGACATTGCACTTGGAAAATCTTGTGCAAGTCTTAAACCTACATTTAAAGAAGTGAACTCCAAAAGAAAAACTGAAAGTAATGCTACTGAAGTTCCTCTGGAAATAATTTATACAAATACTACATTAATTATCAAGAATTAAAATAATTTTTCCCAAATTTTTGGAAAGGTTGAATCCTCAGAAAAATTCAAACTCAATCCAATAACCTATTTCGGTTGTGGATTTAACCTGCGCAAAATATGACATAAATAGAGAGGTTTTAAATTTTATCTGGGTGCTAGGTCGTCCCAGGAACACCTCTGAATTATTTCATATTGTTAGGAATTTTATTCCTATTTTTTAACCTCTGGTCAAAGTTGAGGAATTAGTTTCTAATCCCAGTCAAACCTAACCTCAACTCAGTCTAATACTATTCCTCAGGTTCGTTTCTGACTCAGCGAACTAATTTGGCCAAACCAACTAAGCGCACCTTGTGCGAGCTGTCTGATGAATTTTCAACGGTCCAGATCAGCGGGCCATTCGGACGGTCCGAACGGCCCAACTAATCTCAACCGTCCTTTCGAGATCGTGTGGCTCTCGTGGATGGTCCGATCGGATAGTCCGAACAGCCCATCAAATCCACGCCGTTCATTTGTGATCGAGCGTTTCCAATCAAAACCAAGTAGCACACTGGCGCGCTAGACCCTAGCTCGCCTTGTTCCGGATCGTTTGTGCCTCCGACCGCCTGGACCCTCTTGTCGGAGGCGTCTTCTCCAGTGTGCTGCCATGCTCAGAGCGTAAGCGCCACGTGCCGCGCAAGGCCTGCTGCATGTCGTCACCGCCGTGAGCCACCGCCCTTGAAAACCAATCATGGAGCTCTGTTGGTTAACACCGCCTCCATTCTGTTTATTCTCTGAGCTTAAGTAAGCTCCAAACCCTAGCATTTTCCTCACTTTTCCTCTCGATGGCTGAGGAAAAGGAAGATCTCTCATTTGCATCGCTAGGGTAAGCTTCCACCAGGTGGTACCATTAGATTCTATGTTCAATCCCTTGTCCATTTTTGCTAATACAAGCTTCCAATGTTGCTTGTAGCTTCTGGACCATCCTTGTGCTCTTTGAAGCTCTAAAGTGCGCACCTGAGAGCATCACCTTTCCATTTTCATCTTTGTTAAGGTTCTTGATAAATCTTTCACATCATCTTCTGCCATTTAACTTGACATTGAAAACCCCTAAACCTATTGGGGCAATGCATGGCAGGATTTCGCGAATTAAAGGATTGGACTTTATCAACCGAGGAACACCTCTTTTCATCTCCCACCCGATTTGGTAAGGCTTTGTCCAATTCCTTTCGTATTTATGTTATGACTAACATCCTTGAGCCATCCTAACCTTTCACTTCACTTCTTGTTGCTCAAGGTTTTCTATCATCAAGTGGACCGTGCCGCCACCATCATCTTCTCCGACACCGTTGCGGTTTCAACTCTTTCCAAGCCTTCCCTGAGCTTTCATTTAGATCAGGTCACCTCTTCTTAGTCCTTAGAGGCTTGGGCACCCACTTATCAGAACCGCTGCAGAGCTTTATCGCTTTTTGCATGTTTGCCGTGTTGCACACCGTTGCTCTCCTCCGGCTCGCCGCCGGTACAGGCCAGCACCGCCATTGAGAACATCACTAACGGGTGCGCAACACTATTGTGCAAGTATCCATGCCTTTAGCTCACGCCGTCGTGAAGCATAATGCCAGCGAGCCACCAGTGAAACGCGCAGGACAAAATCCCGTTGTCGTACATGGGCAAACGCTATAGCGTGATGATTAGCAATTAATGGTTGTCTTAGCCGTGCTAATTAGTCACTTACATGCGGGCCCCCTTTTGTACAGAAACTCAACGAGTTAAGTGGATTGCCACTGAGACTGTCATGTGGGCCCAAAACCAATTGAGCCTCATGCCTTTGTGCATAGCCAGCCCAAACCCAACTAGAACCTTTGTGGACCGTCCGATTTAAAAGTGACGGTCCAGATCTATTGGGCCGTTCGGACCGTCCGAACGCGCCACGAATCTGGACCGTCCGATGCGAAATGGATGATCAGGATCAATTGGGCTGTTCAGACCATCCGAACGCACCACGATTGTGGATCGTTGGATCTTAATCCAATGGCTCACAAGCATGATCCGATCGTCACTCTCGCGTGCCCGCGTCGCTTTGTTTCACTGACAAGGCAGGCCCACTGGTCAGCGCGTGTTTGAATCGGCAAACCCTTTAAGGATTGGTGCTATGCAGGGTCCCACTGGCAGAGACTGAGGCTAGCACCGCCCCCGATAAGAAAAGGAATAGATACTTTAGAAAATCCTAAACGTATTAATCTGCACACTAAAAATGTGAATAATTTCAAAAATACATAACTCCAAAATGGATGAAACCAATTCTGATAATTTTAATTATTGATGAAATTTATTATGAAATTGGTTCCAACCATTTCTCGATAGCAAAAATTATTATTTTGGAAAATGATCCTTAAACCTATTATTTTTACAATAGGAAAAGACTGATAACTTTAAAAATACATAACTAATTCATGACAACTCCAAATGAATTAAACCCAAATGTTTTGAACTTATAAAAATATTCCCTAATTATCTATATAATCCTTGTATTCCCAACTGTTCTGCAAATTTTGGCTAAATAATTAATTTGCATGAACTTGATCGTATTGAAATCTGTTTTTCAAACAGACATAACTCTCACACACTAACTCCAACTGGAACAAATCTTTCACCTGTTCCCATGGAAAATCATAACCTAGCCACTGTAGAAGAATCATGCATTTTTGAGCATTTGGATTTTTGAAGTATTTCTCGGTGTTTATCGATATCGTCATTTCTCTAGATTCCAGAGAAATCGATATCGACACCTACGCTACTGAGAGTGGGCAGCTAAGCTACCAACAAGGCAAGCATCATTTGAACTTTCTTTTGCATCATATTTTATCCCAATTTTGTTAAGTTAGTGCAATGATAATTGCTTGCATGCTTGTTTTTACTATGTCGCTATTTTTGTGATGTGTAGAATAGTTATATCCTATTCTATGAGGTTATCCTTGAATTATTCCAGCACCACATGCTTAAGTTAGGATGTGTGAATTATATTATTTGAGTTTGCTTAGCCATGCAAGTCTAGAACGGTAGTTTGATTGTTGGGATTAACCCGACAATTTTGGGAAACATACACTTTCTTATATTCTTTTGTTTCATATCTTTGTATCTGTTATTTAAGTTAAATTTTGTTATTCTAAATGAATTTTGGGTCTGGACAAGTGTTGTCTAGTGAGGATGCCTTCGTGCACGATTTGGGTATGTGGATGTCTTATCCGGATCATTAAGGACCGAACTTTGGTAACGTCGTTGATTCAAGTACATTCGTAATACCACATGCGGGATATGGGTGTTGTATGGTTAAGTAGGGGGAAGGTTTTGTTGTGTTTAGTCTCATGGTGGTGTAAGGACATAGCGACCGTGAAATCCTATGTTCCTTAGGAGCCGAGGTAATTTTTCTATAGTGTGCAGGTGAGCACCAATTTAATCTTTACATTACCTCGGTATTTCCAATACAACTTGTGAGCCCCCTAGCAAGTGCTATCAGACACTTGTACGAGGTACAGAAACATCTCACATGGGGGACTTAGCTCAATAGGATTTTCTTGCTAAAAACGACTGTATCTCGATTCTCCCCGGCCGGTATACCAAAGGAAGTGTGCTATTTTCGAAGGCATCTGGAGGCTTACGGGCTAATCGAGTCATGTGGGTAAAGTAGTATACCTCTGCAGAGATAAAACTATTCGAATAGCCATGTCCACGGTTATGGACAACCGCTTGAGTTCGGGAGTTACTATTGTTAGACTGTGTATTTAAAATGTGGGAACTTTTGGTTTAGCATGAATGGATGTTCGTGCAATTTGTTGTATCAAAGTGGGCAGCCACTTTGCTGTTGTTTGTTTATTTTGGTATTCAATTTATCACTTATTCACAAGCCTTACTTCTACTTCAAATATGTTTACAAAACGGCAATTGAAAAACTAGTATGTGTAGGTTGTTAAAATGGTTGCGTCTTTCGCAAAACTAAGCCAATATGAGCCATCCTTTGGAACAACCTCTATGTATAACTAATTTTTATTTGTGTAAGACTTGTGAGTACAATTTTGTACTCAATCCAATTGCTGCAATTTCAGTTTAGGAAGACTGTGAGCCCGATGAGCTCGTTGGTGTCGGCTTAGGTGACACTGACGAGTAGTGCTATTATTTAACTCCCAGTCGGTTGCCGATGGGTTATGGGGCATACCATGCTGGACCTTTTGGTTTATGTACTTGCTTCCACTGTCACTTAATGTTCTCTTTTGGTTATGGCCGACCGAGCTATTTGTAATAGTCATAGACTTGAACTATTATGTTGTATGTCTTTTGGAACTATGAATGTATGTTTGTGTATGGTTGTGATCAACGCTTTACATGAGTTTGGGACATGTTGGTCGTTGATCTTGGGAGCCAACATGATCTCATGCTTACTGTTCGTGGATTCCATATTAACTCATCGAGTGTGGTCTTCGATTGTTTAGAGAACCGTTAATCATGTAGTGCTTGCAGAGGAGCAGTGCGCATGATCACCAGGGCTCTAGTTCAACGAAGAGCTCTCATTTGATGGAGTTAATTTAGAATCCATTAACTTGGGGACCCGGAGTTATCCTCTTAAGGTTGGGCGGGTCTCGGTCTTACGGAAATAACACGGGGGCTCCCACAGAACCGCTCCAACAGACAGACTTGAAGGAGTCGATTGGGATTCTTAAATTTGTCTGCTCGGGGAAATCAGGTCAATCTTTACACCTCAAGTGAAATTACCTTCTTGACCAAGTCTTTTCTGGTCAAGTATAACAGCGATTCGATAGATTTTACTTCCAACCATGGTGCTGCGACCACTTGGTGTTCAGAGAATTTCTTTACGACCACCTTGTAAGTCACAAGATTATCCCACAATTTTCTTGACCAAGTAAATTTCTGGTCAAATGAAGCACTAGTCGAAGAGTCTTTCCTTCGACCATCTATTGATCGTAAGACCATCTACTGCTCCTTCTCCAAGTAAGTTATTTTCGCTTAAGCTGGGGGGCTAGATGACGAGGATATAACAATCCTCATTTTATTATATATCTATAATTCATATTATGGATAATAATTACGTCATGTAACTCTTGAGTATACCCCTTAATAGCCATAAGGGAGAAGCTGAAGGTCGTAAGTTCTCCTGCGACCACCTAGTAGTCGTAAGTCCTCTTACGACTACACTATGGTCATAAGTGCTTCTACGACTATCCCATGACCATAAGTTCTTCTACGATCAGTCTGTGGTTGTAAGATCTTCTACGATCGCCACCCGGTTGTAAGCTCTTCTACGACCAAACCCTAATCGACAGGGCTTACAGACATGTGGGTCTAGTCGATCAGGGAATCTTTCGCACCATATTCAAAATATGGGCAGTAAATTACGCGGTTATTCTCTGGAATAATGGCACGATTTTAACTCCTTTGTTATGGTGATAATCGCTTTGGCGGCAAAGATGGTAACGCTATTACTCCCATAATAACCTTCAAGAACGGCTCAATAATCGGGACATTAAGGCGCTTTTTACATTGGGGCGAATTAGCGGTACACCTTGAAGATCAGATAAAAGGCGTAATCATCAGGACAATCGAGGCGATCTAGAGATCATCAGAAGCACAACACTCTAGTCTTTGGTTTCATCTTGTAATTCAGCATACTCAATACATACACACACAGGAGTAGGGTTGTTATTCTCCCAGGAGAAGGCCTGAACCTGTATAAAAATCCCTATGTCTCCATCTCTGTGTGATTTTAAGCCTAGAGGAACCCCCGAATCAAACAATCTTTA
The DNA here is from genome assembly GCA_036346405.1 of Phyllostachys edulis. NCBI lineage: Eukaryota > Viridiplantae > Streptophyta > Magnoliopsida > Poales > Poaceae > Phyllostachys > Phyllostachys edulis. The sequence goes on from CM070550.1 coordinate 71,018,226, forward strand.
CGTAAGTTCGGTCCTAAAACACCGACAATGACCTTGTCAAGTTGAACCAATGCTATGCGTGTAAGTGTCCGACACAAACCTATATAATCAAGGAATATTAATGGCACTCTGCTTTAGCAGGACCTACCATTAAAATATATGACTTTAGATGGTGTAGCTAATTGGGAGGGCATCAATTTAACTTAATATTATGTGAGGGAATTTTACTTCTACCATGTTAAAAGCATTTAAAGCAATTAAATAACATGCATAGAAATAAAAGAACAGGAATATAAAGGCATTCACAGACAATCAAAATCCATTGTGATATAGTATGACCCTTCCACAAGGTGATCTCCATCGCCATGCATCCTGTTCGCCATGTCTCCAAGTGGTCAATTCCTCCAAGTACCTCCACTAAGCCATTACTCCTAATAGCACTAGTAATGAATCATAAGGAGTAAAGAAGCATCACAAGTCGACACGTAGGCCGTTATACAAATATAGACAGCCTTGGGCTGCAATAACCATGACACGCAGGCCATGAACATTACACACATACATGCATCTCATACTATTCACATTGTCGGTGTTTTAGAACCGATCTTACGTAAAGATTGTTTGATTCGGGGGGTCTCCTAGAATGGAATCACACAGAGAGATTGACACAGGGATTTTTATACAGGTTCAGGCTTTCTCCGGGGGGAATAACAACCCTACTCCTGTGTGTGTATGGTATTGAGTGTATTTTGTACAATCGGGAGAAAAGACTAAGACTATTACAGAAGATAGTGCATGTCTTCCCGATTGCTTGCCCTCCCTCCACTCTCCTTCCGATTGCTTGCCTTATATAGTCGGTGAAGGAGTAGCCGTTTCTCCAGGTGAAGTGGCGCCTCATCATGTTCTCAGAACGCGCGATATTTACAAAGAATCACCGAGTATTAACTCCTCCACGCCGCCTAGCGCTTACTCGCCGAGATAATGGAGTATTACGTCTCAAGTTACTCCATAGGATAACAAACAGATATTGATTGCTGGATTCCCTAATCAATTGGGCCCACTTGTCCGTAAGCTCTATCGATCATAGGGTGGTCGATTTGACACGGTCGAGAAGAACTTACGACCATAAGATAGTCGTAGAATAACTTACGATCGATACCGATCGTCAAGACCTTACGATCGAGAGTGGTCGAGAAGAACTTACGATTATGAAGTAGTCGAATGGCGTGACTTACGACTATGGGGGTGGTCGAGAAGAACTTACGACCACCGTTGACTTCTTCCTTATGAATATAAGGGGTATGCTCAGAGTCTATATGACGTCATATTTTTCTATAATAAGAATTATAGATAAAAGATAAAATGAGGATTTGTTAGATCCTCGTCATCTAGCTCCCCAGCTTCAAGTGAAAATAACTTACTTGGGAAAGGAGTCATAGATGGTCTTATGACCATGAGAAGGTCGTGAAAGGATGGTCGAAGAAAAAATTCTTCAACATTTGTACATAATTTTGACCAGAAATATACTTGGCCAAGAAGGTTGTTGGGAATCTTACAACTACTAAATAGTCGTAGAGAACTTTACGACTATGAAGTGGTCGTAGTATGGTGATCGGAAGTACAACCTTTCCGATTGATATTTCATTTAACCAGAAAGACTTGGTCAAGGAAGTAATTTTTGCTTGAGGTGTGAAGACAAACCTGATTTTCTCGAGTAGACAAACTAGAGAATTGCAATCGACTCTCACAGGCCTGTCTATTTAGAGTGGTTCCCGAAGCAGCGGTAACCCTTGGGTAGCCACATCTTTAGCCCAAGCATGCGGTTATAAATACTTACTGGGGGTGAGACTCGGGTTTTTATTTTTCCTAAATCGCTCTCACGGTTCATCGAGTTCTTGCCTTCTCCGCCGCCAACCAAATTGAGCTTTCTTTTAAGACTTTCCCCAATCCAAATTCTTCCCCTTTTGAGAGAAATGGCCGGAACCATTTTTGAATGGGCTGAGTTGGAGATGGATGCAGTGAAGATTCAAGCCTTGGTCACCGCCGGGAAAATCCCCGAAAAGGTTCTTGTGAAGTGGATTGCGGCGGCTGGTGAGCATTGGCCGTCGGGGGAGATTGGGCAAATCCCCGTCTTCTAGGCGTATTGTGAGTGTAGCCTTCGATTGCCTGCTCACCCCTTCCTTATGCTCGTACTTGAGTATTTTGGGGTGGAATTGGTGAAACTCGGTCCCAATTTCATCACAATGTTGAGTGTGTTCGTGTACTTGTGCGAGGCGCATCTGGGAATTTCGGCAGACCTCGAGCTCTTTCAATATTATTATGGAATGGCCCGGCAAACTGGAAGTGCTGGAAGTTGTGGTCTGAAGCTCCATGACGGGAAGTCAAAGGAGTATATTCAGATGTTTACTTGGTCTTCGTGGCCGGGATGGAGGAAGAGGTGGTTTTACTGGAAAACCACCCAAGATGACAAACTTTACTTTCAAGGAAGGTCACGAGAAGATTTCTTCTTGGGATTCAACTCCCAAGGATCTTGGCCAGATTGCTCCCTATATTCAAGCCATTAAGGACTTGAAGGAAGAGGAGCTTACCGGATGGCATGTGGTGAAGGATTTCATCACACGTCGAATTAGCCCTTTGAAGAAACGAGTACCTCCTATGTGGAGGTACACGGGGCCACAAGACCCGACCAGGGACTACGAGGATAGTAAGTGAATCTTCGACTTAGCTCTCGATTTTGGTCTTCTTCAAAGTGGTCTAATGAATGTCTTGTCTATTTGCACAGATCTTTCACAAGCAGAGATCGACGTTCGGGTCAAACTTGTTTGTGAGAAATCTCCGCCACCTGGAGTGGCGGCTCCTCAAATCCTTGTGGTTTTATCCGCAAAGGAGAAGATGGAGCGTCTAAAGGTACTCAAGGGTTGATTTTATCCTTAAGACTTCAGAGTCGTAGAAAGACTTACGACTGGTTGGTTGTCGTAGAAAAACTTATGACTAGGTAGTGATCGTAGAAAATCTTACGATCAAGGAAATGTCGTAGAAAAACTTACGACTGGATATTGGTCGTAGAAAATTTTACAACTAGTCAGTAATTCTTCTTTTTCTGTTTTTTTACAGAAAGTAGGCATGGAAAATCATCAGGACGACCAAGAGGTCGAACAGATAACTATTGGCGCAGGGATGACGACGAAAAAAAGTCCGACTCCACCGTCTAAGAAGCGTCGACTCGTGAAAGTTGCCGACAAGGGAGGGGCAAGCTCAAGTCCTTTTATTTCGACCAGATCCTCTGCAAAATCTGCTGCAGATATGGTCGCAAATGAAACCAGGAGGTTGAAGCATTTGGTCAAGAGGTCAAGCAAATGAACCTCTTAAGCGCAAAGCCCGCAAGGCCAAGGTACCCTTCTATTATAATAAGAAAACTTTCGTAGTTTCTGCCTCTCCTGGCTTTGTCAAGCAACTAGAAAAGGAGAACTGGAAGGACTTTATGTCTTTTGTGAAGGACAATGCTGCTCCAACAGAGCCTGTGGTCGAGGGAAACGCCGCTCTTGGATTGGTCGAGACTGATCTCGGCCATCCGGAAAGTCAGGAGATCCGAGAGGTGACTCCTGTTCAAGATCCACGACCAGACGTGGTCGTGTCTGAGCCTATTCTTCAACTTGAACTCCGACCAGACGTGGTTGTAGAAAAGAAGTCGAAGAAATCTTCCGTTGGGAAGGTGACTCATAAGTTCCTGGTTAAGTCCAGAGTGCAGAGGTATGTGAGAAAGACTAAAGTGTAAGAACAGCATTTACCTTTTGCTTTTCACAACTTAACGTGCTTTCCTTTTGTTGCTCTTAGCCCAACTCCTTTAGCCCCGAGGATGCTTCTATTGAGAAGCCTATTGCCACTTCTCCAGCGGATGGAGAGATGACAGCGGAAGTGGTCAAAGGATCACTCACTGCCCGAGTGGTAGAGGAAGTCGTGGCTTCTGAAGTGGTTGCTACAACCACTGAGGTAGTTGCTACGATCGCTGAGGTGGTCATGGAGACAGCAGAGGCAGCGGTAGAAACCTCTGTCCAAGGTGGTGATGTATCTGACCACCGTGCCGGGAAGGAAGTCGTTGCAGACGTACCTCCTGGTCCCCAAAGAGAAGCTGCAGTTACAGAATTAGAAGACGAGGAGTACTTCGACTTCTGTTCTGATTTCTTTGGCCCTGCTTCCATCGTGGGGTCTTCTGCTTTTAGATCCCGTGATCGAGTCCCTCATCCCAATGATATTCCCAACAAAGGGGAAATTTTTGACAACGAGCGTCTCGAGAAGGTTTGGTGGGATAGTGTCGCGAAGATAGATAAGCTAAAGAATCCGTCGATGGTTTTCTCAATGTTTGCTCGGACGACCATGAATGTAAGTATTTAAGGATACTCATATGTGCAGTCTGTCCTTGTTTCTTACTGTCCTTTTGCAGAAAGCTCTGGAACAAATTTCCACTGTTGGTGAATATCACCGACAACTTATAGAGCTACGACAGGAGAAAGCAGAACTCTGCGAACATGCAGACATGTGGTAAGTCACTATTACTCATAGTTGTTTTTTGGTTTGACCACTTATACAGTGCTTATGGGGTTCGTTGTGGAAAAACTCACGACTAGGTGCTAGTCGTAGAAAGGCTTACGACCAGAAGTTTGTCGTAGAAGAACTTACGACTAGATCAATGGTTGTAGAAGAACTTACGACCAATTGGTTAGTGCTCATGTCCACTTTTAACCTTTATAGGTTAAATAGTGACGAAAAGACCCTGGCTGACTCGCTCGATTATGAAAAAGCCGAGACGAGAAAGCTAAGGGAAGAGAAAGAAGACCTCTTGAAGAAGCTTCAAGAGGCTAACTCTGCAGCTCAAAAATTACAGGGAGAGATAAACAGTAAGTGCTGAACTTAAGACTGCTTATGTCGTTAATCTTTACCTTTTTAACTCTTGCTTCTTTTCAGAAAAAGAGGACAAAATGAGAAGGCTCCAAATCGAAGTTAAAGATAAAACTTTGGTTATTCACAAGATTTCTCGTATCGCCAAGGATAAAGATCAAGAGATTGAAAGGCTGAGATCTCGGCGAGCAGGTAAGCAATTCTTTACCTGTAGACCTTTGCGAGTTCGTTTCCTTTTCTAACTTTCATTTCTTTTTAGAAATTGTGCTCGAATTGGGAATGCTCGAAACTAGGGATCAGGAAAAAACCATGATTCTTTATGAGACCCTCCACATCGCCAGGGAAAATGTAAAGGACATCAGATTATGGGAGAAGCAGTATGCAGAGACCATTGCTTCCCATAATGATGAAATCAAGAAGTTAGATTCTCGACTAGTAGGTAAGTACTTCTTTACCTGTGATTATTTTTGTTTTCCCCTCCTCTAGGAGTTATTTTTGCTTGACCAGTCTTACTCCTTTCAGAGCAAGTAGTCGAAATAAACAACTCCACGAGGCTTCGACTTGTAACCAACAGGAGATGAAGTCGACGAAGATTAATCTTCACGACAATATCTTGCTCCTGAACAATATACTTAGTGAGCTACATGGTGAGGGAAAAACTCCTCAAGAAGACACGATAGCTGCTCACAGAAGTACTGTTGGGGAATAAGTTGGGGCTTTGCAAGAACAGGTGATCACTCTGAAGGCCAACCAAGCTGACTCAATAAAGGAGGCGGTCGAAGGTGCAATAAGTTATGCATTAGCAAAACTTAAAGCTCATGACCCCAGCCTTAATGTGCAACCAATCGAAGTTGACTTCGACTGCCCTGAGGCAGAAGGAAGTCGTTTGATTGAAGAAATGCAGCCAGTCGGCAGGAAGGTTTCAGAGGAGATGCAACTGGGGTCTCCTTCTTCAGAGTAGTTTGTAAAAAACCTGTGAAAAATAAGCTTTTGTTGATGTATAATCCATCTTGTTTCCTGCAAATCATCTTGTCGAGTAGTTAGTAACACAAAAGATAATTAACGAAAGAAAGACTAAGAATCGAAGTAAAATTAATAACTTTATCCTAGCCCCTGACTATTTGCTTAGTTTGTTTAGATAAACTAAGTAAATAGTTCGAGAAGGGTTTCTGAAAACAGAGAGGTTTGGTTAACTTGTAGTTTTTGATCACGATTGTCATGCACTAGTCGAAAGAGTAGGAACGAATCGACGCTAGGAAGTTCCTTCTAGTGGGTAAGACCACGGGCAGAGAGGAAAGGCTTCGACTAGGTGATGTTACTATCTCCGACCAGATTAATCAAATCGAGAATAGCAACTTGAGTTAGACAAACGTCTAGAGGACTTTAAAAAATCATTCGACCTTTTTCGGTGGACTCGATAGGTCTGTCCTGGTAGCAAGAGTAGGAAACTGAACAACGCTAGGAAGTTCCTTCTAGCGGGCAGGACCACGTGAGAGGAGAGACTTCGACCAGATGTGTTTCTTCCTCCAACCAGTTGGAACGGACCGAGTACACCAAAAGCAGTTGAATAAATCTAAGAAAGTGCACTCTGCTTAGAGTATTTTTCAAAATAACTAAAGAAATAAACTAAGGTGAGGAAGAGCTAGCTTTTAAAATATTTCGACCATGTTTTGTTGAACCCGAGCTCTTAGATTTGGCAGTAAAAGTGAGTAACGAGTCGACACTAGGAAGCTCCTTCTAGTGGGCAGGACCACGTGCAGAGAGGAGAGGCTTCGACTAGGTGATGTTACCTTCCTTTTGACCAGTGTAAAGAAAACTGGGTATTTGAAATGTAGTCGAAAGATTATTAAAGCTCTACTCAAAAATAAGACAATAGAGGTAGAAGGAACCTGAGGCTATATTGTCTGAATGGTTTGTTACACAAAAAACTTGCGCAACCGGTCGATGTTCCAAGAATTCGAGAGAACCTGGCCGTCTTCCATTGCTAATCGTACCGACCCTGGCCGTGTAACTTTGACCACTGTGTAAGGACCTTCCAAGTTGGGAGAAAGTTTATTCCGATTAGACTTGGATTGGCAGAGCCTCAACACCAAGTCACCTGACAAAGTGCGAGGTCGACCTTCGATCATAGTATCTCTGCAGGCTTGTTGGTAGGCGCTAAATGGATTAAGGCACGGTTTCTCCTTTCTTGACGAGTTGATGTCATCATGAAACATTCTGGTTGGAGTCATTGAAAATTTTTACTCGAGTTGACCGTATCTTTAGTTCCGGAGGAAGCATGGCTTCGGCTCCAAAGACTAGGAAAAAAGGTGTTTCACCAGTGTCTGACTAGAAGTCATCTGAATCGCCCATATCTGAAGGTAATTCTTGTACCCAAGCGCTCGAGCGCTTGACAAGCTAGTCGAAGACTCGAGTTTTAATGACTTACATTATTTGGCCGTTTGCACGTTTGACAGCCCCATTGCTTTGGGGATGGGCAACAGAAGTGTAACATAGCTTGGTATCCAACTCGTCGCAAAATTCCTGAAATTTTGCGCTCGAAAATTGTTTACCATTATCTGTGATTATTCGACTTGGAACTCCAAATCGAGTAATTACGCATCTCATTATGAACCATTTTGCTGCTTCCGTTGTTATCCTAGTCACAGGTTTGGCTTTGATCCATTTTGTGAATGTATCAATAGCCACAAAAAGGAACTCGAAACCTCCTGGAGCCCTTGGGAACGGTCCTAGGATATCAAGACCCCAGGTCGCAAAAGGCTAAAACGGAGGGATTGTTTGTGGCGCTGAGTGGTTGGTGTATTTACTCGTTGTGGCGGCATTGTACACATTTCTTAACCACTCTTTGGCGTCCTCTGAGGTCGTTGGCGATGAAACCTTGTCGAAAGGCCTTACCAACCAGTGTTCTGTAGGAAGCTTGAGTTCCACAGATGCCTCCGTGTATGTCATGAAGGAGTGTTAATCCCTCGCCCTGCGGAATGCATCGCATGAGCACCCTGTGAGTACCTCGTTTATAGAGGACTCCTTCGACCAAAGTATACATTTTGGCCATTCAGGATAAGTGATCTGCCTCAGGATCATTGTCGGGTACGAAACCTTTCTGAAGATACTCGTAGATGGGAGCCATCCAAGTATCTTCTTATTCTAGAGAGGTTGTCTCAATAGGAGATGTCTCTAGTTCTTCGACCAGGGACGGCTGCGGGAGTTCCTCCAGGAAGACTCCTTTTGGTACTATAGATCGGGAAGAAGCTATTCGAGCAAGCTGGTCTGCAAGGAAATTATCCTTTCGAGGGATGAATTGTGCCTCGAAACCGAAAAAATGCTTTTCAAGCTTGCGGACTTCCGATAAGTACCGAGACATTGTCGGATTAGAGCACTGGTACTCTTTTCTGACTTGATTCACAACCTGTTGAGAGCCTCCTCTCACGAGTAGTCGGTGAATCGAGAGCGCTTTCGCGGCTCGTATGCCAGCTAGCAAACCTTTGTATTCTGCCACGTTGTTAGTGGCCTGAAAGTTTAATCGTATGGCATACTTTAAGGTTTCTCCGGTAGGAGATACGAAGACCACCCCAGCTCCCGAGCCACTTAAAGTAAGCGACCCGTCAAAGTACATCATCCACTGGTCGTGGGTATCGTACTGGGGATCCTGAACAGGTTCAGGATTTGTCCATTCGGCGATAAAGTCTGCCAAGATCTGGGATTTAATGGCCATTCGGGACACGAAATAGAGGTCGAACTCCCCAAGTTCGACTGACCATTTTGCCTTGCGTCCCGCTGTTTCCCTATTCTAGAGGATCGCTCCCAAACAAAACTCAGACGGTACAGCTAGTTTGTGCGCTGAAAATAATACCGCAGTTTCCTCGAAGACATGAGGAGGGCATATAGAAGTTTTTGGACCTATGGGTAACGCTCCTTAGGCCTGTGTAAAACTTCACTTACGTAGTAAACCGGTCGTTGTATGTTTCACGTTCTACGACCAGTACTACACTCACTGCCTATGGCGTGGTAGCTAGATAAACTAAAAGCGTCTCTTCTGGCTTCGGAGAAACCAGAATAGGAGCACTCATAAGATATCTCTTGACATCATCAAAGGCTGCGTTAGCTTCTTTCGACAACTTGAAACCCTTATGTTTCCTTAGAAGTTTGAAAAAAGGTAGTCCTTTTTATCCCATTCGTGCGATGAAACGACTTAGAGCCGCCATGCACCCTGTGAGTTTCTGGACTTTTTTCTTCGTGGTCGGAGGGCGCATTTGTACAATGGCTTTTATCTTTTGAGATTTGCTTGATTCCCGTCTGAGACTAAGAATCCAAGCAATTTTCTGAAGAGACCCCAACACATTTCTCGAGATTGAGTTTTAAGCGGTGCTTTCTGAGGTTGTCGAATGTTTCTTGCAAGTCTGAAATATGATTAAGTTTCTTGATGCTTTTTACGACTAGATCATCAACATAGGCTTCAAGATTTCGGCCTAGTTGAGGTAAAAAAGTCGATTGTATCAAGCGTTGAAAAGAAGCACCAGCATTTTTTAGACCAAATGGTATTTTAACATAGCAAAAGATACCAAATAGTGTAATGAATGTGGTCTTTTCTTCATCGTCTAGGCACATATTGATCTGGTGATAACCAGAATATGCATCTAGAAAACTTCATATTTCACAACCAGCAGTAGAATCAACCAACTGATCGATGCGAGGTAAAGGAAAATCATCTTTTGGACAAGCTTTATTTAGATCAGCAAAGTCGACACACACACGCCACTTGCCATTGGACTTCCTAACCATTACAGGGTTAGCCAACCACTCTGGGTGGTCGACTTCTCTTATAAAGCCTGCTTTAAGTAGCTTGTCCAATTCTAATTTGATAGCATCTCGTCGATCAGGGGCAAATCTCCATAATTTTTGTTTTACGGGTACTTTGTCAGGCCGTAAAGCTAGTCTGTGCTCGATCACCTCCCTGGGGACTCCGGGCATGTTGGATGCTTGCCACGCGAAGACATCTGCGTTAGCTCGGAGGAAGGTGATGAGAGCGTCTTCCTACTTGGGGTCGGAAGTATCCCCGATGCAAACAGTCTTCGAAGGTTCCTCTGCGTCCAGAGGAACCTCTTTGACTAGGTCGTTCGGCTTTGGTGCAGCTTTAGGCTTCGACTTGGTAGTTGAAGGCTAGCTTTCTTCTCGAGTTGGTATCTGTCCAGCCATTTCAAGGGATCGACGATCGCAGGTATGCGCCATCTTCTTATCACAATGGATTGTGATCACTCCTTTGGGACCTGGCATCTTAAGACATTGATACCCATAATGAGTTGCCATCAAGAATTTTGCCAATGTTGTTCGTCCGAGTATGGCGTTATATGCCGTATCGAAATCGACCACATCAAAGGAGATCTTCTCTGTCTTGAAATTACTTGGAGAACCAAATGTTAAAGGAAGAGAAACCTGACGAATAGGTTTGGCCGAAGACCCTGGTACAATACCATGAAAAGAGTATCTTACCAGTCTTACCTTAGTCCTGGGTACCTGCATCCCGTCCAGGGCACTCGTAAATAGGATGTTTAACAAGCTACCACCATCAACTAACACTCGATTGACCCGACAGTTGTTGATGGTGGGTTCGACCACGATCGAGTCGAAGGAATCGGACAGTCACCTTTCTCGAAGGAGATGGTAACTTCCGACCACTTCGATAATTTATTGACGATAGGAGAGTCAATAGAGTTTACCTCACGTTCGGCAGCTTTAAGCTATCGCTTTGACTCGTATGCCGATGATCCCCCATAGATGTGCTCCACGGTATGTTGTGGATCTTGAAATGGCATCTCCTCGTCGTCATCTGACGTCTTACGACCACTCGTTTGCCCTACCTACTCGAGAGTGGGAAGTGGTCCTTTGCCATTGTAGTAGTCCTCGAGTTTCCGTTGGAAAACTCGACAATTGTGAAGATCATGTTCTTCCTTTTTGTGGAAACGACACCACCTAGGCTTGTCATTCTTCCGATCAGGGCGCTTACCTTTGCCTCGGTCGGAGTATGGTTTGGAACCGCGTGGCTCCTTATCGCTTGTGGCCAAGACATCCTTGGAACTATCGACTTGAGGTTTTTGACCCTTTGCCTTGTTCTTGAACTTTTTGGCCTTCTTCTCTTTCTTCTTGCTACCTTCGCTTGGCTCTTAAGGAGTATTGTCTTCCCGAACGATGGTGTTGTTCCACTCGATAGCCTCAGAAGTAGTCGCATATCGATCGACCATCTCAAAGAGTTCGGTGACAGTAGCGGGAGAATTCAAAGCGATATCTTCCGTTATCCTTCTACTGCAGACTCCTTGCTTGAAAGCCCTGATGACAGATGAGTCAAAAACTTCTGGAATTGAATTACGAACCTGACTAAAGTGCCTGATGAATTGGCGCAAGGTCTCGTGGTCGTTCTATCTCATCCGGTCCAAGTCGTCCTCCTTTCCAGGGCGATTGTAAGTGCCTTGGAAGTTCGCTAGTAGTAGGTCGCAGAGATGTTGCCAAGAATAGATCGACTCGAGTGGTTGATTTAGTAACCACGATTGAGAGGACCCTTCGAGTACAATTGGAAGGTAATTCGCTATTACATGCTCTCCTCCTCCTGCTGCTCGAACAGCTGTTGTATAAATTTGAAGGAACTCGATGGGATTTTGGGATCGATTGAACTTCTCCATGTTCACTGGTCGAAAACGAGGTGGCCAGCGAATAGCTCGGAGGTCAGGTGAGAACGCCCGACATCCGAAAATGACTTCTTGATGCCTCCTTTGCAGGAAAGAATGATTGACATCACTAGGTGATCGTATTCGACGATACCCAGCGATAGGTTGACCTGACCTGTGGTAGGTCTCGGTCCTACGAGGGAAATACTCCACGTATTCCATTTGTTGCTGCAGATTTCCATGTCGAATTGGTGAGCGATCACCTCTCCGAGGGGCTTGTTGATCATCTGATGTTCGAAGGAGATTTCTCCGGGTAGGAGATCGATGCGACTTGTTGTTGCGCCGATTTCTACGTGGTGAATTGTTCGAACGACTGGTAGCTGAGAGAGTTGTATTGCTACGACTTCCTGAATGATGTTGGCGAGGGGCTTCTAATCTTGCCATCGTGCTCCTAAGCTTTTGCAAGATCTCTTCGACGAAGAGGTCATAGCCTGGCGCTCGGGCAAGCTCTCGAGTAGGGTTCTCAAGTAGGTCGTTGATGTGTTGGAGTTCTTGAGCTTCCTCTGACTAATACTGTATGCGTCCAGGCAGATTTCTTTGAGCTGCAATTTTTTTCTATCGAATTGCTTCAAGATCTTCCACATCAGATCCTTGAAACTTCCTCAGTGGAGTGTGAGTATGTCAAGGATTTCCCTCACGCTCATCAAAGTGTTGGTTCGGTCCATCACCGGTGGTGCTCTTGCCATTATTACGAGGGGGCACAGTGCGTGATATTCGGGGAGTGTCCCTAGTTCGGTCTCTGAAAGGGTGACCTTGATCTAAGGGAAGGACGAAAACCTCCCGTTGATGATTCTCACTTGCACTCGAAGCCTCCCTACTTGAGGAGTGGTCGAGACACCATCTGGCGACTTGGAGCAATCCCTTCTAGGAAGGGGAACTCTGGGTTATAACCGTCTCCATCCGTAGGTGTGACCTGTGGAGAGATGGTCGAATTTGCAGGAAAAGCATGCTTGATCCCGCTCTCTCTGGAGTTATCCAGAGAGAGAGGACCACCAGATGCTGGTGAAGCCCTGGAATTGTGGCTTCCAGAACTTGTCTTACCAAGTCGGACCGCCTTAGGGGGATTTCGACACTCGGAGGAAAAACTCTCGTCGTGTTGAGAGTCCGCCTGGGTGTAGTCCTGATTGTGGTCGGATTGACCCTTGTCCTTTGAGAAAATTGATTCCTCTGTTGGACGTACTGTTGTGGGGATAAGGATCCTCCTCACCTCCATCGATGGCATGGTCTCTGGATCTGCAGAAAGATCTCTCGAGGCAAAGAATACCATCGGATGAGGCGATACTCGGTTAAGATCGAAACCGCATCCATGTCGATGTCTGCAGACCGCCAAGTCAAACCAGTTCTCCTTGTTCCATTCTCCTGCCATGAGTGCATGAGGTTTAGAAAAAAAGAGTATGTTGACAAGAGATTACCAGAAGTTCTCCACGGTTGGCGCCAACTGTCGGTGTTTTAGAACCGATCTTACGTAAAGATTGTTTGATTCGGGGGGTCTCCTAGAATGGAATCACACAGAGAGATTGACACGGGGATTTTTATACAGGTTCGGGCCTTCTCCGGGGAGAATAACAACCCTACTCCCGTGTGTGTGTGGTATTAAGTGTATTTTGTACAATCGGGAGAAAAGACTAAGACTATTACAGAAGATAGTGCCTATCTTCTCGATTGCTTGCCCTCCCTCCACTCTCCTTCCGATTGCTTGCCTTATATAGTCGATGAAGGCGTAGCCGTTTCTCCAGGTGAAGTGGCACCTCATCATGTTCTGTAACGTGCGCATTTTGCAGTAATCACCGGAGTACGCCGTCTGGCAGTTACTCGTCAGAGATAATGGAGTATTACGTGTTATTACTCCGTAGGATAACAGCGTATATTGACTGCTTGGATTCCCTAATCAATTGGGCCCACTTGTCTGTAAGCTCTATTGATCATAGGGTGGTCGTAGCTGACCTGGTCGTAGAAGAACTTACGACCATAAGATAGTCGAGAATAACTTACATTCGGATACCGATCGTGAAGACCTTCGATCGGAGAGTGGTCGTAGAAGAACTTACGACTATGAATTAGTCGTAACAGGACTTACGACTATTGGAGTGGTCGTAGAAGAACTTACGACCACCTGGTTGACTTCTTCCTTATGAATATAAGGGGTATGCTCAGAGTCTAGTCTATATGACGTCATATTTTTCTATAATAAGAATTATAGATAAAAGATAAAATGAGGATTTGTTAGATCCTCGTCACACATCAATCCCTGCAAAAACAAGTTATGCATAGAATCCAATTCTATCGGGCGACATGAACACATACTACCTATAATGCGCGGTACGAATTAGAAAATTTTTCCGGAACATGAATCTTATTCACGTAACCGAGCCTTGGAAATCATCGGATTAATCATATTAACCCTATTCCGAGCCAATCTGATCATTGCCTTGATACGACCACACACTACAGCATACTCCGATGGCGGAATTTCGACCGGTAGGAGTGTTATGCAGAGTGATCGTGAACAAGCGCAATAAACCATCTGGTCCTTTTAGCTCATACCTCCTCGTAAACCCATCTACTACCACTGAAAACTAATCGATCTTATCGAACAGGGCCTAGATCATTCCATCTCTATGAACCGATATAGGTTACCAGACCCGACTAGTAATAGACCCAATCTACTACTACCACATATCAACTATATGCGACCGATCTAGATCAAAAACTATGCAGGATGGCTCTGATACCACTGTTAGGGTACTGGTAGGCTACGATAGCAACAAATCAAAATTTCTACCACGTAAACCAGGAAACCAAGCAAGTAGATGATCACAGATCATTACCACCAGACGCGTAGAGCAGCGGAAGAAGAGTTGGAGTAGCTTGGTCCAACGTGGAGCGTGTCGATGTAGTGTTCGTAGTCGATCGTCCAGCGTCCTCGCGAGTTGATCGTCTCCTCCAGTGATCTCTACAATCCCTTATGAAGATCGCGAATCGTCCTCAAGTGTAACAACAACCGCAGTAGCGTCTCTACGGTATCCACACGTCCAGAGAAGGAACAACCATACGCCGGTGTGCTAGCACCAAGTTGCACGGCAGAGCTCTCAGGAAGATGGCGGCTAGGGTTTTGGTGGAACAACTCAACTCACGACTTTCGTGTGTCTTGTCTGTTACATTCACCACCACCTCCCAACAGCCTTATGCACCTCCTTATATAGTTCCCATGACGTATCCTATCCGAACACGTTTTGTTCCAACCTGTTAAGTGTGTGACCCTGTAGGTTCATGCGTAATCGGTTGTGGCTCGGAAACCCTTTCCGATCACGAGTCGTTAGCAGTACCTAGCAGGACATAACAATTCCCGAATACACACAAATTATACCGGACGAACCTTAATGCAATATGATCTACGACCAGGTCCTCATCACTTATGACTAGGTTCTATCTCTATATGACCAGTTCGTATTTGGTCACGATCAGTTCGCAACTCCTTACGACCAGGTTACGACCACTCTGTTATTACGTTCGACCAGTCTACGACCAACTCGTATCTCCATACGACTAGTCCGTAACTGATCGAACTAAGCGACCTACTCATGTATTCTCCCTTTGCTTCACGATGTCTGGTTGAACTCTAGGTGAGATGTTGTGTCATCCATGGACTGTTCAATACTTTCTCGATCGAGTGTCGGATAACTTCACGTGGTCGAACACTTCGACCACTAGTGGCATGGCCATGCACTTTCTTTATCCGACCACAACGAGGGACCCAGAGACATCTCTCCTATTATGTTAGGAGGAGCAAATATCATATCCGACCAATCATATTCCTCTGCATGTTTCATAGCATACTCGAAAGCTACCTTTATAACTACCCAGTTACGAGTAGTGATTGGCAACCCCTAAGAGTGCTATTACACATGTAGGAAACAACGTTGATCTTAGGTCTAAGGATTATACATCATCATTGCTTGAGACCAACTAACGACACATAGAATCATAACAATCTCAATAGTGTCTCAAGGTGGGTCAATCCAACCCCATGTTCTCTAACATGTGTTCACATTATTGATTCGATATCCCTATACCCATGACCGGTGAAACATGGTCATCAATCAATACAATGTGTTGGTCGATAGAGTCACTGGTGTTCCGACCATTGACATCCGACCAGGGATTCATTTAGAACGACATCATATAAGTTAAAAGAGTTTCACCAACAAGTCACATACTTGTTAATCTTCATAACCAATGATTCATTCAAGGAACAAGATAACATATTATCCAATATTATGAACATAATGAAATATAATCATCTATATTATTGCCTCTAGGGCATATTTCCAACAGTTAGATCGTCTCAGACCTCCTCTTCCTCGGCCAACCGCATGGACAAGTTCCCCTTAGGCCCCTCATGCTCATGCTCGCATGAAATCCCCTCCTCCCTCACCCGTGCGCTGTCGCCCCTTTCCTCCCCCACGGCCGGCCTCCGCATGCCGTTGCCAGCCACCGTCGACTACCCCCGGCTGTGCTACCACACCTACAAGACCATGGACCCACCGTGAATCCATTTTTGTAGCGGACCGGATCTCCCCGAGAGGTCTCCCAGGGCCACCAGGTGGTCCAGGAGACTGGAACCAGGAGGTCCCAAAGTCCTCTGTGCGAACCGAGCTAGTCCCAAGGATCAGTGGCTAGCTCACACAGTAACAAACGTGGTAACAACCATCAACGCAACTTTATTAATTAACAACAGAGTTGATTACAAGAACGGCTTGAGAGCCGACCAAAACAAACGCAACGGAAACCAAAAGTGAGCAGACCACTCGATTCGCCATAGGCAATCGATGGAGAAGCCTTGACCTAGGCGTCCGGTCCTCGAGCTTCGTGAGCGTCCCCTCTGCTTTCCGAGAATCAAGCAAGAGTGAGCACAACAACCGCGCTCGCAAGTCACACCCGTCAAGTAATATAATGCAATGCATACAAGGATATCTCAAAGGAGGTCTTATAGGGTTGTCTTTGCATAAAGTCATGTTTCTTTCCAAATACTTGTACTAAGTTCCAAAGCTGTTATACAATTACTAAAATTCATTTTCTAAATCTCAGTTTTATAGTTGGATAACATTCATCAACAAGTGGTGAAGGATACCCTCCTATCACAAGGCTCCCTGCCCAAAACCCATTGGATAGACATCCACAATCATTCCAAAGAGGTCTTTTGAAAACAAAACCAAAATCTAACTTGAGCAGATTTGCTAGCTTGTCCATGACCGTGGACATGGCTATTCAAACAGTTTTGCACTCTGTAGAGGTGTATAGCTTTACCCACAAGACACAATTTTTCTAGTTTGTTTGGCATCTGTCGATACCACCACTCACTACCGAAGGTAAGCGGTCTAGTGCTTATGACAAGGCCTTTACAATGCACCATTCCACCACAGTCCCCCCTCGCTGAGGTTTCTCCCCCTTTGGATAGAGACCCGCCGGGTTCATAGCCCCCTCTTGCGCCAGGTCGGAATAAGTGAAAGTAGGTCGTGAGGACACCCACACAACTGGATGGAACGACCATGGTGGAACATTGCAAATTAGTATGCCAGGTCCTACCCATTCCGGACATGTGGTTGCACGGTGAGGTGTAGCAAAATACACTCGAAGACCGGTCCTTAACTAACTTGGGTGACTTCCACAGAACCCTGGGCCTCGATCACAGAAATGACTCAATCCCATGCAAGAACATGCACCCATCCAAACAACCAGTTCGCCCAAGTCCAAACCAATTTTCCTTTTGTTTTGATTTTCAAAAACATTTGCAAACTCACACGACAACCCAATGTCATGGTTAAAACATTTGACAACATTGGTCTTTTGGCAGTAAAACTTCCCCAAATCAAGAGTTTTGGGTCTAAGCTTTGACTAAGCATGGAGTTTTGAAACATGCTAGCTCATACTAATATACCAACTAGCTCTTTACTATGATGACAAGGGGTGGTCGAATCAATAATCAAGTTAGGATTTATAAAGGAATTGGGAATAACTATAAAGTTAAGACAGGGATCTAAAATACTTGAATTCAAATAAGCATGCAGTAATAATTTGAAACAGAAAATAAATAATTTGAGATACTGGATCAATATGATCAAGGGTGTAATTTGCCTTGCTCGAAAGCTTGAGAGTCTTCTTCGAAGTACTTGAGCTCTCCTGAGTCGTCGAAATCTACACGCGAGAACGAAGCACAATCACATAAGACCAAATAAACTCCAAATGAACTCCAAAACCAAACGAACTAGAACCAATTGTGGGGACCCCCGGGTTAGTTCCGTAAGACCAAGGCATTCCCGGTCTTATAGAGCTAACTCTAGGTCTCCCGTGTGAATGGATTTTAGCTTAACTCCACCTAAGTGAGAGGCTTGATCGAAGAGTAGAGCCCCGATGATCATGTGCGCTGCACCCCTGCGAGCGCTAAATGATAGCCGGTTCCCTGACCTTCCAAGCACTCCACTTAATGAGTTAAATCGAAATCCACGGAACAGCGAGCATGAGATCATGTTGGCCCCCAAGATCAGAGACCAACATGCCCTAAACTCACATATAGCATTGATCACATCCATACAACAATCATGCATTCATAGTTCCAAAAAACATACAATATAATAGTTCAAGTCTATGACTATTACAAATGGCACGGTCGGCCAAAATCAAAGAGATCATAAAGTAGCAGTGGAAGTAAAATAATTAAACCAAAAAGGGCCAGCATGGTATGCCCAATACCCATCGGCAACCGAATTGGAGTTAAATAATAGCACTACTCGTTAGTGTCGTCTAAATCGGCGCTAACGAGCTCATCGAGCTTACAGTCTTCCTCACCTGAAATTGCAGCAACCGGATTGAGTACAAAGTTGTACTCGCAAGTCTTACACAAATAAAAATTAGTTATGCATAGAGGTTGTTCCAAAGGATGGCTCATATTGGCTTAGTTTTGCGAAAGATGCAACAATTTTAACAACCTACACATACTAGTTTTTCAATTGCCATTTTGTAAACAGATTTGAAGTAGAAGTAAAGCATGTGAATAAGTAATAAATTGAATAACAAATGAAACAAACAAATAGCAAAGTGGCTGCCCACATTGGTACAACAAATTGCATGAACAACCCATTCATGCCGAACCAAAAGTACCCACAATTTAAATACAAAGTCTAACAATAGTAACTCCCGAACTCAAGCGGTTGTCCATAACCGTGGACACGGCCATTCGTATAGTTTTATCTCTGTAGAGGTGTACTACTTTACCCACACGACTCGATTAGCCCGTAAGCCACCGGAATTAACACACTTCCTTTGGTGTGTCGGCCGGGGAGAATTGAGATACAATCATTTTCAGCAAGAAGAACCTATGGAGCTAAGTCCCCCATGTGAGATGGTTCCTTTCCTAGTACAAGCATCTGATAGCACTTGCTAGGGGGCTCACAAGTTGTACTGGAAATACCGATGCAATGTACATAAAGAAAAATGGTGCGTCTTTTGTATATATAGAAAATTACATCGGCTCCTAAGGAACATAAGATTTCACGGTCTCTATGTCCTTACACCACCATGGGACTTAACACAATAAAACCTTCCCCCTACTTAACCGTACAGTACCCATATCCGCATGTGGTAGCACGAGTGTACTTGAATCAACGACGTTACCAAAGTTTGGTCCTTAATGGTCCGGACAAGACAAACCACATACCCGAGTCTCGTGCACAAAGGCACCATCACAAGCAAGCACTTGTCCAGACCCCAAAACACATTTAAAATGACAAAATTTCTTTCGCAAAACAGATACGAAGATCTGGAATAAAAGAATATAAGGAGGTGTATGTTTCCCAAAATTGTCAGGTTAATCCCGACAATCAAACTACCGTTCTAGATTTGCATGGCTAAGCAAACTCAAACAATATATTTCACACATCCTAACATAAGCATGTTGTACTAGAATAATTCAAGGATAACCTCATGAATAGGATATAACTATTCTACACATCACAAAAAGAGCGACATAGTAAAATAAGCATACAAGCAATTATCATTGCACGAACTTAACCAAAACTGGGATCAAATATGATACAAAATAAAGTTCAAATAATGCTTGCCTTGCTGGTAGCTCAGTTGCTCACTCTCGGTAGCATAGGAGTCAATATCGATTTCTCCGAAATCTAGAGAAATAACGATATCGATAAACACCAAGAAATATTTCAAAAATTAAATTGCTCAAAAATGCATGATTTTTATACAGTGGCTAGTACATTATTTTAGATGAAAACAGGTGAAAGATTTATTCCAATTGGAGTTAGTGTGTGAGAGTTATGGCTATTTGAAAATCAGATTTCAATAGGTTTAAGTTCAAGTAATTTAATTATTTGGCCAAAATTTGCAGAATAGTAGGGGATACAAGGATTATATAGATAATTAGGGAATATTTTTATAAGTCCAAAACATTTGGGTTTAACTCATTTGGAGTTTTCAAGGATTAGTTATGCATTTTCCAAGTTAACAACCTTTTCCTATTGTAAAAATAATAGGTTTATGGATCACTCTCCAAAATAATAATTTATGCTATAGAGAAAAGTTTGAAAGCAGTTTTATAATAAATTTCATCAAAAATGAAAATTATCAGAATTGGTTTCATCCATTTTGGAGTTGAGGAGAATTAGTTATGTATTTTTAAAGTTATTCACATTTTCAGTGTGTAGATTAATACATTTTGGATTTTCTAAAGTATTTACTCCTTTTCTTACCAAGGGCTACGCTAGCTGCAGTCACTGACCGTAGGGGCCCAGCACAGTACCGCTCCCAAACTATTTACTGAGTCAAAAGTGCGTTGACAAGTGGGCTCGCCTCGTTAGTGACTCATTGCGGTGCGTGCGCGCTTGAAACGTTCGGACCATACTCGTGAGTGGTCCGATTACGATCCAACGGTCCAGAATCATTGCGCATTTGAATGGTCCAAACGGCCCAATTGATCTGGTCTGTTGATTTTGCATCGGGCGATCCATATTTGTGGCACATTCAAACGGTCCGAACGGCCCACTGAATCTGGATCGTTGATTACGCATCTAAAGGTCCAAAATGGTCCTAGCGTTGCCTTGGGCTGACCAAGCGAAAAAGGGGCGCGGGCTTAAGTGGCTTGGGCCCACAAGTCAGCCACTCGCAGTGATAACTAAACACGTGGATTTCTGTGGAAGGGGGCCCACATGTAAGTGACTAACTACTGCGGTTAAGACAGTTATTAAATGCTAATCATCACACTACAATGCTTGTCCAAATACAACAATGGGGAGTTTGCCCACGCGTTTGACTGGTGGCTCGCCGGCGCTACGCGCCACGACGACGTGAGCTAAAGGCAGGGTTAGATGCGCAATAGTGTTGCACACCTAATGGGAGTGATTACAACCTCTGAGATGGTCCTCACCGGCGGCTAGCCGGAGTTGAGCAACGGCGTGCAACACGGCAAACAAGCAAAACACGATAAAGCTCCACAGCGATTCAGATAAGCGGGTGCCCAAGCTTCTAAGGACTATTAGTGAGCTACCCGAGCAAAGAGGAAGCTTGGGGAAGCTTGGAGTGAGTTGAAGCAGTGACGGCACCGGAGAAGACAACGGTGACGATACAGCTCAAAGTGTAGAGAAAGTCCTGAGCAAAACCAAGACCAATGAATGCTTGGAGAAGTTTAAAGACCTTATGAGCAAGCTATAGGAACAAATTATCGGACAATAGCTTACCGAAACAAGTGGGAGATGAAAAGTTGCTTTTACGGCCGCAATTGCCCCAAGCTTCAATTCAACTCGATCCTGTCGTGCATTGCCCAAATTAACTTAGGGGTTTTTCATTCTCATGCTGAAAGACACGAGATGACGTGAAAGATTTAGGATAATACCCACCGGAGATGAAGATGACACAATGGTGTCACTCGAGTGCGTGCTCTAGAGCTGCAGAGAACACGAAGATGGTCCAGATGCTACAAGCAATGAGAGAAGCTTGTATTAGCAAAAATGGACACGGGGTAGAACATAGAATCGAAAGGCACCACTCGGTGCAAGCTTACCAGAATAGAGAACGAAAACGAGTGCCCTTTTCCTCAGCCACCGAGAGAAAAAGTGAGTAAAAACTAGGGTTTGAGTGTTACCTATAGTGGCGGCGGCGTCAAATGAAGGGGCCCTAGGATAGGTTGCCATGGGTGGTGCGGTTACGGCGGTGACGGAGCAACGCAGGAACTCATGGTTGCATGGCATTGAAGTCCTAAGTGAGCTGACGGGAGGTTGAAGAAGGCACTGACAGCGTGGGCCCGCCATGTCAGCGATTCAAAGCGGCGCAGTCTCGCGCGTAACACTCAAACCACTTTTCGCCACCGTTAGATTAAGATCCAACGATCCAAAATCATGGCGCGTTCAGATGGTCCGAACGACCCAATTGATCTGGATCATTCATTTTAAATCGGACGGTTCATATTTGTGGAGTGTTCGGACGGTTCGAATGGCCCACTAGATCTGAGCCGTTGATTTTGCGTCCGATGGCCCAAAAGCACTGGTGTGGCGAGGTGCATCTAGTTGATCCCGCCAAGTCAAGTGGCTCGGTCCGGTGCGAGCCCAAGAAACAGTGCTAGGCTGAGTTGAGGTTAGGTTTGACTGAGATTTGAAACTAGTTCCTCAACTTTGACCAGAGGTTTAAAAATAGGAATAAAATTCCTAAAAATATGAAATAAATCAGAGGTATTCTTGAAATGACCTAGTACCCAGATAAAATTTGAAACCCCTATGTTCATTTCATATTTTGAGCAGTTTAAATCCACAACCGAAATAGGTCATTGGATTGAGTTGAAATTTCTAGGGTTCGATACTAACCCTGTCGGACCCGGGATTAACACCACAAATCCTCTGTGCATTTTTGAACTAGTCCCATGATCAGTAGCTAGTTCACACAGTAAACAGATATGGTAACATCCATAAATCGTACAACTTTATTAATAAATAACAACCGAGTTTATTACGAAAGAGGCTTACAAGCCAACAATAAAGAACACAGTGGAAGACGAAGAAGCAGTGGAGTCCAGCTGATCTGCCACAGGCAATCGACTGGGGTAGCGGCCTAGTCATCAAGATCCACACCGGTAGCGAAGTCCTTCTCCTCTGAAATTTGTTTACAGAAAGCAAGTATGAGCACAACTACTGTGCTCGCAAGTTACACCCGTCAAATAACAGGATGACATGCATACATGGATATCTCAAAGGAAGTCTTAATATGGTTGATTTGCATAAAGCCAAGTTTCTTTCAAATACTAATACTAAGTTCCAAGGCAGTTATACAATAACTAAAATTCATTTTCCCAAATCAGTTTTACAGTTTGGATAACATTCATCAACAAGTGGTGAAGGATACCCTCCTGTCACAAGGCTTCCTGCCCAATTCCCATTTGGATAGAAATCATTTGACAAATCATTTTGAAATCAAAACCAAAGTCTAACTTTGAGTGGCTTTGCTGTCATGTCCATGACCGTGGACACGGCTATTCGAATAGTTCTTAACACTCTGCAGAGGTTGTACAGCTTTACCCACAAGAGATAATCAACTTTTAATGTCCGTCTAACACACTTCCGAAGGTGTGCGACTAAGTGATTATCACAAGGCCTTTACAATGCATCCCCCAGTGTAAGTTACACCCGCTAAGGTTTCACTTCCTTTGGACAAACCATCCACCAAAAGCCCCCTCTTGCGCCACACGACGGCATACCCAGCGACACGACCCGTGTCCACGACAGCTTAACCAGTGACACGACTCGTGGGTCTCTGCAATGGTGCAACTCGCATTGGTGGATACAAATTATTTAGCCTAGTTTGTCCCAAACCAGACTTGTGGTGGTACGTTAAGGCGTAGCAAAGGAACGCTCGAAGACTGATCCTTAACTGACTTGGGCAACTTCCAAAAACCCTGGGCCTTAATCCTACCCAGATTAAGCCTGTGCATAAACCTGCACCCACCAATCATCCATTTTTGCCCAAGTCCAAACCAACTTTTCCTTTTTGCTTTTCAAAAACATTTACAAAATCTTCAATGACAACCTAATGCCATAGACTTTTAAACATCATTTGATTTTTTGCTGAAATTCCCAAATCAAATATTTTTGGTCTTAGCATGGCTAAGCATAATTTTTCTCAAAATATTCTAGTTCATACTATTGCATGAACTAGATTTTCATCTAAGGTGTCAAGGTAAATTTATTTCAATGGCAAGATTGGCAGTACAAAGGATTTAGGCATAACTATAAATTAAAACAGGGATTTAAAATAGACTATATAGAAACAAGCATGCAATATTTTAAAACAGAAATTAAATAATTTTAAATAATGGTATCAAATATGATCAAAGGTATAACTTGCCTTGCTCAATTGATTGCTCTCAAACGGCGTCGAAATCTGACTCTCCGAAGTCGTCGAAATCTATATGCGAAAATAAGCCAAATTCAAACAAAATTCAAATGAACTCCAAATTAAACAATTTTACTTTAGTTAGCTAGATCTTGAATTTATAAGAATTTAGAAATTTTAATCGACAAAATCGGAGTTCGTATGAAGGAGAACAAACCCCGGGAAGTTTACAAATCACATAAAATGATGAATAACATGATTTCTAGAATATTGAATTATTCTTCCGAAGGAAAACCGAATTATTGCGTCACGCCGATGTCATCAAGTGGTTTTCCGTTCGGTTTGGAAATGGGGCCACGTCAGCGCCACGTAGGCAGTGACAGGGCAGCCACGCATGCGAAAGGGAGGACGTGGCGCTTAGGTGGTGATGATGTGGTGGAGCCACATCAGCCTAAGGCCGGCAGCGCTACGGCGACCACCTCGCCGGCGCGGTGCGCCGCGGCGAGGGCTGCGGAGGGTGCCAAACGAGAGAGGAGGACGTGGGGGTCACGATGCTCACTGCGGTTGCTCCGAAGGGCGAGGATTTGGCCGGCGGCGAGCTCAAGAGGCGGCGGCGGAACGGGGTCAACGTGGCGGCGGCGTTCGGGTGGCTCTTCGGCGAAGCTAGCACGCGCACGGGGAAGGCCTTAATGCTGCGATGCCGTTGGTGTGGTCGGCAACAGTGGGGCGGCGGTGTTGGTGCCGGAATCGAAGGGGAAAGGGCACTCGGCTGGGAATCTTCAACGGTGAAATCCGGCGAAACGAGGAGAGGAGAGGAGGAGTGGGTGGTGGCATTCGGATGAGATGGAGGAGGCGCTCCCGGTGCTCCCTTTTATAGGGGCCGGGGAGGGCGAGGGGAGTAGATCGGGTGTGCAGGTATTCGGCGACGGTTGTGGGATTCCGGCGATCGTGCGCATGATTGAGGGGGCAACGGGCGGGAATGGGGGAGAAGGATATCGTGGGATTGAACACGCATGGAACCGTAAAATAAGGGGGCGAGATTCGCAGTGTTGACGAAGCTTCGGCTCAGGAAAAAATGGCGGCCGACGCGTTGGAGAAGAAAGGACGTGGGAGGAAGATGGGCGTCTTGCCCACGCCTGTGATGGAGGCCGTAGTCAAGCAAGTGGGGCCGGGTTTGAGGAGAGAGGGAGGAGGCTTGGGGTGATTAGGCGGCGTAGGTCTTGACAAAAAAGGGTTTTGGTAGAGAGGTTTAGGCCCAAAAGCAGGTTAGAAAAATTTAAATGCTTTTCTAATTAAAATAATTCAACTAAATCTTTTAGGCTTTAGAAAATAGCAAATAAAATCCCAAAAATTCTAGAAAAATTCACAGAAATTCCTAGAGTTTTTTTGGACTTAATAAAATTATTTCCAACTTAAAGTTGGCTTTTAATTTAGCTTTAAAATAATTAGGTAAAAGCTTTTAAAATTCTAGAAATTAATTAAATTTTTATTTTTCAACTTAAACTCAAATAAAAACTTTAATAAATTTTATTTTTGACTTTTAAAACTTCAGAAATTCAAATAAAGCAACCAAACTCTTTCAAATTTCAAAAAATCCAATAAAATAATAACTTTATTAATTTTAATTTTGGTAGCAGCACTTTGTGATGTTACAAACCCCAAAAATTTGGGAAAAATTATCTTAAATCAAGATAATTATTTTATTATTTGAATAAATTATTTCCAGGGGAACTTTAGTAGCATTAGTTTCAGATTTTCTTTTGGAGTTTACTTCTTTAAGTGTGGGTTCAAGACATGCACAAGATTTTCCAAGTGCAATATCTAATGCAATGTTTGAAAACAATGATGCATGTTCATGAGATGCAAGGTAAACCTCTTTATGAACTTGGGGATGTGACACCAACAGCAAGGGAGGTCCTGAGGAGGTCCTGAGGAGGAGATCCTGAGGAAGAGGTCCTGAGGAGGAGGTCTAATGAAGGATACGACTGCTCAACGTGGTCGTAGGAAGGATACAAAGGATACGACTATGCAACGTAGTTGTAGGAGACAAGTGAAGAGAACAGGGCACGGAGAAACTCACCAAGGGAAGAGAACAGGGCACGGAGAAACTCACCAAGACCGAGAGAGAGAAATACTAAAGGGGGAGGGGAAGACGACGGTTGAGAACGGCGTA
Organism: Phyllostachys edulis; assembly: GCA_036346405.1. Classification (NCBI taxonomy): domain Eukaryota; kingdom Viridiplantae; phylum Streptophyta; class Magnoliopsida; order Poales; family Poaceae; genus Phyllostachys; species Phyllostachys edulis. The sequence continues at coordinate 71,044,377 of CM070550.1, forward strand.
GGCGCTCCAGCGAACTCCTTAGTGATGAGGAGGCGACGACGCAAGCTCCAACAAACTCCTTGTCGACGGGGAGGTGAAACTTCAAGCATGGAGGAGCTGGGCGAGAGTAAGAGAGCTGGGTGTGGAAAAAGGTGGTGAAAGAGGGCTGCTCAGGCTTTTATAGCCAGGGAAGCCAGAGAGAGACACTGAAAGACTCGGAGGTACACACAAGGTCAAAGGTAGTTGAAGGAGGAGATGGGAGCAGGTCTGGGAGGAGACAAGAGGGGGAAACGGGTACTGTAGAAAAGACAACATTTAATTTGACACACTAGCATTTAATGCTCGAGGATCTTTGCGTCAGTAGTGACGCAACGGGAGGAAGAAGAAGGTAAATAGAGCTACAAGTGGGGCTAGTCAAAACTCAGAAGGGTGATCCAACCAAAGGGGAGGTCGAGACCAAGGAGTGGTCGTGACTGGTCTCCAAGACCACCCGGAGGTCTTCCAAGACCATCTGGAGGTCTCACAAGACCACCTAGGAGGTCTCTCAAGACCACCCGGAGGTTTCGTAGGACCACCCATGAGGTCTCTTTAGACCACCCAGAGGTCTCGCAGGACCACCCAGGAGGTCTTCCAAGACCACCCGGAGGTCTTGGGCAGAAAGGGAGGTCCAAATGAGAGGGAGGTCTGGACAACGAGAGGGGTCCAAACAAGAGGAACGTTTGGACAAAGGGAGAGGTCCAAACGAGAGGGAGGTCTGGACAAAGGGAGAGATCCAAATGAGAGGGAGGCACGGAGCGAACAAAGAAAGGGAAAACAACACCAGAGAACTCCAACAAACCCAGAATGAGCCAGACTTTTGATTTAGTTGAAGTTTGATTTAGTCACTTTAAAACACCTTTAATTCCAAAATATCAAGTTAAGCTTTAGAACTCTCATCAAAACCAAATGGTTCTTTTTATTTTGAAAATTTCAAGAAGACCAGAAAAACCAGGATGTTACAATTTTGGCCACCTCCGGCCGCCACTGGTGAGCCCCTCGCCAGCGACAAGCAAAGCCCTAACCCGGCTCTGCCTCCTTTGTTTCCCTCATTCTCTATGTGCATCTCTGTATGAGTAGTGGGTGTTCTATGACAGGTGGGCCCTCCCTCTAGTGACTCTGTCTGTGTATATGAATGACATACAGGGCCATGGTTAAGTGATTAGTTGAGGAGTTAGGGAATTAGCCAGAGCATGATTAGGGCAGTTAGCTAATTAGAATGGGTTAATAAGCTACTTAGCTAGTAAGTATTCCAATAGCAAATGATACTTCTAAATGAAGTTAATAGAGAAATAAATTCAGTGATTAGGGGGTGATAAAAATGGATAATGTTTAACAAAATAAGAGGTTTGGTTAAAAACAACAGTAGATCACACCTACAAATAAAAATTGGTTAGGAAACTAATTAAGAGTTGTTAATTAGATAATTAGTTTGGTAATTAGTTAGTAGTATTCCAAAACTAGCAGTAGCTTGTTAATTATGTAGTCAGTTTAGTAAATTAGCATATATATATATATATATATATATATATATATATGTTTTAATTATAATAATTAGTGATTAATTTAAGTAGTTAGACCAAAGACATTAGGTAACTAGAGACTAAGATGATACAGTCATGCTCAGACATCTTGGGCTTTACAAGATTTTCAGAACCAGTAAATCTCAAGGAATATTCCTCTTTTCAGATTTCTATTATTTCATGTGATCGCAATCTTCCGGACGTTCGTTCTCCTTCATACGAACTCCGATTCTATCGATTCTTGTTCCTAAAATCATATTAATTAAGTACATTTCTTTTAGTTCTAATTATATAATTTTTGGATTTTATTTTGAATTGTTGTATTATTTGGCTTTTTTTGCGTGTATAGATTCCGGCGTTCCCGAAGAATTTCTGGATCCGTCTGCCGAAGTATCTCAAAAATTCAACGAAGGCAAGTTGTAGACCTTTGATAATGTCATACCCATTTTATAAAATTATATTGTTTTATATCAACATACATTGCTAGTTTTATAATAACTGCTTTCTGGGATAGTTAATTACCCAATTGCCGATATGCCTCCTTGAATAATATTGAACAACATATACCATTTGACACCACAGGTTGGGTTAATTTTAGTTGGGTATATTTTAGTAACAACATGGGTATCGTATAATGCTTAGCCATGCTTTAGTTGTACGATGGGATTCATGATCACATGCTCATAAAAGATTGAATTTGACTTAATGAAATATGAAATTGTGGCGCGGCCATTGTTATTAAAAGTTGTTGTGCTATGGCAAGGGTTGCCATTTGGTCAGGATTGAACCAAAAATAATTTCATACTCAGGCGATTGTTCGTGCAGTAAAGGGAATGATTTTGAGATGTGGTTGCCTCACCTGAGTAGTCACTAAGGACTTAATTTTGTGCGCCATTAATCTAGGCCATACCATACAACCACATGTCTAGGGTAAGGTGGACCTAGACAAATAATTAGCGATGTTTTGATTTGGTTCTATTTGGGTTGATAAGCGACGCAAGTGGGGCCTAGAATGGCGAATCCTTAGCAAGCAGAATCGAGTCAAAATAGAACTTTGTAAAAGCCTAGCTTGTGATAATCACTTAGTCGTACACCTTCGGAAGCATGTCATGTCTGACATTATAAGATAATTATCTCTTGTGGGTCAAGCTGTATAACCTCTGCAGAGTGTAAAACTATTCGAATAGCTGTGTCCCCAGTTATAGACAATGCCTGGTGATTTCACACGGGGGGTAGATTTTCATAAAAATATTGGAATGGTTTGGTTGGGAAGCGATCTGGATGTTAGTTTGGTTGGGAAGTGAACGGGTGTTCACTAGTTGTTTCAAAAAAACATGTTTACTTATGTATTTAATCTTTTAAATTAAGCTTTTAATCTATCTACTGTATTTACTGTCAATACTGCTTTATGCAAAATAACCATAAAGCTACTCTTGTTCAAGCCTTGCATAAATACTATTTGCATACATTCCCCTACGACTTGCTGAGTACTTTATGTACTCACGGCTTTACGCCATTGTTGACCAGTCACCGAGGAAGACCCAGGAACCGTAGAGTTCTACGAGGAGGAGTATTTTGAAGACTATGCGAACTATGTCGCATTCTCTACTAGATTGCCTGTGTGCATGTCGGATGGCTACCACGAGATATTTTATTCCACTGCAAGTTTACTCTTTTGTCTTAAGCTCTGCGTGGCAGACTCTGTAAAACTTGACCATAAGGTCATTTTGCTAGTAAATAATATTAATTTATCTACTTCTTAGCTACCTTGTTGTATTGGATATGATTGTCATCGATGATGTCACCGTGTGAGCTCGCTACTGATTTGGGACTAGTTCAGAATACACAGAGGGCTTGGATCTAGTGATCCAGAGTCCCGACACTTTTCCCTTCACTGCTCGCCCTACAGAGGGGAGCATCGCAATCGCCTCGTCCTCCTCTTCTTTTTGCCCTAGACACCGTCCCCTACCTCGGCTCCGTTCGGTCAGAATACCTATTGCCGTCGCCGTCTTCCCCAGGTCTGACCACACCGCCTTCGCCTTGATCTCCCTGTGTGGTTCACTTCTTGCGGTATTGAGCGCGTCATAATGTGTTCCCGGCCATGGGCTCTCTATCCCTCACCTCAATTTTTGGTTTCCCCTCGCCAGAGCATGCCACCGCCTTTGCATCGTCTTCTCCACTTCCGGCTGTCGTCGCCCTACCACCTTGGTCATCCTCGCGCCGGCCTGACCCCACCGATGCATTCCTCAGGCCGGTGCGCACCCTATGTGCACGCCGCCCCTCGCCGACCACCGTCGGAGCACCGTCGCCCCGTGCAACCCTCGCCTCCTGTGCGCCTCTGGCGCCGCTCACACCTCCATCGGACGTCGTAGCCACGGTCATCACTTCCTAACGCCTAATTACCCCGCCGGCGACTCATGTTGGCAGTCGCCGCCGGCTTCTGCGCCGCCCAGTAGAGCCACCTCCCCTGCTCTCTACTTTGCTCTGCGTTTTCTTCTTTCTTCTTTAGTTCCACTTCCAAGTGGGTACCTACATGTCATACGCACGATCATTTCTCCTTTAAAATTCCATGTTAACCATTTGTTGATAAAAGCTCCTTTTCCTCCAAACTAAAAAGCTCTGATAGTCTAATTTTGCCAACATGCCGATGATAGTATTTGTAGTTGGTACCAACAGTGCCCGACACTCTAGAATCTAGATGTTAGTGCAAATACCAAAATGTGCCTAAAATTTCACTTTCATAGTCATTTTCAATTTGCACCAAACACGCAGTTCTGATTTCAAGCTTGTAATGTGTACAATCGAATGGTCACTTCACTCACTTGTTATTTCACAATTCACATGTATTATTTTTCATTTACAGGGTACTGATCCAAGGCATGCATCACCAGACCATGATCAAAGTTCCATGCTCAAAGTCATTTGCAGTCAGAGGGATCGATTCCGTACACGACTACGTGAAACTGAGGAGGTATATTTCATGAAATTTTGAAAAATGATCGCATCATATTAGTGTTTCAAGTAATAGTGGATGTGTAGTTCTCAGGTAAACAGCTAGTGATGTCCCATTTTACTACAACCTTTTTTTTATTGTTGGACAAGGTTTGGTAGCCAATCCAACAATGTGGTTTTATCACTGATCGGATTGTCTTTTAACTTTAGGAATAAATAGCGAGATGACTGGGTCGTTTCTCTTGATTTTCTTTAAAGCCTGGATATGCTATGCTTCTCTTAGGATTTTTATTTTTACTCTATGATGCCTCTTTGCTTTGTGAAACATTAAGATTTATCACTAATCATCTATTGTCATTTTTTGTATCCTAGGAACTAAGGATATTGAAAGAGAAGTATGGCATGCTAGTTGTAGAATTGGAAAAAAAGTAAAGCGGATAATGTTCAACTATATGGAAAGATCTGATACGTCCAGGACTACAACCACGAGAAGATTGTTTCTAAAGGACCAAATAAGGTTTAGCATAAATCCTTACGGTGGAAAAATAATGTATTCACAGAAGTATGACATGCTAGCTGTAGAATTGGAAAAAACTAAAGCAGATAATGTTCAACTATATGGAAAGATTCAATACGTCTAGGACTACAACCATGAGAAGATTGTTTCCAGAGTACCAAAGAAGGTTTAGCATAAATCCTTACAGTGGAAAAATAATGTATTCACATTTTCTAGCATTTGACCTTTGTTACATTGTGCCTCGCAGTATGCGAAGGATATTGAAAGTGGTTCATCAGATATTGAAACAAATTACAAGAAAATGTATGAGGATGACATAAATCTTTTTCCTGCTTTTTCAAAGAAGGTAGATATATTTTTAACATATCATTAGCAAAAATTATTATCTATGGTATTGCACTTGGCTGAGCTATACTTTTCTTTCCATATCCAAGAAAAGGATCAACGGTACAAGGAACTTGGTTTAAGAGATAAAATCACTCTCAGTAGTGGCCGTTTTCTCCTTGGTAACAAGTATGATGCTATCTTTTTTTTGGGGGGTACAATTCAGTTTTAAGTTTTTTTTTTGTTGCACATGCTGATATTTGATGATAACTAATAAATAATTATAGAAACAGTAAGTTAGAGCTATACACTCTAAGTTTCTCTATTTATCATTCCCAATATTGCTATGATGTAGGTCTTTTAGATCGTGTTGGAAATACAGAATGCAAGTGCATTTGGAATTTGAATTGAATAATAGCAACATCGGTGACTTAGTGGTGCATAGATCCGCTACTAATGATATGGAAGTAGTTAATGTGGTTCTAACTTATTGAAATCACCCCTTCTCTATATCTTGGGTGTGCTTAAAATTTATATATTTGGTCAATATGCTCTGACTTGTCTAAACCCATCACTATTTATTAATTTAGCCCTTTATGGGTAGAGAGACTTCTTGAGGATGGGAAATAGATACATATCAATCTATCATGATCTGGCTACAACCTCTACAGAATGTAAACGATGTTTCCACTGTGTACACTAGCTACTAATCTGAGACTGTTACGAAAATACACAAAAGGTTCAGATTCAGAAATCAGATCCCGATGTACAATGACCTGATCGTTGATCGATTATCGTGTTACCTCTTTATAGTATACCTACTAATGTTAGATGCTTTGCGTTTTGTTACCTTCTATGTTTTTGAAAGAGATGATCCCTTCTATTGTAGTGCACAATAGTACACTAGACTACTATTTTCTACTACACATTACACATAGCGTCGTACATTCTATCATCTTAAAACGTATCTTAACAGTCTTGCATCTTCTGCTTCTATGCCGTGTAGTTCTATAAACATATTGTCTTTATACTACAAACTATTTCTTAAGTAACACATAGATCCTAAGAATGCGTACTCATGTCAGCATGTTGTCTTTGTACTACAAAGTGTTTCTTAAGTAACATTGTATTACTCTTTTACAATTTCATAATACTCCTGCATACTACCAATTATCTCAGCAAAATATGTTGTAGGACCGGAAAGGCGACTAGAGGGGGGGTGAATAGGAGCACGAACACTTTTTCACTGTAAGACCCGGGATTAACGTCCCAAATCCTCAGGCACTTCAACTAGTCCCATGATCAAGAGCTAGTTCACACAGCTTAAACAAATATGGTAACATCCATAAATCGCATAACTTTATTAATAATCAACAGAGTTTATTACAACAGGGCTTACAAGCCAACAATAAAAACACAATGAAGACGAAGAAGATGTAGTAGAGTCCATTAATCGCCACGAACAATCGATCGGGAAGCGGCCTAGTCGTCGAGATCCACACCGATGATGCGATCCTTCTCCTCTGAAATTTGTTTGCAATTAAGCAAGTATGAGCACAACTACTGTGCTCGCAAGTTACACCCACAAATAACAGAATGACATGCATACATGGATGTAACAAAGGATGGCTTATTGGTTACATTTGCATAAATCAGCAATTTCTTTAAATACTTGTACTAAGTTCCAAAGCGGTTTACACAATAACTAAAATTCATTTTCTAAATCAATTTTATAGTCGATAACATTCACACATGAATGGTGAAGGATACCCTCCTATCACATGGCTTCCCGCCCAATTCCCATTTAAATAAACCAGTTGATAAAGTCTTTTGAAATCAAAATCCAAGTCTAACTTTGAGTGGCTTTGCTAGCATGTCCATGATCATGACGCTGCTATTCAATAGTTTTACACTCTGCAGAGGTTGTACAGCTTTACCCACATGACATGACTTCTCTAGTTTGTTCGGCATATATCTATGCCACCGCTCACTACCTTAGGTAAGCGATCTAGAGCACATGACAAGGCCTTTACAATGCGTCATCCCACCGCAGTCCACCCCCGTTAAGGTTTCGCATCCCTCCTTGGATAGAAATCCGCAGAGTTTGTAGGGGCCCCCTCCTACGCCAGTGGGACTAACGAGGTCATAATATGACCAGCCATCCGAGATGGACCCACACAATCCGCGGGATCGACCGCGATGGCACTTTGCAAATTAATCAGCCAGGTCCCCTACCCATACTCAGGACATGTGGTTGCACGATATGGCATAGCCCATTATAGGCATAGCAAAGGAACGCTCAGAGGCCGGTCCTCAACTGACTTGGGCGACTTTCCACAAAACCCATGGGCCTCGATCATGGAAATGACTCGATCCCGTGCATTAACATGCACCATCCAAACAACCATTTCGCCCAAGTACAAACCATAATTTTATTTTATTTTTCTCAAATTCATTTACGACAAAACTTCCATGACAAACCAATGCCATAGATTCTTAAACAATATTTGATTTTTGGCTGAAAGTTTCCCAAATCAAACATTTTGGGGTCTAAGCATTGCTAAGCATAATCTGTCTCAAAATGTTCTAGTTCATACTATTGTATCAACTAGATTTTATCTAGGGTGAGGGTTAAATGTCCAAGACTTGTCAAGAACGAGATCAGTATGTAATCCATCAGCATTGTGTTAATCCAACCTTTAGCAATCCAAAATTCATTAGTCCAATCTACACCGTATAAGTCTATTTCTATGATCCAACTTCAATTGATCCAAATATTTAACTATACTCAAATTTTATAATCCGATATCTATCAATCCAATGACTATGTAATCCTATAATCAAATTTTTAGATAATCTGATATCCAATGACAATCTATTTCCATAATCCAATATCAACAATTCAGTATTTGACTATAGTATCTATCTATCATCCAATCTTTATTAATCCAACATCAATAACAATCTACCTCTAAAATCCGGTATCCAATAATCATTTATTTCTACAATACAACCATAATAATCATGTATTTCTAATAATCCAACATCATTCATTCCAATATCCAATAAGCCAATGATAATCTATATCTATGATTGACATCTAATATCCAACAATCATATAACTCTAATAATACCACAATCGATCCTTAATAATAATCTATTTCCATAATCCAATACCAATAATCACCTATTTACGTAATCATTCATTATTTATTAATAATTTTCCTCTATCTTCACACATCCATTCACAATCTTCTTTTATTATCCAAACTCCAAAATATATATGCATTCGATAATAGTCTCCATACCACCTCTCTTGACAATAATTGGACATACAAAGGCATTGGGAATAACTATAAAGCTTAAAACAGAATTTAAATTACTTGAATATAAATACGCATGCAATAATAATTTAAAACAGAATTTAAATAATTTTAAATATTGGGTGCAAATATGGTCAAGAATGTAACTTGCCTTGCTTAATGGATTATTCTCAAATGATGTTGAAATCCGGTCGTCCGAAGTCGTCGAAATCTATACGCGTAAACGATTCGAATTCAAATAATATTCAAATAAAATCCAAATAAAATCCAAAAATTATAAAATAAATACTGCTAGGAAGGTATCGACTTTTTATGAATTTAGGAAGTTGAATCGACACAATCGGAGTTCGTATGAGTGAGAACGAAATTCCGGAAGGTTGAGTGTTACATGAAATAATAAAATTCCGAAAATTATACTATTCATCGGAAAATATGGTTTCGGATAATTGGGAACAAAGAAGGAGTTTTAGGGCTATGGTGAGGGAGTATGATGTTGAATGCGTTGAGGCGAACTCAACGGTGCTGACGGCTCGGCGAGAGGATCTTTGATGGTGACGCAGTCCGACGGAGAAATCCTTCGGCGGACGACGGGCGAACGTCGGCATTGCGGGCAAACGGAGAGGAGTTAGCGGATGAGGTTTGTGGCGATTTGAAGAGGAAACCGTGAGGAACGTAACGCTTGCCTCGGTTGGGGTGGAAAGCGCACGGTCGGCCGACGGCGGCGACGACGCGCAAAATAGACCAAATAATTAACGGAAATTAAATAAAATCTAAAAATTATGAAATAAATATTAAAAATAGTAGATGAATTTAGATGAATTTAGGTGAAGGAATCAACGGATTTGGAGCTTGTATGTGAGAGAATGAATTTCTGGAAGAATAAAAGGTCTATGTATAAAGCTCAAAGTATAGACTAAATAATGAAGCTACTGTTTATTGTCTTCTAGCTCAACAAAAACGTGATGAAGACATGGTTATGGCTTGGACATGGCGTGTTGGTACTCTGGCGATGGCGCCGGCGAGGGGAGGAGAGCACCGCGTAGAGGACGACGATGCGAAGCCATGGATGGAGACGATGTGGCCGGAGCTAGCTCGACGGCGACGCAATTCGCAAAAGAAGAAGCTTCGGTTTATGGTTTAGATGGCGACATTGCCGCGTGACGGAGGCATTCCGACGGCCACGAGGTGGAACGGAGAGAGGAGAGGACGGGATGCCGGTGCTCACCTCGGTTCGGAGGAACATGTACGGATGGTCGGGCGAGGACGACGACGTCGGCGTGGCGTGGACTCACGGTGGCGGCGGTACTCGGCGATGCTCCGCATGGCGAGGGAAGCACGGCGTAGAACGCTACGAGGCGGTTAGTATCTTGGTGTCGATGGTGCCGGGGCTTCACCGTAGAGGACGCAATAGCCCGATGAACAACGTTCGGCCCTCGAGCTTCAACTTCCAAATTCGTCCAAACCATGGGGAGAGGGGAGGAGGGATTTTGGGGGTGGGTTGTGGTTGTAGAGAGGCTCCTGGTGCTCCCTTTTATAGGCCAAGGGGAGGCCGGGAGGAGGAGAATGAAGCGACGGTTTTCAAGTGCAAATGATGAATGAAATTGAACTGCTTAATTAATTGCATGTAGTGGAACGAACGTGCAATTGAAGATGCTGCGTCGTGGGTGATGTTAATACGCTCGTTCTCCTTCAAACGGATTTCAATTTAACGCATTGAGTGGGGAGAAAGAGGAGAAAGAAGTGGTGGCAGCCATTAATGGAGGTGGAGCTTGCTTGCTTCGATTTTAATGGCGAAAGGGAGAGAGGGAAGATGCGCCAGGATCGGGAAGGTGGCCGACGGCGAGGTTGGCGGTGGCGCCGACGGTGGTGGCCGGAGGTGAGACGGTGGGCGGCAAGAGGTGCTGCCATGGGTTGCCTTTGGAAGGAAATGGTAACAGAGAAGAAAACTTACGTGAGGAAGAAGAAGGTAGGAGAGAGAAAGAAAGGGATAAAAGGATAAAAGGAATATATATATTGATTGAAAGCCAAAAGCCCAGTTGGCAGCACATGCATTGTGTTGCTTGAGGTTAAGTGTACTGATGCGGTAGAAATCTGGAATGGGTGACCGATGGGAACCTATGTGCCCACTCGGAAGAATTTTTTTATTATTATATAATTTTTCGAACTACTGTTCACTCATGGATGGTCTGGACAATTCATGGTGTATGTTCGGACCAGACTGAACAGAATTTTTATTTTTTTATTTATTTTCGAAATAAGGATTTAAGCATTAAATCAAATATATATATTTTAGAACATAGCAAATAGAGTCCAAAAATTCTAGAAAAATTCACAAAAATTGCTAGAATTATTTTGAACTTAATAAAAATAATTCCAACTTAAATGATAATAGTTTTTACACATAATTTTGTTTTGGCTTTAAAATAGTTAAGAAAAGCTTTTAAAATCTCAGAAAATTTCAAAAATTAATTTAATTTTTATTTTTCAACTTTAACTCAAATTAAACTTCAAAAACTTTAATAAAACTTAAATTTTGATTTTTAAAACTTCAGAAATTCAAATAAAGCAATCAAACTCTTTCAAATTTCAGAAAATTCAATAAAATAATAACTTTATTCATTTTTATTTTGGTAACAGAACTTTGGGCTGTTACAAAACTACCCCCCTTAAAAGGAATCTCGTCCCCGAGATTCGGAGTGGCTAGAAAGAAAGCTAGGAATACAAGGTTTTCAACTGGAGTTTTCGTCGTCTGCATTATACTCTTCATCTGACGGGGCCTGAGCTGTGACGTTGTACAGACGTCCTTTTCCAGAATTTTGTGGCTTCTTGTTTGCTTGCATGGTGTTGATTCTGGGAACTTCAGAGTTGGTTGGATTCGCTGCCTGCTGCTTCTTTGGACATTTATTGGCATAATGTCCCATATCCTGACAATTGAGGCATTGTATTCCCGCCCTTGAAGTTTTGTTCTGCTGAGATTGGCCACCATTGATGTTGCGGAACGTCTGCATTGGGGGTCGCAGTGCTAATCCTGGATTCATAAGTGCAGTCTCTTGATCTTCTAACTTCCTTTTGTGAATATTGTCTATCTTGTTTTTGAATTGGCCAGAATTCTGTTTATCTGACTCTTGAGCTTCTTCTGTACTGACTTGGTTCAATTGGCTTCTTACGATGGGCTGGGATATCCTCGCTGCTTAATGTGTCGTCCGGGATTCTTCTATTCCGTCCTCCGATGCTGAGGTTGTTTGTGCCAAGAATGCTTGAAAGGGGCATTGCTTGACAAAGTGTCCTTTCTTGCCACAATGGTTACAGACTTGATACTGGATCACCTTCCTCTTGGGACACTTGGTGAAATAATGTCTAATGCTATGGCAGTTAACACAATGGACTTCTTGTCTTGGCTTTCCCTTTTGAGGGCATCTGTAGGCGAAGTGTCATGTTTCCCCACATCTATAACGAGATAACATATTTCCATGGATGGTGACTTTCGTAAAGAAAGTGGCTCACGTCGTCATTATGTGATACTTCGGTGGCTTGATCTTTTGTAATCCATCGTAGAGCCTTGCTCATGTCTTTGAAGGAGCGATGGTTGTGGGAATATTGTTGTTGTTCTTCATTTGTTGTATTATTTGCTGCATTAGCTGAGCCTGGGTGACGAAAAATTGGTTCAAATTCCGAAGGGTTTCTGTCGTCAGTGGTTGGTTGGCTTCATTACTGGCATTTCCTGGGATATTGTTGTCTTGGTTGGTTCCACTTCCCGAGTGACGAGTGTTCACCATCTGTTGGTTATTCCAGAGTTTTTAGGGAAGGGGACAAAGGATAGGGAAGAGACAAATAAGAATGACTAAGGGGATAGAGCAAAACAACACTCCCAAACAAAAGAACCAACTCAAAAGCTTCAAGAAAACTTATTAGCTTTAAACAACGTTCTATCGATTGAAAATCGAATATGGTGAAACGACTCAATACAGTAATGAGTCTTGGTAAACTGAGACTATATGGTTTGGCTAACAAAACAATCTTCGATTCACGGTCTTCGATGATCCTTGATGACGATGCCTCTTGGAAGCTTCATGTCTAGCGCACTTCAACGTAAGGGTTAAGCACGTGTTGACCATCTATAGAAATTTATACGGAAAAGAAGATCCATTTAACATTATAAAATGGTGAAGAGAGAATTAGGTAAGAAAGAATTGCTATAAGGAAGCTATAGACAGATGACCAAGATGAGGAGAGAACAATTTATTCTTTTTCTTGTTATAAAATAAGTTTTGAAACTTTTCAACTAACGGCCATTCTAACTAGGTCACGACCTACGATCGATATGGCTCGATACCACTTTGTAAGACCCGGATTAACGTCCCAAATCCTCAGGCACTTCAACTAGTCCCATGATCGGTAGCTAGTTCACAGCTTAAACAAATATGGTAACATCCATAAATCGCATAACTTTATTAATAATCAACGAGTTTATTACAACAGGGCTTACAAGCCAACAATAAAAACACAAATGAAGACGAAGAAGATGTAGTAGAGTCCATTAATGCGCCACAGCAATCGATCGAAGCGGCCTAGTCGTCGAGATCCACACCGATGATGCGATCCTTCTCCTCTGAAATTTGTTTGCAATTAAGCAAGTATGAGCACAACTACTGTGCTCGCAAGTTACACCCACAAATAACAGAATGACATGCATACATGGATGTAACAAAGGATGGCTTATTGGTTACATTTGCATAAATCAGCAATTTCTTTAAATACTTGTACTAAGTTCCAAAGCGGTTTACACAATAACTAAAATTCATTTTCTAAATCAATTTTATAGTCAGATAACATTCACACATGAATGGTGAAGGATACCCTCCTATCACATGGCTTCCCGCCCAATTCCCATTTAAATAAACCAGTTGATAAAGTCTTTTGAAATCAAAATCCAAGTCTAACTTTGAGTGGCTTTGCTAGCATGTCCATGATCATGACGCTGCTATTCGAATAGTTTTACACTCTGCAGAGGTTGTACAGCTTTACCCACATGACATGACTTCTCTAGTTTGTTCGGCATATATCTATGCCACCGCTCACTACCTTAGGTAAGCGATCTAGAGCACATGACAAGGCCTTTACAATGCGTCATCCCACCGCATGATCCACCCAGTTAAGGTTTCGCATCCTCCTGGATAGAAATCAGAGTTTGTAGGGGCCCTCCCACGCCAATGGGACTAACGAGGTCATAATATGACCACCATCCGAGATGGACCCACACAATCCGCGGGATCGACCGCGATGGCACTTTGCAAATTAATCAGCCAGGTCCCCTACCCATACTCAGGACATGTGGTTGCACGATATGGCATAGCCCATTATAGGCATAGCAAAGGAACGCTCAGAGGCCGGTCCTCAACCGACTTGGGCGACTTTCCACAAAACCCATGGGCCTCGATCATGGAAATGACTTCGATCCGTGCATTAACATGCACCATCCAAACAACCATTTCAGCCCAAGTACAAACCATAATTTTATTTTATTTTTCTCAAATTCATTTACGACAAAACTTCCATGACAAACCAATGCCATAGATTCTTAAACAATATTTGATTTTTGGCTGAAAGTTTTCCAAATCAAACATTTTGGGGTCTAAGCATTGCTAAGCATAATCTGTCTCAAAATGTTCTAGTTCATACTATTGTATCAACTAGATTTTATCTAGGGTGAGGTTAAATGTCCAAGACTTGTCAAGAACGAGATCGAGATGTAATCCATCGACATTGTGTTAATCCAACCTTTAGCAATCCAAAATTCATTAGTCCAATCTACACCGTATAAGTCTATTTCTATGATCCAACTTCAATTGATCCAAATATTTAACTATACTCAAATTTTATAATCCGATATCTATCAATCCAATGACTATGTAATCCTATAATCAAATTTTTAGATAATCGATATCCAATGACAATCTATTTCCATAATCCAATATCAACAATTCAAGATTTGACTATAGTATCTATCTATCATCCAATCTTTATTAATCCAACATCAACAACAATCTACCTCTAAAATCCGGTATCCAATAATCATTTATTTCTACAATACAACCATAATAATCATGTATTTCTAATAATCCAACATCATTCATTCCAATATCCAATAATCCAATGATAATCTATATCTATGATTGACATCTAATATCCAACAATCATATAACTCTAATAATACCACAATCCGATCCTTAATAATAATCTATTTCTATAATCCAATACCAATAATCACCTATTTACGTAATCATTCATTATTTATTAACAATTTTCCTCTATCTTCACACATCCATTCACAATCTTCTTTTATTATCCAAACTCCAAAATATATATGCATTCGATAATAGTCTCCATACCACCTCTCTTGACAATAATTGGACATACAAAGGCATTGGGAATAACTATAAAGCTTAAAACAGAATTTAAATTACTTGAATATAAATCGCATGCAATAATAATTTAAAACAGAATTTAAATAATTTTAAATACTGGGTGCAAATATGGTCAAGAATGTAACTTGCCTTGCTTAATGGATTATTCTCAAATGATGTTGAAATCCGATCGTCCAAGTCGTTTAAAATCTATCGCCGTAAACGATTGAATTCAAATAATATTCAAATAAAATCCAAAAATTATAACATAAATACTGCAAGGAAGGTATCGACTTTTTATGAATTTAGGAAGTTGAATCGACGCAATCGGAGTTCGTATGAGTGAGAACGAAATTCCGGAAGGTTGAGTGTTACATGAAATAATAAAATTCCGAAAATTATACTATTCATCGGAAAATATGGTTTCAGATAATTGGGAACAAAGAAGGAGTTTTAGGGCTATGGCGAGGAGTATGATGTTGAATCGTTGAGGCGAACTCAACGGTCTTGTGGCTCGGCGAGAGGATCTTTGATGGTGGCCTTGATCCGACGGAGAAATCCTTCGCGGACGACGGCTTAACGTCGGCATTGCGGCAAAGCGGAGAGGAGTTAGCGGATGAGGTTTGTGGCGATTTGAAGAGGAAACCGTGAGGAACATGCGCCGCCTTGGTTGGGGTGGAAAGCGCCTGATCGGTAAGCGGCGGCGGCACGCCGCAAAAAATAGACCAAATAATTAGCGAAATTAACACTACTACGTAAAAGGCCTTTCTGAGCGGTTCGTAACGCCATCACGAGGCGGTTGGTGAGCCGCGAGTTTATGGGTCAATAATGCTAATGGTCATCACAGACGGTTCAGATGCAGCAACCGTCAGTGATAGTCGACTACCACATACGATGCGTAGATAAACCGCTCGTGATAGTCGACTACCACGCACGCGATGCGTAGATAAAACCGTCGGTGATATTCGACTACCACGCACGGTCCGTAGATAAAACCGTGCGTGATGATGCGACTACCACGACGGTCCGTAGATAAAACCGTGCGTGATATTCGACTACCACGGGCGGTTAAAGTAGATAAAACCGTCGTGATAGTAGACTACCCGAGGCGGTGCGTATATGAAACCGTCGTGATAGTTCACTATCACGCACGGTTTCATATACGCATCGTCGCGGTAGTCTATCATCACGGTTTCATCTACGCATCGCTCAGGGTAGTCGACTATCACGAGCATTTTCATCTGAGCACTGCCTCGGGTAGTCTTTTGCATTGCTTAATCTATTTACGCTTATTGGCTAGCCTCAGAAATGCTAGCCATGCCCTCTGAAACAAGCACATCCAATTCTCATTCATTTGAAGCACATCAAAATTGCATTCATTTCGAAACAAGCACACATCCAATTCACAAATCAATTAACTAAAATTAACCATTAATGTACATTAATTTACACACATGTACCATTATGTTCAATCTATCTCAATCAAGTTCAATCTGCTACCTTGTGGAAACTCCCATTTGGATTTATGACCGTCTGCTCAGAATGCCGCAAGGTGTGATCGAATTTTTATGAGCTCGCTCTGCTCCATACGATTTCCAAATGTTTGCAACTTTGTCGATATGAAGGTTAAATTCGGGCTTATATAAATTGGTAAGTATATATGAAATAATTGTTGAAAGATTGACAAACCCGAGGATCATTGGTGATCGCGAACCGACGAGTAGTTGCATGTTGTGGCAAACATAGTATCCACAGACGCTATGCCCTGCGATCGCCGGTGGCATTTGCAAAAATAGAATTGGTTAGTTCAAGAGGCATTGCTACGAAGTGTTATATAGGATTAATGTGTACTAGCTAGCAAGTCACCGAATGTTTGATCATGTTGCGGCGTCCTTCCTTGATATTCCATCCTCTAGCATGTAACACGTCAACACCCTCACGTGACTCAAGAAGTTAGCCTTAGCCATTGCAAAGGAAGGAAAGACTACAATAGAGTTTCTATGGAGGAAATGTGTTTACGATGATTAAACTCCTGGATAGTCGTGAAGTTGTGGTGGCCCTCTGTAGGGAATCTAGGTATATTACGATTTCGTTTTGGTATAATTACAATTAGAATCAATGGAACCTACACAGTATGTCGGCATGGTCATTAAACCTAAGTTAGTGTTGCTTATAAAGTACAAATCAACATTAAGTATAGCCAGTGTGCAACACTACTTACTTCTGGTTGTAGGGCAAAAGTATGAATTCCTTGTTGCGGTGAGCCATGAAAAAATCTATAACGTAATTCTCGACGAATGTTGCATTCGCCGTGATGCTTTGCTCGGAGACAACGTGTGGGTCGAGGAAACCTACCGGTGATTTCCTTCTTTCGCTTCACGGATCATGTATCTATTATACAAAAGCTAGGAGTTATATATAACATTTATCGATATTACGAACATTGACCGTGATTGTACACACTTACGATTATCCAAAGATTGTATGATTGAGACGTCGAGCTCGTCGAGGTTGAAGAGATGAAACAAGTCGTCGAAGGTCACCGTGAAGACAGCGTCTTGATACACGTGGTTAAAATGATGCTCCTTGAACTTGACGGTGACACCCGAGCATCGTTGATCAACCGGCTTGTTGGACTGTTCCATGTACCATGCATGCAATTCCGTGCAATCCAGTCCTAGGGTAGGGCTGTCTAACTTCTCGAACAGCGGCTCGCTGGCTTGTATTTCCGCCAACGGCAAGAAGGGATATCGAGAAGACTCGATCGTCTTCGATTTGCCCTTGCCCTTCTTTGCCTCGCTTTGTATAGGTCGACTTCACAAGAGTCGATCGAGCACGAGTGTAGATGCATGTGATGCAATGCGGGCCCTTGCCATGTCGGTCACGAGTAGCCGGTGCGATCAAGTCCGTGGACTTGATGCCGCTGAGACATTCCGTCAAGTTGACACCGGAGTAGGTAGCTCGAGCGGATGTCCTCCTTGGGCCATTTGGATGAATGTTCCAGCGGCTTGCCCTAGAGTCATGACCTCATCGTTTGGGGAATTTTCACGGGGCGGCCTCGAAATTGGCACAAACACCGTCCACATTCACTTTTGCGAAACCCGAGCTAGATTTGCACCGTGCACCAAAGCTCCGACATCTTGGATGGATACACCGCCCCAAGCGACATCTAGGCAACAGAGACATATCTCACTTGGAGCTTGCGCCGTAGCCACCTCGTACATAACGGTACAAAATTAGCTACTCCAACGGGCTTATGAATGGATTGAGCATTCCGAGATAATAATTATTACCGGATGTCATCGACGGAAAATCTGTCATCACCTATTGTGGTAGGGTTAGGGTTGGACACGCAGCCTACTCGGATGTTTGGGGGGCTAGCTAAGCGGTATAGTAGGGGCGAGGGCTTCCAACCGACTTGGCATTTGCAATCCCTAATCCTTTCCTCAAAAGTCTCTTCTTTGCTTTTGCTCGAGCATACGAATCCTTTCCTCAAAGGATTGGTGACTTTTTCACCGACCTCCGCTCTGATTTTTTCAAAGGTGAGCTCATCTCGAGGATGCACGAAGATCCTCTCGTAGCTTTGCATCGTGCTCGGCTTTGGCTCTCCTCCTACTCGACGATCCTCTGTCGCTTGGAACCATTGTTCCCATGTAACAAAAACACCGGCGCCTCTCGTGCGACCGGATGCTCACTCGTTTCCTAGGGCCGAGAGAGTATATCTTCTCCCTATCTGCTGGAATGAGCCTTGGGAAGATTGTGCACTCGGCGTTATCGCAATATAGCCCGACATGTCATTTCACTTCCTATGAAGTTATGGAGTAATTACAAACTAGGTAGTTCGATATCTTACGAGCGTTGGGACACTTCACGGTCTTGAGGTTTGGAAAGTACACTTCCCAGTGGGCGAATAGCTAACCTCGCAAATAACCACTTTGTCGCGCGCATCGGTGATCTCGGAAATAGCAGGAGAGATTCAAGCCGCTTTTTCGCTTGTTCTGATCCCTCCATATCGGGCTTTACCCGCATACCAGTGATGCCGAGTCCGTGGGGTGCTTGTTTTTTGCTGGAGGGCCGTGCGCCAGACTTTCACTCTTAAATTCATCTGTCGTCTTCTTCGCCACAAACTCGGCCCAGACTCTTCCAATAATAGATACTTGTGGAAGGCGGCGGATCCTTCTCCACGTAGTTCTTGACAAGCGTGCTCTTGAAGTTCTTCCACGCTTTGCACGCTTGTAGCAACGCTGTGTCGTCGCCGAGTCGGTGAGTTCTCTGGGATATCGAGCGATGCAAAATTTCCGTCGACCTGGCGGTTTTCAATGGTCCGGGCACCACCTTCCACGAATCGTAGGTGATCTTGACCCGTTCCGTGCAACTATTCCACCATTCTCCGAATCGCGCATTTTCGGCGAGGATTGATAGGGTCCCAGCATGATCGACCTCCGTGATGGTAAATCGGCCGTGGGCCTTTTCGATATTCCTCTTCTTCTACGCGGTTGGATATTGTTCGAGAGGATGGTGCATCATCGGACACATGAGGCGTGGCCGACTCGGAATGAGCGGAAGACATCTTCACAAGAAATAGAACATCATGTGAACAAATGAAATCAAAGATAAAGCTAAGATTTAACATTTTGATATTGCTATCGATGTAGAGTAAGCATTCCAATTAGAGCTCAAGTACAAACCCGATTATCAAAACAATTTCAAGATTACAAGACTATTATCATCACAGAGCATTCATCTCAAGCCCAACACACCACATTGCAATGTATTCGATGAGCGATATCAAAACAAATACCATATGAATAATGACTAGAACAAATACAAATTCCTAAAACAAGTACAATTATCATGAAGGACCATGACAGATTATTGATAGAAATAGTTAGGAAAGGGGCATGGGGTCGATCGGTAACTTCGGCATTGGTTACCTTTAGGCGTCGAGGAGAAGGACGAGTAGGGAGCGATCTGAGCAAGCGGCGGCGTCGAAGGGGAGGCGCTGCTCGAGGAGGAGGAGGCGGCGGGCTCGGGTAGGGAGGAGGCTCGGCGGGCTCGGGGGGCGCCACGGCCGGAGGAGGAGGCGGCGTCGACGGATCGGGAGGAGTAGGCCGGCTCGAGGAGGCGTCGAGGACGGTGGCGACAGGCTCGGGGAGGAGGGAGCGAGAGGAGTTGAGAAACTTAATCGTTTGAGAGTGGCGGTAGCAGCAAACCCTAGCTAGAGTCCTAATGTAAATAGGGATGGACATCACAGACGGTTCTAAATTAGAACTGCTCAGTGATACACTATCACAAATGGTTCTAACTTAGAACCGCTGCGTGATATGTGATGTATCACGACGGTTTTAATAAACAACCGCTCGTGATATTGATGAATCACGAGCGGTTTTAATAAACAACCGTCTTTGATATATGATTTATCACGAGCGGTTCTAATTTAGAACCGCTGCGTGATAGTAATAACACGAGCGGTTCTAAGTTAGAACCGTGCGCGATATATGATGTATCACGCAGCGGTGTTAATAAACAACCGCTCGTGATATATATATAAGCATGAGCGGTTTGATAAACAACCGTCATGATACACATGTGAGACGATGCGTAGTTCAAACCGTCTGTGATATTATTTTGTATTGGTTAATATCTAGATCGTTACGTTTATTGGCTAGCCTCGGAAATGCTAGCCATACCCTCTGAAACAAGCGAGAAAAGACAACAAGTACATGTATATACATCCAATTCACATTCATTTGAGAAACAATCACATCCATTTCACAAGACAAATCTCAATTAATTAACTCAAATGAACTAAAATTAACCATGATCATCGAGAATGTATATAGTACATATACACACATTGTTCAATTAATCTTTAAAATTAGCCCTTCATGATGATCGACGCATGTAGCTAGTTTAGTCATGTTCTTCTTCCTCGACCCTTATCTTGCTTCGAAAGGAGGCAACTCGTCAAATTGATTGTATTCTTCCTCGTCCACTACATTCTCAACTCCGACAATCCTCCTTTTTCCATGAAGAACTACGTGGCGCTTCTTATTTCTTGGTCGGTAACATAGAAGACTTGAACAACTTGGTTGCTTGATCTGAACGGTTCGTCTTTGTATCGACACGTTCGAGGTCCAAGGTAGTGACGCCAGTGCTTGTCGACCTTCACTGTGGGAGATGGACCCAACGGCACCAAATAGGGGATCTTGAAAAGCACGTGGTCGAGCTCCCATATCTCCTCTATTTGCCCATAGTAGGAGCTCCTCACCCATCGGCATCTTGAATGCATCTATCACGGACACGCTCGTTAGTGCTTTTTATATCCCGAGCTGCGTATAGAATGTGTACCCATTTATGTCGATCCTCGCCATGTTACAAGCTGTAAATGTTGGCCCTTTTGCCAACCATGTCGACATATCACTTGACGAGCTCCTAGCAAGTCGCTCCTTCAACCATTGGTTGAACAAATGCATTGTGTTGTCTCGTGATCCAAACATCCGCCGCGGATTACATTGCAAGCACGTTCTTGTCTTTGGTCGATATCTGAGGACACCACCATGTGTTGCAAGACAGTGAAATGGGCTTGAGCATACGCATCCATATTTGGAGTGATTGCTTTCCTTAGATGATCCCGATACCCTCGAGCCTCCCTCATGGCGAGATCGAGGCACACCTATCGGTTCGACTGAGCCATGTAATCGAGACGTAACTCAATGACCTCTTGGTTGCATAACCTTCGACGATCTTGCCCTCGGCGAGATCGATTTCGTACATATGACTTGAGAATTCCCATGAACCTCTCGAGCGGGTACATGCTACATAGGAACACGGGCCCGCACATCTTTATCTCCTCACAATATGAACAATGAGATGGACCATGATATCGAAAAACGCGGAGGAAATACATCTCAAGATCACATAGTGTCGTCACCACCTCGTCTGCGAGCATCTAGTCCTTCGAGATCGATGACCTTCTCGAGCAATTGTGTTAAAAAATAACACGACCTCATGATTGTCTCTCGGACCTTGATCGGCAAAATACTTCTAATTGCAACAGGAGCATTTGTGTCATCAACACATGACAATCATGAGACTTCATGCCAATTAACTTCAAATCTTTTATCGAAACAAGTTTCTTCATGTTGGCGAATAACCGGACGGAACTTTCACGCCATGCAAGCAAGCGCAGATTCGGTTCTCTCGGCCTTGGGCCAGTGTAACAAGCGAGGAAGGTACGTTCGTCCTTTATCGGTCCTTGTTGGTGCTAACTTTCAGTCGATGTCCATATCAACCAAGTCAAGCCGTGTGTTGACACCATCTTTTGTTTTGTCACGAATGTTGATGAAGAGACCAATCAAGTCATCACATACATTCTTTTCTACATGCATGGCGTCGATGCGAAGGCGAACTTCTAGGTGCTCCCAATAAGGTAAGTCCCAAAATATTGATCTCTTCTTCCACATGTTCTTCTTACTTGTCCTCGATTTACATCCCTTTCCAAGCACAACATCTAAATCCTTAACCATATCATAGACCTCTTTTCGCTTAAATGCCTTGGAGCTGATTGTCCTCCTTCTCTCCGTCGAATTGTTTCTTCATCTGCGGTATGGGTGAGCCCTCGAAGGAACCTCGATGACGCATGTACACGGTTTTGCGCGAGTGATTCATCCACACACTCGGTATCATCTAAGCGGTGAGTATGGGCTTTGGCCTTTTGTACTACGGCCGACAGATTAGCAAGGGCGGGATAATCATTTATGGTGCGAGAACAACAAGGAACGTAAAGTGAAGTTCTCTCGTTTGTACGCATCCCATACACACCCTTCAATCCACAAGTATTTTTAGATCTTCCATCAATGGTGCTAGGTACACATTAATATCATTCCCGGGTTGCTTGGCCCTTGGATAAGTATCGACAACAAAATATACTTCCGCTTCATACACAACCAAGGAGGAAGGTTGTAGATCTGAGCGTCACGCAGACCAAGTGCTATGTCATTTGCTCATATTACGAAAGGATTCATTCCATCTGTACTCAATCTAAACCTTATATTCCTCGGTTCCGCACCAAGTCTGCAAACCTCCTATCGATGTTTCTCCTTTGGGCGGAATCGGCGCAGGTGTCTTAACTTTCCGTCATTCTTACGCTCCTCGAGTGCCAATCTGCTGATTTGCATTCTTTGGGTTCGCAAAACCGCTTCAAGCGGGAATTACAGAAGATACCACGCCACCTTAGCGGAGGTCCTTTCTTCACCTCGATTCCTCGTCGTCATCGATTGCTTCTTCGCTTGTATCGGGATCGTTGCACACCGACATACATGCATGTTTGTATACTCGTTACGGTAGAGGATCTGATCGTTCGGACATGCATGTATTCTTTCTACTTCCATTCCCAATGGACAAAGAACCTTTTGGCTTTGTAGGTGGTTTTGGGCAACTCATTTCCCTCGGGAAGCATGTCCGCTAAGAGACCTAACAACTCAAGTGAAACTCTTGTCGGACCAACCGTTGCTTGCCTTCAATTTCAGGCGGTTTAAGCACGGATGACAACCTTGTGTATTCCGACTTGCGGCAGGGAACAAAGGTTTCTCTGAGTCCTCCATCACGCCCGAATTGAACATACTCCCTCTCATCACGGTTCCTTACGCATCATGAAGCATCGATCTAGATTGTCATCGTGCGACTATCCGAATCGGAACCACAATCGACATTCGGCGACATATCGTTGACTTCTGATATTATGCATATCGTTGACTTCTGTATAATATGCTCTTCACCGTGGTGGTCCAACATGTATAACCCTTTTGAAACCCCTTGAATCAAGTGTGCTTCGATCTGCGCTCGGTTGTTAAACATCTTGATTCTCGCATCAATGCATGGACGATACATATATTCCGCCCCTTATTCAACATATCCTCCTCGGCGGCTCTTGTAAGCGAGACACGCCATTAATGTACTCTTCACTCACGGTTCTCGGTGTACATCGGCTTCGGTCCATCACACGGTTCGTATTGAAAACCACGAAAATAAATAAAAGGGTGATGACTTTCGGCGTATTTTAAAGGCTTAATTATGATTTTTTCATTTTTACATTTTTTGGATTTTATTAACTTACATGTGGGCCCTACTTGTCGCTGACTCATTTTTATTTCATGATTTTATTTATAAAATCTATGGCGATCCCACATGTCATAGACTCGTTAGTTTATTAACTAAATGATTAAAAACAGTAGGATTAATTAATTTGAAGCTCAAAGCTGGGCTTAGGGTGACATCGCATTGCTATATAGTCGTGGCTCTCGGCCTAAGGTCTACTTTGAGGCGAACCAGCGATGCGATGTCCCATGGGCGCTGAAACTAGCGATTTGGCGTGCGCTGAAACTACTCAAATTAAAGGATGCTTATGCTTGATATCTCACCTCGATCACGAGGAAGGTGTCAATGAAAGTCGGGGAAGGTCCAAGGCGGCGGCGGGTCGTCGATCGGTGAACAGGCGGCGGCAAGCTCCTCGGCGACAATATACAAGCTGAAATGGACGGTAGGCTCGGTGAGGTGGCGATGTACTCAAACAAGACGCAGGCGGCGATGGACCTATCGTGGCGCCTAGAGATATGGAGATCAAGAAGACTATATCTGTTTTTGGCGGGGAGGCGAGCTATATATATCGTCGTGGTGAGTTAATTATCACGGACGGTTTTAACAAAACCCGCTCGTGATATTGGGCAATATCACGAGCGGTTCATGTTGGGAACCGCCTCGTGAAGTATCACGAGCGGTTCTAAAACAAACCGTCGTGATATTGTGTAATATCACAGAGCGGTTCATGTTTGGAACCGCTCGTGAAGTATCCTGACGGTTCCAAACAAGAACCGCTCGTGATATGACATCTTCATGCAGCGGTTTTAAGCGCGAGAATAACACGAGGCGGTGGGTAACAAAAACCGTCGAGATTGTGTTTATCTGAGCGGTTTCGATGAACCGTGCGTGATCGGCGTCGATATTAGCATTTACGTAGTAGTGTAAATAAAATCTAAAAATTATGAAATAAATATTAAAAATAGTAGATGAATTTAGATGAATTTAGGTGAAGGAATCAACAGATTTGGAGCTTGTATGTGAGAGAATGAATTTACGGAAGAATAAAAGGTCTATGTATAAAGCTCAAAGTATAGACTAAATAATGAAGCTCTTGTTTATTGTCTTCTAGCTCAGAACAAAAACGTGTGACACATGGTTATGGCTTGGACATGGCGCTGTTGGTACTCTGGCGATAAGCGGCGGAGGAGAGCACCGCGAGAGGACTGACGATCGGAAGCCATGGATGGAGACGATGTGGCGGAGCTAGCTCGGCGGCGACATAATTCGCAAAAGAAGAAGCTTCGTTTATGGTTTAGATGGCGACATTCTTTGGCGAACGGAGGCATTAAAGCGGCCGCGAGGTGGAGCGGAGAGAGGAGAGAACGGGGATGCGGTGCTCACCTCGGTTATGAGAACATGTCTGGATGGTCGGAGGCGAGGCGACGGCGTCGGCGTGGCGTGGACTCATGGTGGCGGCAGTACTCGGCGATGCTCGACGAAGCGAGGAAGCCTGGCGTAGAACGCGTCGAGGTGAAGCTAATCTTGGTGTCGATGGTGCGGGGCTTCACCGTAGAGGACGAATAGCTTAGATGAACAACGTTGACCCTCGAGCTTCAACTTCCAAATTCGTCCAAACCATGGGGAGAGGGAGGAGGATTTTGGGGGTGGGTTGTGGTTGTAGAGAGCTCTGGTGCTCCCTTTATAGGGCAAGGGAGGCGGGAGGAGGAGAATGAAGCGGCGGTTTTCAAGTGCAAATGATGAATGAAATTGAGCGGCTTAATTAATTGCATGTAGTGGAGCGAGCGTGCAATTGAAGATCTTCGCGTCGGGTGATGTTAATCGCTCGTTCTCCTTCAAGCGGTTTCAATTTAACGCATTGAGTGGGGAGAAAGAGGAGAAAGAAGTGGTGGCGACCATTAATGGAGGTGGAGCTTGCTTGCTTCGATTTTAATGGCAACAAGGGAGAGAGGGAAGATCTTGTGGGTGGCGGGAAGGTGGCGGCGGCAGGTCGGCGGCGCCGCAGTGGTGGCTTGAGGTGAGGCGATGGGCGGCAAGAGGTCTTTGCCATGGGTTGCCTTTGGAAGGAAATGGTATGAGAGAAGAAAACTTACGTGAGGAAGAAGAAGGTAGGAGAGAGAAAGAAAGGGATAAAAGGAATATATATATTGATTGAAAGCCAAAAGCCCAGTTGGCAGCACATGCATTGTGTTGCTTGAGGTTAAGTGTGCTGGTGCGGTAGAAATCTGGAATGGGTGACCGATGGGAACCTATGTGCCCACTCGGAAGAAATTTTTTTTTTATTATTATATAATTTTTCGAACTACTGTTCACTCATGGATGGTCTGGACAATTCATGGTGTATGTTAGGACGGTGAAAAATTTTTATTTTTTATTTATTTTCGAAAGAAGGATTTAAGCATTAAATCAAATATATATATATATTTTAGAACATAGCAAATAGAGTCCAAAATTCTAGAAAAATTCACAAAAATTGCTAGAATTATTTTGAACTTAATAAAAATAATTCCAACTTAAATGATAATAGTTTTTACACATAATTTTGTTTTGGTTTTAAAATAGTTAAGAAAAGCTTTTAAAATCTCAGAAAATTTCAAAAATGAATTTAATTTTTATTTTTCAACTTTAACTCAAATTAAACTTCAAAAACTTTAATAAAACTTAAATTTTGACTTTTAAAACTTGAAAATTCAAATAAAGCAATCAAACTCTTTCAAATTTCAGAAAATTCAATAAAATAATAACTTTATTCATTTTTATTTTGGTATGAGAACTTTGGGTCGTTACATTCACCTTAATTAATTCAATACTAATTCACTCCAATAGCTATGGAAGCTATGAAGATCAAGGTACAAGCACAAGGAAGTCTTGTATTGAATCAATTAAAACCCGACATAAAACACCCAAAATAACCAAAACCCAAATCTCAAAGTGTTGGGCGGTCGACCTCTCAAAATGGCGGTCGACTCCTTTGTCTAGCGGTCGATCCGCTGATTTTGTGATCGAGACCGCCTGACGATGAACAGGAAAATCAAGACTGTCGGCTGAAAACCAAACGCAAAATCGGTCTAACTTTTGATCCGTAAGGCCAAACTCCACGAAATTTGAAACACACCTTCCTAAGAATATTAGGAACCTATTCCAAGTGGAGATTGAGTAGATTCACGACAAAGTTTTGATCTTTTTCAGTTTTACGAAGGAGGTTCAAAACCGGGCAAAAACCAAAAACATGATCCAAATCTTGCTCGTGGGGGATTGATGATTTAGATGATCTTAGATGTATTCCCACACATCATAGCAAGGTAAAAGAGGGCACGAAACAAACCAAAAACCACAGAATCAAGGAAGCATCCAAAATCATCAAAAGAGAAGGAAAGCACATGAAGACACATCTTTGAACAAACACCCATAGATTGATTCACGATTTGATCTTTGGATCTGACCACTCCATCCATGGAGGACAAAACTCAATCCATGAGCACACAACTCAACACATCTCCCTAGAACCCTAAGCCTCTTCTCTTTCTCCTAAGCCCTAAGACAAACTAGGGTTTATCATGAAGTGCTTCAAGTGGTCGCCTAACACCCCTCTCTATTTATAGGAGGCCTAGAGCTTCTAGAAGACTTAACCTAATGGGCTCCGTTAAGGCCCAATACAAGCAGGTTACACACACACGCATCTCAAAGCGCCGTCTTCACTTTTCTTGACCTAATCCACTTCTTGGCCTTGCAGTCTTCTTGCGCCGCTGGTTGGCATTAGGTCACCAAAGCGTGATTGGTGAAATTACCAAAATACCCTTCTCGATCTTTTAGAAGACCGAGTCCAAATCACTGGCACATCCATGCTTATGCGTGTGGGTTGATCCAGCGGCTCTCATCGTGTCGGCAAGTCTCTCCATCCGGTTCCCATTTGGACCACCTTGGCACTTGCAGGCCCGACCCGCACCGCTTGATCCAATCGCCGCCGACCAACCGCCTTCGGTCACTTTCATCCATTCTGCGCCATGCTTGAGTCACTTGACCCCACCCGCATCCATGATCGTTCGGACCTCGGCTCTCCAAGCTTAGTCGATCCTCCTCGCCGTTGACCTCCAAGCCACCAAGACAATAATAGACAAGCAAACACGAATCAGGAACAAGTTCTTTACAACTTGACCCACGTTAGCCAAAACATGCAATATGCAACACATATGCAATATCAAACAAGGATATGACCTATTCCAAAATCAATTCACAACTAATATCATCATTACGCACAAAACCGATCGACCGCCATTACGGCGGTCGACCCCCTCGGCCGAACGGAAAATCAATTGAAGATAAGGCGGTCGGCCATTGGATTTGCGGTCGACCGCCACACACCGGTCGACCGCCACACGTAAATCGGTCGACCACTTTGAGACCTGACAGATTCAGTAACTTTGACGAAAACGATTGAAACTTCAAACCAAAAGCAACATTGCCAATTGTTTCATCATCCTAAGATCATGGGCATATCCCCATGATATCCACATATGTTTATTGTGATGTTGCCTCGGCGCGCCAATGCGCCCACCAAACTACTAGTATATAAGAATAAACGAGCAGCTATTAGATCTCCATAGCACTAGTAGCTCCTAGTCTCATACCAGTTTGCCTCATCATCAATGTCTGCTCGCTAATTGCCACCAGCGATATCTTAAAACTACAAGAAAAGGACAATAACTTTGCAAAAACACTAAGAACACAGAAGAAAATTACAAAATGTATAAACAAGCCGACACACACCGGATGTCCAACCTTAGGGCCTCATCTATGGCGATGTATCTGGTGGACATGAGTCCATTCATGCACATGTGGACACAGCAAATCACTACTACAAAAATGCTAATACTGGACGCCTGATCACAGATGGTTCATCGAAACCGTCTGCATTAAACACAATCACAGACGGTTTTTGTTTACCGACCGTTTGTGTTATTGTTCGCGCTAAAAACCGTCTGTGAAGATGTCATATCACAGACGGTTCATGTTGAAAACTGTCTATGAAGTATCATAGACGGTTCTGACCAAAAAACCGCTTGTGATATTACCCAATATCACAGACGTTTTTTTGTGAGAACCGACTGTGATACTTCATAGACGGTTTTCAACATGAACCGTCTGTGATATTATTACATATCACAGACGGTTTTTGTTGAAAATCGTCCGTGATAATTAGACGGTGCAGTATACATAGCTCTCCAACAGAGTTTTCTTGATCTCCATCTCTGGCGCTACGGTAACCGCGAGAGATCTCCAAGCCTGGTGAGTCCATCGCCACTTCGTGCCCAGTTTGAGTATCGCCTCACCTCATTGAGCCCGCTCGTGTGGTCCATTTCAGCTATTATCACCGAGGAGCTTGCCGCCGTCACCTCTGTTCACCGACGACCAGCCGCCTTGGACCTTCCCTAACTTCATTGACACCTTCCTCGTGATCGAAGTGAGCTACTGGAGCATAAGCATCCTTTAATTTGAGTAGTTTCAAGCGTTTACGCCGAAATTGCTAGTGAAGCCCATGGCGCCGCCATGGGACATCACCGTCGGTTCGCCTCAGGCGACCTTAGGGCCTCGAGCCACGACTATTAGCAATGTGATGTCACCCTAAGCCCAATTTGAGCTTCAAATCCTACTGTTTTTAACAATTTAGTTAATAAACTAACGAGTCTGTGACATGTGGGACCGCCGTAGATTTTATAAATAAAATCATGAAATAAAAAATGAGTCACTGACATGTAGGGCCCACATGTAAGTTAATAAAATCCAGAAAAATATAAAAATAAAAAAAGCCACCTTTGGTCTAGAGAAAAATACGCTTTCTCTATTGGAAAGCGTAATTAAGTCTCAGAAAATACGCTTTCGAAGTCACCCTTTTATTTATTTCCAGGGTTTTCAATATGAACCGTGTGATGGACCGAAGCTGGATGTATGCTGAAAACCGTCTGAGTGAAGAGTACATTCATGGCGTGTCTACTTTTACAAGAGTTGCCGAGGAGGATATGTTGAATAAGGGAGCGGAATATATGTACTGTTCATGCATTGACTGCGAGAATCTGAAGATGTTTAAGAACCGAGCGTAGAAGCACACTTGATTCGAAGGGGTTTTAAAAAGGGTTATACACGTTGGACCAGTCACGGTGAAGAGCATATTATACAGGAAGTCAACGATATGCCGTCGGATGATGTCGATTATGGTACCGATTTGGATAGGTTGCACGATGACAATCTAGATCAGATGCTTCGTGATACAGAAGAGAACTGTGATGAGAGAGAGTATGTTAAATTCTGGGGCTTGATGGAGGACTCGGAGAAACATTTGTTCCCAGGCTACAAGCCGGAATACACAAGGTTGTCATCCGTGCTTGAACTGTTGAAATTGAAGGCAAGCAACGATTGGTTCGACAAGAGTTTCATGGGGCTGTTAAGTCTCTTAGCAGTCATGTTTCCGAAGGGAAACGAGTTGCCCAAAACCACCTACAAAGCCAAAAATGTTCTTTGTCCATTGGGAATGGAAGTAGAAAGAATACATGCATGTCCGAACGACTATATCCTCTACCGTAATGAGTATACAAACATGCATGTATATTCAGTGTGCAATGCATCCCGATACAAGTGTAAGAATCAATAAGATGACGACGAGGGAATCAAGGTGAAGAAAGGACCTCCTGCTGAGGTGGCATGGTATCTTCCTGTAATTCCCTGTCTGAAGCGGTTTTTTGCGAACCCAAAGAATGCAAAACTGCTGCATTGGCACTCAGAGGAGCATAAGAATGACGGAAAGCTAAGACACCTTGCTGATTCCCCCCAGTGGAGAAACATCGATAGGAGGTTTGCAGACTTCAGTGCGGAACCGAGGAATATCAGGTTTGGATTGAGTACAGATGGAATGAATACTTTCGGTAACATGAGTAGCTGACATAGCACTTGGCCCGTGACGCTCTGTATCTACATCCTTCCTCCTTGGTTGTGTATGAAGCAGAAGTATATTTTGCTATCGATACTTATCCAAGGGTCGAAGCAACCTGGGAATGATATTGATGTGTACCTGGCACCATTGATGGAAGATCTAAAAATACTGTGGATTGAAGGGGTACATGTATGGGATGTGTACAAACGAGAGAACTTCACTTTACGTTCCTTGTTGTTCTGCACCATAAATGATTATCCTGCCCTTACTAATCTGTCGGGTCAGAGTACAAAAGGGGGCTAAAGCCTGTACTCACTGCTTAGATGATACCGATAGTGTGTGGATGAATCACTCGAGCAAAACCGTGTACATGCGTCATCGTAGGTTCCTTCGGAGGGCTCACCCATACCGCAGGATGAAGAAACAATTCGACGGAGAGAAGGAGGACAGTTCAGCTCCAAGGCATTTAAGCGGAAAAGAGGTCTATGATATGGTTAAGTATTTAGATGTTGTGCTTAGAAAGGGACGTAAATCGAGGACCCGTAAGAAGAACATGTGGAAGAAGAGATCAATATTTTGGGACTTACCTTATTGGGAGCACCTAGAAGTTCGATACTGCATCGATGTCATGCACGTAGAGAAGAATGTATGTGACAGCTTGATTGGTCTCTTACTGAACATTCGTGACAAAACAAAGGATGGTGTCAATGCACGGCTTGACTTGGTTGATATGAACATCAGACCTGAGTTAGCACCAACAAAGACCGATAAAGGACGAACGTACCTTCCCCCTACTTGTTACACTCTGCCCAAGGCCGAGAGAACTGAACTGTGCTGGTGCTTGCATGGTGTGAAAGTTCCGTCTGGTTACTCTACCAACATGAAGAAACTTGTTTCGATGGAAAATTTGAAGTTAATTGGCATGAAGTCTCATGATTGTCATGTGCTGATGGCACAAATGCTCCCTGTTGCAATTAGAAGTATTTTAACGATCAAGGTCCGAGAGACAATCATGAGGCTGTGTTACTTCTTTAACACAATTGCTCAGAAGGTCATCGATCCCAAAGAACTAGATGCTCTGCAGGACGATGTAGTGACGACTCTATGTGATCTTGAGATGTATTACCCTCCGTCGTTTTTTGATATCATGGTCCATCTCATTGTTCACATTGTGAGGGAGCTAAAGATCTGCGGGCCGTGTTCCTACGTAGCATGTACCCGTTCGAGAGGTTCATAGGAATTCTCAAGTCCTATGTACGGAATCGATCTCGGCCGGAGGGCAGCATCGTCGAAGGTTATGCAACCGAAGAAGTCATTGAGTTCTGCGTCGATTACATGGCTCAGGTCAAATCGATAGGTGTGCCTCAATCTCGCCATGAGGGGAGGCTCGAGGGTGTCGGGACTATCGGAAGGAAAGCAATCACTCCAAATATGGATGCGTATGCTCAAGCCCATTTCACGGTTTTGCAACACATGACTGAAGTGTCCCCGTATATCGACCAGCACAAGCACGTGCTTCGGCAATAGAATTTGGAGCGGCCGGATGTTTGGATCACAAGACAACACAACAGATGGTTCAACCAATGGTTGAAGGAGCGACCCGCTAGGAGCTCGTCAAGTGATATCTTGACATGGTTGGCAAAAGGGCCAACATTTACAGCCAGACATGGCGAGGATCTGACATAAATGGGTACACATTCTATCTGCAGACTCGGGATATAAAGAGCACTAACGAGCAATGGCGTCCACATAGATGCATTCAATGCTCGATGGGTCAGGGTGGAGCTCCTACTATGGGCAAATAGAAGAGATATGGGAGCTCGACTACATGATTTTCAAGATCCCCCTATTTCGGTACCGTTGGGTCCATCTCCCACAGGTGAAGGTCAACAAGTACAGCGTCACTACCGTGGACCTCGAACGTGTCGGATACAAAGACGAACCATTCGTACTGGCTAACCAAGTTGTTCAAGTCTTCTATATAATCGACTTGGCAAATAAGAAGCGCCACGTAGTTCTTCATGGAAAAAGGAGGATTGTCGGAGTTGAGAATGTAGTGGACGAGGATAATACAATCAATTTGACAAGTTGCCTCCTTTCGGAAACGGCATAAGGGTCGAGGAAGAAGAACGTGACGAAACTAGCTACATACGCGTCGATCATCATGAAGGGATAATTTTTAAAGATTAATTGAACAATGTGTGTATATGTATATTTTGATGAATGGTTAATTTTAGTGCATTTGAGTTGATTGATTTGTACTGTGAAATGGATGTGCTTGTTTCTAAAATAAATGTGAATTGGATGTATATACATGTACTTGTTGTGTTTTCTGCTTGTTTCAGAGGGCATGGCTAGCATTCCCTGAGGCTAGCCAATAAACGTAACTAGATTAACCAATACAAAATAATATCACGTATGGTTTCATCTACAAACCGCTCAGTGATTATATATCCTGAGCGGTTCCTTGGTAAAACCGCTCATGATATATATGATATCCTGAGCGGTTGTTGATTGGAACCGCTCAGTGATACCTCTTTATATCATGAGCGGTTGTTGATTGGAACCGTCAGGATACCTCTTTATATCACACACGGTTGTTGATTGGAACCGCTCAGGATACATCACATATCACGCGGTTCTAAAGTAGAAAGTAGAACCGCAGTGATATTATTTATCCTGAGCGGTTCTACATTAGAACCATCTGTGATGTCCATCCCTATTTATATTCGGACTCTAGGGTTTGCCCGTGTCACCCACTCAAACGATTAAGTTTTTCAACTCCTAACTCCCTCCTCCCTTGAGCCCGTCGCCGCCATCCTCGACGCCGTCTCCTCCTCGAGCTCGGCGCGACTCCTCCCCCGAGCCCGTCGACACCGTCCTCAACGCCGCCTCCTCCTCGAGCCGGCGCACCTCCTCCCCTGAGCCCGCCGTGCCTTGTGAGGACCCGGAAAATTCGGCTTGTAATGCTTAACCATCCATTTGGTCCTAGCATCACAAACAAAATATTCCGTGCCTCGAGATACATGTACTTCCCAAGAACTTGCAGTACACATACCCCTTTACAAAATTATGCATCAATTCCATTCAACACATAGAACCGAAGCACAACTAAGCAAATCAAAAGACATACATAATAGAGTTATTACAAAAGGGGTCGACCAGCCAAATAACAACTAAAGAGATAAATAAACAGCGGAAGCAAAAGCCATAAGATGGCGATAAACAAGAGCCAATTAGTGTGCCTTTAACCCACAAGGCAACCAACTGGGCCACCAACCTAGTCGTTAAACCCACCGCACAGCTCACAAAAGTGGATCCCTTGGGGATGAGCTTCCTCCTCTGCAACAATTAATTAAGCAAAGCAAATGAGTACAAAAATGTACTCGCAAGACTTACGTGTAGTGTAACAAGCCTATACATATGCTACATGCAAGCTTATTTAAGTGGAGGAGGCTCTAGACTTATTTTCAGCATAAAGCAAGTTTTCATTTGCAATAATGTAATAGGTTTAAAGCAGTTTTACAATCTGTTTTTATTTGCCAAAAATAGCGAGATAACAAGTAACAATAATGACAAGACATCCTGGAAGTGGCTAATCCAATAGCCACCACAATAATAGCATGAATTCCCCATTCATACCACCCACATCAAGTTTTAATTAAAGGTTATAGTCTAGTTCTTGCACGACCTTACCAAGCATGTCCATAACCTAGGACGAGGCTATTCGAATAGATTTAACCCTGCAGGGGTGTACCAATGTACCCACACGTCAGACCGCCTTTTCGCCAAGCTATTAGCACACTTCCTTTGGTATACCAGCACGGCTAAGTCCTACGAGACATTTCCAATGGATGATGCTAATTAAGAGTCGTATGTATGTGGGTTATCACCTAGCGGACCGCCGTTACAGGCTCCCAATAAGGACCCATACGAAGAGTAGGATGCACTGGCCCAGCCTAAGCAACTGCGGGTGCTCCCCTCCTTTCCCAACAACAAACATTTCTTTTTACAACCACCACACGACTCATTAATTAACACCCCACAAAGTACTTAGCCAAGAGAGGCCCCATATCCCCCTCGTATGGTTAGCACACAAAGATTGCTCAGTTTAGTGACACAAGTAACTCGGTCCTTGGGGACTTAGGCACCATTCCAACACACCATGAGATCACACCAACATCTATTGTGCCCAAGTCGATAACAATTTTGTTTTCAGTTTTATTTCTTTACAAAGTAACAAAGCACAAGTGCTGGACATAATGGAATAATAATTTTTGTGTAATCAAAGTTATCGACTAAGTCGATAACCGCCCAATTATACCGGTAGCTAAGCATTTCTAAGCATGACACCGAAAAGATAATAAAAGAGCATAATTCAATCACCGAGCTCTAATTCACCGGCGAGATTAATAACTTATGGTTTGTAGCAGGGGATAACAATTTAAGGGCAACCATGCAATAGGAATAGCTACCTCTAATCGATAAAATTAATTTTGACACAAAAGCATGCATACATACAAGTTGTAAACAAAGTATTAGACTTTAAAAATAATGGGATTTAATATGATCAAACTGCTTGCCTTGCTGAAGTTGCTCAATAAACAATTTAAGGGCAACCATGCAATAGGAATAGCTACCTCTAATCGACAAAATTAACTTTGACACAAAAGCATGCATACATACAAGTTGTAAACAAAGTATTAGACTTTAAAAATAATGGGATTTAATATGATCAAACTGCTTGCCTTGCTGAAGTTGCTCAATATGCTACAGAGGATCACTCGCACAATCAACGTCATCTAACGGTAGGAACTGACAAAGCGAAAATAACAGTGAATAAACACCAAAATTCCAAAAAGTCTCCAACAATTATGAAATCACTACAGAAGAAAGATATTGATTTTATAAGGTATCCAGATTAATCTCTCTACTCATCTATCTTGCAAAAGATCCACTGCCTGCTACTAAACATCCAAATAGCACACAAGGCTACACATATGTATGATGACATACTACTAGCATTTTCCAATTAACCTTAATGAGTTATTTACTAACAGGGAGCATTCAAATGAGCCAGCTAATAACTTTGGTACTGCCTAGCCTTGCAAAATATTCAACACCATTCTTACTCATCAAAAACCATAGCCTTCACTTAAGCTAACTCATGCTAACTGACATGCTAATCAATTTGATCTAGAACCAAACACAGAGGTGAACATATAGTGTACAGAATGCATTCTGGAGCTAGCAATTGGAATATCAAATGGTGAACAATGAATGACAAAACAAAGAATGCCAAGAGGCTCGGCCGTGGGCAATGTCGGCGAGGATCTCCGGCGATGGTGACCAACATGAAATCAGAACCGCCCGAGCGAGGCGGCCTCGAGGGTGGAAGCGGCCTTGACTCGGGCGTGGTGGCGGCGGTTGAGCACAGTGAAAGGGACGGGGGTGGCCGAGGCGAGCTCCATCTCTAGAGAAACAAAACATTCTTTGAGGCATTTATACAAACACACAGAGGGCAAGGAGGAGGGACCAAAGGCGGCTCAGCATTGGCTTGCCGCCACGTGCCGGAATCAGCAGGCGATCGTCTGGCGACCACGGTGTGGAGGAGTCTGAGCGGCATCGGCACGGTGGCGGCCTTGAGCCAAGCCAAGCGCGTGGGGTCGCGCCTCAGGAAGGAGATCACGCATGTCGCCGCCGCACCCTTGGCGGCGATCTGTCTGAGGTAGCTAGGGGCCCTCTGAGGAGGAGGCGCGGCGGCTCGGAGCAACAAGGCGTCCGTGGAGGCGGTGTCAGCCTTGATCGGGCCGCGGGGTTAGGAGGAGGAGGACGTCTGGCGATGAAGGCGCGCTTTTCGGACGCTACTGCTCAGCCGAGGAGGTGAAGCGGCCGGCGCGGTGATGCTCAGGAGCGACGGTCAAGGCGGATCCGGCGGGAGGAACAATGGCGCCCGAGTCGTCTGTGCCTCGAGTCTTGGCGCATGGGACTGGCCGAGGAGAGACAGAGCCGACGCAGTGCTCGGTGGCGCCATGGGCAGGGAGGCGCG
The DNA here is from genome assembly GCA_036346405.1 of Phyllostachys edulis. Lineage (NCBI taxonomy): Eukaryota > Viridiplantae > Streptophyta > Magnoliopsida > Poales > Poaceae > Phyllostachys > Phyllostachys edulis. The sequence continues at coordinate 71,081,508 of CM070550.1, forward strand.
AGGGAAGACCGAGCGGCGCTGAGGGGCGGGCCGGAAGGCGACGGCGTGGTTGCTCCACCGTGGAGGGGTCCCTGTTGAGGAAAGGAGCACAACTGAGTGATATAGAGGGTAGAGGGAGACTAGAGTATGCTCCCATGGGGAGGAATTGAAGGAGGAGCCTTGGGAGGCGGGCGGTGGGAGCGCGGCGCGCCTAGCCGGAGAAGAAGGCCACAACGCGGCGCTCGGCGATGCCATCCTCAAATTGATTGGGGTTTTTTGATGATGGGGGGATGGGGCACCACATTATGTGGACGGCAGGGAGAGGGGATCGTCAGACGGCCAGATTGACGGTGCGGAGCTTGGCGGGCGAACGGCGCCTTGGCTTGAGCTCCTTGGTGTGTAGCAGAGGAAGAAGGAAGGGGAAATGGAAAGGAGGGCAAGGGAGTCTCGGGCTAGCTTTGTAGGCGCGGGGCGGAGCGCACAAGGTGAGGCCATCATGGGCGTCTTGAGCTGAGCGAGGACGAGGAAACCAGTAGCCATGGTCAATCTGTGTGGCGGAGCTTGGCATCTTGGCGTCTTTGCATGGTGGAGGGCAGGGAAACGCGATCGCGTGGCGGGCGCAGGCACTGGCGAATGGGTCGGGCTGAGCCAAAAGGAGTCGGGTCCGGTCGGTCCGAAGGTTTTGGTTCAGTCGGAGGAATAGTAGAAGACCTGGTTTTTGAGGAAAAAGGCTGAGAGCTTAAATAATTTTTGATGGTAGATTCTTAGCTCCAAAATTGATGAAAATTTTAGGGAAGGTCACTGACACTAGTTGGTCCATTAATTAATATTTCTAGGATTTTACACTTTCTAAAATTTTCTCTAAAATTATTTTAACTTGCTCTTGTGGTGTTTGACTTTTCATTTTTCTTTAGTTGACTGGTTCCTTAAAAATAGTAATTGTTAAAGTGTTCCAGAACCTAGGAAAATTATTTCCAGGCACTGTTAACAAGATTTGCTTGCATTTTAAATTCAAATTCAAATAGAACACGCAAATAAAATAAGGCACCAAACAACATCCAAAATTTCCAGAAAAATTACAAACAAGCAAATCAGATAAGTTTGAATCCATCTAAAATATTCCCAGCTAAGGGTATTGGCGTATTTTCAAACGAAATGATAGTTCGTAATTCTAAGATAAAGAAAGTATACTTGCAAATTGAATTTTTGAGGAATCTTTTGAAAGTACCTCAAGCATTCTAGGAGCATATGAGGTTTTACTAATTTTAAGTTGAAAACCAGAATACAATCCCTCACTTTAACCTTTTTAGTTTTGCCTCAGATTCAAATTGAACTTTTGAATTGGATAAGAAAGTATTGGATTAGTAGGTTTCAAATCTAGTATTCAGAATCAAAGGATTTTCTACATAGGGTTTTATACCCTACTCTGAACTAAGTTTTCAAACTCTTGACAATTTTTTTTATTTGTTTGAAAATTTTTATTTCTAGGTTTTGAAAAACTAGGTTGTAACCTATTTGCTTTGCAGCAAAAAGTTTTAAAAAGGTCCAAAATTTCATAAATGCACAATAGATGCATAACTAATCCAACTTAGGGATTTTGGGCTGTTACATGCCTCCTCCTCAAGCCCGGCGCGCCTCCTCCCCTGAGTCCGCCGTGCCTCCTCCCCCGAGCCAGGTCGCCTCCTTGACGCGCCGCCGCTTTTGCCATGTGCCCCTGCTCGTCCTTCTCCTCGGCGCCCAAAGGTAACAAATGCCGAAGTTCTTGACCGGCGCCCTTTCCTTTCCTCACTCTTTCTATCAATAATCATTATGCTATCATGGTCCTCATTGACTCATGATAATTGCGATGATATCTGGTTCAAACACCGAGTAGTATGAGGTGTTGTACTTGTTTTAGGAATTTGTATTTGTTCTAGTCGTTGATTCATATGGTATTTGTTTTGATCTCATTCTGGGAATATATTGCGATTAATGGTGTGGTGGGCTTGAGATGAATGCTCTGTGATGATAATAGTCTTGTATCTTGAAATTATTTTGATAATCGGGTTTGAAATTGAGTCGTAATTTGTTCACATGATGTTTGTGTTGAGCATATTATTCCTTTTAAATGACTTAGAGGATTTACATGTTTATGTCAATTATGTCATTGTATTGGTTCTAATTTCTTCCCTACATATCCCAATTATTATTAATTGGTGTGTATACTCATACACATAGAGATCGAATCTTATGATAATATGTTCATGCGTGTCATAACTTCTATTTCTTGTGAAAATGTCTTCCACTCATTCTTCGTCATAAATGCGCCTCGTGTCTCGATGCAATCGCCCTCTGGAATATCCAAGCGCAGAAGAAGAAATATCGAAAAGGCTCAAGCGGGCGATTTACCATCACGGAGGTCGATCGACCAGGACCCTATCAATCCTCGTAGAAGCGAAGATCCGCATTTCGAAGAATGGTCGGAATAGTTGCATGGGAATAGGTCAACATCACCTACGATTCGTGGAAGGAGTTGACCAAAGAACAGAAAGATGAGTTGCTGACGGATATTTTTCGATCGTTCAAGATCCCGGAACAACACCAGGACTCCGTGCGACGACACGCGTTGCTACAGGCGTGCAAAGCGTGGAAGAAATTCAAGAGCACGCTTGTCAAGAACTACGTGGAGAAGGATCTGAGGCCATTCCACAAGTACCCGTTCTTGGAAGAGTCCTGGGCTGAGTTTGTGACCAAGAAGACGGCAGATGAATTTAGGAGTGAAAGTGCGGCGCATACGGCCCTCCAAGCAAAAAAACAAGCACCCCCACAGACTCGGCACCACTAGGTATGTGGGTAAAATCCCGATATGGAGGGATCAAGACCAGCAGGCAAACCGTTCGAATGTCTCCCCGCCATTTACTGAGATCACTGATGAGCGCGTCCGAAACTGGTTAATAGGGAGGTTATGTACCCTATCTACGGGGGAAGTCTCCTTTCCAAACCCCACAGACCAGGTAGTGTCCCAGCGCCAGGTAAGATATCGAACTACCTAGTTTGTAATTACTCCATAACTTCATAGGAAGTGAAATGACATGTTGGGCTATTGCAGGTAACGCTGAGTGCACAATCTTCCCAAGGCTCATTTCAGGCAGACAGGGAGAGAGATATACTCTCTGTGGCCTTGGGAAACAATGAGCACCCGGGTCGCACGAGAGGCGCTGGTCTTTATGTTGTATGGAAAGATTGGTTCCAAGCAGACTCTAAATCATACCGGAGTAGGAAGAGAGCCACAGCCGAGCGCGATGTAAAGCTACGAGAGGAGATTTGTGAATCCCTCAAAGATGAGATCACCGAATTCCTCAGAGATGAGATCGATGATCGCGTTAGAGCTGCGACGCAACGGCAGCTCGAGAGCTTTGAGGAAAGGCTTAGGGAAGTTCAGTTGTAAGTCCCAAATCAGTTGCAAGCCCCTGCCCCTACTATGCTAGCCAGCCCCCCAAACTTCCGAGTAGCCGCGTGTCCAACCCTAACCCTACCCCAATAGGCAATGGCAGATTTCTTGTTGATGACATCTAGGTAATAATTATTATCTTTGGAATGCTCGATCCATTGATAGGCCTGTTGGAGTAGCTAATTTTGTATCGTTATGTAGGTGGCTACGAAGTGCAAGCTCCAAGTGAGATATGCCTCTGTTGCCCTAGATGCTGCTTAGGGCCAGATGTATCCATCCGGTATCGGGGCTTTTGTGCACGGTGTAAATCTAACGCCGGGTTTCGTAAAAGTGAATGTGGACGGTGTTTGTGCCAATTTCGGGGCCGTCCCGCTGCATATTCCCCCAAACGACGAGGTCATGACTCTAGAGCAAGCAATTGGAACATTCATCCAGTGGCCCAAGAGGGACATCTGTCTGGAGCTACCTACTCCGGTGTCAACTTCACGGGAATATCCTACAACGGTGTCAAGTCCACGGGAGCTGACTGCACCAGAGCTATCTGCACCAAAGTGGCAAGGGCCCGGTGCATCAGATGCATCTACACCTCGTGCTTAGTCGACTCTTGTGAAGTCGATCTCTACAAAGCAAGGCAGAAAAGGCACATCGAAGATGGTCGACTCCTATTATGATATCCCCTTCTTGCCGTTGGCCTGAAAATTTGTGCTAGGCGTGCCATTGGTCGAGAGGTTAGACAACCCTACCCTAGGACCGGTTTGCACGACATTGCATATATGGTACATGGAATAGGCCAACAAGACGGATGAACAACGACGCTTGGGTGTCACTGTCAAGTTCAACGAGGTTCATTTTAACCACAATGCTCAAGACTGTGTCTTCACGGTGACCTTCGAGGACTTGTTTTGTCTCTTCAACCTCGACTCCCTCGACGTCTCACTCATGCAATGCTGGACACTGTAAGTGTATACAATCACGGTCAATGTTCATGTAATACCGATAAATGTTATATATAACTCCTTGCTTTTGTATATAGATACATGATGTTTGAAGCCAAATTAAGGAATTCACCGGTAGGTTTCCTCGACTCACACATGGTCTCTGAGCAAACCATCAAGGAGAATGCAAGATTCATCGAGGATTACTTTATAGAGTTTTTGCTAGCTTGCCGCAACAAGGAATACATACTTTTGCCCTACAACCAGGAGTAAGTGTTGTACTACTGGCTATACTTATTGATTTTTACTTTATAAGCAACACGAACTTAGGTTTAATGACCATGGTGACATACCTGTGTAGGTTCCACTGGATTCTAATTGTAATTATACCAAAACGGAACTGGGTAATATACCTAGATTCCCTACAGAAGGCTACTCACAACTTCATAGTTGTCTAGAATTTAATCAACAGGTAAACACATTTCCTCCATAGAAACTCTATTGTAGTATTTCCTTCCTTTGCAATGGCTAAGGCTAACTTCTTGGAGTCACGTAGGGCGTTCGGCGTGTTCTATGCTAGAGGAGGGAAATCCCAGGGAAGAACGCTACGACCCGGTCTAAACTTCCTGGTACTCGCTTGCTAGTACACATTAATCCTGTATAACACTTCGTAGTAATGCCTCTCGAATTAGCCAATTCTATTTTTGTAGTGCCACCAGCAGCCGCCGCCCTGCAACCTCTGTGGATACTATGTTTGCCACAATATGGAACTACTCATCGGTTCCGCGATCACCAATGATCCTTAGGTTTGTCAATCTTGCAACAATTATTTCATACTTGCCTATTTATATAAGCACGAATTTAATCTTCCTAGCGACAGGTTGTGACCATCGTCGAAACTGCGTTGGAACAGAGCAAGCTCATAAAAATTCGATCACACTTTGCGTCATTCCTGAACAGTCAGGTTATAAATCCATATGGGAATTTCCACAATGTAGATTGAACTTGATTGGGATAAGATTGAACTTAATAGTACATGTGTGTAATGTACATTAATGATTAATTTTAGTTAATTGATTTGTGAATTGAATGTGCTTGTTTCCGAAATGAATGTGAATTTGATGTGCTTGCTTATGAAATGAATGCGAATTGGATGTGCTTTGTTTCTGAAATGAATGTGAAAGGCTAGCCAATAAACATAAATAGATTTAACAATGTAAAAGAATATCACAGACGGTTTGTAGATAAAACCGTCTGTGATAGTCGACTATCATAGACAGTTTGTAGATGAAATCGTCTGTGATATGCGACTATCACAGACGATTTGTAGATGAATGAGTGAAGACGCAAGAGGAGCAACCATCGGATGATAGAATTAGGGATGGAAAATGGTAAAGGATAATCCGTTTTATCCGATGTTCGTATTCGAGAAAATGTAAATGGTAAAGGATAATCCGTATTCGAATAGAAAACGAATCCGAATCCGGATACTATCTGGTTTTTTTTTTCCCGGATACGAATCCGGATGTGGTATGAGAAATACCGCCGAATACGAATACGGATTCGGATAGTATCCGTATTCGAAAGTTACTACCAGTATTTAGTAGCACACTCGTGCGTAGCACGACAGAAGCCCAGTGTGCCGAGTGGGCTGCCTGGGGCCTGGGCGCATGAATGATGATGGGCTAATGAATGCTCCTGGCCTACTGTGCGTCCTGGCCACCGAACTTGGAAGTTGGAACACGCCAAAATGGATTACGATAGCCAGATGCTCCATGCTTATACGTTTGTTTGCGGTGGATACAAGCACGGCTGATTTCCGGCGTTGCCGAGTAATTAGCATGTAGTTCTACTAAGATTTGTCGCAAAAGTTGTAGGATATTTGCATTCGACCGAATTGAGTATATATTCGATTCGAATTCGTATTCGTTACGACATTCGATTCGTATTCATATTCGAGAATATTCGAATTCGAATTCGTATTCATTTTAAAAAATATGTATTCGTATTCGAGACTATTCGATTCGTATTCGATCCGTTTCCACCCCTCGGTAGAATTAGCCTAACTTTTGTCTAGTTTGCCATACATACCGCTTGATTTTTTGCAATTGATTTTCTGCGGCAGTTTTTAAAATAACCATAACACAGTAACCGCAAACTGGCCCAAAGTCGTGCCAGGCCTATGAATGCGATACTGTGAAATAGGAATTTTGGACACTATTAGCCCCCTAGATTACCGTAATTCCAACTCTAGCCCCCTTACATCCAAAATTCCATTTTTAGCCCCCTAGACCCACCTACTGCGCTATTGGTCCGCAGATCACCGTCTTTGTCTTCTTGCGTCTGCATGACACAAAGTCGCCATCGTCCCGAAGGCAACATGTCGGGCATTGTAGCAGCTTTGCCCAAAAATCCATTTAAATATATTTTTGTAGGAATTTCTAAATATAGTAAATGAGCTCAAAAAATTATGAAATTTTTTGTAGAGCCTCCTGGCATAGTTTAATTGATTGTGTAATTGTTTCAAAATTTTATCAATTATGATTTTTTTCTCTAAAATTCATTTAAGTATACTATTTGTAGGAATTTTCTAATATAGAAAATGAGGTCTAAACATTATGAATTTTTTTCCCGCACTCCTTATACAGTGTAATTGATTGTGTAATTTTTTCATAATTTTATATGTTACAAAATTATCTCGACAAATTAAGGGTTTAGGTCTCGAAAATTAGAACGAAAGATTTCAGAAATTAGGGTTTCATGATTTCATGTGACTTGGAATATGGTGCCATGAAGCGTCATACAACACCGTTGTTGGTGGAGGCGTGCGAGTGAATCAATCGTGAGTCGGGTCTCGAGATTCGGCACGTCATAAAAGCGAGCACTGCGGGCAAGGGGGACAGCAGCGACAGGGCGACAGATGTGCGGAGGAGGGAGCGTCTCTTACCTAGAGTGGTCATGTGGTACTAAACTTTCCACATTCGAAATCACATGGAATCATGAAACCCTAATTTCCAAAACATTTCATCCTAATTTTCGAGACCTAAACCCTTAATTTGTCGAGACAATTTCGTAACATATAAAATTATGGAAAAATTACACAATCAAGTACATTGTATAAGGAGCCTAGAAAAAAAATTATAATGTTTGGACCTCATTTTCTATATTAGAAAATTCCTACAAATAGTATACTTAAATGAATTTTAGAGAAAAAAATCATAACTTATAAATTTCTGAAAAAATTACACCAGCAGTTACACTGTGCTGGGAGTCTCCACAAAAAATTTCATAATTTTTGGAGCTAATTTTATATAATTAAAAATTCCTCCAAGAAATATTGTTAAATGTATTTTCTCTCTCCTCTTGGATTTGTGTGCGCTAGGGGAGGATGGGAGCTACTGCTGTGTGGGACGGCAGCAGGTGCGCTCTTGCTGTCCCCGGCCGTAGCAGGAGGAGACTGGGGGCTAAAATTGAAATTCTACGGCTAAGGGGGGCTACTTTAGGAATTTAAGTGGTCTTATGGGGCCAATAGTGTCCAAAATTCACAACAATCCAAGGGAGAATGATCATTTGCAGTACAATGCATTTAAAAAGGAAGCTAATGAGCATAATTTGGTTAACATGGGAGAGAACAATGAAAATAGAACAGTCAATCATGATCAACCTGAAGATGATGAATGACCGTTTGACATTGATGACGATAATATTGTACCTAACGGTCATTTGGCACTTGCTCACCCTACACCCTTTGCTGTAGCCGCTCGGAAATTACCAAGTATGCTGCACAAACTATTTCTATGGTGGAATAGGAAACACCAACGAAATCACCCATACCACCTACTAGTACCATCAGCCTCATTACTCAATCAAACAATTGCCATAAAAGCGAGCACTGCGGGCAAGGGGGACAGCAGCAACGGGGCGACAGATGTGTGGAGGAGAGAGTGTCTCTTACTTAGAGTAGTCATGTGGTACTAAACTTCCCACATTCCAAGTCACATGAAATCATGAAACCCTAATTTCCGAAACCTTTCGTCCTAATTTTTGAGACCTAAACCCTTAATTTATCGAGACAATTTCGTATAAGGAGCGTGGGAAAAAAAATTCATAATGTTTAGACCTCATTTTCTATATTTGAAAATTCCTACAAACAGTATACTTAAATGAATTTTAGAGAAAAAATCGTAACTGATAAAATTTTGAAAAAAATTACACAATCAAGTAAACTGTGCCAGGACACTCTGCAAAAAATTTCATAATTTTTTGAGCTTATTTACTATATTTAGAAATTCTTGCAAAAAATATATTTAAATAGATTTTTAGGCAAAAGTACTCTGATGCGAGACATCTTTGCCTTGACGGCAAGAAGACTTGCTTATCTCTTCTTGATGCAGCCTTAAGACGTCGCGTTCTGCGGTCGATGGCCTTGAAAGAGTGGGTCGAGGGGCTAAAAATAGAATTTTGGATGTAAGGGGGCTAGATTTGAAATTACAGTAGTCTAGGGGCTAATAGTGTCCAAAATTCGTGAGATAGTGTGAGCTACCACGGTACTGGTTAGACACTCAGACTAAATAGCACGTAGTGGTTCAACAGGAAAACTGTGTTTTCTTACACTGTCAAGCACAAAAGCAAAGACCGTGAAATTTGTTTGGATTGGTGCCCTAGTGAGCCAAACTAAATTTTAGTAATACCAAAATCTGGGCAATACCAAAATATAGGCAAAAAAAGTAGTAAGCTAGTGTTTGGTTTGACACTAATATGAGCAAAAATTTGGAATACCAATTTTTCTATTTCAAATGAGTTCTGGTTGGATGCATATAGTGATATTAATTGCATGGTTAGATTGATTTATCTGTTTCAAATGATCATATTTTCTAAACCGAGTATCCGATTTGTGATCCGTTTGAACCGTTGTGTTCCTTGTCATTTTATCAACAAAATAAGACCCAAGTTGACATATTTTGGGCAAAAGAAAATTGATGTCACGTGGGACTCATGGGCAATACCGAAATTGACTAATATGTCCCTATTCACATCTAATGAAATAATGCCACATAGCAAACTCATGGGCTAGTTGCCCTGCCAATTTTTTGGCCAGCTTTTTGGCCACCCAAACTCTGCCTGGGAATTGTGAAGAAAAAATTGGCTTTATCAAAATTTTGTTGGTAGTACCAAAATTTGGCAACAAATCAATTTCTAGCCAAATTTTATGGGTATTACCAATATTTATCATTGCCAAATTTTTTAAGGGCACACCACATATAAGAACTAAAACAAACACTGACCAAATTTTTTAGATATTTTCAAATTTTAGTATGGCAAATTAGGGTTAAGAGCCAAACAACACCTCTTTGCCAGGCCTAGGAACGGAGGACATGGGCAGAAAGCCACTGCGTCCACATAACCAACTCCGGAAGAAAATCCTCTGGGGCACGTCCCCCGTGAGGCCCCGCCCCCCGAGCCGTTGGATCAAGAGGGGACGAGATGAACAGAGATAGGGCGGAGCCTCACGATAAGACCCCGTCCCATAACATTTTCTTCCACCAACTCCCCTCTCTCATGCACATCGCCACTTCACCCCTCCCACGCTCTTCACCCTCTCTCTCCCACCGAACTACCAACGCGCGCAGCCGCGCGCACACACACTAGGCAGCATACTGCATACTCTTCTCTCAAGTAAACAACTGGAGGAAGAGGAAGAGGAAGAGAAAAAAGAAAAGAGGAAAGAACCTCAAGCCAAGCCACAGCTCCCCCTCCCCTCCCATGCTACCCCCCTCGCCGCCGCCGCCGACGAAGCCGAAGAGATGAGGAGGACGACCACCGGGCGCCCCGCTGCCTCCGGCACGAGCCGCGGCCCCTTGCGGTGCCGCCTCTTTACGGCCTCAGGCGGTAACCGTCGTAGAGGTGCCTTCTGAGCTCTGATCGCTGGTGGTAGGGGTGTTGGCGGCGGCGGCGGTTGGCTCGTGGGCGGGCGGGCGATGGCGCCGGCGAGGAGGAAGCGTGCGGCGGCTGCGGCTGCCGCGGCCGCAGCGGCCGCGGCGCAGTGGAAGGTGGGCGACCTCGTGCTCGCCAAGATGAAGGGATTCCCGGCGTGGCCGGCCATGGTGAGTGGAGGAACCATCGGTTTGCTCTTCTCTCTGATCTGTGGCCTTGTAGTGGCTTGGGTAGCCTGGGGTTAGGGGATTCTTGGGGTAGCTTGCTTAGGGTTTCGTTGGGGGCGTGGAAGGCCCGGTATTTGGGGCTGCGGAGTGGTCATTTTCGCTAAATCTTAGGTTCTTGGATAGTCCCCTACCCCGATTTGGCCGTTTGAGCTGTTAATCTGTGCTAGTTTTGTGGTTTGCTTGCTTATCAGCGAGATTTGGTGCTATGTAGGGTTTCGGATATCATATGCTTAAGAAAGATTGGATCTTTGAGTCAAACAAGCCCTTTTTTGTTACTTTCTGCTGAGCTTTCGAGATTAAGTGCTAAGTTCTACTGCAATTTGACCTAGCTAGTTTCAATTCCTGGTAGTTTCTTGGTTTAGCTGCTGGTTTCTTGTTGAGATTTGACGTTGCTGGTGATTTAGGGCGTAAAGGTTGTGGTGGGGATCAGGTAGGTTTGAGTGATATGTGGTTATCTTGCCTCTGCTTGGATATGTCACCAAGATAGGGCTTTGGCAAAGTCTGCTCTTTGAAGTTCGCTAGTTAAAGATGTGGTTTTTATTTTTAGTGATTTGCTCTTTGAAGTTTATTTGTTACCGTGGTTATTTTCATTCTCAGTGGTTTGTTCTTAGAACTTGCTCGTTTACAAGTACTGGTATGAGGTTCTCTATGATTTGTCAACGAGTTATGAGTTCCCTTTGGTACGTTTTCAATGTGGATTTTCTGATTGCCTGATAGGAAAGGGAAAAAAAAGGTGTTTTTACAGCTAAGCGCCACTTTATCATTGTACTGCATTTTTTTTTCATCTAACAATTTTTTCTTTCTATGGTGCCTGAACAATGGACATCAATATGTGGGATAGATTATCTGTTTGCTTTTGTTGATTCGTTATATACATGTGAGATAGTCAGCTGTAAGCGAAGTACATCTCAAATGGTTCCTGGCATGTTGAATTTGTTTATGTTTGGATCTTGAAAGACAGGGATAAAGAGCTAAAAGATGACCCCTCCTTATGTTGGAAGGTGCACCACTGATTTAGTATGCTTGACAATGATTAGTTTGAATGTTTGATTTAGTTCTTCAGCAATTATGGAATTCGGTGATTATTGCCCCAAAAACTTTTCTTTTAGTTCATTGGTTGTGTGACTGGCTGTTGGCTTTTGTCTCTAAAATATGAACAGTAATCAATACATTTTGTAAGATGCGTCGAGGATGCAGATTGTAGCTTCTCATGAAGAAATGAAGCTCCCCTCTTAATTTTTTCCTCCTTTGACGCATCACTGGTTTATTTTATTTTGGCCCTGTAACATTGGTCGTCTTCAACATTTTTTCTGTTGAAACAAACCCTTCTTGGAGCTTTTGGTTAATGAATTCCTCTTGGATTGCATTGAGCTGTAGCATAATAAGGACTTGATGTGCAGATATTGATTTTGTTAAGGGGCTAGGCTTATCAAGGGCTAACATATGAAATTGCATACTGGTGTTTCATGACGGGTTTCTCTGTAGTTATCCTTTTTGAGAGCACAAAGACAATGTTGGAATGAGGAAAATGGCATTTGTGGTGGCACTATTTTCTTCTAAGTTTTGAATCAGACACATCTGTTTAGGAATTATGTCAATGCGAATGCTTTTGTATTGTGTTTACTGACTTCTCTAATTGTTAGGATAACACAACTCTAATTGTTTGGATGTCTGTGCTCCTTGTGTGATAGACAAGTATCTCATTTGTTCCACTAGCCCACTACTGAGTATTCTAAGTTTTGCTACCGTTTTTTCCGGCTCAACTCATTGGTTATTGTCTTGCGGCTTGACCTTGCACTTTTTTGTCTATATCGTTGTGTTAATAACATGACTCGGCAAATTTGGCATCTTTACATTGATTAAGATAGTTACATCGCTGTACAAGTATTCTCAAACCTTCTACCATACTTGCCTCCGGATACAAGCTGTATTGAGCATATGTACTTCTATATGTTGCGTACTTGTGTCCAGTTTCGAGCTTGGTTAAGCATCTATATATGTTGGTCATTCTTATATTGGAGTGTGTATTGTGCATGATTTTAGACAACAAACACTGATAAATAAAATGTTTTTCATAAGTTCTATGGTACTTTGATTTGAATGATATGATGATCTCCATTTCAGTAGTTTTTTTTTGTTTTTGTTTTCTCTCTTCATTTTGCCCCCATTTGTTTGCTAAGATGCTTAGGTACTTCTCTTCTATTCATTCACCTCTGTTGGTCAGTTAGAACTCTGAACTGTTACATCGACATCAATGCATATTCCCCAATGCTCACTAAGGCGCTAGGCACTAGGCGGGCGGCAGACCAGCGCCTAGTGCCTAATCGCTGCTTAGGTGGGGCTAGACGGATGCCTAGGCAGGATAAATCGGTTAGGCGGGCTAGGCGGAAGGGTGTCGCCTAGCGACTAGGCGCAGCCTAGGTGGGCTAGGCAGCCGGCCAGCCGCCTTTTAGAACACTGATATTTCCCTTCATACCTGTATTCACCAAGGAGGCATGTTGTTAAACTGTGCCTGTCTTCTCTTTTGCTGATGTAGGCATTTCACTTAGAGGGAGTAGGGTTCCCGGTTAAATGATTTTCCCTCACATTTTTGGGGGGCTTACTTGTACCTTCTGCTGGAATAGCTCTCATGGACCTGCTTTATAGGCCTGTTCCTTCTATTTTCCCCTCACTTTAAATCTGGCTTCTTTACTATGGATGGATATACATGTGTGCATGAGATATTTGCATGGATTTTACATCTTCAGAAAATTTTCATTTGTGACTTTGCATGCTGTTGCAGATAAGTGAGCCACATCAGTGGGGCCTGTCTTCTGTCAAAAAGAAGCTCCTAGTCTACTTCTATGGAACTAAACAGATGTAAGTGCTATTTTGACTGAACCATTCCATTTTATTTGAATTTATAAGCTGTTTTTGTATCTACCAATCAGCGTCTGTTTAGAAATATCCTATTGTGTTACTGTCGATTAGCTTATATTCCTAGAGTTTTTTTTAATAAAAAATTCCGTTAATAATTGGATTGTATACTTGTAACGTGAATGGGCTCAAACATGATGTACGTATTTGTAATTCATGCATTCTTGGGCGATGATACCAATGCTATCTTTTTTATTTGCATACAATTACTTTTCTAAGTGAATTAGGTAGTTTATACAGCTATAATTTACAGATCAGATACACGTACTTCTTCGAATGTACAGCATGGATTAACATCTGGCTGTCAAAATTCGTTTTCTTTCTGTAATTTGCATGCAAGCTATGTGATGTTTTTACCACATCTGCATTTTTGGAACCACATTTGAAGTCGCTGATCCTAAGAAGTTCGTCATTGGTGGGTGGCATCTCTACACTCCTGAAATCCTTATGCATGTTTTTGTTCTATTCAACAAGAAGAATTGGGTAGCAAAAAATTTCTTGAGAGTTGGGAGAGTTGAATTGTACTATTTGAAACATGTTGATCCAGTCAAGATGATTGAGCATTGAGAAAAGTATAATTAGTTGCCTGCACATAGTCCTCTCTGGCGGCTGAGGAAATCCTACTGCTAACAGGTTTGGTTGAAGTTGTCATTTGGACTACCAGTACAATGATGTATAAGGCAAGGGCAAAAACTGCTGCTCGACCTTGAGGAGTTAGAATCCGTAAAATCTGTTTTTTGGTTTTAAAGATTGTCCCCACAATGGACCTTAATAGTATACCGTATACGATAGTATAGTGATGTAGAGGTGTTGCTGTTTGGGACTAGGAAATGTAAACTTGCCTATATGGAGTGCATGTGGTGGGAGATCCTTTTTTGGCTGTAATAATCGTTATTATGTAGTTACCATTTTAGGTATCACTATTGCTTTCATACAAGGCGGTGAGGCTTATTGTAGACTGTAGAGAATTTGGCTGTGAATAAGGTTTACTAAATGTTGGTTTGTCGCACATTGGTTATTTTAGATTGTTAGGCCCTAGGTGCCCCTTTATATGTTTAAGGGAAAGCGTCACCTCGCAGGGTAGCTTATGGAAGTCAGAAGCCCAATTGCACAGAATGGAGGTCTTTGAAGTTAATTTCGAGCCCTCAACATTTTTAGCCAAATGAATTGTGCATGGAGACCTGAGCACAATGTCTGGAGGGCGAGATTGGTGGTAACTAAAATAAAAAGAGAAAATTTGATATATGCTATTGTAGAGTGTCCAAATCAGAGAAGTGCCACTACAAAGTGACGGCTCCAAAAATGCCATTGCAAACATAACTCGCTCATAGAAATGCCACCGATCTACATATTTCACAAATATTGGATGTTATTGCCCCTGTCTTCACATTCCCATGGCTCAACCTCATCCATGGCGGCACTATCACCCGGGTCTTCTCCTCACTTTATAGCCGAGCGTGTCTTAGAGCCGAGTAGCATAAGCGAGGCGTGCTGGCAACAACAGTCTTGACCAAGCACGGGTGATAGCAAAGACGACGCCAATGAGCCGGAGGCGCAGACGCTGTGGCAGCGCGACGTCGGCGACGAGTCTTAGAGCCACCAGCGAGGCCGGCAGAGGAGAGCTTCACCCATGCACAAGCTGGGCCAAGGCAACCATCGGGAGAAAAAAAATGAAGTAAGAGAGAGAAGTGAAGGTGGCGTCGGTGGTGGCGGGGCGCCAGAGTAACAACTTATTGGAACTGAGTCGAAGAAATTTGGTCAAGGCCACACTGCCGGCCTGGACAAGAAAGCGCCACAGGTGGAGGAATGGGAAGACCGGCGAAGCGGCGACGGTCAAGAAAGGTGCAATGAAGACTAAGGCCTGCAGAGGCACCATGGAGAGAGAGAGAGAGAGTGGCCGAGCGAGAGAGAGAGCGGCGGAAGGAGAAGCGAGGCGACATGAGACCGTGCCATGGCGTGGGACAGGCCCGTGATGGCACCCTTATGAGAAGGCGCCACCTAGAATAAAATAGTGACAAACTGAGAACGAGGGTTAGAAATACCTTTATCCTCATCTTGCCCCAAGGTACCTTTTGCGGGTTATAAAATACTCTCCATAAGTATCTTCGTTGTTGGTAAATGATATGAGTGTTATGAATATTATCTGTGTCTATTCAAAAGGCCTAATAGATAATATATATACAGGAGTACAAAGGGGGTTGCCATATACAGATAAGGAGTCCTATTCTAACAACCCCCCCTCCCCAAAAACTCATGGTGGATCACACACACTAAGTTTGGAGAGAAAATACAAATATTGTGCCCTAGTCTGTGGCTTCGTGAAGAAATCAGCAACCTGTAACTCTGATGGCACAAACTATAAAACAAGTACTCCCTCCTGCACCTGTGAGCGAGTGTATGAAGCAACCACACCAATGTGCTTGGTGAGCTCATGCTTCACTGGGTCCCGAGTAATACTGATAGCACTGTCTTGTCCGACAAAAGAGTCGTAGGTCACATCACAGGCACTCCAAAATCTGCAAGTAGCCACCTCAACCAAGTAACCTCTGCTGTCATTGCTGCCATAGCTCTCAACTCAGCCTCTGCGCTCGAGCGGAATCTGCATCGCTTCTTAGTCTTCCAGCAATCGGTGAGGAGCCAAGAAAAACACAAGATGCGTAAAGAGAACGACGATCGGAAGGATCACTAGTCCAAGTCGCATCGGAGTACGTCTGAAGCTGTAGTGAAGTAGAGCTAGGGAAAAACAAACGACGAGAGATAGTCCCACGCAAGTAGCAAAGAACACGAAGAAGGTGACTGTAGTGAAGATAGGTAGGACGTGCTATGAACTGACTCAAGATATGAACATCATAAGCAATATCAGGACGAGTGCTCACAAGGTATACCAAACTCCCAACAAGATGGCGATATCCAGTAGGATCATCAAGAAGATCATCATCAGTGGCATGAAGCTGTAGGGATAGTTCCGTGGGAGTCTCAGCAGTGCGAGTGTCAGTCAGGTCAGACCGATCAAGAAGATCCTGGACATACTTCTGCTGGGAGAGGTAGTAGCCCTCAGGTATGGAAGAGACATCAATCCCAAGGAAGTATGTAAGAGAACTAAGATCAGTCATCAAAAACTGCTCACCGAGATGCTTCTTTACATACGTGATGAATGAGGAATCATCACCAGTGATGAGCATATTATCAACATACAGAAGAAGCAGTGTCCTACCCCGAGATGAGATATGGACAAAAAGAGCAGGATCATGGGGCAGCGGCGACAAAGAAACCGACAGCGGTAATCACTGAGGTAAAACGTGCAAACCAGGCACGAGGAGCCTGTTTGAGGCCATAAAGAGCACGACGAAGATGACAGACGTGTCCATCAGGAACAGAATACCCAAGTGGTGGTTGCATGTAGACCTCATGCAAAACACTATTAAGAAATGCATTCTTAACATACAGCTGTGAGATAGACCACTGGCGAACAGAAGCAACCGCAACAAAAGTGCGAACAGTGGTCATATGGGCAACATAGGCAAAAGTCTCATCATAGTCATGACAGTATTACTGCTGAAAACCACGAGCCACAAGACGAGCCTTGCAGCGCTCGATAGTACCATCAGACTGGGTTTTAATCTTGTACACCCACTTGCACGTGATCGGACGAGCATGCACAGGTGTCGGTACAATATCCCAAGTCTTCGTACGTCGAAGAGCATCAAGCTCCTCTGCCATAGCGAGCTGCCACTTAAAATGAGGAGCAGCCTCACGATAAGAACTAGGCTCAGTGACAGATAGAGCATGAGCTATCGGAGCAAATCCAAGACGATCAGGAGGTCAAAGGGATGTCCGGTCACGAAGGGCGTAACGAGGAGCATCAACAGAAGAATCAGATGTGGGTGTCGGCAAAACACTAGGAAAGGAGATTGATGAAGGACAAGGACGCCTGGAGAAGTGAATACCAGAGAAACGAGACGATGGTGCTGTAGGAACAAGAGGTGGTGGTCCGCAGCGGCAAAGACCGAGAAGCGAGGTATAGAATGAACCACTGGAGACAGACCCGGGGAAGACTGTGATAGTGGAGAAATTGGCGAAGAGTCAGAAAAAGAAAACCATGAAAGCGACTCAACGGTGGAAACAGGAGGGGCCGAATCTCGATAGAAGAAAGGTTGAGATTTGTCAAAGACAACGCCTCGTGAAATCCTGATCCGTCGAGCAGAAGGATCCCAGCAACGATAACCCTTATGCTCAGAACTGTAACCAAGAAATACGCACTCAACTGACTGGGCCGATAGTTTAGTGCGTTCACGAGCCTGCAGTAGAACAAAACAAGTACATCCAAAACCACGAAGATGAGTGTACTAGGGGGCTCGAGAGTAGAGACGCTCTATAGGACTGACACCCTTAAGAGCAGTGGAAGGCTGCATATTGATGAGATATGCAGCAGTAGAAACAACCTCGACCCCGTAACGTGGTGGAGCGTGAGAGGCAAGGAGAAGAGTCTGAGCGGTCTCAATCGATGACGATGTTTGCACTCAAGAACTTCATTCTTGAGCATGGGCATCAGGACAAGAAGATCGGTAAAGAGTGCCACGCTTTCGAAAAGAAACTGCGTCTAAAAGCACTAGAACAAGATACTACCAAAGAGAATCACAGCGAAAAGTACGGATGGGAGAATCAAATTGAGTATGACCATCGTTGCAAAGCTCTGATAGATCATAAGAAACTAACAACGATTAGATATAGGGAAAATCCATATAAAACAGGAATAATCATCAATGAAGATCACATAAGATTTATGCCCGCCTTTAGAGATAATAGGCGTAGATCCCCATACATCTGAATGAACTAAATCAAAAGGGCGAGGAGACAAGGACTCACTAGAATGATAAGGAAGTTGGAGCTACTTGCCCAGCTTACAACCCTGACAAAACATGGATGTGTTAACGGAAGACGTCCAAGAATACCCTGACAAATTAATGAAGAAAGACGAGACACAAGTGACCTAAACGATAATGCCACTACGCAAAAACTATAGATGTGGTGGCAGCAGTGGTAGTGGATGTAGAGGTGATAGGAGCAACTGAAGTGGACGGAAGGTGGAGGCGGTCAAGAATGTAGAGATCTGGCGATCCTACGGTCTTGGCCATCCCAAGTACCGAATCCTGTCTGTTGGTCTTGGACAAAACAGGTGTGAGAGTCAAAACCAACTCTACAGCCGAGATTAGTGAGCTGACCCACTGAGAGAAGCTGCATGGTAAGTTGAGGAACATAAGAAACAGCTGGAACAGAAAAGTCAGTCGACAAAAGAGTGCCCTGACTGCTGACAGACAAAGGAGTACCGTCGGCGGTCTGAACTGAGATAGGAAAAACAGGAGGTCCTACTGAAGTGAGAGATGTGGAGTCTGGTGTCATGTGGAAAGAGGCACCAGAATCCAGAACCCAAGAAGTACTGGAGGAGACGTCGAGCTAGGCGCGTAACTCTCTTGAGCCGAGAGAGAGCTTTCTTGAACTATTGCCTTGCATAACTGCTGAACAGAGTCACCTCGCGAAGAAGGTCCTGATGTGCTGGTCTGTCCTCCCCCTCCCTTGGAGCGTCCAACTCCATGCGCCTTATTCTGCTTTTTTCGCACCGCACAACGCTGCTAATTGTGCCCGAAGTTCTTGCAATAATTGCATCGAACCCGCTTAGTGCAAAAATAGGCGTAAACAGACACTGTGGAGGGTCAGAGTCGGCGAAACCATCGGTGTAGTCGAAGAAGGGGTAGCAAGCACAACCGGAACAAACAGTGCTGGTAACCCACGGCGAAGCTCTTCAGCACAAAACGTCGAAAGAGCCTCGGTGACTGTCGGTCGTGGTGAGCGGCTTAGCAGTTGAGCCCAGACAAGATCAAACTCTGGGCGAAGACGGCAGACGAAGTCATAAAGGCGACCACGATCCGCCTTCTGCACTTTATGACACTTCTGGCAGAGCGGAGAAGCCAGCTCGTCCAGCTGGCGTCGGAGACTGGCCAAAGCACGGAAGAAGTCGTCGACGGAGGAGTCCTCCTGGCGAAGCGTCTCTAACTCACGCTGAAGCGAAAAGAACTGAGTATCGCTACTCTGCTGGTATCGCTCGCGCAAGTACTCCTAGATCTGACGAGTGGCACGCAGACCAACAATGTCTGGCTGGATGGAGTCGTCGACACTGACCACCAGGATGGCGCGAACACGACCTCGTCGGCCACCAGCGCAAAAGCGTCTATCGTCTTGAAAGTCCTCATCGCCAGCGTCGGCCAGAAGAAGAACATCGACCTCTGTCTCCTTCTTAACGCCTCATCTTACAGAGGAGGTGCGTAGTAGGTTTGTCTGGGAGGAGGTCAAAGCAACAACAATGGACAAGGTCGAGTGCCAGTGACATGTCCCCAGAGGCGGAGACCATCGAGCGTGATCTCCATGAGTGAAGATCACAACCTGTAGTTCGTCCCATGAAGCTTTGTTCCCGAGAATGGGATCGCAGCGGAAGGGACAGAAGCCATCGGTAGGCGGCGAGACGACTAAGGCAACGAAGTCTAACAGGCGGCGTTGGACGGCGCAGCGGTTAGATCAACGTACTCTTTTTTTGTTTTTTTTTCACACGCGTGAGCTTGGGTTGGCTTAAAAGCCCGGCTCGCTCACGGCTACCTCCTGCACCTGATCGAAGCGAGTCGGCGGGGAACTAGGGTTCCCCGAGTCCTCGGCAGCGCCTTGGTGGCGGCGGCGGCGGCAGCGATGGCGGCGGCGGCGACGATTCGGCGACGGCGGCGGCAGTGGCGAAGTCCCAGCGGTGGCGCGCGGGTTGGCGGCGATGGATTCGGCGATGATCGGCGACACCGGCGGAAGTCCCAAGCGGTGGCGCCGGGTCCTCGATGGCGTCGTCCTCGGCGTCGGGTCGAGCGTCGCCGTCCTTAGCGGCAGCGCGACTTCAGCGACAACGCAACAACGAGCGATCGGCAATGAGTGGCTGACTTCTTTTCGGTGGAGGACCAAGCGACAACAGCTAGTTGTTGCAGCGATGGCTTCCTTGACGGGAGAAGAAGGCGGCGGTGGTCGCCGGGCCAGATGCGATGTGGCGAAGGCCCGAGTTGGGCGACGGTGCGTGCGTCGGGCGGTGGCAGTAGAAAGCTAGGTTAGAGCCCGATGCTCTGATACCATGTTATGAATATTATGTATGTCTAGTCAAGAGGCCCAATGAATAATATATATACAGGAGTACAAAGGGGGTTGTCATATACAGATAAGGAAACCATATACAGATAAGGAGTCCTATTCTAACAATGAGATGGAAACAGGTAGCTTTCATTTGTTGCACCAAGTAGTCACTGTATGGATTATGGACTGTATTTGACCCAATCCGCTTGGGAATCAGCATAATAACTGAAATTGAAATTTACTATTGAGGGCTCGCTTAATTAGAAAATTGTCGAATTCCAGTCTTTTATTTAGAATTTACTATTTCGAACTATACTGAGGATCTTATAGAAAAATATGAAGGATCTATTTTTCTGACCTAGCTGGGTTAGCTGTGCACAGAATATGTGGTATGGAACTGGATTACCTTACCTATGAAGCCTGCATATTTATGTCTGACTTCTAGTTCTTTCTATTGTAGTGCTTTCTGCAACTATGCAGATCTCGAGGCATTCACTGAAGAGAAAAAGAGGTCTCTACTTGCTAAGCGACAGGGTAAAGGTGCTGATTTTGTGAGAGCGGTTGATGAGATAATTGATGCTTATGATTCTTTGAAGGAAGATAGTAACCATAAGCTTGACTTGGATTCCAATGAAGTGAAACAAGGTGTAGAAAGTCTTGCTGATAATAATAGCAGCTTGGATACTGAAGGTCTAGTCAATAGCTCTAATATGGATAGTGATAAAAAGCTAGAAGACCATTCCGTCACTGCAAGAGGTCATGGTATTGTCAATTCTGATGAGCCTTCTGTCACTGTAATGGGGAACGAGCGATGTGTTGTAAATTCTGCTCCTGATGAGCCTACTGAAAATTTATCCATCCTTGATGAAATGAGGAATATCCCTTTGTCTACTAGTTCATTTTCAAAGAAGAAGCTAAGGAATGCACAGCCTCAAAATTGCTACACACGGAGTAGGGTTCCATCTCTACGGAGGTCAAGAAGTTCATTAAGTGTTGAAACCAGAAAGGCTCAGGATTCTGGTAAGCTTTCAGTTGAAACCAGTTTGGCTTCTGTTGATTTGGTTTCTGATGACAATAAGGAAGATTCCATTCTTCATAAATACGTAGAGGATGACAAAGCTAACTCAGGTTCCCCTTCTACACCAGATGATGTTTGGTTGCATTCCAGTGGAGGCACTTTCAACCAACCTGGAACGCCTGGGGCCAGTAACAGCAATAAAAAATTGAATTCTACTACTAAGGTAGATAGTACCTGTAACAGCGAAGCATCTCAAAATGGAGCTTCAGAGGCAGAGTTGAAATCGAATGGTACATCAAGTCTTCCCATGAACACATCAGTAATTTTTAAGAGAAAAAGAAAGCCAAATAGAAAGCGGGTTCCTCATTCTACAGATTGTATGACACCAAATAAGAATGAAGAATTGCAGCCTGAGCTAAGTGAAAACCTTGCAGATTCTCCAAATTCGAAGAATGAAGTGAATAAGTCAGATGGAGATGAGCACTTGCCATTGGTCAAAAGGGCAAGGGTTCGAATGGGAAGGCCTCAATTGGAGGATTCATCAGTTGATGAGATTGATGTTCCTAATAATAAACCAGAGCTTGCAATACCTGCAGTTAAATGTGATATGCATGGTACACCCGCACTACCTGGTGATGATTATTCAGCTAATCGATCGTCTGTGGTAAATACTGTTTCAAATCAATCATCCAAATCAGACATGCCTGTCCTGTCAGGGGAAGGTCAACCTGTTTGGAAGAATAAAGAATACCAAACAAAGGTTTTAACATTGGATGTGGAAGCTGCTTTGCCTCCATCCAAACGCCTTCATCGTGCTTTAGAAGCTATGTCTGCTAATGTTGCTGAAACTATTAATAGTCTGCCCGAAGAGACAGGATCAAAGCAGTTGGTTCTAAGTGGTTGTGTGTCTTCGGAAAACAGCCATTCTAATAAATCTGCAGATGCACTAGTCACAACCCCCAAGAGATCTGCAATAGTTCAAAGCCCTAGACCATCTTTGAGCATGCAATTCGTGCATAACCCAACAGGCAAATGGCACACATCTGAATCAAATTTACAAAATAACAATGTGCCTACTTCTGCTTCAGTTCCTTCAGAAGCAAAAGATGATGATAATCATATCCTGACAAAAGGCAATAATTGTGAAGAAACCCACATGGACAGCAAAAGCAAAAATACTGATTGTTTGTTGGTTTGTAATGATGTTGATAATGTTGTCTGTGGGAAAGACTCAGCCCTTTCTATGAAGTTGAATGGGAGCGCTCTTGATGTTACACAGACCATAGCTGTACCTGACCGCTTATCTTCATCTTTGGGGAAAGCTAGTGGTAATGAGGTCACCAAACCAATCAGCAGCAATGAGGATACAAAACCAATTGGCTGCCCTTATGATGTTGACAAATGTGCCGAGCCAGTTGACCAAACGAAGTTTCATCTCTTTGATAATAATGTGATAAGTGATTCTATACCACATGGTGAGACTGTTTTAACTGAATCAGCAATCAATGTGGGTGATACAGCAAGCACCTCTTCATTGGCTACTAAATCTTCCAGTATTCAATCGGATGCAGACACCCGAACATTTGAAGTGTAAGCTCTAATTAATGTCAAAGTAAATCTTTGCTTATGTATGCATGGTCTATTTTCTTATCCTTGCTATGTTCCATATCTTCATGTCAATCACCTTTCAAGCAACAATTTTAGGGGGGGTGTTATTTCTGTTTTGGTCATATTTCTTTTCCAAATTTGTGTTAGTATTTCTTTTTTCCTTCCATGTAATGATGTAATGGAGAATTATTTCACATGAAGAATGTCTACTTCTGAAGTTGCACTTGCAAAATATATTTACTTGATGCGGTAGGAGTGTAGGACTTAGGAGAATACCCTACATGTGGCATGTTTACACTGGCACGGATATAGGACATTGATTACAAAAACTAGGTACACGAAGGGTGCTGCACATTCGGCGGGTTGGGTGCCATTTGGCGGTGGGACTTGAAATGGCATAAGTGCTTGGTGTTGGAATGAGACTTGTATTCATTCCAATGGGCCAAGAGGTAACCATATAACATGGGAAATGGCATTAGTGCTTGGTGTTGGAATGAGACTTGTATTCATTCCAATGGGCCAAGAGGTAACTATATAACATGGGAAATGGCATTAGTGCTTGGTGTTGGAATGAGACTTGTATTCATTCCAATGGGCCAAGAGGCAACTATATAATATGGCCGAGAGGCAAATATATAACATGTATAGGGTTTACAATTATGCAAAGAACACCCTACACTATCTACAGATCTAACACCTCCCTCAAACTCATGGTGGATCAACAACACTGAGTTTGAAAATGTAGAATCTATGCTGAACTCTAGTCTGTGTCTTGGTGAAGAAATCTGCTAACTGAAGCTCCGAGGGCACATACTGAAGATCAATAACTTGGTCTTGCACCTGCGATCGCATGTGCGAGGCATCTACTCCAATGTGCTTGGTGAGCTCATACTTCACAGGATCTCTAGCAATGCTGATCGCACCAGTACTATCTGATAAGAGGAGTCGGTGTAGAAGCGAAAACACCGAAATCCTCAAGTAGCCACCGAAGTCAAGTGATCTCAGCTGTCAACGACGCCATGGCTCTCAACTTAGCTTCAACGCTCGAACGGGAAACCGTAGTCTGCTTCTTGGTATATCAGGCAATCAAGGAGGAACCAAGAAAAACACAATAGACAGACAGAGACCGGTGATTAGAATAATCGCTAGTCCAGGTCGCATCAGAGTACGTCTGAAGCTGCAAAGAACTGGAGCGAGGAAAGAAGACGACGAGTGACGGTCCCGCGAAGATATTGCAGAACACGAAGAAGATGAGTTTAGTGAAGCTGAGTGGGAGTAGAGACGAACTGACTCAGGATGTGAACTAGGTGAGAGATGTCAGTGCGAGTGATCCCAAGGTAAAACAAGACTCTCGACAAGATGGCGGTAGCGAGTGAGATCCTTAAGAGGCTCATCATCAGTAGGCCAAAGGTGAACACCAAGCTCCATCGGAGTATTCATCACACGCTGATCAGTGAGACAAGCGCGAGTAAGGATGTCTTGAATGTAAAGAGGTGTCTCTAGAAACAGACCCAAGAACACCACGATCGACTAAAGACGTTAGACGCGAGCCACAGAGATGACCGAGTCGATGGTGCCACTGAGCGAAGGAGGTAGTGGAGGACGCGGCAAGACCAGAGGTAGTGGTAGTGGCTGACTAGCTGGTGGAGACAGCGGAAGGAAGATGAAGCCAGTCGAGCTCCCAAAGACGCTGCGAATCACGACGCAGAGGGCTAGTACCAAGCAGAGTCCCCATGCTGTGGTCTTGAACATAACAAGAGTCAGACTCAAGAACAATACGACAGTCGTGATCAGTGATCTGACCAGCCGACATAAGTTGCATAGTAAGCTGAGGAACATGAGAGACTATAGGAACATGAAAAGAAGTGGAAAGGGTGCCTCGGCCTGCGATAGGAAGAGGTACCATCAGTCTGAACAGTGGAAGGAAAATCTATGGAACGCACGAAAGTGAGGTGGGTAGAATCTGGTGTCATATGAAAAGAAGCACTAGAGTCCAAGATCCACGGCGACAAGATACCTGACGAGGGAGGAGGTGGAGCCGAGGAAGAATGCTGAGAAGGGCCAGACAAGAAGAACCCAAGGAGTCTGAGGACGAGCCGACATCGAGGCGCTGAAGTAGTGAGAGGAGCTGCTGTGTGGCGTCACCGGAGGAGACCTGGCGAGAGGCACCAGCTCCTGAGTGAGAAGAACCTCCAGAGCCCTTCGGAGGATGTCCACCCTGACGACCCTAGTCCCTCCTCCGCTTGTAGCAATCTTGATACTGTGGGTCAGCCACATCGACAAGAGGTGCAGCTGGAGACCCACAATAAAGCAACAACCATCGGCTGAAGCCGGGAAGGGATCACGGTCGGTGCTGAAGAAAACGACGAAAGAGTAGGTGCTGAAGCAGACAAGATAGACTGCATCTGAGCCACGCCACGATGACAAGCCGCCTCATCACGCACACCCGAACTCGAGCTGAGCACACACAGTCTCGAACTCAGGCGGGAGACGCGTTAGGAAGTCGTAGAGACGGTGAGTCTCCTAGTGAGCGCGGAGCCGCATGCAGCAGAGATAGGTTCGGCAGACATTCGGCCCAGAGAGTCAAGCTGACACCACCCCTCAGATAGTTTATGGTAGAAGTCATCCACGGTGGCATCGAACTACTAAAGAGAATGTGCCTGGTGCACAACTGAGAGGTACATAGCATCACTCGTCGGCTGGTAGTACTCGGAGACGCTTCCACACAAGCTGTCGTCGGCAGCACCACCACATCCATGGAGATGGCCATGGGCATGCTACTCACCAGGATGGTAGTAGCACGAGCCTTAGCATCTTGCCATCGCTCGTAGGCATACAACTCAGACTGGTAGAGCTCTAGGGCTTCCAATGTGACATTGGGCGGCCTCCTGAACCGTCTGATCCGCACCCACAGGAAGAGCTGGCAGAACTGGCGGCGTCGGGCGAGGCGGACAGGGGTGCTCGCCAGTGAGATGGCCCCAGAGACGCTGGTTGTTGAGATGAATCCTCAGGTGCACAGCCTACTCCTGGAAGTTCGTCCCATCGAAGCAGACCGAAGGGAGTGGGATGGCGAAGGAGCCACCGGCGGAAGCCATCCAGAGCAATGAAGCGATTCGGGACTGCTCACCGGAACTGCTGGTAGTGGCCTGGGTGGTGGCTGGAACGTCCAGGGGCTGCTGCTACTTGGGTTGCTCGTAGGTGTGCAGGGGAGCAGAGGCCAGCGCAGGAGGCTGGGATCCGTCGCAGGTAGCGCAGGGAGGCTTGGATCTGTCGCGGGGGAGCAGGATCCGACTCGGGGGAGTAGGATCCGGCGCAGGGGAGGGAGGGATCTGGCAAAGGAGCTCAGGAGATGGTATGCGCGGTGGAGTGAAGCAGAGCTCGGGGAAGCAGAAGCCGGTGCAAGAGGTTGGGATCTGTCGCAGGCGGTGCAGGGTGGACTAGATCCAGTGCGGGGGAGCAGGATCAGGTGCGTGGGACGGTGGGATCCGGCGAAGGGAGCTCGGGAAGAGACTGGTGGCGGGATCCATGCGGAAACTCTGCTTGAGTGAAGCAGAGCAGCATCAGCGGGAGATGGTGAGCGCGGTGAAGCAGAGGAGGGCACGGGTAAGGTGGCGTCGGCGGCGGCAGCGGCAGCCAGCAAACCCTAACCCTAACCTTGCTCTGATACCATATTGGAACGAGACTTGTATTCATTCCAATGTGCCAAGAGGTCAATATATAACATGTACATGGTTTACAATTATGCAAAGAACACCCTACACTATCTACATATCTAACACTTGGTTGTTATTAGGCATATCTATAATAACACACAAAGTGCAGGCACAGATTGTGCTCTATTTCGTTTGCGTTCAGCTTTAATGCAAACTCCCAGTGTGGGCTGTTGGCTGAGGCTTGGATGAATCAGATTTAGGTGGTATCCCTAGTATGTAATTTAACAATCTGCGAGAAGGTTATTAAAATTGTCCACCCATGTGATCGAAACTATCCCATGACTCATGTGGGAAGTGTGCATGATTGCACCAAAACGTGGGTTTGCACTAGATTCTATCCCTTGTTTACACCACAAATAAATATGAATAAGAAAAATGCTTGTGTCTTGATACATGACTAGGATTGAACCCCGCACGTTGTTGTGGAAATTCTAATTGGCGTGGAAAATTTTGTATTATCAATGGTGGAAGGAAATGCTTATGCATACCATATGAAATAAGTTGTTGTTTTTGTGTGTGAGAGAGATCTAGACAGAAGGGGTTGTTTAGTCTTAGTATTTCTTAGAAATATGTAGTAAGTTCTAGAGAGTATTTTATTATGAGTAGTACATTTGTGTTCGTTAGATCTGAATCAGGCGGTAAGAATAAAATGTGGTGATGTGCACTCTCTTGTGCCATATTTTGAACTCAACTTAATAAGGATATTAGATTTGCATTATATCTAAAAAGCAAAGGCGTATTAATCTTCTTACACCAATCTGCAGATGATAATGTATGCTGATATAATCTTCCAGATGTGTGCCCTGTTCGAAACATGGGAAAATTGGTGGAAAGGAAGCATCCACCCTCACTTGATGTTACCTTCCTATGAAATTCCTATGTTCTATATGAACCCTTAGTGTGATATCAAATTGATGCTTTCATCCATCAATAAGCATGGTGTGATATCAAATTGATGTTTTCATCCATCAATAAGCATGGCCTTTGGATACTAAATAGCTTGGGTTAATGTACATATCAACATATTGGCAAACCTTCATAATCTATTTTACCGGGCAAAATTGAATGGAAAAAATTTGAATGCACTGGCACTGTTGATATTTCATTTCCTACGAAATTCCTATGTTCTATATGAAACCTCAGTGTAATACCAAATTGATGTTTTTATCCATCAATATGCACTGCCTTTGGATACTAAATAGCTTGGGTTAATGTACATGTCTCAAAACATATTGGCAGAACTTCATAATCTATTTCACCTGACCAAAAAAAAAAAAAACAGAAATCAACTGGCACACCATCTTGATTTGCTCGTTGACTAGGAGCTTATTACTTTAGTATTTCCTTTGTAGATTTGATGCTTTGAGTTGGATTTTCGAAATTTCCTGTACAGATTTTATGCTTTTATGTGTTTGATTTTTTGAAATTTGCTGATTATAGCTTCTTTGGTCATATCCTATAAATCTTTCCATACTGCATACATGTGGATGCCAATATATCTTTGGGGAAATTGGCTACAGGGCACTGAACTTTTGCGTCTTTTGCCGGCGGATATCCAAAAAATGTGGTTTCGACAAAAGATAACATTTTGTGGTATTTTGCTGTTAGACACTCATTAAAATAATATATCCGAGTGATTAGGAGAGAGAAACTTTATAAAATGCCATCAATGCCCATGGCTTGGGCCCAACACAATGTCTTCGTACTCACGATGTCACGTACAATGTAAGGATATGAAAACTAACCCAACGAAATCACGGTTTCCGATCTCGGTGAGAGTGCACCGATCCGCAACATCTTAAAACAAGCACGCAGAAACGCATATGGCACATCAAACTAGCAAAGACACGTAGCAATTATTCCCCACTTAATCATGGCACGCGGCGTTGTAGAAACATAGATGACCCCATTTGACCCGGGCGCCGAGGAAATGGTGGCCGAGTCAAGGCTTCGCCATCGGTGTTTGAGATCATCGAGCAGTGAATGAAGCTGCGTCTGCGGCGATGTCGCGGAGTGGGACCATGTCGAACGCGCCCATCTGCGAACCCCACCCCATGGCGCCGAGGTGAAGTGAACCATCGAAGGCATCTGCAGAGTCTTGATTCTGGCCGCCGACAAGAAAGATCGGCGGACGCATACCGTCCCCATGCACATCATCTGCGCCAAATTTATTGATTTAGAACCACCACAACTCATCAATGCATCTACAAATTAATGTAAGCGCATGGATTATGCACTGTGCTTAAGCCGGAGTGGCGGGGCCAGACATTCTTTGTGGCGCGATCTTGTGATGGGTTTGCGAGGCGTCTGGTTCGTGGAGGCCGCGCAGCCTTGGCGCTGCCAACGTGAACGGCCTCGGCGCCCGCCATCCCTGAGGAGCATCTCTCTCCGTACTCCTCGACGAGAAGCTCGAGGACCTCATCCTCATGGCTCAGGTCCGCATGCTATTAATCACACCTCATTTCGTCGCCTCTTGATCCCATCCAAGAAAGGAATAGACACTTGATAGTTGAATCCAACAAGAATTATTTCGTTGCTAAATCTGAGCACTGTTGCAGGTGACGAAATTCACCTGTGGGGGGTGTTAGGAATATTGTGTATATTCAAGAGGCCCCAATGGGTAATATATATAGAGATGTGCAAGAGGGGGTTTCCATATACAGATAAGGAAATACAAAAGAGTCTTATTCTAACACCCTCCTCAAACTCATGGTGGATCACACACTGAGTTTGGAGAGAAAATACAAATGTTGTGCCCTAGTCTCAGTGGCCGTGAAGAAATCAAAGAACTCAGAACTCTGATGGCACAAAGCTCAAAAGCAAGTACTCCCTCGCACTCGTGAAGCGAGTGTATGAAGCATCCACACCAATGTGTAGCGAGCGAGCTCATGCTTCACTTGGTCTCGCAATACCGAGATAGCACCAGTCTTTGTCGGACAAAGAGTCGAGGTCCCATCACGTACTCCAAGATCTCGCAAGTAGCCACCTCAACCAAGTAACATCTGGCCGTCATCACTTGCCATAGCTCTCAACTCAACCTTTGCACTCGAATGGGAAACTGCAGTTTATTTCTTAGTCTTCCAAGCAATCAGGGAGGAGCCAAGAAAAACACAGTAAGCAGAAAGAGAACGACGATCAGAAGAATCACTAGCCCAGGTCGCATCAGAGTACGCCTGAAGTTGTAGTGAGGTAGAGCTAGGGAAAAACAAACGACGCGAGATAGTCTCACGCAAGTAGCAAAGAACAGAAGAAGGTGATCAGAGCGAAGATGAGTAGACGAGCCATGAACCGACTCAAGATATGAACAAAGATAAGCAATATCGGACGAAAGTGCTCACAAGGTACACCAAACTCCCAACAAGATGGCGATATCGAGTAGGATCCCCAAGAAGATCACCATCGATTAGTGCAATTTCGTGAGGATAGTTCCATGGGAGTCTCAACGGTCTGAAAGTGTCACCAAACCAGCCGATCAAGAAGATCCTTGACATACTTCTGCTGGGAGAGGTAGTAGCCCTCAGGCATGGAAGAGACCTTAATCCCAAGGAAGTACGTAAGAGAACCAAGATCAATCATCAAAAGCTGCTCACTGAGATGCTTCTTCACATACGTGATGAATGAGGAATCATCACCAGTGATAAGCATATCATCATCATACAGAAGAACCAGGGTCCTGCCCCGACATGAGGCATGAACAAAAAGAGCAGGATCATGGGAACTGACAGTGAAACCGACAGCAGTAATCACTGAGGTAAAATGAGCAAACCAGGCATGAGGAGCTTGTTTGAGGCCATAAAGAGCAAGACGAAGAGGACAGACGTGCCCATCGGGAACAGAATACCCAGGTGGTGGCTGCATGTAGACCTCCTCATGCAAGACACCATTAGGAAAGACATTGTTAACATCCAGTTGAGAGATAGACCACTGGCGAACAGAAGCAATTACAACAAGAGTGCCAACAGTGGTCATTTGGGCAACAGGGGCAAAAGTCTCATCGTAGTCACGACCGCACTCCTGCTGAAAGCCACAAGCCACAAGACGAGCCTTGTAGCGCTCGATAGTACCATCAGACCGGGTTTTAATCTTGTAAACCCACTTGCACGTGATCGGACGAGCATGCACAGGTGTCGGTACAATATCCCAAGTCTCCGTACGTCGAAGAGCATCAAGCTCCTCTGCCATAGCGAGCTGCCACTCGGAATGAGGAGCAGATAAGAACTAGGCTCAGTGATAGAGAGAGCATGAGCTATCGGAGACGATCAGGAGGTCGAAGGGATGCCCGGTCACGAAGGATGTAACGAGGAGCATTATCAGGAGGATCAGATGTGGATGTTGGCAAGATACTAGGAGATGAGGCTGGTGAAGGATGATGACGCCTGGAGTAGTGAGTACCAGAGAAACGAGGTGGTGGTCTTTGCGCAGAGGCAAGACCGAGGTAGAGGTGCTGAAGGAACAAGCGGAGATGACCGGGTAAGACTGTGATAGTGAAGAATTGGGTGAGGAGTCAGAAAGGGATAACTATGAAATTGACTTAACGGTGAAAACAGGAGGAGCCGAATCTCGATAGAAGAAAGGTCGATATTCGTCAAAGACAACGTCTTGTGAAATCTTGATCCGTCGAGCAGAAGGATCATAGCAACGATAACCTTTATGATCAGAACTATAACAAAAAAACACGTACTCAACTGATTGGGCCGATAGTTTAGTGCGTTCACAAGGCTGCAGTAAAACAAAACAAGTACAGCCAAAAACACGAAGGTAGTAAATCTGGGGGCTCGAGTATAGACGTTTATAGGATCGACACCCTTAAGAGCGATAAAGTAGGTTCGCATATTGATGAGATATGCAACAGAGAAACGTGAAAACGAGCTCGGCCAGGCGTAGTGGAACGTGAGAGGCAAGGAGAATAGTGCGGACAGTCTCAATTAGATGACGATGTTTGCGCTCAGGAACCCCATTCTGAGCATGGACACCAGGACAAGAAGACTGGTAAAGGGTGCCCTGTTCAGAAAGAAACTGTCTAAAAACGCCAGAATAGTGCTCCCCAGCAGAATCACAACAAAAAGTATGGATGGGAGAATCAAACTGAGTACGGACCATCGTTGCAAAGCTACGATAGATCACAAGAAACTGACCACGATTAGACATAGGGAAAATCCATGTAAAACGGGAATAATCATCAATGAAGATCACATAAAGTTTATGCCTGCCTTTAGAGATAATAGACGCAGGTCCTCATACATCTGAATGAACTAAGTCAAAAGGACGAGAAGACAAGGATTTACTAGAATGATAAGGAAGTTGTAGCTGCTTGCCCAGCTTACAACCCTGACAAAACATGGTCGTGTCAATAGTAACACGACCAAGAACACCCTGACGAACTAGTGAAGAAAGATGGGACCCACACAAGTGACCTAAACGGTGATGCCACTGCGCAGAAACACTATAGGTGGTGGCAGCAGTGGCGGTGGAAGTAGACGCAGAGGCGACATGAGCATTTGAAGTGGACGGAAGGTGGAGGCGGTCAAGGATGTAGAGACCTTGACGATCCTTACAGTCTTGACGACCCTAAAATCTTGGCATCCCCCCCATCATTCGATCTGGATGAAACAGTGTGAGAGTCAAAACCGATGGATAAGTCTTGTGTTGGCTTGTCTTTGTCCTCCAAGGACAACATCTTTAGACGAGATCTTGGATCGCTTTAGGGCAAAGATCTTGATCGCTTTAGGACAAAGATCTTGATGCTTTAGGACAAGATCTTTAGGACAACATCTTGATCGCTTTAGGGCAAACATCTTGATCGCTTTAGGGCGGCATCTTAGACTAGCATCTTAGCATATCTTTGAAATTTGGTGCCTATAAATTTGTATCCCCAACCCTCAAAGTTGGCATAGCATTGTGTGAGAAATAAACAAAGAAAATTGCCCCATCTCCAAGTGTTATCCTCTCGATGAGAGTAAGGATCTTGCTATCACCAAGAGCAAGAGTCCGGCGACTAACAAGTGGTATCGAGTCAGAGTATCCTCGCAACCTCGAGCATCTCTGCTCAATCCCTTCTCCACCTTTCGCTTCGGCCCATGGCCCTTTCAACCAAGATGGCAGCA
This sequence comes from Phyllostachys edulis, assembly GCA_036346405.1. Taxonomy (NCBI): domain Eukaryota; kingdom Viridiplantae; phylum Streptophyta; class Magnoliopsida; order Poales; family Poaceae; genus Phyllostachys; species Phyllostachys edulis. The sequence goes on from CM070550.1 coordinate 71,114,527, forward strand.
GCTCCTCTCCACGCAGTTAGCTTCCGGGCGCGCCATGTCCGCAGAGGCGATCTCGGCCTTCGGCCGCCTCGAGCACCTGCGGCAAGCAAGCCGAACAAGCTGTGGCGGAGGAACGCGAGCAGCAGCGGCAGACAGCAGCAAGGCCATGAAAAAAAAGCGTCAAAAGGTCGGCAAGAATGAGCTCGGCAAAGAAATGAAGCAGCGGAGCAGTGGCGGCAGAATGTAGCAGCAAGCTTGGCAAGAATGAGGTCGAGGTTCTGGCGGCAAAGAATAGCTCCATCTCGGTGATGACAATACGACGCGACCTTGAGCCGTGGAGAGGAGGCAACAAGCGGCGGCGCGATGAATAGCTCACAAGACGCCCATGAGCGGCGGCAATTTCGATCGGCGGACGCGCGGCGGCGCTCTGGAGAGAGCGTGCAGCGGCGGATCTGGTCGATGGAGAGCCTTGGCCTTCACAGCGACGCGTTTCTCTCCTGGTTCGCATCGTGGTCACCACGAGTACCAGTTTGTCGTCAGGACGTTGTCCCCGGCGGCGGGCCTACCTCCCAAGACCAACTACGCCGAGCGGGTCGGTGATGAGGTAAAGCTCCAGCGCGGCATATGTGGGATGCACCGGCGGTCTGAAGACGTCGACTCGACCAGATCGACGGGCGCTAGATGCTCTCATCGCCGCAGATCCGCCCGAGATGCGCTTCTCGCTTAACAAGCAGATCGCCAAAGAGGCTTGGGACGCCATCGCCGCAAAGACGCGCCGGCGGCGATCGCGCCGCAAGTCTACATTGCGAGCACTACGCAAGGAGTGGGAGAACACGCCTTCAAGCCAAAGTGAGGATGTTGATGACTTTGCTCTCCGCCTCAACACTCTGTTGCGAAGTTGGTGCGATTCGGCGATGACACCTCGCGCGAGAGAGCCGCGGAGAAGCTCTTCCGCCGCGTCCCCGAGAAGTACAAGCAGATGGCTCGCCGACGAAGTCTCTGCTAGACCTCTCCACGATGACGATCGAGGAGGCGTTAGGTCGCCTCAAGGTCGTTGGCAATGATGAGCCCGCAGCGTCTCGGGACCCGTCACCATTGGCGGAAGCTCCTCCTCGCTCGGGAGCAGCTGGGGCGGCCATTAAGGTGAGGAAGAAGGAGCCTTCTTCCACGACAGCGCCGCAAGCGTGGCAAGCAAAAGCCGCAAGACGAGACAACTCTTGCCACAATCGCGGCAAGCTCGGTCATTGGGCCAAGGATTGTCGATACCACGAGGCGATGATGAGTGGGCGCCAGTATGCAATACTGGGCAAGCAAAAGCCGTGCCATGAGACGACTCTTGCCACAAGCTGCGGCAAGCTTGGTCATTGGGCCAAGGATTGTCGATACCACGACGCTGCCAGCCCATCGTCAGCAAGCGGAGGAGGAGCGGCAAGGCTCTGTTCATTGCTCGTCGCGAGCATCGAACTACCTCCACCGCACCGGCCGCAGCTGCCTTCCTCCACCTTGACGAGCCAAAAGCACATGCCTCCTCGAGCGATTAAAGAACGACAAGACCGACGCGCGGTGCTCGACACCGCGCCACCCACCACATGACCGGGCGGCGGAGTATTTCTCGAGCTCGACTCAAACGTTCGAGCTCGTCAAGTTTGGGGGCGCCTCGGCGTGAAAATCGAGCGTCGGCTCCGTCATCTTCACCGCCGTGTCTGGCGAAAGCACAGCCGCTTTCACCGGCGTCTACTACATCCCCGACTGCAGAACTCCATCATCGACTTGGGGATACCGGATGAGAACGGCTCAGCGATGTCGAGATCGAGCACGGTCTTCGGATTTGGGATCTTCGCCGCGCTTTCTTGCCAAGGTAACCAGAGCGCAAATAGACTCTACATCCTTCATGCGCGCAGGGCACAACCCTCTGTCTCGTTGCTTTCGTCGGGACGACGAGGCGTGGCAATGGCACGAGCGCTTTAGGCACCTTTCACTTCGAGGCCACGGCGGCTCGGTGCCACGGAGATGGTGCGAGGCTGCCGTCCCTTGACCATGTGGAAGCGATTCTGCGGCGTCTGCGTGTTGGCGAAGCGAGCGACTCTTTTCCCAAAAGGCGAGTTTAGAGCCAAGGAGAGGCTCGAGCTTCGTGCAGACGGGACTTGTGTGGTTCGTGACACCGCCACACCGGAGAGACGACGCTACTTCTGCGCCGCCGTCGGCGACCTCTCCCGCTACATGTGGGTGATGGTCCTCGGCGAAGCGAGAGGTCATGGGCGCCATCAAGCGCCTGCAGCCGCTGCGGAGGCAGAGCGCGGCAGAAGTCATACAGGTTCGCGCCTGACAGATAATGGCGAATTCACGGCGGTGGTCGCGTCGTCTTTATCTTGATCAGGCCGATGAGCGCCACTACTCCATCCGCAGACTGACCGCGCAGCAGAATCAGCGTCGTCGAGCGGCGAACCAGCGGCTGTGGGGATGGCTCGGCCTCTCCTCAGCAGGGATGCCTACTGCCTCGAGGAGAGCGGTGGTGACGGCTGCCTCTACATCCTCAACCGCCGCCTATTAAGGCACTCGGCAGCGGACGCCCGTCGAGGTTTGGCATGGGCGCAGCCGCGGTTTCGCTGCGGGTCTTCGGCCCCTTGCGTTCGCCAAGGCTTGAGCTTGGCAAGCTTCGGCAGCTCGACGACGAGCACTCGGGAGTGTTCGCCGGCTCGCGAGGGCTCGAGGCCTCCGCATCCTCGACCACGACACCAGCAAGCGTCGCGATCTCGCGTGATGTTGTGTTCGGCGAAAGAGGTGGACATGGGACAAGGCGGTGGGCGGCGATTCGACTTCGATTCCTGGGACTTCGTTGTCGACTCGTCCATTTCGAGAGAGCGTGAGCTAGCGGCTGCCTTCACCGAAGCTCGACATCTCGCTTCGCCGCGGCTCCCCATGAGTGCTCCACCACCTTCCAGCCACCACGCCCGCTCTTCACCACCGCCACTCCGCACCGGCGGCTCGCGCTCTCTGCACGGCAGCCACACCACCGGATCGGCCCAACAACCGGTCCACGCAAGCGGCAACAAGACGGTGGAGTTCGCTTTCCGTATCCCACGACGAGATCGCGTCGCGACGCTACCACGACGGCGAGCCTCTGCTACCGCATTATGGATAACATCCTCGTGCGAATCGCCTGCCTCGATCGGCGCAAAGACGATTTCGGTATGGAGTCAAGATTTGGCGTCGCGACGACGGCGAGCCCCGCCTTTGCCGAGGCGGAGGAGACGCGGCGTGGCGGTCGCGATGGCAAGAGATGGACGCTGCCGAAGCGAACCGGGCGTGGGAGGCGGCGATCTTCCCGCCGGCCACCACGCCGATCACCCTTAAGTGGGTGTTCAAACCGAAGCGGGATGGCCGGCGCCATCGCTCAAGCACAAGGCTCGCTTGGTACGAGGCTTCATGCGGCAGGAGGATCGACTTCGACGACGCTTCGCGCCGCCGCGCGCATGGAGTCCGTTCGTCTTCTCCTCGCGCTTGCGTTTCAGAGGGTTGGCACGTCCATCACATGGACGTCAAGTCCGCTTTCCTCAACGGCGACTTGAAGGAGGAGGTCACGTCCGTCACCGCCGGATTCGCTATCCCCAGGAGGGCAAGGTCCTCCGCCACGCAAGGCCTCTACGACTTCGGCGAGCACCACGAGCCCGAACGCTAAGTCGACTCCACCCTTATGCAACGGGTTTCAGCAGAGCGCCACGCAGGCAGGTCATGGGTTCACCGGCGGGGCAAGAACGGCAACGCCTCGCGGGGCGCCTCGTCGACGACTTGGTGATCACCGCTCCAAGGAGGCCGAGGTCGAAGCGTTCAAAGCGAGATGAAGACCGCCTTCGGATGAGCGACTTGGGGCTCTCTCCTTCTACTGGGATCGAGGTCCACGGGACAGCTCCCAGATCTCCTTCGCCCGCATCGCCACGCCAAGCGCATCGTTGAGTGGCGGGCTCGCGCCGACGCAACCCAAACCACACTCTATGGAGGAGAGGTCAAGCCGAGCCGCGACAAAGACGGCGGAGGAGGTGGGCCTGCAACGCAAAGACGTATGGATTGACCGCCGCTACGCCACCTTGTCCACACGCCGACTTAGCGTTCGCCGTCGGCCACGCCGGTCGGTTCATCATGCGGCAAGCGACGACGCGAGCATCGGCCGGCCGTGAAGAGGATCCTCCGCCACGTTGCGGGCACCTCCGACCACGGCCACTACCCGAGGTGTCCCCACACAAGCCTTCATCTGCATAAATGACAACGACCACGCAGCGACATCGACACCAAAGAAGAGCACAAGCGGATTCTCTTCTTCTCGGCAAGTGCCTCGTTAGTTGGCAATGCCACCAAGCGATCAAGCGGCGGTCTGGCCCAACATTGTGGCCGAGTACATAGCGGCCTCCACCGCTTCAACTCAGCGCCTGCTGGCTCGACCGCTTGGTGATCTCCTGCGCAGAGACATCAAGCGGTGGCGCCAGGCGTGGGCAACAAGTCCGCCTGCTCGCAAAGAACCCCGTTTTCCATGAACGGAGCAAGCACATCCGGGTGAAGTACCACTTCATCCGAGGTCGTTTGGATGAAGGCAAGATCAAGGCGAGCTACATCAACACCACGGATCGACTTGGACACTCGCCACCAAGCCTCTTGGGAGGTCAAATTCCTCGAGCTCTGCTCTAGGATCGGATGGTTCAACTCTCCCATTAAGATGACGACAAGACTTAGGGGAGAATGATGGATAAGTCTTGTGTTGGCTTGTCTTTGCCCTCCAAGGACAAAGATCTTTAGGACAACATCTTGGACCGCTTTAGGACAACATCTTGACTCTTTAGGGCAGACATCTTTAGGACAAGATCTTGATCCTTTAGACAAAGATCTTGATCTTTAGACTAAGATCTTAGACTAGCATCTTAGCATATCTTTGGCCGGTGCCTATAATTTGTATCCCCAACCCTCAAAGTTGGCATAGCATTGTGTGAGAAATAAACAAAGAAAATTGCCCCATCTCCAAGTGTTATCCTCTCGATGAGAGTAAGGATCTTGCTATCACCAAGAGCAAGAGTCCAGCGACTAACAAAACCAACCCTACAACCAAGATCGGTGAGCTGTCCTACCGAGAGAAGCTGCATGGTAAGCCGAGGAATATGGGAAATAGCTGAAACAGAAAAGTTAGTGGACCAAAGAGTGTCCTGACAGTTGACAGACAGAGGAGTACCGTCAGCTGTCTGAACAAAGATAGAAAAAACAGGAGGTCCTATTGAAGTGAGAGACGTGGAGTCCGGTGTCATGTGGAAAGAGGCACCAGAATCCAAAACCCAAGAAGTACCTGGAGGATATGTTTGAGCTAGACTAGCGTAACCCATCGAGCCGTGAGAGAGTCTGCCAAGTAGAGCTGATGTAACTCTTCAACAGAGTCACCTCCTGAGAAGGTCTGACGTCTTTGGTTCTGTCCTCCGTGGAGGAAGGGCCTCCTGCCCTTTTTGATCGCCCATTCCCACGCGTCTTGTTCGCGCTTTTTACCGCACAACGCCGATAGTCGTGCAAGTTCTTGCAATAATTACATCAACCCCGGTTTGTCGGAGCGTAAAATGCATAACGGAGGATGGACTGTAGTCGAAGTAGGAACTGTCGATGTAGTTGAAGAAGGGGTAGCAAGCACAGTCGGAACAAACTGTGCTGCTAACCCGCGACGAAGCTCCTCAGCACGAAGCGTTGACAAAGTCTCAGTGACTGTCGGCCGTGGTGAGCTGCTCAGCAGTTGAGCCCTAACAGGCTCAAACTCTGGGCGAAGACGGCAGACGAAGTCATAAAGACGAAGACGATCACGATCCGCCTTTTGCACTTTATGATATTCCTGGCAGGGTGGAGAAGTCAGCTCATCTAGCTGGCGCCAGAGACTGACCAGGGCTCGGAAGAAGTCAACGGAGGAGTCCTCCTAGTGAAGCGTCTCCAACTCGCAAGACGAAAAAAAGAATCGAGCATCGCCGCTTTGATGCATACTCGCGCAAGTACTCCTAGATCTAACGAGTGGCACGCAGACCAACAATGTCTGGGTTGATAGAGTCGTCAACGCTGACCACCAGGATGGCTCAAACACGGGCCTCATCAGTACACCAGCGTTCAAAAGTGTCTATAGCATACTGAAAGGCCTCATCGCCAAAGATCGCTAGCGAAAGAATAGTGGCCTCATCTTCTGCAGGAGGAGCGTAAATAGGTCAGTTGAGAGAAAATTTGAACTAGCGACGGCGGACAAGGTTGGATACCAGTAACATGTCCCTAGAGGCAGAGACCATCGAGAGTGATCTCCATGAGTGAAGACCACAACCTGTAGTTCGTCCCATTAAGCTTGGTTCCTGAGAATGTGATCGCAGCTGATGGAACGGAAGTCATCGGTAGGCGGCGCTGGACGGCGTGGCGACCGAGGCAACGAAGTCTAACAGGCGGCGTTGGACGGCGTGGCGGTTAGATTAATGTTTCTGTTTTTTTTTTAAATTTTTTTGACGTGTTGACGTGTGAGTTGGGTTGGCTTAAACAGCCCACCGCTTTCGCTTCTGCAGCCGTCAGCTGGCGAGAACTAGGTTCCCCGAGTCTCTACATGGCGTGTCTTTCTCAACGGCGTCCTCGGCGGCAACAATGATCGGTCAAGCTACACGCGCTTGATGATGAAGCGTCGAGGCGTGATGAGGCGACCATCGGCAGCGTTAAGCGGCGTCGGTCGAGCTTCTAGAGATCGGTCTGGCGGCGGTGGTGGCGAACCTACTTGGCGGCGGCGGTCGTGAAGCGGCTCGGCGGCGTTATCAACGCCTCATGCTCCCGATCGGCGTGAGCGTGGGCGGTCGTGGCGCTGCTCTTGAGCATGGCAAGCAGCTCTTCAGAGCAGCGGCGACTTCATGGCGGCGTCCGGAGATGGCGTGGAGGAACGAACTAGGTTAGAAACTCTTGCTTTGATACCATGTTAGGAATATTGTGTATATTCAAGAGGGCCCAATGGGCAATATATATAGAGATGTACAAGAGGGGTTTCCATATCTGAGATAAGGAAATACAAAGAGTCCTATTCTAACAGGGGTTCGCCATCGGGATCTGCTTGACCACCGGTGTTCGACGGTCGGTAGACGCAGCTTCTGGCTACGATAAGCGAGCAGCGGCAGAGACTCTGGCGCCGTCGATGCTCCGGTGTGGGATCATGACGATCCTTAACTCCGCCGAGGAAGGCGGCGACGTGAACGCCGGCCTGAAGCGCCACGGCGACGACTGGATCCGGCGGCCCATGATCGGATCCAGGTCGGTTCGGCTAGGTAGGAAGAGAAGAGGATAGAAGAGGAAGAAAGAGGAGAAAGGGGAAGAAGAGGAGAGCAGAAGGAGAAAGGGCAAAATAGACAATTCACGTGCTTTCTCTCTCCCCTTTGACTCGAAAATAATAAAATAGTCGCCTCGATGTCCTACGGCAAAATTACATGTTTTTACCATGTGTTCAAGCCAAACCACTTTTTTTGGATGTCCACGGCAAAGGACGCAAAAGTTCAGTGGCCTATAGCCAATTTTCCCTATATCTTTTATGTGATATTTCATTTATCCTTCTGAATCCTTTCTTAAGAGCGGGAATTAGTTGGGACTGTTTTCTACCTCCATATGCCCCTAATGTTCTATCCCTTAATCTATATGTTGATTCTCTTGTTTTTAGATATAGAGACTGTTATAGGAACATGCCATTTAAAATCTGTGGAGAGTAATTTTTGGGGCCCCAATAGAAATGTCATTATTATGCGGACATTGATTCTCTTGTTTTTAGATATAGAGACTGTTATAGGAACATGCCATTTAAAAGTCTGTGGAGAGTAATTTTTGGGGCCCCAATAGAAATGTCATTATTATGCGGACATGTCTGAAGTCTGAACAACCTCTTACTTGAGCTCTAGATCCACTGGTTTGGAGCTTTCTTGCTTCATGTTAGCAGGAATGCTTATTTTTGCAAGAAAGAAAGGAGTATGATGAATTGATGTCCTATTTATTCACCTACAGTGCCCTGGAATAGCAAATTGCTTTGGTCTTATATATTGGATCCCGAACCCCCGCTAATATCCTAATTTTTCTCCTAGTAATTAGACACTGGAAGTGATGATATAACTCTTCCACTTCAACCGAAATGTGAAGCGTAAGTAGAATAATCCTTTGTACATTCTGAATGCAAGATCTACGGTTTTTATGGAGTTGAATATATTTTAGATACAGTGCCCAAATGCACAGTTTCTCTTGTTGTGTCTGATCTTTTCTTTTGTTCTACCTTCTGAGTTGGTGCTTATATTTATAAGGAAGTCTTCTGGAAAGGTATGATGATACTTATTTTGTCTTGCAGGCATACCTTCTCAGCTTTGGCATTGAAAGAACTGAACCACAGAAACCTAAAGGATAAGAGCACTTCTCCAGATTCAATGCCTATGAAAGAACTTATTGCTGTTGCGCAAGCTAGAAGGTTCTCTCGATCAACTTCCTTTCCAGATAACTTTCTGAATGCCAAGTATATTCCCGAAACTTTAGTCAACACACCTCTCAAGGAAGGATCGCAGAGGCAGCTGTCACCTTCAAATCGGATAATCAGGTCCACCTCTACAAATGATAGTGTTCATTCTAGGATTCCTTTTGATAATCTGCAACAGAAGGGGTTGAACAAATTAGCAGGGCACAACGAGGCCATTGCAGCACGAAGGGCTTTTGGAGCTTTCCTTGGTACACTGACAAGAACAAAAGAAAATATAGCACGTGCAACACGTCTTGCTATTGATTGTGCTAAACATGGCATTGCCGGGGAGGTTAGACCATGCATATCCCTCTTTTGTTTAATTATTTTATTTTCACAGAAAATACTGTGTTGTTGTGACGTTTAGATCTTCGTTTCATATTCTGTAGCTATGCTTCTATTTAGGATTATCACCATGTTCTTTCTTGTAGATTTATTTAACACTGTTGCTTTATTTGTTTTGCTGGTGGATTGGCAAATATTTGGATTCTTGGTTTGATTAGCATGGTTCTGAGCTCGGCCAAGCAAGTATGCGACAAGACAAAGCTCGGCTAGGCATGGCCTTAAACCGCCAATGTACTATTCGTCTTGCTGCTTGAGCCATGTGGCGGCCAGCACCGGACTTTGTCGAACATTCGTCTTTGGGCCATTAAGCCTGTTTGGCCCGTCGGGCCAGATGTGGCCCGTTTGGCCCATCAGAACAAAAAAAATCCAAAAAAAATCAAAAAAAATCAAGAAAAATTAGAAAAATGTGTAGAATTCAGAAGTAGAATGAAAATTTTAAAAAATGAGAATCATATTGAAAATGTAATAAAGAGCTTTATTAATGTCCAACTGGCTGCCTCGTTAAAACCTTTGCCAAGTAAAAACTCAAAATAAGAAAACCTTGGCAAAGGAAAAAGAGTACAGACTATAGCTCTACAATTCTACATATATGACATCTTTGTTCTATGTGTCGGTGTCATTGTCTAAGTACAGATTTTCGAACACCTCTGACAACTCTGGATTTTTCAGAGTGTTGTGTTCGTGAATCAGCTTGTTCCCAATCCTTCACAGTTAGAAGGATCTCCACCATCTCACTTGTGAGACTTGTTCTTCTCTCCTCCAATATCCTTCCAGAAAGACTAAAAGCAGACTCGGAGGAAACCGTAGAGACAGGAACAGTTAACACATCACGTGCAAGTATGAATAGCACGGGATATGTTAATTTATGGGCTTGCCACCATTGCAAGATGTCGAACCCTTCTGAGTTGAAATCCATCGTATCGTTGTCCAGATAGGAGGATAGTTCTCCACTCCTTATGGGTCGGGCTGAGCAGGCATTGGTGTAGAAGAAGAAGGAAGAGGCACTAAAGATCGCGCCCCACATATTTGTCTTCCCACTTGAGGTGGGGGCTACTGGAGGTTGTTGCGAACGGACTCTCCGGAATCTATTTTCATACATTTGGTAAACCTCGTATAACCGAGAATGAACTTCTGCAAAATAATCAGTATAGTCTAGCCCCGTAGCATCACTAAGAAGATCAAGTACAGTACCAAATGCATCAATTTTAGCCGTAGGATCTAAAAGAAATGTAAATGCATATAGGTAAGGGATTTCTCTCTAATATTTAAGGTATTTCATGGAAACAATAGCATCGCGTAAAACTATGTCATTTTCAATTGAGTAGCAATCCGTAAAATAGTATGCACAATGATAGGAGATGTTAGATAGTAGACAGCGGACAAAGCAACAGTTGCCTCATAAAAAATTTCTAAAAACGACATTACCTTCTGTTGCTCAGTTAATAGCATAGTACCATCAGTGCTAGGATAGTGCGTTTGAATAAATGCAGAAAAAGTGCTCTTGTATGGTAAAAGATTATTAAGCATGAGGTAAGTAGAATTCCACCTTACCTCCATGTCCAAACTGAACTTTCTTGGACGTGCACCCATCGCCCTGCAGAAGTTCTTATATTGTGCTATTCTTACGTTAGAATTATTCAAGAAAGAAATCGCATCGCGAAAAGCTTTAATATACGGACTCAACCTCTTCAAACCACATTTGACTATAAGGTTGATAATATGACAAGCGCATTGTTGATGTAGCAGGAAGGAATCGGCATATGTACTCAACACTGGAGTAAGAATGTTCATGGCCCTAGAGTTTGAAGCGGCGTTGTCTAAAGTAATTGCGAATATTTTGTCGGTAAGACCAAAGTCTTCTACGACTTTGATAATACAGTTCGCAATATTCTCCCCCGTGTGTGCTACATCAATTAATTTCAAAGCTATAATCCTTTTCTCTATTACCCAGTCGTCATTAATATAATGCGCAACTACACTAAGGTAATCCTTCCTAGCCCGACCACTCATATGTCCGAGGTCAGGGCCATCGAAAATGTGCACGTACTAAATAGTTCCTTTATTTTATTACTACGTTCATTATAATATTTCACTAGATCCCTAGTTGTTGTCTGTCTAGAAACGGATGTAAATCTAGGATTATGCGTAGTCCTAATGTAATTTTGGAAAGAAGCAGACTCGCCAAAGCCTAACGGTAAATCCTCATAAGCAATTAAACGATAGAGAGATTGGAGGGCTATCTGAGGATCGTAGTCCTAGCTAGATACCGTACCGTCGGGGTTGTATTGCAGCTACGTCTGTCTTATCGTCAATCCTTGCTTGGTTCGACACCTTGTAGCATGTCTAATCAAGTGCCCCGTTCCACCTGTAGACTTTGCAGACAATTCATGACGACAAATTTTACAAATAGCATATGGTACCTTATTTCCCGCTGCGTCTTGCCTGGTTGTCCTGTCGAAATTCTCTCACACTCCGATGTAGGCGGCCCGACCTCTTTGCTCGGTTCTTGATTGAGCCTAATCTTGATGTGGAGCGATGACGAAACTCCACCTTGCTCCTCCGGTGAAACCTTGAGTTGGTTTGAGGCGTACAGGTACTTCTCATAGACGCAAATTTCATCCGATGAAAGTGCGTACTCACTAAGAGCAAAGTTGTCATAAGGATCTATTTATAACATAAAGCGCAAAATCGAGACTAACACTATTACTACTTTAATCTTAGCATAACAATAACTAACAATAAAAGTATTACAAAAATAGTATTGTACCTCTTTCGCAGACTTGCTGACGAAAATTGAAATTTCCAAATTTTGGCATAATTTTTTTGAATTTTGCCAAATTAGCTCAACACGGATTTGAATTTGCACAACACAATTTCAAAGAGAGAATGGAGAATGAAGGAGTCTTTGAATGACTGGCGGGGAGGGGGTATGGTGTCTATTTATAGAAAACATTTTGGAATTTTTTGATTCTTTTTGCTATTTTTTAAGTCCCCAATGGTCAAAAAATCCTTTCAGCTACCGAATGTTTGGGCCGAGTCGTCTTAAGACACGACACTACTGTTCCCTGTCTTCGCCTTCTTCTTCTCTCCCCAGCCTCGCCGTCAGCCTCCGCCGACCCGCGACCCCGCCCTCCTCATTGTCGGCGACCCGCCGCCGCCTCGGTCCTTGCCATGACCCGCCTCCTCGCCTCCCCGCGATCGACCCAGTGCCTCCTCGCCGCCTCGCCTTCCTGCGGCCTGCCGCCCCCTCCTCGCTTGACTCTGTCTTGTGCGCCGCGCCCAGCCTCCTCCTCCTCTCTCCTCTCCTGCCCCCGCCCGTCTCGGCGACGGCGCGCCCTCCTCCCTCCTCCGCTCCAGCTCCCGTGGATCACAAGAAGATCACGTCTTGACGGCGCCCTCCTCCTCCTCCTCCGCTCCGGTGGATCACAGAAGACCTTGTCGCGCTCCGCCTCCCTCCATCTCCGCGTCGCCACCTTGGCCCTCCTCCTCATGGCCCATGATCGTGCCTCTCGGTTTGGCCGTCTTGCGTCTTGGGCCGGCCCACCATGCCGAGGTGGTGGCCCATGAGCAGTGCGGGCCGTGCCGTGTTTGGGTTGGGCCTATAGTGTCGTGCCTCGTGCCGACCCAGTAGGCCCGGCCTATTTGGCCATCTCTACCTGGTTACGATGTTGTGTTCTCTGTGCCAGCTACCAGCTGTTCTTTATTATGTACAATGAGGAACAAACATTTCGGTTCTTAAGTATCAAGCTTGTTTACCAGTAGAAGAGAGCCAACTCTAATAGTTTTTAGTTTCTTTATGCTTTTGACATGGTATGACAACCTATATCATCAACATACGGAGTTGGAAAGAATCAGTGATAATGCTGGCAGATATTACCTTATAAACATGCATGCAGACTTCAGCTTACCAAGAAAAAGACAAACATGGGCTTTCATGCAACCAATTGCCATCTAGCAAATTTTCTGATGCTGTTTTTTGTTTCATTGTTTAGGCGATTGATATTATTGTTGAACGCCTGGAAAAGGAATCAAATTTATATAAGAGGGTGGATCTTTTCTTTCTTGTTGATTCAATAACTCAATGCTCTCGCAATCAGAAAGGTAACTATACGACCTTCCCGTTTTTTCTCATTATTTTTGTATGGATGGTATTTTTCAGTACTGTAAGAAATTTTGCAGGTGGAGCTGGAGATGTATATCCCTCTCTTATTCAGGCGGTTCTACCTCGATTACTTTATGCTGCTGCACCACCTGGAAATTCAGCATGGGAGAATCGAAGGCAGTGTCTTAAGGCAAGCACCTGCAATTGTCTGTTAGAACAGATGCAATGTGCAATGTTCCTTTCCTTCCCTTACAAGTTTGTGTTTTGATTGTTAGGTTTTGAAGCTTTGGCTTGAGCGGAAAACACTTCCAGAATACATCATTCGTCACCATATTAGAGAACTTGAGGTTATCAATGAGGCATCATTTGGAAGTTCTCGCCGTCCTTCAAGGACAGAAAGAGCTTTAAATGACCCCTTGCGTGACAATGAAGGAATGCTTGTTGATGAGTATGGGAGGTATGTTTGTCAAACTGAAAAACCCCCTAAGCAGTCTCCCTTTTTCATGTACCAGAGTTTGGTTTTAAGTCACGTATTAGCGTGGCATGTTTATATTGTTCATATGTTTATGTGGTTACATAATTAAGGTGATGACTGGATGAATTGCCCATAGATAAAATGGGATCATCATGCATTAGCTTTTGGTACTCCAGGTTATGGTTTGCCTTATGCCTATATCCTTGTGTCCATACATGTAAGAGCCTTTTTGTGGTTTGAGCCCATGCTTCAAATATTGGAAGCAGGCAAAGTTGCCACATAATTAGTGGAACTAATCTTCTCTGCAATTTTAAGTAATTTTCTTAAGAGCGTTTTTATGCTTCAGGTGCTCTTGTTGGTCGGTTAAGCAGTGTGCTATGATGGATAAATGATGCAACATCCAACTTGCAAATATTGGATAAGAACCCACCAAAATTGAATTGAATCCCGCCTTCTTTGCTATGCTATGTGGAGTGGCACATTAGCTAAAAATATGAAAGAATTATCACCGGAATATAGGGGGTGATACTAACTTGCTTAAAACTGATCAATTTTTAATGGACATCCTTTTTGATAATATCTATGAGACAAATCTATTACAACTGATCAATTTTTAATGGACATCCTTTTTGATAATATCTATGAGACAAATCTATTACATAAAACGTGTATTGCATGTGTTTAGGATCATGTATACTACATGCAGTGCAGAATCGTGGCTGTGGCATTGTTGTTGCTTGATTTCATGATTTGGTGCTAAGAGGGCCTTCGAATTTAACCTCATTACATTAATATAACAAATCACAGTTACACGTGGTGTTTCCTCTAGTTTCTCCATGTTCATATGTTTTATTATTTTCCACAGCAATGCTGGTTTTCACCTGCCAAACTTAATTTGCACGAAAGTACTTGAAGATGAGGAAGGAAGCTCCTCTGAGGATAGGAGTTTCGAAGCTGTTACACCTGAACAGGATGCTCCAGGTAGTGATGAGAAGGAAGAATCTCAAATGCCTGTGGATAAGCATCGGCGCATCCTGGAAGAAGTTGATGGTGAGCTTGAGATGGAGGATGTAGCTCCTCCATCTGAAGTTGAAGCTAGCACCACATGCCAACCAGAGCAAAGTGATACCAAGTGTACAACACCAGATCAACATCCTTCAGATAACAGTCCGCCCCTCCCTGATGATAGGGCTCCATCACCCCCACCATTGCCATCATCTCCTCCACCTGTGCCCCTTCCTCCACCTGCTCCCATTGCTCAGAGTACGCAGTTGCAGCCTACATTACAGATGACATCCGACCCAGTTGGGCCACATCCTCCAAGAGTTGCCTCCTATGTATGCACATTTTGATTTTGTTTCTGCGCAAGAAGAAATTTATGCATTGTTACATTATGAACTTGACGGGTACCTTTTTTTTTTTTGGCAGAATGTTCAAAGTCAACAGACACATTCTATTGTGGAGCACCCAGGCAGCATGAATCCTTCTGTAGCACCATTGCAGCCTCCACCATTCTGTAATTCGGGATATGGTGGGCATCCAAATCAGATACCACCTCCACGGCCAATTGCGCCACTCAATCCTCCTGGGCCCCATGGCAATTTCCCTGCACCCCCAGCACCATATCACGGGAATAACTATCATCAACCGCCACCTGCACCAATACCTAATGAGGGATATCATTTGCAACCACCACCCCCTCCACCCCTAAATCAATTCCCTTATGTGCCACCAGAACCCCAACAAAGACCACAACAGTGGGGTAATAACTTTTCATCCTATCCTGAGAGATATCAGTATAATGGACATGATCGAGATCATCTGAGACATGATAGAAGACATCATGGGCATGATAGAGATAGACGACGCCACTTTGATGACAGAGGACATCACTTCAATGATAGAGGATATCACGACGATGATAGATCACATTACTTCGATGATAGAGGGCATCATTTCAAAGACAGAGGACATCACTTTGATGAGAGAGCTATTAGGGGACCAATGCACCATGAAGTCGCTGACAGGGGAAGATTTCCTCCTTTTCCGCCAGGTACTTTTCTTATTTAACATGGCTATATTGTGAGCCTTTTCTTATTTAGCATGCTTTTCATGATATACAGTTCCCTTACACCAGGTTAACTGGTGTTTTACTTTTTCTGTGAAATGAACTTTTGTTGTATGATCACCCAATATCAAGTTGATTTGGTTTGCTATTGATTATTATCCAGGACCTCCACCTATTCCAGACCATTTTGAAGCATCACCAGGCCCAATGCACTATGGACGACCATCAGATCCTCCACCAGGTCCCTGTGCCGGGTGGTCTATGCCCCCTAGGATGTCTAATTATTCCCCTTCCAGACATTCTATGGAACCTCCGGTATCTCATGTAGCAGGGGGTATGTTACACTTAAATGTTGTTCTGTTCTGTTTCGTAGTAAGTTGCGTCCATTTGCCTCTACCATTACAATTCAATTTGTCTGGCGAATCCAGTTTGATAGCTTTTTCCTTGTCTGAAGTTGCTACTATTTTGCCATTATGGTAGAACCTTTTCAAGCTTAAATTGTGAAATTTTAGTAAAAAATCAGGCAAGGGAAGGCATGAAAGAGAGACATAATATTGTTCATGCTGTGACCAGAATCTTTGCTTCCATTTTATATAGTTTGAAAACAGCTATGCTGAGCCTCATCAGTAATTTCTCCCACTTAATAACAAACTTATGTTGTACTATATAAATTGCTTGGTGTAACATGCTGAAGTATGAAGCGAGCAGTTTCAAAACAAGAAACTTCCTTCGCACCCCTCTGGTGATTATAAAGTCGAGGATACTAACTGCACCTCTTTTATTGCAGCGCATGGTAGCTGGAGACCAAGATAACATTTTGCTATATCTGAATGGTATGCTATTTTTTACTTTCCTCTGATCGCTATAGTCAACTAGTTCTCTTCATTTCTGATTCATCCCGACATTCTAACCTGTTTTCCAGGGTCGATGCCTTTTTTGGTTGGGCTTTTTGCCCGTTTGTAAACCTGGAAGGGTGGAACAGTTCATCATTTCCCTCCAAAGGGAGCCTGACGCAACCCCCCACTAGACAAGGGGGGAGATGGTACCTGCCACCTTGTACATATGTATCGTAGCATGCTTCTGCGCTCAGACCGACCTCATCGAGAGCTGTATTGTAGGGATAGGCTGTCATGTATCAATCTTAGCCATAGATTGTATTGTTAGCCTAACAGAGTTCAATTTCATTGAGTCTTCATTATTTACGTCCATTCAATGTATCCCTCCGGCCCTCTGACAACAGCTACTTCAGATGACTTCCTGAAACTGTTTGATTACAGCGTACATAAGCCAATTTTTTTTAAAAAATAAATACAAATCATTTTGCCGCAGTTCTTGACCCAGCTGCTACTGGCGTTGCCTTGTTCTCAAACCGCAGAAAACAGCATGCAACTATTTCTTTGGTAGTTACTGCATTGGTATTCGCCTATCAGCAGAATGTCAACGTACGTATGTAGTGTGAATGTTTAGAAACTAATGGTTTGTGCAGTAAACTGAATTGCATACTCAATCTTTGTTTGCATAAAGACACTTAACTTTTTCCCTACATCATAAATGGAGTACTGATTATTTAAATTTCTGTGTGAAATGCATCCATCCTTGGCTAGTGGTTTTGGTTCGTCATAGTTATTGTGAGTTTGTGACATGTGCATACTGCATACGCGCGCAGTGCTGAGGCATTTGCGTCGTAGCTAACCACGGTGGTGTGACTTTGCACTGTTTGCATTGCCTACGTGGATGGCTGTTGCTTTAAGTTGTAAAATCAGTTTTTTGGTTGAATTGTTATCTTTCTTATTTGTAATAGTAAAAGTAGTTTTTGTTCATACAAAATTACAAAAATAACACCGCGACAGGTTAGGAAGGCAACATATCGCGCTTCTAGTCTGTGGAACCCACGGACTGGAACCGCAAGTGTAGCTACATGCAGCTATAGAACTGTAGCACATCACGTTAGCACTGTTTGTAACTATTTTGCATAGTGTAGCACTTCTAATCGGCGAACTAAGAGCCTGGTAGGAACCTGTAGTGCATTCTTACCACGATCCGGTAGAGCTGCAGCCTGTAGAGCCTGTCTATCTTTTCGTGCAATGAACTGCAAATCTGCAATAACCCCATGTGATTAATGTTACTGCACCATTTACAATACTCCGTACTACCACACTCCATTTCTGTACGTAGAGTACATCACGTTGGCACTATTTTCAACTATTTTAGACACTATTTAGCACTGTCTACAACTAATTTGCACAGTGTAGCGCTTCTAATCCGCGGACTAGGAGCGCAGCAGGAACCTGCAGCGCATTCTTGTCGCGGTCCGAAAGAGCTGCAGCCTGCAGGTTCCGCCTAGCCTATCGTGGTGATAGTTTTATAATTGCGTACTACTTTTGCTATTACAAACTAAAAACGTGTCAAATCAGCCGAAAACTCATAAAATCTTGCCCATTTTGAATATATGCTACCATTACCTTAGGATGGTACCTTAACTAACCAACTTTGGTGACAATTTTTGGGATTAACCGGCTATTGGCATATAATATACTACTAGCAAAAGTGTGAGCAGTTGCTCAACTGAAAAAGAAAAAGACAAGATTTCTGTCTCTATACCTTGTTTGGAAAGCTCAAATTTTTGGCCAATTCTTGCTGATGGCTCGAGATTTTAAACCAAAAATTGGCCAGGAATTTAGGCTTACCAATAGAGCTGGGCATTGGGTCATGCCATGCCGGCATGGCACGGACACGCCGTGCTTTGGGCCGCGTCATGCCGTGCCAGCTTGGCCCGGCCACCCCGCTGTGTTGTGCTGGCCCACCTTGTCTCCGGCCAGGCCCAGGAACGGTTCAAAGCCCGTCGTGTCGGGGCAGTGCCGTGCCAGCCCAAGCCTAGCCCTAAGTAACTATAGACGGCGGAGGTGGCGGCGACCGCCATCTTCATTCCTCTCGTGCCCGTCTCGTTAAAAACCTAGTTAAAATTGAATTAATTGCGTAAAAACATGGGCACGTAAATATTTTGGGGAAAAAGTAAAATTTTCTTGATATTTTACAGATACAATGTTACTGCCTCGTTAAAAACCTTACACCCCAGAGTGGGGTTCCCCGAGTAAGGAAAAGAGTACAGTAACAACATACGTACATACTAATTACTCATCAATGGCGAGATCTTTCATGCGTTCGAGGTTAGCGTAGGCCTGCACGATCTCAAAATCCTCCAGTTGATGCTGTTGCCGCTCTTTAGCTAATTCCTAGTCCTTGACGCATGTGATTGCCTCCACCATCTTAGGCGTGAGGGATGATTTTCTTTCTTCAATTAATCTCCCTACCATGCTGAACGTTGCTTCTGAAGAGATAGTGGACACCGGCATCAGCAGAACATCTTGTGTGAAATGTGACAGCATAGGAAGTATCCGCTTGTTGTTTTTCCACCACTAGAGCAAGTCTATCTTTCCACCGGAATAAATTTTTCCTCAATTAGTGAGACAGCATGATCTAAAAGGGGATCCTCCCTAGATTTGGCAATCTTGTCTGCAATTAACCAAATATATTCTATAACTAAGGAAGAGGTAGGGTAATAAACACCAGATAGAATGTTTGTTGCTTTATAAAAAGGTTTTAAAAACTCTCGAAAATGACTAGCAATCTGCCAATCTGAATTAGTAACTACCAATTCATTGTTTTGAGAGTTAGCATTAACAAAAATGGATATGACATGTTCATACCCTTGTAACTTCTTTAACATGATGTAGGTCGAGTTCCCACCTCACCTTCCTGTCAAGATCGAATTTTCTTGGCTCCTTCCCATTGGCTATGAAGTACTCCGTGAACCTGGCTGCCACTTGTGGACCACCAATATACGTCTGTAATCTTGGGGTGAGGATGTTCATAGCAGTCGTGTTCGCTGATGCGTTATCAATAGTTATAGAAGCAATCTTATTATCTATCTTAAAATCACCAAGTACGTGTAGTATACGCTCGGCAATGGCCTCTCCCGTGTGTGATTCGTTAATTACCTTAAACCCTATGACTCTCTTATTTAGCTTGTAATTGTCGTCTAAATAATGGGCTACAATACTAAGGTAGGCACTTCTCTGGTATGATGATGTCCAAATGTCTGAAGTTATGGCAAAAGAGAACTGAACTTGTAGGAATAGTTCTTTTAGCTCTATTAGTTCCTTATGATACATCCATAAAATATCAGATGTAGTTGTTCTTCTACTAACATGTTAGTACTGTGGGCAAAAGCCGCGTTAGACCATTCTTTCGAACGCGCGACTTTCACCCACCCTAATCGGTTGATCTTTCGCAACAATATATCTAGCAATTTCCTCACGGGCAGAAAAGCGGGTTGTATACCCAAGTACTTACAGAGCCATCGGCCTCGAAGTTTAGCTGTGTTTGTACTCCTCCCCATCGGCTTTGCGCTCTGATCTTACGCTAAGTCGCCCTGCTACCCTTTTCGTGCTACGACTCCTCGGCAGCATACCGCTCGGGAGTTTCTTGGTGCTCCGACTCCTTGGTAGCATAATGGATGGATGGATGGTGAATAAATGGGGAGAGTAGATGGATGTTGAAGAAATAAGGAGAGTAGATGGATGATGAATAAATGAGAGTGGATGGATGATGAATAAATGAGAGTGTATGTAGTGAAGAAATGAGGACAGTGAGTTGATTTTTATAGCCACGGTTAGCACAGCGAATGCTTGGTGAGAGTTGATTTTTATAGGCACGGTGAGTTGCTCCCGAACGTTGCTTCTGAACTTTGCTTCTAAACGTTGTCTACATCTCCCGAACGTTGCGAGCACTTGATCACTCTCTGTCTCCCTCTATCTTTTTCCCCCCGATTCCCCCTCCCTGTCTCTCTCGATTTGAATGAAAGTCACGGTTGCGAACGTTGCTAATGATCTGTACACCGATCACTCGCTGTCACCCTCTATCTTTTTCCCCCCTGATTCCTTCTCCTTGTCTCCCTCGATTTGAATGAAAGCCAAACAATTGAGTCTCCTCGGTCCTCACCACCACCTAATCTATTCTATAACCCTAATCCCTCATCTCCTCTCTCTCCCTTATCTCCCCCACCATTGAAAATTTTGGCTACTTCTTCCTCCCCATTCTTCTTACTCCCAACTCCTCATCTCCCCCCATCTCCTCACTTCACACCTTCCTCCCTCCTACCTCAACTCGGCCCGGCTCCCTGGCGCTACCACTTCTGGTCATCGGCTCCTCCTCGCACCTCCCATCTCCGACCTTGCACCACCGGCGTCCCCTGGTGCCTCCGGCCTTGTCGGACCCGGATTTCGAGAATCCAAATCCTTTGTGAAATCACTGTGCTATTCCTCGGATCAAGAGTAGCACTTCACAAGACACATTGTTTGAATCATCCATACAAGCGTGAACTGAAATATTAAATATTACAACCAATCGAGTAACATAGACCACGTCGGTCGAAGTTTACAAAAGGGCCGAAAGGTGCCAAATGGATTACATCACAAAAGAGTAACGTAAACTACAGCGAAGCAAAAGGCGAGTAGGGCTCATCTCACACAGTAAGCGATCGGGTAACTCGTGTACGACGGATATTAACCATGGGTTGGATAATATCGGTTATACGCTAATACCAACGAAGTCTACTTAGACTGGCGAGACCTAAACTACAGACTATGCTACTCTTCGTCATAGCCTTGTCCTTCATCTTCGGGCCGTCGAGAAGGCGTAGTCTCCATCGTCTTCATTATCTCAAGGGTTGGGGAGAAGCGAGAATGAGCACTACTACCGTGCTTTCATGAGCCAACACACAATGCAATTATATATATGCAAGGTTTAACAAGGATGGCTCGGGTCCTTTTATTTGCGTAAAGCAACTTTTCAAATATCATAATTACAAAGTCCTATCACTTAGCATTTTTAACAAATTGCATTTTTATAAAGAGAGCATGTGCAATAATTATTTAGTAGAGATTCCATCCGTGAAAACTCTACCAATGCATCCTTTTAATTGGAGCGGCCTCCAATAATCACACCCACTGAGCTCGATGACTCAGGCAAAAATCCAAAACAGGGCTAGGTGAGCCCTTTCACCATTTTTCCATACCACCCACAAAGTTGTTTGAAATAGAACTAACTCAAGTTATGATTCCCATGTCCGCCTTTTGACCGTAGGCACTACTGCTTAAACAGATTTAGACTCTGCAGAGGTTGCACACTTTACCCACAAGAGATAGTCTACCCGTTACCCACATGATTCCGTAGTCATGTAGTTGGGCGACCAATCAATAACCGTTCTAGCTATCTCGCCCTTTCCGTCAATCCACCCATACGGGTTACGCCCATATGTTGTGCGGGATGTTCACCACAACGACTAGCCTTGGTGGCCCTGCCACAACGCCTAGCGCAATTGTAACTTCACCTTTTGGTGTCCTTCCAAGCCGGAGTGTCTCCGACTTGTACGTTCTTCGTTTCCCCAAAGTGAGATGACTTCCAAGGTTTAATAACTTTACTAAGCCAAGTTGCACTTTGCAGACTTGTGGTTGTACTTTGTTTAACACGGGAGGTCGTGACAAGATTAAGTCCTTAGGGTTATCTGGGCGGATCATTCCACGAGCCAACCAACCATGTGCTCCCTGAGCACCCACCACCTCACCATCCGCCCAGACAAAGCTAGCATTAGGGTTTTGAGGAGGGAAACCAATTTATTTTCACAATCCTTTAGCCAATGGACCACCAATAACTACCCCAAAACATTTTATGTTTAAGAAATGATGATTGGGATATTTTAATATCCGGTACTTAAGCAAGACTAGCATGTCGCTTAAGTACAACCTATAACTAGTATTACCATATAGTTACTAGGGTGACAAAGAATAATGGATTCAAATGATCAAGGATGGCATAATAATTATTTAAACATCAAGTGGGCATTTAACTACCTTAAGCTTTAACATACATTTGATTAAGAATTAAAGCATGCATTTTGCTAATTTAAAAGAACATAATTTGCATAAAATGTAGGGGCAAAATGATCAAAGTATTGACTCGCCTTGGTTAAAGGCTAGGGATCTTGGTCTTGATCACTTGGGGTCGCCATGCGTCTTCAAATCCTAATCGGCGTCAATA
This sequence comes from Phyllostachys edulis, assembly GCA_036346405.1. Taxonomy (NCBI): domain Eukaryota; kingdom Viridiplantae; phylum Streptophyta; class Magnoliopsida; order Poales; family Poaceae; genus Phyllostachys; species Phyllostachys edulis. The sequence goes on from CM070550.1 coordinate 71,137,112, forward strand.
CTGGGAAAAAGACACAACGGCAAAGAGAGCAAATAAATAAATAAGGAACAGTAAATAAACTCCAAATTAATCAAGTCCTATGCCATTAGCAAGATCTTGATTTAACAAATTTTAGAAATTTACTTCATAATTTTTGGAGTTAAAATGGAAAAGATATGAATTTTAGAAGTTCTCTTTTGAGTTAAACCCCAAAAAGAAAAACCGTAAAAAAAAAAAAAGGAGAAATGGGTCAAGGTGGGGCCCACAAGGCAGCCAAAGTGAGGGATTTCAAGCAAATGACAAAGGGGCCCACAACTCCCACTAAAATCCCCAAATCCAAAACCAATTCCCATTCTCTCCATTGCCCTGTGGCTCCAAAGAAAGAACAGAGGAGAAGGCAGAGGAAGCGGCATGGGGTGGGGCGCCAGCCGGGCGGGCAAGCGGCGGCAGGCAGGTGGCAGCATGGCCAGCCGGCCGTGGCGGCGGCACACAGGCAGGCGCCCGGCTCGGCGGCGGCGCAGCAGCCTTGAACAGGAGGTGGCGGCGGCTTGGGAGGAGCAGGCGAGGCGCTTCGGGTGGGCGGACCATGGCGGCGGCAGACAAAGCGGCCGGCGGGTGGAGCGGGTGGCGGGCGCGGGCGGCCGGCGAGACCGGCGGCCGGCCGGCGGGCAGGCGCGCCGGGCGCCGGGCGAGCGCGCGCCAGCCGAGGGGGCTGCACAGACCACGCGAGGGCGCGGGCTCACCGGAGCGACGAGGCCTTGGCGCGGAGGCGGTCGGTCGCCCACGGAGCGCGGCCGGGCTCGATTCGACTTCTGGGAGCTCGGGCGTGGAGCTCAAGCGAGGAGGAGGAGCTTTATAGGAGCCATGGCGCGGAGGAGGAGGAGGGGTCTTGGTCCGGAGCAGGCACATGCAACGTCGTCTTGGCGGCGTCTTGTAGCGCGTCGTCTTGAGGCAGGCAGGGAGTGAGGCGCAAGACAGAGCGGCAATGGGGCGGACGGAGTGGCGACAAGACAAGGCGAAGCTGCGGTGGCGGCGACCACTATAGCGACGTCTTGGCCAGACGGAAGAAGGAGGAGAAAGGCAGGGGCCGAGGTAAGTTTTCCCCAAACGTTCGTTACAAACCCTACCCACCTTAAACGGAATCTCGACCCGAGATTGGTCGCTCATGACGAGGCAGGTAGTCTTGTTTCAATTGATCTTCGCGTTCCCGGTGGCTTCCTTGGTGAGTGGTGACTCCATCGGACCTTGCAAAGGCGGAAGACTTGGCGTCTTGTTAAGCTTCTCGATGGCGTCGAGGATCTTGATCGGATGCTCGGATAAGTCGATCTTCTTTGAAGGCGATGGCTTCAACGCGTCTGCTCTTGGTACTCGAGACACTTCTTGAGCCGGAGGCGTGAAACACGTTGTGAACCTCGGCGATGATGTTCCGGTAGCTCTAGTGATAGGCCACTTCCCCACGCTTAGCGTGTAATCGAAACGGTCCTATATATCCGGGGCGAGCTTGCCCTTTACTTTGAATCTTGAGTTCCACGAAGTGGGATACCTTGAGGTATCTGGCGTCTCCAACTTCAAAAGTTAATTTCCTTCGACGGTTGTCGGCATAACTCTTTGTCTTGATTGAGCGGCTTGAAGGCGATCTCGATTAGTCGAACTTTCTCTTGACTTGCTTGAGGGTATCTGGTCCAAATATATATCCTTCACCTGATTCTGACCAATGCAGAGGGTTACGCATTTTCTACCATAAAGTGCTTCAAATGGGGACATTTTTAGACTTGGTGATAATCTGTTATTGTAGGCAAACTCGGCATCTGGCAGACATTTCTCGATCTCAGAAATTCCAAAGCACAAGCTCAAGCATGTCTTCCAAAATCTGGTTTGTCCTTTACAGCCGACCATCGATTCTGCGGATGATATCTTGTCTTTGAAATCAAGGTGTGTTCCAAGGGCATCATGCAAACTAGCCCGAAATGTGAGGTGAATTGAGATCCTCGATCGAGACTATCCTCTTGGGTACTCCATGTAAACACACAATCTGAGCCATGTATAGCTCGGCTAACTTGTCTCCCTTGTGCGTTGCCTTTCTTTGGGATGAAATGGGCTACTTTGGTCACCTATCAACTATAACCCATCTTGAGTCACATCCGGACTTGGTTCGTGGTAGACCGTAATGAAATCCATTCAATTTCTTCCCATTTCCACCGGGAATTTGCGGGTTGAAGCAATCCTGCTGGCTTCGATGTTCGCCTTGATTCGTTGACATACATCACAACAGGCTACATACTCGGCGATATCTCTTTTCATGCGTGGCCACGGTACAAAATCTTCATGTCTGATACATCTTGGTACCGCTGGATGTAGGGTATATCTTGAAATGGGCTTCTTTGAATTAAATCCTTGAGTTCCTTTTGGTGGGGAACAAAGAGACGTGTCCCATACCATAGAATTCCTTGTCGGTCTTCGATCATCTTGGGGGCTTTTCCTTTAGCCATGAGGCGCTTGAATCTTTGGACTCTGTGGTGTTCTTTTGAGCGGCCTTGATTTGCTCTTCTAAAGTTGGATGTGCTTCCATGGCGTCTAGGTTACCTTGCTCTATCAAACAAAGGTTGAGGGCTTCGAATTCCTTATAGAGCTCAGGTTGGTGTTCTTGAATCATAACATTATTGCAGTATGACTTGCGGCTTAATGCATCGGCGACTACATTAGCCTTTCCGGGATGATAATGGACATCCAAGTTGTAATCTTTTATTAACTCTAACCATCTTCTTTGCCGAAGGTTGAGATCAGATTGGGTAAAGATGTACTTGAGACTCTTGTGGTCCGTGTAGATATTACAATGATTTCCAATCAAATAGTGCCGCCAAATCTTGAGGCGTGCACTCTGCTTTAAACTCCGTGTCATGAGTTGGATAGTTGTCTTCATGAGGCGAAGTTATCTGGATGCATAAGCTACAACTTTTCCTCCTTGCATAAGCACACATCCTAAACCTTGGCGTGATGCATCGCAATAGACTTCAAAGTCTTGATGAATATCTGGCAGGGTCAATACTGGTGCAGAAGTTAATTTCTTCTTCAATTCCTGGAAACTTTTCTCACAAGCCTCAGTCCATTCATACTTCTTTTCCTTTTTAAGCAAATGGGTCATTGGTTTGGAGAGCTTTGAGAATCCTTCTATGAAGCGTCTGTAGTATCCGGCTAAACCGAGAAAACTACGAACTTCTGTTACCGATGTGGGTTGTTTCCAATCCATCACGGCTTCTACCTTGGCCGGATCAACTGCTATTCCTCCTGCGGATACAATATGTCCGAGGAAACTGATTTCCTGAAGCCAAAACTCACATTTATCAGACTTGGCATAGAGCTCATGCTCTTTAAGCTTTTCGGGACCAATTGTAGGTGTTCGCATGCTCTTTCTTAGTCTTGGAATAGATCAAGATGTCGCCTATGAACACGACTACAAACTTGTCCAGTATTCCATAAATACCTTGTTCATCGATTCATGAAGTAAATTTGGGGCATTGGTCAAGCCAAATGACATGATTGTGAACTCAAACAAGCCATCTTACCGGTGGTAAAGGTCGTCTTAGGAATATCCTCATTCTGATCTTGAGCTGGTGGTATCCTGATCGTAGGTCTATCTTGGAGAAAACTGAAGCTCCTGTCAACTGATCGAACAGGTCATCAATGCGGGGCAAGGGATACTTGTTCTTTATGGTCACTTCGTTGAGGGCTCTGTAATCCACACACAATCTGGCGGAACCATCTTTCTTCTTCACAAAGAGAATGGCGAACCCTGGGAGAAGAACTAGGTCTAATGAATCCTTTTTCTTGCAAGTCTTCAAGTTGTGTCTTCAACTCTTCAAGTTCGTCAGCGGCCATTCAGTGTACGGTCTCTTGGCAATTGGGGCCGTCCCTGGCTTCAAGTTGATCACAAACTCGATATCTCTGTCTGGGGCATGCACCGCAATTCTTCCAGGAAAACCTCGGGGTAGCTTGGACTACTGAGCGTCGTCTCTAGGGACATCTCTCCAAGATGGTGGATTGTTCGAACCAAAGGAGAGGAACGATCCACACTAATCCTATTGTGGTTCGGGGTCTTTGGCAAGTACCACTTTCTGTTGGCGCAATCTATTAGTCCATGATCTGTGCCAACCAATCCATCCCTAGGATGATATCCAATGTTTGAGATTCTAGCACAAGAAGGAGGCTAGGAATCGAGTCTTCCAAAGCAATCTCTACTCGGGACTAAGCGAGGTAGCATATAGGGGTCCCGGGTGAACTAAGTACCACGGGTTTCTTTAACTTATAGGTCGGCAACTTAAGCCTTTCAACAAACTTTCTTGAAACAAAAGAGTGCGAAGCTCCGAATCAAACAAAACTTGTGCGTGTCTTGAATTAACAGAGAACGTACCCATTAGCACTCTGCGGCATCTTGTGCCTCCTCAGCGGTGACATGATTCACACGGCCACGACTTTGCGATGGGGTAGACCTCGAAGCTTGAGAAGTCTGGTGGCTCTTACTTGAGCCGAGGTCCCACCTTGAATTGCAGCGGCTCTGGGTTGTTCTTTGGGGCGGGGTTGTTGCGATGAGGGCACCGATTAGCAAAGTGTCCTTTTTCTCCGCAAACAAAACAGTGGAGGTTAGGCTGCTTTGGGTTGGTGTGGCGGGGTGTCGATGAGGGCGGAGAGTGCGAAACCACTTCCTTGGGGCCTTGGAGAGGAACTTTTCGGGTGTGGCGGCGAAGATTTAAAGGAAGAACCGCCTGAAAGGTTGACTTACGGAAAAGTTGCCTTGTGATTTCGAAAGGCAGATCCTCTTCTTGGCTAGTTTCGCTAACTTATTCTCATTTTCCAGCGAGAGGGCCTTGTTGATCAACCGATGGAAGTTGGCATAGTCATGGAGGATAAGCTTTCCACGCATGTCACTCGCATACCTTCCACAAAGCGGTCTATCTTTTCTTCCTCATCGCCTCGTCATTGGGGGCGTGGCGGGCAAAATCGGTAAACTTAGTGACATACTCGTTGACCGTCATATGTCCTTGTTTAAGAGTTACGAACTCGTTCTTCTTGATCTCATGGTACCGCAGCACAAAATTGGTTCGAAGGCGGTTTTGAATTGACCAAGGAATTGGATGCCAAATCGGTTCATTTTCAACAAGTGGTGTTTCAACAACTTCTTCTTCCACGGCTTGGCGAAATTTCTTGGTTCTCCATTCGTGGATCCCACTACTTCGTTACATTCTTTGCATCTTCTTCTTCATCTTCCGGTCCTTCATCACTTCTAGCGACAAGGTAATTCTCCCACCATGCAACAAGCGGCACCTTTTAGTGGTGGGTAGCAAAGTCCACCTTATCCGCGTCGAACAGCGGCAAGTCGAAGCTTCTTTTCGGTGTCCCCGAGCCAATCTTGACTTCAAGAGGTTCATTAGTCGCTTCAAATGTGAGAGGTCTTGTTCTTAGGAAGTCGTGAGTTTGGAGTGGCGGCCAGCAGTCTGAATCTTGATTGTTGAGCAAAGCACGAGAATCTGAGTCTGTTGCAAAGATTACTTGTGCCATGGTCGGGTGAGTGGTGGTGGGGAGGTAGCTCTTGTCCTTGTCCACGACCACGGCCACGACCACGGCCTCGACCGATTACAAAGGCTCCACGGGTGGGGCGAAGGCTCTTCTTGGCGGCATCTGAGGAAAACCGAGATTTAGAACTAGAGAGAACCAGGGAGGGGTATATGAGGGTTCACTAGCCCTCTAAGGCACACACGAAGAACATAAACCAAGCGAGAAGATCGAGATAAGTACAATACAAAGCCTAGAATGGCTGCATTATATTATGGGGGTTAGGTGTTACATGACTAACAAACAAAGCTTATATGCTAAGCCAAGTCATGACACAGATACATGCATCTCGTCTACAAAAGAAAAACAAAAGTGCTTGCAACCCAAAATCTTGCTTAGCAAGCACTACCGGCTAACCTAGACCATCCTAACTACTCCAACGGGACTCGGGCGCGGAGCGGCTCGATGGCTCGACGAGCCGAATGACTTCGGCCGACGTGCGGAGAACGGTGAGGCTGCGTCCACGCTGAACGCCAAGGTCGTCGAAGGCGGTGGGCTGGGCGTCGTCGCTCTTCTGTGCAATCATCCGGTCTGAGCTCCACGGGGCGAAGAGGTGGGTTCTTGCGTCCCGCCGGGAAGGAAGGCCGGGAGGAACCGGAGCCGAGTCGGGCCGGGCCGAGCCGAGTTGGAGCAGGCGGCGCTCGCAAGGGCGGCGGTGAGGCGGCAACCTCTGCGAGTCGGCATCTCTCTCGTAGTGACGGTGTCTCTCTCCATCTGGCGACAAAGGGCTTCATCACTCTGGTCCGGTTAGGCGCGAGGGTGTCGGAGTGGGCCATGCGCCGCGGCGAGAAGCGTCCGGTGGCGGACCTCGTCGGCGAAGGAGTGGATCTTGTAAACCATCGCTGGGTCACCGCACAGTGGGTCGGCGGGGCTCGTTGTCGATGGCGACAAAGGACTCGAGAAGCGCCGTCCGTCGGGAGGTACGGAAGAAGGAGAATGGTGATCCGGGAGGTCCTCGTGTATCCAAAGCCTGGCGGGTGATGGCGACACGGCCGCTGCGTCTGGATGGCGTCGGGGATCTTTGCGACGAGGGCCTCGGCTTTGGAAGGTGTGAGCTACGAACTTCGCCGATCCTAGGATAGAGGAAGACCTCCATCTCCCGGGACTCGTGAGCCATGACCCTCGTCCTTGACCTCTGAGATCGGAGGTGGATGAAACCAAGTTCCACCATTAGTTGGCGAAGGAGCTCGGCGAATCCGCCGTCATGCTCTCCATGTGAGCTATGGTCCCATGGGCCGGCGGTGGAGAGGAAGCCATCTACAAATTTTGAAACAAGAGAAGGGGTTAGTAACACTTAATGAGAATAGAGATGAGTAAGGAACTAGGAATGATGAGTAGAAGCAATAAGTACTCTATATTTTGATAAAAATTTTCTTAGATTTTAAAAATAAGATCCAAGTCCTTAAGGCAATCGACCAATCTAACTAGGGGTCCTACAGTCGTATGCTCTGATACCAGCTCTGTCGGACCCGGATTCCGAGAATCCAAATCCTTTGTGAAATCACTGTGCTATTCCCTGGATCGGAGCTAGCACTTCACGGACACATTCTTGAATCATCCATACAAGCGTGAACTGAAATATTAAATATTACAACCAAGCTGAGTAACATAGACCACGTCGGGTCGAAGTTTACAAAAGGGCCGAAGCGAGCCAAATGGATTACATCACAAAAGAGTAACGTAAACTACAGCGGAAGCAAAAGGCGAGTAGGGCTCATCTCACACGAACAAGCGATGGGGTAACCAGTGTCTGACGGATATTAACCATGGGTTGGATAATATCAGTTGTACGCGAATACCAACGAGTCTACTTAGACTGGGCGAGACCTAAACTACAGACTATGCTACTCTTCGTCATAGCCTTGTCCTTCATCTTCTGGGCCGTCGTAGAAGGCGTAGTCTCCATCGTCTTCATTATCTGAAGGGTTGGGGGAGAAGCGAGAATGAGCACTACTACCGTGCTCGCGAGCCAACACACAATGCAATTATATATATGCAAGGTTTAACAAGGATGGCTCGGGTCCTTTTATTTGCGAAAGCAACTTTTCAAATATCATAATTACAAAGTCCTATCACTTAGCATTTTTAACAAATTGCATTTTTATAAAGAGAGCATGTGCAATAATTATTTAGTAGAGATTCCATCCGGCGAAAACTCTACCAATGCATCCTTTTAATTGGAGCGGCCTCCAATAATCACACCCACTGAGCTCGATGACTCAGGCAAAAATCCAAAACAGGGCTAGGTGAGCCCTTTCACCATTTTTCCATACCACCCACAAAGTTGTTTGAAATAGAACTAACTCAAGTTATGATTCCCATGTCCGCCTTTGACCGTAGGCACGGCTGTTTAAACAGTTTTAGACTCTGCAGAGGTTGCACACTTTACCCACAAGAGATAGTCTACCCGTTACCCCACATGATTCCGTAGTCATGTAGTTGGGCGACCGTCACAGTAACCGTTCTAGCTATCTCGCCCTTTCCGTCAATCCACCCATACGGGGTTACGCCCATATGTTGTGCGGGATGTTCACCACAACGACTAGCGCAGCTGGCCCCGGCCACAACGTCTAGCGCAGCTGGTAACTTCACCTTTTTGGTGTCCCTTCCAAGCCGGAGTGTCTCCGCACTTGTACGTTCTTCGTTTCCCCTCCAGTGAGATGACTTCCAAGGTTTAATAACTTTACTAAGCCAAGTTGCACTTTGCAGACTTGTGGTTGTACTTTGTTTAACACGGGAGGTCGTGACAAGATTAAGTCCTTAGGGTTATCTGGGCGGATCATTCCACGAGCCAACCAACCATGTGCTCCCTGAGCACCCACCACCTCACCATCCGCCCAGACAAAGCTAGCATTAGGGTTTTGAGGAGGGAAACCAATTTATTTTCACAATCCTTTAGCCAATGGACCACCAATAACTACCCCAAAACATTTTATGTTTAAGGAAATGATGATTGGGATATTTTTAATATCCCGGTACTTAAGCAAGACTAGCATGTCGCTTAAGTACAACCTATAACTAGTATTACCATATAGTTACTAGGGTGACAAAGAATAATGGATTCAAATGATCAAGGATGGCATAATAATTATTTAAACATCAAGTGGGCATTTAACTACCTTAAGCTTTAACATACATTTGATTAAGAATTAAAGCATGCATTTTGCTAATTTAAAAGAACATAATTTGCATAAAATGTAGGGGCAAAATGATCAAAGTATTGACTCGCCTTGGTTAAAGGCTAGGGGATCTTGGTCTTGATCAGCTTGCGGGTCGCCGGCGTCTTCAAATCCTAATCGAGCGTCAATACCGGAAAAAGACACAACGGCAAAGAGAGCAAATAAATAAATAAGGAACAGTAAATAAACTCCAAATTAATCAAGTCCTATGCCATTAGCAAGATCTTGATTTAACAAATTTTTAGAAATTTACTTCATAATTTTTGGAGTTAAAATGGAAAAGATATGAATTTTAGAAGTTCTCTTTTGAGTTAAACCCCAAAAAGAAAAACCAGAAAAAAAGAAAAAGGAGAAATGGGCTGGCGGGTGGGGCCCACAAGGCAGCCAAAGTGAGGGGATTTCAAGCAAATGACAGGTGGGGCCCACAACTCCCACTAAAATCCCCAAATCCAAAAACCAATTCCCCATTCTCTCCATTGCCCTGTGCTCCAAAGAAAGAACAGAGGAGAAGGCAGAGGAAGCGACATGGGGTGGGGCGGCCCGGGCAGGCGGCGGCGGGCCGGCGCGGTGGCGGCGCGCGAGGCAGCAGCCGGGCGGCGGGCACAAAGGAGGCGGCGGCTCGGGGGGCGGGCGGCGGCCTTGAACAGGAGGTGGCGGCGGCTTGGGAGCGAGGGAGGCGCTTCGGGTGGGCGGACCATGGCGGCGGCAGACAGCGGCCGGCGGTGGAGCGGGTGGCGGGCGGGCGGCGCAGCCCGGCGTAGGGGAGGCCGGCGGCACGAAGCCGGCGGGCGGAGCGGGCGCCAGGCGAGGGTGCCGCAGCAAGACCAGTGACGCGAGGGCGCGGGCTCACCGGAGCGACGAGGAGGCGCGGAGGCGGTGCGGTCGTCCACGGAGCGCGGCCGGGCTCGATTCTCGACTTACCGGAGCTCGGGCGGCGTGGAGCTCAGCGAGGAGGAGGAGCTTTATAGGAGCCATGGCGCGAGGAGGAGGGGGGCCGGTCCGGCAGGCAATGGCGGCGTCGCGTCGGGCGGCGTCTTGGCGCGTCGTCTTGAGGCTTGGCAGCGGCGCAGCAGGAGCGGCAATGGGGCGGGGCGGAGTGGCGACAAGACAAGGCGAGCTGCGGCCGGGCGACGACCATCAGAGCGACGTCTTGGGCGTCAGACGGAAGAAGGAGGAGAAAGGCGGGGGGCACGGAGGTAAGTTTTCCCCAAAGCGTTCGTTCTGAGCCCGGGTGGCTGGCTCCTCTGCTCCTCCTCGCCCTACTCGGCCGCTGCGTGGCCCTATGCCTCGGCCTGCCGACCGCCGCATGCTTGCGCTCGGCTCTACGCCGCTAAGCTGCGCCTTCGGCCCGATGTCGCCTCAACCCCAGCTCCTCCCCTCTAGCCTCTCGGCCTGCTGCACCCGTGCTCCTCCCCCCTGCGGCCTAGTCGCCAGCGCCTCCTCGTCGCTTCTCTACCCGCGTGAGCTTGGCCTAGCCCAGCTCGGTCCTCCCATCTGCTCGCCTCCCCTATCTGGTGTCGCCCACCGGCTCATGAATGGCATCGTCGACCGAAGCGCAGGCGCTCCCTGGGGCTTAACTGCTGAAGGAGGGCATCGCGGGGCGACGAGGCGGAGCGGCAGGGCGGTGCGAGGCAAGGCGGCCACTGGGCGCCTGCATGCTATCTGTGCTGGGCGTGCTTGGCGTGCCAGGTCGGCCCGAGCACGGCACGCCACACCGAGCCGTGCCATGCCGCTCGTCGTGCTGTCTTTCCTGGCGCAGCCCAGCCCGCCGTTTGTACCGTACTAGCCCGGCCCACCACGTGGCGTGCTTGGACCGTACTTGGGCTATGCCAAGCTGACCGGGCCTCGGACGGGCATGGAATGGTGTGGCCCGACTCCCACCTCTACTTACCAAACAAGACCCAGTGAATTTTTGTCATATACATTTCTCACGACAAACAAACACAACTTCACGGGATAGTCGTTTCCATGTACGGATTCTAAATTGAATATTCTCGAAATCTCAATAGACAATTGGAATATAATTTAGCTAATGTGAACACCGTTTTTGTTGTCTTGATTAGATCATTATCAAAATGGATAGCTATGCACGCTTGACTGAACATTCACAAGTGGGAATGTGCAGCTAGCTCACAAGCAACAACAAAGTAAAATAACCAAAGACAACTTCACGCGAATTTGCATGGTACCTTTTCTTCCAGACTTCGTAATCCCTCTGACATTATATTAGCTTCTACACAATAGATAATGGACCATTTTGACCAACTAAGAAAGAAACGACTAAGGAACGCTATAGCATTGCAATGGTGTAGCAGCAAGTTTCATGTTGTTTCAATAAGTTTCGTGAGAGTATTTTAAAAGTTTAAGGTTTCAACGAGTTTCGCATGTTTCTAGAAGATTTCAAGAAAAGTTTTAAACCAAGTTTCAACGAGTTTCACATTTTGGAACACAAGTTTAGCTGAAGAGTTTCGATACGTTTCAAAACAAAAGTTTCAAGAAGGTTTCAACGAGTTTCAGCTAGTTTCGGCTGACCCACGTGACTACGACGGCACTACTACGTTACCATGGAGACGCTCGATACCGTCCGGCTCCAACCCCAACTACTGCCACTGGCCATCAACAGATCCGAAGTTGGAGATGAAACACTGCGTCGCCGCCTTTGCCAAACCTGGAGACGGAGGTGAATGGGTGACGCTGGAAGTGGGGGGGTGGGCGGGGGGCTGTCTTGCTCCCTACCGCAGAAGAGAGAGAGAGAGAGAGAGAGAGAGAGAGAGAGGAGGGAAGGATAAGAGAAAGAGAGAAATGAGAGGGGTGCGAAGGAGACGCAACCTTATGATTTGTGAGAGAGGGATCGCCGACTATAACCTATACTGTTGCAACGCTATAGTGTTCCATGGTATTTCTCATTGAAAATTTACTTGTATACACTTTTCTAATGTTTCGATGCCATTATATTAGCTTTGTGATATTGCCTGTCACTGTCAGTCCCTGTGACATTAGCAACTTTCTTTGAAAAAAACATTAGTCTAACAACAATAACCCAAAAACAAATATATATTTCCCTTTTTTCTATAACCAAGGAGCCACTGACCTCTCACCAACAGTGCATGCATGTATGGAAACAAGATGGACATGGCTGAGCAAGCCTTGATGCATGCCATCGGTATGAAGCACCTAATTTACAACCATACACCGTGCATCGATCTCTGCTCACTCCTACTCTTTTAGTTACGCAAAATTGAAGCTGCAACCGACTAACCGAGCAAATTAAGGATTACCCCAACTATTTGGTGACGACTTAATTAGTTACTCATCTTTATAAGAAGTGGCACGTAGCTAGCAAGGGAGGACAGCTAGCTAACCGTGCTGGATCATCTAGGTAGCTAGCCAATGGCGGCGTCGGCGCTTCACGCCGCGGTGGTCGCCGCCGTCCTCCTCCTCCTCCCTTCCCTCGTTGCGCCCGTCGCGGCGCAGGCGCAGGCGAAGGCGAAGGCGTTCTGCATCAGCCAGTTCGCCATCGCCAGCCAGGCCTGCTCCATCCTGCCACCGAGTCCTCCCGAGGACGACCACCACCACCACCACCATCACGATGATGATGACGACGACGATGACGACCATCATGGCGGCGACGATGACCACCATGACCAACGCCGCCGTGGCCACGTGGCTATCAGCTTCTCGACCCTGATGGCGAGCAACGACAGCAACGGCACCGGCCACCACGGCAACCGCACCCGCGGCGGGCGCGGCCACGGTCGGCGTGGCCGTCTGCGCGACGACCATGACCACGACCACGGACATGATGACGACGACCATGGAGGGGACGACGACGACGACGACGACGACGATGACCACGAGCACCACGACGAGGAGCTCCGGGCGTACCGCGACTGCTGCCGGTGGCTGAAGGAGGTGCAGAAGGACTGCGTGTGCGAGGCACTGCTGCGGCTGCCGCCGTTCCTCGTGAAGCCGCAGCACACGTACGTCGTCAGGGTCGGCAGGACGTGCCGGACCACCTACCGCTGCGGCGGCGTCTAGCCGCCGGCATCCGACGTTCGTACGGTTGCATGCATCCATTCGATCATGAAACTACTCATCACGAAGTGTCATTACCCTGCACATTCCTGTTTCCCTTATGATAATAGGTTTGGTCATTTGGTTCACGTAGATGATTAGGTAGGTATGACCAGGATCAGGTGCTTGATTTATATGTGGTTGAAATATTGGCGGTCCAGTAGTTTTTTAATCATGTCCTGAAAGTTTTCTGTGTTAATTCCGTTTGGGGTAGATTAATTTATATATAATATATATCGTCTTCAAATGAAAATGATCTCTTAATTAATTGTTTGTGACAGACATAGCATAACTATGCTAGACTAGCAATGCAAAATATGGGTGTGCTTATCAGTTAGGTACATAAGGATTGAGGTTGGATTACTTTGTTGCAGAATATGTGAATCGAGGAAAGGAGTTCGTAGAACAGTACTAGGGAAGCTCAAAGGATGAATAGGGGATCAATACTCCTTTATATATAAGGAGAAAGGTGATCTAATTAACAATACTGTGTAGACAGAAATGAACAAAGGGCCATTTCATGGGGCCACAATATATATGGTTAAAACTAAATAAGGGCAATTTTGCAGGCTTAGATGAGCGACGTCATATTCAGAAATTAAAACACTTCACCTCCTAAATTTGAACTCATTTGGTTTTCATAAGGCGGCCGACTGGCCAAATCTAATCACAATTAAATAAATCGCGACAGAAGATAAACTTGAAAATAAAAAGGAGAATACTAGGTTAGCATGCCCAAAAACCCACAAGCAACCAATTGGAGTTAAAGCCGTTGCATCTGTTGCTATCGCCCAGAAATGGAACAATAGTCAAAACCGATTCGTACGACGATCTTACCTGAAACAAGTGGTTAATTCAACTGAGTACAGAAGGTACTCACAAGACTTATACAACTAATAAAAGAAAGTGTTTAATAGAACCTATTCAAAGGATTAGAAAGTATATATGTTAAAGGTTGTCCAAAGGAAGGTTGTAATGGCATTAGTTTTGCACAAAGCAACAAGTTTTATTCCTATACTCTCTAATTTTTGCAAAGGCCATTTTGTAAACAATGTTTGGACCAAAAGACAACAAGTAAGAAAGTGATAATCATAATATCAACAAATCAAAGTGGTTGTCCACTTTGACAATCCAAACCGCCTAGATACCCATCCATGCCGATAACCACAATAGCCTAAGTCAATTTTTATTTCTGAGTCTAACGATGATGTCAATCAAAACAAGTGTCGTCTGTAACCGTGGACACGGCTATTCGAATAGTTTTAACCCGACAGGGGTGTATATCTTTACCCACACGACTTGATCAGCCCGTAAGCCTCTGGATAATAGCACACTTCCTTAGGTATGCCGGCCGAGTAAACCAAGACTCGGTATTTTTCAGCAAATCGATCTTATTGAGTTAAATCACCCTTGCGAGATGAATCCCGCTTAGTACAAGCAACTGATAGAGCCTGCTAACCGGGGCACGCAAGTTGTGTTGGGAATGTCGACCCAATGAACTAAAATCTAAAACTGTGCTCACTCGCACATATTATATTGCAATCGGATCCCTATGAACATATGATCAAACACATATGTCCTCTCTTCACCTGTTCTCCAACTCAATAAAATCTTCCCCTTACTTAACCAAGCAGCGCCCATACACCACGTGTGGAAGTACGTAAGGTACTTGAATTGACAGCCCAAAGTTCGGTCCTTAATGATTCGGACAAGACTACCACAATGCCCAATTCTCGTGCACGAAGCACTCTCACTATCAATCACTTGTCCAGATCTAAATCATGTTTTAATATACAAATTTTATACTCAAAATTCATGTTCATAAATCTGATCAAAATCATAAAGATAAGAATGTTTAGTGTTTCCCAAGATTGACAAGCTAACCCCATCAATCGATCTACCATATTTACTGACCTGCATGGCTAAGCATTTACACAAATAATAAATATATCAACACATGATTCCTAACTTAAGCATAGGTGTATGGAGTAATTAAGGGAAAACCACAATGATTAGGATATAGCTAACTAGTCTCACAAATTACTGATATACAGAAATAGCATGCAGGCAATTATTATTGCATTTCAAAATACTAAATTACCAAAACTGGGATCAAAATGATGCAAGAGGATGCTTGCCTTGTTGGAAGTCCACTTGTTCACTCTCGGTTGCGTAATTGTTCATTTCGTGCAATTCAGAATCTAGAAAGAAAATATGATAGCGAATAAACACCGATAAAATTGAAAAATCCAAAATGCTCGAAAATGCATGACATTTACATATTAGTGAGATTATGATTCTAGATGCATTTAGGTATAGATTTTAGTTTAATTGGAGTTCATATGAATTTCTTATGGACTTTTGAAGCTAATTCAATTTCTAATGTAACTATAACGACGGAGGATACCTAGAGTCTAGGTGATATTGTTTTCCTTAACAGGACACCTAGTACTCACAAGCACTTTCTCCAGGCATTCTATGTATACATCCACGATGAACATACAGTCAAAATCAATCCTCTTATATGCTCTCCTCTTTCGGCATACTTTGATGGTGATTGTGTGCACATCTATTATCTGCAGTCGTCCTTAACCGCTGAAAAGACTAATGATTTCTAATCTTTAATTGCTTTACTAGTTTTAACCAATTATCCCATTGACTTATTGCTACTAATGCTATTATGATAAACCTGACATGAGGTTACTATCATAAGACACACATATAATCTAACTCTTGCCCTTTAAATAATGTTACTCTTTTAGATAGAATTACTTAGAGCTAGTTACTAAGAAATTGTACTTACTGATCTTTGTTTTTAACAGAGTTCTAGCTCTTGCTCTCCTCTCAAATAGTCTTCTAAAATCTTAACAACTATATTCAAAAGAATAGCTGATTTCAGTATCTTACTAACTACTAAGACATCTATTCACATATAATTGAAAAGACAGTTGCTTTCTGAATTTTTAACTTGGCTAAGTTTGTGGATTCTTACTACTACTCAGGTCATGAGCTTCTAATCTCTATTTTCTATTCAGATGGCTGTGAGTGGCTACCAAGCACCATCAAACAACCTCAAATACAGGTTTTAGCTATCAACAAGAGGTTTGTAGATTTTTGAAAGATCCATCAACTATTAAACTTACAAACTGATTTTCAGATTAGTTAGCTCTTAGTTGAACTCTGAATACAATTTCTGATTAAAAGTCCAACAAAAATATTCTACTGTTTGTTTTGGTTAAACCTACTAGTGCTTATTTTTTAGTTGTTTTGCCTTGTTAGCTTAAGGTTCAAATCTTTTAACTGGACAAAAATCTTCTAAGTACCTGAACTTGGAACTGTGTCATCAGTTCTCTGTTGGTTTCAGAATGCTCATCTCCAAACTTGTTTTCAGCTAGGTTGGCTCCTGAAAGCTTAAGTGTTTTAAAAGGCTAATTGGATCACTGACTTGTTTTATCTACTAGACTCAGTAAAGCCATCAACCTAATGCCAATTTTATCATTAGTTTCAGATTACCTTCTTTGTTTAGAACATCCATTAAGGCTGAAAAGTTACTGGACCAACTTCCTACAAGACTCAAACTTCACTTTGATAGTTCAATTCAGATTTTTCCTTAATCAACTTCCCTAGACTGAAATACTAATAGCTAGTCACTTAGAGGTTCACTTATAGATCTATGCCTTTTACAAGTCTTTAGCTCCTTTTAAAATTAATCTCTTATAGCTATTTAGTTTAACACAACATTTTCCAATTACTGGCATAAGAACTGACTGAACCTTACAGATGCTCCTAAATATTCTCATTCCCTTCTATGATCACATAGCACAAGAAGGATTTGGTTGTTTCTTTGCTAGCTTTGAAAATTCACATCTATATAGATTCTTTTCAGATTTGGATGCTTCTAGCTAGATGATTGCTAAAGGACTAATTGAATCTAAAACATTTCTAACTACTGTATTACCAAAGTCAAAAGCCTAATGACAAAACTGAGTATTTTTAGGTTACTATTCATGCATCTACAACAATAGTAACTAATCTTCCTTTAAACTCTACCTTCCAATTGTGCTAATTCACTGGAGTGATTCAATTGACATTCACAGTACTTGACAACATTAGATAGTTGGTTTTGAAAAAGGGTTTTACTGACAAACACTTCATCAATTGAATTAGTTGACCTCTGTTGGTTTCTGAAAATTCGCCTCCAAATTGGTTTTATAGATTTGATCATTTCTGTTAAATAGTTGTCCAAAGACTAATTGAGTTAAGACAAACTCCAACTACTAAATTAACAAAGTTATTAGCCTAGTGACAAAATGAATCAAAACACTTCTACTACTAGAATTGGTCATTTTACTAGCATTCTAACAAATCTGAAATTCTTCAGACTGCTATTTAAACAACCTACAAAAGCAAGATTTTTCAGAACTAATGAGCTAGACACAGTACCTAACATTAATCTTCCTTCTTCTGTTCAACACTTCAGCTAAAAGAAGTTAGTGTTTTTTAGTCAACTTCTAAAACTTCACTTCCAAAATTGGTTTTTCAGATTTAAATGCTACTGAGAGCTAAGTACTAACTGACTAATAGAATTAAGTTAAACTCTAATGGCCACTTAATCCAACAGTCACTTGCATTAGAAGATTCAGAAGTTTAATGAGGTGGTGGTTCTTTTTAGAGTGTTGCTTATACAACCGACAAGAGCTGACTACTATAATTGAGGAGTTTGTCAAACACATTTTCTTACTAGACAACACTTAACCATAAGTCAATTAGGTTTGAGTAATTCCATCAGTTATTCAAAGGATTCATTTGCAATTAGATTAGTGCTCCTACAAGACAGAGAGTGGAAGACTCAATTACAAAGAACTGAAGGCAGAATTGGGAACAGCTCGGCTGGCTCGGTTCAGTTTGGGGGCGGCACTGGTCGCCGGCTACAGGGGCTAAGACGGTGGCCGGGAATGGTGAAAATGGAACCATGAGACTTGTGGCTACCTTCCAGTGGCAAAGTTGAGGTCGACAGTGGCCGAAAACCCGCTGGCGACGACGAGAAGCGAAGAGGGGGCGTCGGGTGCGTGATGTAGCGTGCGCATGAGGTCTCCTCCATGCACTGGTCGTCAGTTCTAGGCTTCAGGGTCTAGGGCGACACCGAAGGAGAGGGCACGGTGACCGATGGCCTTCGGCCTCAGCTCCGGCGACACCAAGATGCGGCGGCGACGATCCATGCACGGCGACGCGGTGGAGGTCCTCGCGGCGGGGCTCCTGGAGAGGATGAGAGGGCAAGTGAGTGGTTGAAGAAAGTAAATGGAGGTTATGAGATACTCCTGGAGTGAGGAATCAGAGGGAGGCTTGTTGGAGAAGAAGTGGCGGCGGAGGAGGCGGTGCCGGACGGATATGAAGAAGAGTGTGCGCGGCTTCTTGGCGTTTGATGTGGAGAAAGAGAGGTCAGGGAGGGAGGGAGGAACGGCCAGCAGAAGGGGCACCTAGGCGCTGTGGCATGGCCCTTTTAGGCGTGGAGGGCGGAGCGGCCGAAGGCGGCCGGCGATATGGGCGAAGGGTGAGCTGGCGCGCATGTACGGCGACGGCAGGGCTGCGTGGACGGGAGAATCTGACTAGCGGGCCCAGACGATCAGCCGCAGAGGGAGGGGTGATGCGGTGTGATCAGATCAGCTGGGTTTGGGTTCGGTTGCAGTTAAGTCCAGTCGAACTGGCTCAACACTAAAAGGCTTGATTTAATTTCCAACCTCTTCACTTTAACCAGTTGTTAAAAATAGCAAATTAAATTATAAAATTCTGAAATTTTGTATATTGGTTCCTGGGACAAAATAGAACTCATATAAATTTTATAAAACTACTGTTCATGATTTACTTGCTTATTTTAAAATCCTTTACTGAGAGATGTTTATGAATTGAGTTTGAATTTTTCTCATGGTTAAATTGAATTCCAAAAATTTGATAAAATTCATTTTTATTCATGATAATTATTCTAGTATTTAAATAAATGGTTTTCCAAAGATTTTCATGAGCTTTTATTTCAAATTTCTTTTGTGGCTTTAGTTTGAGTTAGAGGTTTACATTTGATTTAAAATTTTCAAATGCATAATTTATGCACATGCTCCAGAAATAACATGAAATAATTATGAGATGCATCTAAATCCCATTTAATAAAAATGGGGCTATGACACAATCAGTGGAAAATGTCACCTACTCTATGGTTGCTCACTACTGCACAGTGCAAACCCTTGATGCACAAGCGTACTTGGCGTTGGAGGGTGCAACAGCATGACAATCAGCACTTAGCACTCGGCAGCCAGCCAGGTAAGACGATTTCTAATTTTTTTTGTCATTCGCAAGTGTGTCACTGGATGTATCCTTGATATACTTGTCTCATGTTAGCTTTGACATATGAGCACCACCTCTATTTTCATCTTGGCTTCGCCACTGCTCCCACGCTTACGAACATGTAAGCAATGGTACCTAAGTGGATTACTCACTAATTCTTGGCAACACTGACGCGCTCGCTTGGTGCCAAATGGCAAGCTCATCCAATACTGTTGTTGCAACAACCCTCAAATCAGTAGCATTGCACTGGAACACTCGAGCGTTCCTTTCTTTCCAAACCATCCAGATAACCAATATGATTGTTAAAAATAGAGATAAGAACCGAGTTGGTTGTTTCTGTTATTACTTTATCGCATATGTCGGACCCCGGGCGTTGAATACCCAAAATCCTCATGTGTACACCGTATTAGTCCCATGATCAGTAGCTAGTATAGACACATCCATAACATTGGCATAAACATCCATACACAATTACATACAATATGAAACAACTATGGTACATAAACTTAGACGATTACATAGTTTATAATATAAGGGCCGACCAGCCAAATAAAAACTCAAGTATCAGAAGTAGTAGCAAAAATTTAGTATATTAAAAGCAAAAGTCCAGCAGCATGCCCATCCAAACCCTCAGCCAACCAACAAGGAGTAAACCCTAGAAAGTCCTGTCCTCGTCCCTGTCGAGACCCAAATATGCAAATTTGGACCCTCTGTGCATACTGCACTAGTCCAGGATCACGCTAGTGCACACAGTGGCAACATCGATGAAATATCATTCCATAAGCAAAGATGACTAATAAATAGGCAAATAACAATCATTATCAAAGTAACGACTTTAAGGTCAAAGCTTACCATTAATGCATCAGAAAGCGAATAGCTCAATTAAGCTACAGCGGAAGATAATGGAATAACTTCAGTGAAGCCCATCCATATACCCACAGGAAATTGACTGGGGTAGCGGGACCTAGTTCTCCACGATCCTTGAAGTAGAACTTATTGACCGACGATGGACTGTTGTAGCCTTCTCAACTGAACAACATTATTTATAGCAAGAATGAGTACATAGACTAGTACTCAGCAAATCGCACCATAGAATGCAATTGTAGATGATAGCTTATTCCAAAGGATATGGCTTCTGTGGTTCTTTTGCATAAAAACAAAAGTTGCAGTTGAATATGAATAATAGATTGAAAGCGTAATTTAAAACAAATAACAATAATAGTTTAACAATTATTTTCACAAAACTCACATAACCTAATCAGTTTGTTTCACACAACTGCGTAAGTTTCCCACACAGCTATCCCTTCCTAATTGTTTTATGAGAATCTACCCCTCGTGTGAAATCCCCAAGCATGTCCATTACCGTGGACATAGTTATTCGAATAGATTGTTAACACTCTACAGAGGTTGTACACTTTACCTACAAGATACAATTAACTCATCATATGTCTGCCATGACTCGCCATACGGAAGTATGCAATTGAGCAATCATAACAAAACCTTTTGAAAGTTTTATCTCAACAATTGACTCTCCCAATGTGCAATACAGTCAACCCTAACCTCACTCGCTGGTCCGACGCACACCGTTGGACCTGGAAGTGGCGAACCGTCCATCGATGTGACTTTCGGAGTAGTCTACACCTCCACCCATTACTAATCTACTACATGAGTAGTCAATGTCAAAAATCCACAACTTACTAAGTTAGTCCAGTCCCATCAGGCGTGTGGTTGTACGATAAGGCCCAGTTCAATGGCACACAAGATTAAGTCCTTAATTGACCAAGGCAAGACTGCCAAAATTTCTAACTAAGTTATCACCATTCACTTTTTCTAGTCACACATCCACCATATTGCCATTTACTTTTCCCAATCACACATCCACTATATCACACAGTTTCATCCACTCGCCTCAGTCTAAATCTTCTCCCACCCTGTTGGTTAAGTGCAACACATGCCATCAACGAGTAACAGCATACTGTGCACAATTTTACACAAATTCTATAATCACTTAGTCAAGTTTATATTTACAACTCAAATAGATATTAATGATCCATTGCATGGCTAGGAAGACTATTCGTATCTAACCAACCCACGTTGGTGCTATTATAATATCAACTAATAATTGACCAAGCTAGGCTGACAAAAGACCAGGATAATACTGAAGGGATACGGGTAGGCTATACTAGCTGGCAATTCAAAAATTCTACCACGTAAACTAGGATGCCATGCAAGAAAGAGATCACAGATCATTATCACCAAACACGCAGTGCAGCGGAAGAAGAGTTGAAGCAGCCTGATCTAACATAGAGCATGTCGATGTAGTGGTCATAGTCGATCGTCTTCTCTAGCAACCAATCACTTTCCTTGAGAAGTCGTGGATCATCCTCGAGCGCAACAGCAACCATAGTAGCGCTTCCACAGTATCCACATGTCCAGGGAAGGAACACCGTATGCCGGTGTGCTAGCACCAAGTCACACGGGAAGGCTCTCTCAAGAAGATGGCGGCTAGGGTTTTGGTGAAGCAACTCACAGCGTCGCATACATCTTCCAATAGCCTCAAGCATCTCCTTATATAGTGCCCATGATATATCCTATCCGAACATGTTTGTTCCAACCCGTTAAGTGTGTGACCCGTTAGGTTCATGCGTAATCAGTTATGACTCGGAAACTCCTTTCCGATCATGAGTCGTTAGCGGCTTCTAGCAGGGCATAATGATTCCCGAATACACACAAATTATATAAGACGAACCTTAATGAAATATGATCTATGAGTAGGTAGTTATCATTTACGACCAGATAGTGATCATGTTCGACCAGTTTACAACCAGCTCGTATTTCCATACGACTAGTTCATATCTGATCGAACTAAACAACCTACTCGTGTATTCTCCCTTTGCCTCACGATATCTGGTTGAACTCCAGGTGAGGTATTATGTTATCCATGGACTGTTCAATACTTTCTCAATCGAGTGTCGGATAACATCATGTGGTCGACTCTTCGACCACTAGTGGTATGGCCATGCACTTTCTTTATTCGACCATATCGAGGGCCCCAGAGATATCTCTCCTGTTATGTTAGAAGGGGCAAATCCCATATCCGATCAGTCACATTCCTCCGTATATTTCATAGCATACCCGAAAGCTACCTTTATAACTACCCAGTTACGGAGTAGCGTTTGGTAGCCCCTAAGTGTACTATTACACATGTAGGAAATCATGCTGGTCTCAGGTCTAAGGATTATACATCATCATTGCTTCAGACCAACTAACGACACATAAAATCATAACAATCTCAACAGTGTCTCAAGGTGGGTCAATCCAACACCATGTGCTCCAACATGTGTTCACATTATTGATTCGATATCCCTATATCCATGACCGATGAAACATGGTCATCAATCAATACATGTGCTAGTCGATAAGTCACTAGTGTTCCGACCAGTGACATCCGACCAGAGATACATTTAGAATGACATCATATAAGTTAAAAAAAGCTTCACCAACAAGTCACATACTTGTTAACCTTTATAACCAATGATTCATTCAAGCAACAAGAAAACATTTATTCAATAACTCATAAACATAGATGTGATACAATCATCTCTATTGTTGCCTCTAGGGCATATCACGAACAGTCTCCCACTTACACTAGAGTCAATCATATTGGTATCTTATACCCATTGCTCTTATGTGCACCTCATGCTTAGGTTGCGGAGAGGCTTTGTCAACAGATCAGAAATATTCAAATCCATGTGCACTTTACATATCTTCACATCACCTCTCTCAACGATCTCACGAATAATGTGATATCGTCAAAGTATGTGCTTGGACTTTTGATGCAATCTAGGCTCCTTAGCATGTGTAGTGGCTCCACTATTATCATAATAGAGATCCGTTGGACTGGAAGCACTAGAAACCACACCCAGTTTATAAATAAACTTTCTTATTCATACAGCCTCTTTTGCAGCTTCCGAAGCCGCAATGTACTCATCCTCTGTTGTAGAATCAGCTACCGTTCCTTGCTTGGAACTTTTCCAGCTTACTACTCATCCATTAAGACAAAACATAAACCCAGATTGCAATCTGAAATCATCCTTGTCGGTTTGGAAGCTAGCGTCGGTGGAACCATTTATGACCAACACTTCGTCACCCCCATAAATAAGGAATGCATCCTTAGTCCTTCTCAAGTACTTAAGGATATTCTTGACTACTATCCAGTGACCTTCACTTGTATCCGACTGATATCTGCTTGTAACACTTAGAGCATACGACACATCTGATCGTGTACATAGCATGGTATACATGATAGATCCAACAGCCGAAGCATATGAAATTCTACTCATTTTATCTCGCTCATCAGTAGCCGTAGGACACTGACTCTTGCTAAGATTAATGCCATGTGCCACGGGCAATAAACCTTTCTTAGAATCTTGCATGTTGAACCGTTTCAACACCTTGTCTATGTACATATCCTGGTTTAATCCAATTAGCTTATTACATCTATCTCTATAAATCCTTATACCAAGAATATCTACTGCATCTCCTAAATCTTTCATTGAGAAACTATTTCTTAATGAAGTTTTATCGATTCAAGCATTGGAATATCATTTTTGACCAATAGTATGGCATCCACATACAAGATTAGAAACATAAGTTTTCTCCCACTAACCTTCTTGTAAACACATGGTTCTTCTTCATTTTTGATGAAGTCAAACCCTTTGATCACTTCATCAAAACGAATGTTCCAAGTCTGAGATGCTTGCTTCAATCCACAGATGGATTTCTTAAGCTTGCATACCTTTCTAACTTCCTTTGGATCGACAAAACCCTCAGGCTGTGGCATGTACACATCCTCACTTAGATTTCTATTTAGAAAAACCGTTTGACATCCATTTGTCATATCTCATAGTTGAAATATGCAGCAATAGCTAGAATAATCCGGATAGACTTAAGCATAGTGACAGGTGAGAAGGTTTCATCATAATCAACTCCTTAAATTTGTTTGAAACCCTTTGCTACCAGTTGTGCCTTATGAATGTGAACATTTTCATCCATATCTATCTTTTTCTTAAAGATCCATTTATACTCAATAGTTTTAACACCATCAGGTGCATCAACCAAGTTCCAAACTTGATTATCGTACATAGACCTTATCTCGGATCTCATGGCCTTAAGCCATGACTCAGAGTCTGGGTCCACCATCACTTCCGTATAAGTTTTAGGCTCATCATTATTCAATAATAAAACATCATGCCCATACCTTATAGGCAATTGATGTGGCATTTTTGATCTACATAGGGTTGATGCCTCATCTACAGGTTCAACAACATTTTATTCATCCTGTAGAGGTTCAGTAGGAGTTAAAATATTTTTAGATGGTTCCCAAATTTCTTCGAGTTGTACATTGCCCCCACTGACTCTTTTGGAAAGAAACTATTTCTCTAAGAAGACACCATTACAGCCAACAAACATTTTGTTATCAACCTGATTATAAAAATAATATCCTTTAGTTTCCTTAGGATACCCCACAAAGAAACACTTATCGAACTTAGGTGTGAGTTTATCAGACATAAAACCTTTTACATAAACTTCACAACCCCATATCATGAGAAAAGATAATCCAGGACAGTTCCCAGTCCATATCTCATATGGTGTCGTTTCTACAGTTTTTGATAGAACCCTATTTAATGTGAAAGCCGCTATTTCTAGAGTGTATCCCCAGAATTGCAATGGAAGATCAAATTGGCTCATCATTGACCGAACCATGTCTAACAATGTTTGGTTCCATCGTTCAGACACCCCATTCCATTGAGGCGTTTCCGGCGGAGTGAGTTGTGGAACAATTCCACATTTCCTTAGATGATCACCAAACTCATGGCTCAAATATTCACCTCCATGATCAGATCGTAGATATTTGATTGTCTTGCCAAGTTGATTCTGCCCTTCATTATGAAATTCTTTGAACTTTTCAAAGGATTTCAACTTATGCCTCATCAAATAGACATAGCCATATCTTCTGAAATCATCAGTAAAAGTTATGAAGTATTGAAAACCATCTCTGGTCGGAGTGCTCATTGGTCCGCATACATCCAAATGTATTACGACCAGTATATCACTCGCTTTCACCTATGGTCATAATGGGCGCCCTTGTCATCTTGCCAAGTAAACAAGATTCACATGTTTCAAATGATTCAAAATCAATTGAGTTTAGAAGACCATCTTTATGGAGCTTTATCATGCGTTTCTCATTTATATGACCTAGACGACAATGCCAAAAAAAAAGTGAGATTCAAACCATTAGGTCGAAGTCTCTTAGCATTTATGTTATAGACAGGCATATCCTCAAGATTTAAAACATACAATCCATTCACCAATGGAGCATAGCCATAAAGCATATCTTCAAAATAAATTTAACAACAATTATTCTTTATTCTGGACTCATAACCTTCTGCTCCTAAACAAGAAGCAGAAATAATGTTTTTGCTTAAGGCTGGAACGTAATAACAATTATTTATTTCCATAACTAATCATAAGGGTAAAGCTAATGGTAAAGAGCCAATAGCTAATGTAGCAACTCTTGCACCATTGCCCACACGAAGATCAACATCTCCTCTTGCTAGGCTTCTACTCCTTATTAGTCCCTACATCGAATTGCAAATATAAGCAACCGATCCGGTATCAAATACCCAAGAACTGGTCGGAGAAGTGGCAATATTAATTTCTATAACATTTATACCTGAACTGGAAGTCTTATTTCCTTTGTTCTTTTTTGTTTCTGCTAAGTCTCATGACAATCATAACATTCTGTGTCAGGCTTAGGACCCAGCTTGAGCTTCTTAAGCTTAGCCTTAAGACTCTCGATCTCATCTTGAGTCTTTCCTTTGCCTGTTCCCTTTCCCGACTTACCCTTCTTCTTAAAGCTAGTAGTCTTTTGAACCATCATCACATGATTGGAACTTTTCTTGATGCTTTCTTTAGCACATTTAAGCATGCCATGCAACTCGGTTATTGACTTCTCTGTGCCATTCATATGAAAATTCAATATGACAGGCTCAAAGCTCACAGGGAGCGATTGGACAATCACATCCAAGGTAGTTAAAATCGCGATTCTACTCGTAAAGTCGTACGATCCTACGATCCCACGACGACCAAACGATCCAGATCGCACTGCGGATCGGAATCAGGTAGGATCGTGGTAGAGTCGCGATCCAAAGGGTAGAGTCGTGTAGAATCGTGTAGAATCGCAGAGTTGGATCGTGGTAGAGTCGCAAATTTTTTTTTTGGCAATTTTTTTTTTTTTTTGCAATTTTTTTAGGGGCCCGATTTTGCTGATATTTTGTTATGACATGAGCAATCTTGAGCTTGATAATGATAAGCTATTTTTATTCCTGTAGTATGTCTAGCTGCTTTTAAGGAACATGCAAGCGTTGCAATTAGATATTGATTTACAAAACTTGTGAACATTTCTCATTAATTGTAGTAAACTAATCAAGGCCATTGGCTATTCTCTTGTAGTTCAGAACTATTTCACCCATCATGTCAGTACCATTATGCTTTTCTGTTGTGTGATAAGAAGTGTTTTGCCCCTTTTTTGGTAATAAGTAAGTGGTAAACCTTATAAGAATCATACAAACTTATAGTATAGATGTTAAATATGTGTATTTTTACAAATCCGTAGAATCGCCGATTCTATGATTCGATACTACGATTCGATCCTACCGGAGGCAAATCGATCCGACTCGGGATCTCGACTCTGACTACCTTGATCACATCAGTAGCCAACTCTTGGCTAAGGGAAAAACGAAGCTTTTCCAAGCTCTCAATGTGACCAATCATCTTGATCACATGAGGACTGACCAGGTTGCCCTCCGACAGCCTACAAGAAAACAATGCCTTGGAGGTATTATACATCTCTACTCTTGCTTGATCCTGAAACACACCCTTCAGACCCACAATCATATTGTAAACGTCTATGATCTCATATTGCTTCTGAAGCTCAGAGTTCATGGTTGCAAGGATAAGGTAGTGCACATCGACTGCGTCATTGCAATGCTTCTCGTAAGCATTCTTTTGAGCTCGAGTTGCATCTGCATTTGTTTCCTCGGAATAGGGACCTTCTAGAACATATTCCTTCTTTTCTTGTTTGAGAACAATTCTCAGATTACGAAACCAGTCAATAAAGTTCATTCCATTCAGCTTTTCTTTCTCAAGAATAGATCACAAATTAAAGGTAGGTGCAGAAGAAGTAGTAGGTGCCATGATCTATAACAGAAATATATGCAAAAATTCAGCACTGTGTTTATGTAAAATCTTCTATTAGACACTCATGTTGGTGGTTATGTTCAACCAGTGTACAACCAGCTCGTATCTCTATACGACTAGTCTTTACCAGACTGTATCTCTATACGACTAGTCTAAACCTGGTTGAACTTAATCATCAACAGTTAATAAAAGATACTTCCACTATATGTTCTAAACCATGCTTCGCTCTAACATCATATAGTGAGTTCAAGATCCAAATATCATTAGGTCCTAGTGAGCTTTGGCATCACTACTAGAAACCTAGTGATTTAGGTAGGCAACCTCTTGCCAACTCATATGACTCTTGTTTGTTGGGTGGCATCTCTATGCCTCGGCGACCAACACTATGCCCTAAGGCCTAAAACTGTTTTAATAGCCTCGTCAAGTTAAACCAACACTATGTATGTGGGTGTCCGACACCCACCCTGTCTTATTAAGATATTTAATGACACCCTACTTTGGTAGACCTACCAATTAACGATTAAAATCGTGATAGGTGCAACAATTGAAAAGGCATCAAATTAACTTAATTTTTCTTGAGGGATACTATTCTACCATGTTAAAACATCTAATGATAAAACATGACCAATAGCATGACAGGAATAAACATTCACAGATAATCATATTAAACCATGAAATAGTATGGTCCTTATCATGACAATCTCCATCATCATGCTTCCTATCCTTCGACCATCATGCTTGAAATTTCCGACCACAATCATCTACTAAGCAATTACTCCTAAAAGCTAGTAATAAATTATATAGAATAATATCAAGCATCACATGTCGGTACGCAGACCGTTATACAATAATATGTAGCTTGATGGCTATATCACAGCATGACACGCAGGCCATGAAAATCCATACATGCATCACACACATAATGGGCCATACTATTCACATCAATCTCTGCAAAAACGAGTTAAGCATAGAATCCAATTCTATCGAGCGACATGAACACATACTATTATATAACGCGACTACGACCATGGTGGTCCCACTAACCAGTTAGCAGGCGGGGTTCGAAGGGGCAGCGCCCCTCGCTAGTCGAGGGCAGCGCTGTCGGAAAATTTTTCCAAGACATGAATCTTATTCACGTAATTGAGCCTTGGAAATCATCGGATTAATCATATTAACCCTATTTCGAACTAATCTAATCATTGCCTTGATACGAACACACACTACGGCATACTCCGATCGATGGCGGAATTCTGACCAGTAGGAGTATTATGCAGTGTGGTCGTGAATAAACACAATAAACCATCTAGTCCTTTTAGCTCATACCTCATTGCAAACCCATCTACTATCGCTGAACACCGATTGATCTTATCGACCAGTGTAATAACCTGACCCGAGAGCTCCTGGAGGGGTCTCCTAGGACCACCCAGGAGGTCCAACAGGACCACCCGTGAGGTCTAAGAGGTCCTCCAAGACCACCCAGGAGGTCTCCTAGGACCACCCGTGGAAGGCCTCCAGGACCTCCCAAGAGGACTCGAAGGTCTACCTAGAGGTCCTCCAGGATCACACGGAGGTCTGGGCTCTGTGCATCGTGAGCTAGTCCCAGGATCAGTTGGCTAGCTTGCACAGACTCCACATTGGTGCATTCAAGACCATACAACAAGCTCAAAGATGAAGCAGACAAATTAATATTAACATAAGCAAAAGGCCTTATGGTCAAAGCTGTTTACAGGGGTGCCTCGCCGGGCTACACAAAAGAGAGATACACAGCAACGGAAAACACAAAAGCGCAGGGTCCATTCGACCAGCCCCACAGACTATCGAGTGGAGGACGTCCCTAAGTCGCAAGGTCTTCATAGAGCATTGTGCTCCCTGGGTCACCCTCCTCTGCTGATCAAACAGAGGGCGCAAGCCATGAGTACGTTAAATGTACTCAGTAAGTCATAGGGGATGCATGCAAATAATAATCATGTAAAGCTTGACAAGGAGTGGCTGCAAGGTTAGTTGGCAAAAAGCAATATTTGCAAGATATACATTAAGTAGATTTCAAAGAACAAGTTGAAAGAAAACTCACAAGTAAGCAAGTTCTTTGAAAACACTTGTGGACACCCTGTCCACAACCGAACCTCACTGTGATCACCCTGATCACAGCTCGGGCTACACCAACCCGCACAAGACCAGCTCAAAGCCAACCACATTTTCTTTTGAAAAGTCTACCCCTTGCGTGAAATCTCCGGGTATGACCATAACCGAGGCCGTGGCTATTCGAATAGATCTTACACTCTGTAGAGGTTGTACACTTTACCCACAAGAGGTGATCGCTTGATACGACACACGTTTCCTTAGACGTGTGAATCAAGTAGAAACAACCACCAGGTCTTTACAAAGGTCCACTTGACTCGGTTCTTCTCTCGCTAAGGTTTCGCCGTCCCGGCCCCTTCTTGCGCCATTCCTATCAACACAGAACCAACTCAAGCTTCTCTAATTATTGCACCCAGTCCACCCCATCCTGGACATGTGGTTGCACAAGGTGACCCAAATCAATGGTTCAAGGTTAAGTCCTTAGTTGGCTGCTCAGGCAAGTCGTTCCACAACCCAATGTGCTTCCTGCACCCACACTAACCACCATCCCTCCTACTCGAGCATAAAACATTTGGGGTTCCTCCCGGCCAAAGGACCACCCTAGTCATGGCACAACAATTTCATCGAGTGGCATTGCCACGGTTCCATAGTTCATTAGTCATATTCAACACTTAAGAATCATGAAGTTAATACCATCGCAAGCTACAGCATGGCTAAGCATCAAACGAACCCATGTTGGTATTCAACAAAGACCAACAACATAGCTCATCCTAAGGAGGCCAAGGAAACATGTCAACATGTATGTCTCAAATAACCAAGGGTGTCTTTACTGGCAAGAGGGCATATAAATACTCCCAAAACCGTTTGTATACAAAAAGCCATGCATGATAAGTTAAAACAATATACATTTTGTAACGAAGGGTTCAACATGATCAAGGTCTATGACTTGCCTTCGATGAAGAAATGAGAAGCTTCTGTTGATGTGGCCGGGTCCAAGAACTCCTCTGTGAAATCGGGATCTACATATTCAAGAGAGCCAAAATAAGCAAAGCAAATTCCAACAAGAAGATCAAAAGAACTCACCAAGTAAGAGCCAAAGAAAGGTTACAAAGAAGATGAAAATCAGAGCTTGAATCGCTCAAGGAGGGCTCAAACGAGGGAGGTCTAGCTCAAAGGAGAAGGTCTAAGGTGCAGGGCAACAAACAGAGGCCAGGGACCTCTCTCGGGTCCTTTTATAGGCACGGGAGACTCTAAGGGGAGGACACCGCATTAAATGGCACACGACGGGAGCAGGTGATGGAGGGAAAATGGCAAGTCAAGGAAGTGACCAAAGAGGGAAACGAGGTACTGCAGAAGCAGCCGCAATAAATGCTTGAAGACTTTTACTCTGGTAGTACTCAACGGGAGGAAAAGGAAAATGAGTAGGAACTGACAAGCTGCCAGTCAAACACATGGGGCTGACCCAACCCAGAGGGGCGGTCCAAAAGGGGTGGTCTTTGCAAAAGGAGCAGTTGCGACCAACGGGGAGGTCGTGACTCACAAGGGTGGTCGTGACCCACGGAGGTGGTCTTTGCGAAAAGGCCACAAGAGGTCCTGAGGAAGAGGTCCTGACGGTCCGATCAAAATAGGGGAGGTCCTGACGGCCAGATCTCTCAAGAGGAGGTCCTGACGGTCAGATCAAATCAACGGGGAGGTCCTGACGGTCAGATCTCTCAAGGGGGAGGTCCTGATGGTCGAATCAAATCAAAGGGAGGTCCTGACGGTCAGATCTCTCAAGGGGAGGTCCTGACGGTCAGATCAAATCAAAGGGGAGGTCCTGACGGTCAGATCTCTCAAGGGGAGGTCCTGATGGTCAGATCGAGATCAAAGGAGGTCTAACGGCTAGGATCTCGCAAGGGGAGATCCTAACGGTCCAGATCGAGATCAAAGGAGGTTTGACGGCTAGGATCTCATGAGGGGAGGTCCTAACGGTCCGGATCATGATCAAAGGAGGTCTGACGGCTAGGATCTCGCGAGGGGAGGTCCTAACGGTCCGGATCAAGATCAAAGGAGGTCTGATGGCTAGGATCTCGCAAGGGGAGGTCCTAACGGTCCAGATCGAGATCAAAGGAGGTCCAAACGAACACAAGGGAGGTCTTAGAGGATACAGGGAGGTCCAAACGAACACAAGGGAGGTCCTGGAGGACACAGGGAGGTCCAAAGGAAGCACACAACCCTGAGTTTGGATTTTCGGTTAACAAGGACATTTGAAACACAAACCCGAGCTTGGACCTAAGGGAAGATCCAAACACAGGGGAGGTCTGGGACCTAAGGGAGGTCCAAACACAGGGGAGGTCTGGGACCTAAGGCTAGGCTGAGGGGTACACAGGGCAACCAGAGAAGGAAAAACGAAAGCCAAAGAGCACTAACAACTCAAGATCGACCAAAAAGGTTAATTGGAGTTCAATTTATTCAAGTTAAATCTCCAAAATTCCAAGTTAAGATTGAGCAAAAGATAGAACCAAATGGTTACTTTTAAGTTTTAAATTTTTTTTCAAAAAGGCTCCAAAAATTGGGATGTTACAACCAGTGCCTCGATCGTTCCATCCATATGAACCGATCTAGATTACTAGACCCAACCAGTAATAGATCCAATCTATTACTGCCACATATCAAGTATATGCGACCGATCCAGATAAAAAACTACGCAGGATAGCTCTGATACCACTAAAGGGATACGTGTAGGCTACACTGGCTGGCAATTCAAAAATTCTACCATGTAAACCAAGATGCCATGCAAGCAAGAGATCACTGATCATTACCACCAGACGCGCAGTGTAGCGGAAGAAGAGTTGGAGTAGTCTAATCCAACATAGAGCGCGTCAATGTAGTAATCGTAGTCGATTGTCCACCGTAGTCAATTGTCTTCTCCAACAACCAATCGCTTTCCTTGAGAAGTCATGGATCGTTCTCGAGCGCAACAACAACCGTAGTAGCGCCTCCACGGTATCTACGCGTCCAGAGAAGGAACACCGTACACCGGTGTGCTAGCACTAAGTCGCATGGGAAGGCTCTCTCAAGAAGATGGCGGCTAGGGTTTCGGTGGAGCAACTCACGTCGTCTCATACATCTCCCAATAGCCTCATGCATATCCTTATATAGTGCCCATGACGGATCCTATCCGAGCATGTTTGTTCCAACCCGTTAAGTGTGCGACCCGTTAGGTTCATGCGTAATCGGTTGTGACTTAGAAACTTCTTTCCGATCATGAGTCGTTAGCGGCTCCTAGCAGGACATAACGATTCCCGAATACACACGAATTATATCAAACAAACCTTAATGCAATATGATCTACAAGTAGGTAGTTATGACTTACGACCAGCTCATATTTAGTCATGACCAGTTCGTAACTCCTTACGACCAGTTCACGACCAGATAGTGATCATGTTCGACCAGTCTACGACCAGCTCGTATCTCCATATGACTAGTCCATATCTAATCGAACTGGATGACCTGCTCATGTATTCTCCCTTTGTCTCATGATATCTGGTTGAAGTCCAGGTGGGATATTATGTCATCCATGGGCTGTTCAATACTTTCTTGATCGAGTGTCAAATAACATCATGTGTTCGACTCTTCGACCACTACTGGCATGGCCATGCACTTTCATTATCAGACCACATTGAGAGGCCTAGAGATATCTCTCCTGTTATGGTAGGAGGAGCAAATTCCATATCCGACCAGTCACAATCGTCTGCATGTTTGATAGTATACCCAAAAGCTACCTTTATAACTACTCAGTTACGGAGTAACGTTTGGCAGCGCCTAAGTGTACTATTGCACATGTAGGAAACCGTGCTGATCACAGGTCTAAGGATTATACATCATCATTGCTTGAGACCAATTGACGACACATAAAATCATAACAATCTCAACAGTGTCTCAAGGTGGGTCAATCTAACCCCATGTTCTCCAACATGTGTTAACATTATTGATTCGATATTCCTATATCCATGACCGGTGAAACATGGTCATCAATCAATACATGTGCTGGTCGATAAATCACTAGTGTTCCGACCAGTGACATCCGACTAGGGATATATTTAGAACGACATCATATAAGTTAAAAGAGCTTCACCAACAAGTCACATACTTGTTAACCTTTATAACCAATGATTCATTCAAGGAATAGAATAACATTTATTCAATAACTCATAAACATAGATGTGATACAATCATCTCTATGATTGCCTCTAGGGCATATCACCAACAAATACAACAGGCAAAGTAGAAATAATCAAATGGTGTATAGCTAATCCTAAAACATTTAGATAAATACTTAAAGTAATAATGCAATAATTTGAATCAAGGTAATTTTGGAAAATTGGGTTCAACATGGTTAAAAGTACAACTTGCCTTGCTATAGCAATGATGTTCTTATTTTATCTTCAATCTTGTACTTCCTTGACCTTTAGCTCCTTCGGATAACTCCGGGACTTCAACATCTAACGAGAGAGAAAGCACAAAACAAAAAAAAAAAACAAAAAGACAAATCAAATAAACTCCAAATTGAAATTGAATGGTACTGGAAGGTAGATCTTAAATTTAGAAACTTGAATGGGTTCAATCAGAGTTCGTATGAGGAAGAACGAGCTCTCGGAAGTTTGATCGGGAAGGAAAATACTAATAAAGGAAAAGGGAGAGAGAACATATGAGACTGACAAGTGGGGTCGAGGGAATATTCTCAAGAATCTTTATTTTTGGAAATTCAGAAAATAGCCAAGAGTACGACTGGTGGACCACTGGTCTATAGACCAAGTCCACGAAGATGGGTCTACGGTCTACGGTGGATTGGGTTCACAAAACAGTGCAATAACAAGGTGGGGTCTATGTGTCATAGACTTGGCTCACAGTGAACTAAGTCTACGTGGGTTTCGGTGTAGGATTAGGGTTAGGTGGCCGACACGTAGGTGACAACAAAGCATGCCACATGTGCACGGGTATTGAGGTGGCGCTGAGGTGGCAAGTGACATGGCAAGGTAGTTGAAGTGGCAGACCATGCTAACGAGGCGCACGGGTGTCACCGAGATGGCTGCCACGGAGGACAGAATAATCACGTGGCGATGACATGTCACCAGCGATGAGTTGTATGCCCATCTCATTAACTATGAGTTGCATATTGAGCAAAACAAAGGTGGTCAGCAGACCAGTTCATGTGCGAACAATGTGGTACATCAGGACAACCGTGGTGAAGGTGGTCGTTAGTTCCAGAAGCGAGGTTGCGGTCAAGGTTGCACCTCTGGAGGAAGGTTCCACAACAATGGTGTACCGCGCCCGACATGCCACGTTTGTGGCAAAGTTGGGCATGATACTTTGTGGTGTTATCATCGATTCGATCACTCATACAACCATGAGGATCAAAATTGACCAGCCTCTGCTGCTGCTACCACCTCCTACAAGGTTGATCAGAATTGGGATGTTGATACGGGAGCCACCGATCACCTAACCAGCAATCTAGATCGTTTGTCCATCAAGGAATGCTACAGAGGAGGAGATCAAGTGCATGTCGCCAATGGTTTAGGTTTGTCAATCTCTCACATTGGTCATTCAACTATTGCTGGTAATTTCGGTCCTTCCTTGCACTTGAAAAACATCCTTCATGTTCCACAAGTCAGCAAACACCTTCTGTCAGTTTAGAAGTTTGCCTCTGATAACAATGTCTATTTTGGGTTTCATCAACCTACTTTCTTATTAAGGATCGTGCAATGACGAGGGTGATTCTGCACGATAAGTCTTAGGGAAGCTTGTACCCTCTTTCTCTCCTACAACGATCATCCTTTTCTACAGTCAAGCTCTCCAAAGAACAATGGCATAGGAGGCTTGGACATCCAGCTTCAACAGTTATTCATACCATTTTCGAATCTAGTAGCTTAGATAGTTCAAATAAAGAATTTTCCATTTGTGAAGCCTGTCAACAAGTGAAAATTCATCAATTTCCTTATTAGAGTTCTAGTCGAGTCTCTGCCAATCCTCTTGAGTTGGTTCACACAGATGTGTGGGGACCTGCCCTAATATTTTTTGGAGGATGCCGGTATTATGTTAGTTTTGTCGACAGTTACAGTTGGTATACTTGGATTTATCTTCTTAAATACAAGTCTGATGTTGAGCATGCTTTTTCCCAGTTTTAGTCTTATGCTAAACGTCTTCTTAATACAAAGATCTGTGTTGTTCAGTCTGATGAAGGGGGCGAATACATAAAATTGTGCAAGCCTTTTAGTCAGGCCGGCATTGTTCATCGCAGTTCTTGTCCTCATACACGACAACAAAACAATGTTGCCGAGAGGAGACATCGTCACCTTATTGAGACTGGTCTGGCTCTGCTTTCTCAATCGTCTATGCCCCTTCGGTTTTGGGATGAGGCGTTTCTAACCACTTGTCATCTTATGAATCGCTTGCCTAGTTGAGTTCTTGGAAACTCAACTCCTTTTCAACGTTTGTTCAAAAAACCCGCTTGATTATACTATGCTACGCACTTTTGGGTGTGCATGCTTCCCTGACCTTCGGCCTTACAATACACAAAAGCTTGATTTGAAATCTAAGCAATGTGTCTTTATCGGGTATAGCCCCAATTACAAAGGATACATATGTCTTGATAAATCGACTAGACATGTATACCTATCCCATGATGTAGTCTTCGATGAAAAATAGTTCCCTTTTGCTTTAGGTTCATCTCCAGTTCAAATTCCCAGTTATACTGAAACTAATATTCTTGCACCGATAAACCTGTCCTCTTGTCAACCTTCCTTATCATCCGTTGTCCCAGAAGAACCAGCAATAGTCGATAGCCAAGAGAGGTGTGACATTGCTGATACTATTTAATCTATTCTTGAGTGTCTCCTTGCAGATCATGCAGGAGATACTCCAACTGAAATTCAGGGTGTTTCAGAAGAAGGAAGTAATCATGTACATCCAATGCAAACACGCTTACGCAATAATATTCGATAGTCAAAATAATATACTGATGGCACAGTCAGATACTCTCTCCATCATCGAGCTTTCCTCACTGAACCCATGTCACATGTAGAAGCCTTGGAAGATTCAAATTGGAAGCAAACAATTAATGGATGATGAAATTGCAGCTTTGCACAAAAACTCTACATGGAAGCTGGTACCAAACAGTAGGGGTCAGAATACTGTCGATTGTAAGTGGGTCTTTAAATTGAGACAAAAGACAGATGGCACGGTGGACAGGTACAAGGTGCGCCGCCTGGTTGCTAAAGGTTTCAGTCAACGCCATGGTATTGATTACACTGATACGTTTAGTCTCGTTGTCAAACCAACTACAGTGCGGACAGTGTTAACCATTCCCATTGCCAGGGGTGGAACTTGAGGCAAATAGATGTTCATAATGCATTTTTGCATGGCACACTTGAGGAGGTGTACATGAGACAACTGTTAGAGATATATGTATAGTGTGTTATTCCCCATTGTTATAAGGGGTTATTTGCATATTCACCACCTGTACTTTGTGTATATATATTGGCCCATTGGTCTCATATTGAATACAAGCGCTATTCATAACAACAACCACCTGGTTTTGAAGATTCTGCACGACCAAATTATGTGTGTAAACTTCAGAAAGCATTATATGGATTGAAACAGGAGCCAGAGCTTGGTACTCTCGGCTAAGCTCAAAATTGGAAGATCTTGGGTTTTCTCCATCCAAGTCAGATATCTCTCTCTTTGTGTTCAGCAGAGTTGGAGTCACTATGTATATGCTGGTATATGTGGATGACATCATCATGTTAGTTCCTCAGCTGATGCTACCACAAAACACCTACGAAAGCTAGCCGCAGATTTTGCTATCAAATATCTTGGAGATTTAGCACACTTTCTGGGAATAGAAGTATGTCGACACAACAAGGGAGTTGTCCTGACTCAAAGAAAGTATGTTTCAGATATCTTACACAGAGTCAATATGTAGCATTGTAAGCCAATTACAACGCCCATGTCGAGTTCAGAAAAACTATCACGGGAGTCGGGGAAATCACTATCTGAAGATGAAGTTTTTCAGTATCGTAGTACAGTTGGAACACTACAATATCTGACTATGACAAGGCCGGATATTTCATTTGCAGTAAATCGTGTATGTCAGTTTTTGCACGCTCCTTCTTATATTCACTGGGCAGCTGTCAAAAGAATTATGCGCTATGTAAAGGGTACCTCGACCAGACTGATGGCACAGAAGACATATTCTTTCCTCAGCGCATTTTCGGATGCAGATTAGGCTGGATGCCCTGTTGACAGACGTTCCACAAATGGCTTTGTTATATTTCTAGGACCAAACTTGGTTTCATGGAGTTCACAAAAGCAACCAACTATTTCTAGATCGAGTACTGAGTCAGAGTACAAATATTTGGCTAATGCGACAGTAGAATTGATTTGGTTGTAGTCTTTGCTAAAAGGACTGTATCATATACCGTCGGTACTGTAGCAAATCCTGAAGATTGCTTTGTATCCCGGTTGGTTAACCGTATATAGATTACCTATAAATACAGGAACATCCCATGAGGGATCATTGCGGCAAACCTTTGGTTTTTCAATGATGAGGCTATCGAAGCTTGGACGCAGCTGTTTGCTCACTCTTTGTCTCACCGGCTTCCACCATTGGAGAATTGAACGACCGGAAGACGGTGCAAGGCCTGCCATCCCAGAAGCTCGGAGAACAATCATGCAAAGTTGTCGGACCCATATGCATTCGATCAGAATGTGATCAATTGTCTCATCAGCTTGCGAGCACAACTAACATGAGACATCGTTGGTCAGAGCCGTCAGACCTCTCCTCTGAAGCCTTTCCGGAGTCCAGTACCTCTTTCGTATTGCCAACCAAGAGAACTTGCACTTAAGCGGTGCCCAGGTTTTCCAAACAACATTGCAACCATCGAATTTTACTGCCCACAAGAAGAAAGCATCGTAAGCGGTTTCCTAAATAGTCGAAAAAACAATTACAAAAATGGCTACTGTCGCTATTCCAAATGATGAAATACTTCTATCGTCATTTGGAATGATGACAGGGATCCTATCACCATAGAAACAGGTCTGCCGCAATTTGAATTGGCGACAAGAGAGAGAGAGACGCTGTCGGTCAGCTTGACCACACCTCTAGCTACGAGACATTCATCATAAGAGAGAGAGCTGACAATGTACACGTGTGTGTAAGAGAAAGAGAGAGATGGTAGTGTACATGTGTGAGAGAGAGAGATGGCAGCTAGCGAGAACATGCTCTCAAGTCTGTACAACACAGCTAGAGCTGACTGAAAGCACAACACACTGCATGAGTCATGCCACAGGCATACACCCATATGCACACATGCTGACATACACTACCACATGTCACATCACACACGCACACACACACATACAGAGAAACATACATGACCAAATATAATTCTCCATGCATGCAAAAAGTACACGCAACTGCAGCTAGCTAGACATAAACAGCACTCTCGTACTCTGAATAGTACAGTATCATCACCTCTCTCATACATCCTCCTCTCTCGTTTTCTGTTGAGCTTTTTTTTCAACTATTTATTTTTTGTATTTTTTTAAATAATATTATTTTTTAAAATAAATTCATCCTCCTATGTCCCACACCCAAGAATTCGCAGTAAGACCCCCTGCCACCGTCCTTTCCGCGCGCACACGCGGCCTGACCAAGATGATGAGGTTTGGCGCTAATGATTGTACTGAATTACTGGATCCAGTTGTCTGTCCAAAACAACGTTAATGCGTCATCGCCCAACACGATCTTCGCCGATGCTTGGAACATGGCGGCAGCCGTTGCCTCAACGCAGGTGCTTAGTGAGGTGTTTAATAAAAAAAAAATATTTTTCTTACCACGTAGAATAGATAATATGTTTATTTTGTAGCATTAATGTTTAATTAAGCATCAGTGTTTAAGAGATACTTATGTATATGACTATATATAATTAATAGATAATACAATCATTTAAGCACCTACAAACACAACAGCTTGTATTGGAGGAAACGATTTTTATATTGATACTTAACAATAATGACACGGTTATATTCTCTTTCACTTGTATATAAACACATCGTATCGTACATGCCCTCACGCGACACTTTTAGTGGTTGTTTGGATCAGCTGGATTAGAAATGAGTTTTCAGAAAACAGGTTTTAGTAGGATTTTTAGGAAAACCGGTTTTCAGTTGTTATTATGTTATTGTGGGTTTATAGATTACTTTGTTTGGATAAGAAAAACTAAAACGAGTTTTCAGCAATATAGTGTTTGGTTAAGATTATAACACAATGCATTTTTAAGAAGAATGCTAAATCTTCCAAGTTATGAAACCAACACCGTTTTTTTTGGATCGGTTTCACCGACTCTTTTCTCCATCTCCCCAATTCCATCGTCATCTCCTCATTTCTCGATCCAACTCCAAAATAGTCATCCAGGGCGGAGAGGCCGAGGAGCCTAGTCGGCGGTGGCACGGGGTCGGGTCGGCCGGGCGGAGTACCGTGCTTCCCCCCCCCCTCGTCGCCAGGAAGAAGCGGACAGGAGGAGGCGCCGAGTCAAGTTGGCGGCAGACGGGACGAGGCGGCCGGGCGGAGTACCACACGCGCAGGCGCGCGGCCTCGGAGGTGCGGCGCGGGCGGGGTTGTCGCGGAGGCGCACAGCAGAGGAGCTTCGTCGAGCAGAGGGAGCCGAGCGAGGGGGGGTGGCCGTGGCCCTAGGAGTTGCTGCGGTGGAGGCGGCACTTGAAGGACCGGCGTCGTCGCGCGGCGCGCGCCGCCGCCGTGACTTCCCGAGGATGCGGACGAAGCTCCATCGCATCGTCTTGCGCAAGCGCGCCACGGCCCCGTGGGAGTTGTCGTGCTGCTGTGGTGGCCGTGGAACCTGCCCTCCGCGCCGCACTCTTAACCGGCGACGCGGCGGTCACTGCCACGCACGCCGCCGCAATCGATGCCATCCCCGCCGTGGTGCTGCATGCCCGCAATCTTGTTTCCGCGCGGGCGTGCGAGTTTGTGTAAAACTGGTTTTCCAAAAAACGACGGGGACTCGTTTTCCCCAAAACCTGATATATTGGATTATGAGAAACTGGTTTTACTAATCTTGAGAGTTAGTTACAAGATCCAAACAGAGTTTTTCTAAAACAATGTTAAAACCGGTTTTGCAAAATCCAGTTTTGTTAAAACAGGAGATCCAAACAAGGCCTTAGCGCAGACCACGATCTCGAATTGTCCGTCCTTTGCAACCACATCCGTCTGATTCTTAACGCATAACCCATCAGTTTCAAGTCGGTTATTCCTAAGCCACCGAATTCGAGCGGCCGGCCTACTTTGTTCCAAGCCATGAGACATTGGCCTCCTTGCACCGCTTCGGAGTTCGGACCCCTTCCGAAGGAAGGCTCGCCTGCGCTTGTCGATCGCTTTGAGCACCAAAGCCGGGACCTATAAAGCCATGAGGTGGTAGATTGGTATTCCAGAGAGGACGACTTTGACGAGAATTAGTCTTCCACCCGTAGAAAGGAGACGTACGGCCTTTCCAACCCGGAAGCTTGGCTACAACTTTGTCAACAAGCGGCTGCAAGTGGTTCTTGAGCTTGCCGGTGGACAGCGGCAAGCCTAATTAAGTATTTGACCGGAAAGTTGGTGATCTCACATTGCAGCACCGCCTTCGCCAGATTGACTTGATCCTCTTGAAAAGCGATTGCGGCCGGCGAACTTTTTTTGCAGGTTGGCGTGTATGTTGGACTTTAATTTATTTTCTTGAGTAGATTAAGTCAGATCGGATTTGCCTAATGGTGGCATGCAAGCAGGCTGAAACCAAGTCGGTATGCGCAGGAGTTTAATTAGTGTATTGTTAAAGTTGAAGCTTATAGCATAAGCAAGAAAAGTTGAGTTGGTTCAAGCTCAACTGAATGGCGGCAAGGAATCACAAGCAAACTTGTTTACCTTGTATTAGAGCTGTTACCTTACTAGAGATGATATAGTTATGTAGCTTGTTGAGCTGTAAAAGTAACTTTGTACTTGAGTCGATCGGTCAGAGTATATGTCGGTTCATGTAGTCTATAGGAAGACATGTATGCTGCATTTTGTAACGTAACCTTGATGAGAAAAAGAAATGAAGTAGTGTTTTAACTACACTACACTCCACTGTTTCTATGTTACTCTGTGCCATTGCTTCTTTGTGTAAAAAAATCCCTAATAAGTGGTATCAGAGCCCTAGGTTCGAGTCAGACATAGTGGAGTAGTGTGTCGTATCCGTGTTATTTTTCAAAGACGAGGTTATGGCTTCAAGTTCGGGCATCGGGATGACAAAGTCGATGATTCCCGTATTCTCTGGAGAGAATTACAATATGTGGAACATCATGATGCTGATGCTGCTACTATCGCAATGATTGTGGGATATTGTGGAGAACGGCTACAAAGAGTATGCAGCTGAAGAAGTTCTTACACCGAAGCAAAAGAAATCTTTAGCGGAGAACCGGATGACAGACGAGCAAGGCCTTGTTTCTTATTCAACAAGGTCTTGCAGAAGGTTTGTTTCCGCGGATTATCAGCACCAAGAAGTCAAAGGAGGCAT
This sequence comes from Phyllostachys edulis, assembly GCA_036346405.1. Taxonomy (NCBI): domain Eukaryota; kingdom Viridiplantae; phylum Streptophyta; class Magnoliopsida; order Poales; family Poaceae; genus Phyllostachys; species Phyllostachys edulis. Next base: position 71,179,215 of record CM070550.1, read on the forward strand.
GAAGAGTTTCAAGGTACCACAAAGGTTTTAGCGGTAAAGCTACAAATGTTGCGAAGACAGTTTTAAAATTTGTAGATGAGAGAGTCCGAGAAGATCAAAGATTACTTCTCAAGTGTCATCGAGGTTGTGAATTAGATGTGCACCTACGGTGAAGAGATTACATATCAAAATATAGAAAATTTTGATCAGTTTACTAGAAAAGTTTGACTATATTGTTGCTGCAATTGAAGATTTAAAGGATTTGACGACCCTCACACTGCAACAATTAATGAGTTCGTTGGAATTACATGAAGAGAGGAAGCTACACAGTGAAGAGAGCTCGGTGGAAAGCGCCTTTCAATCAAACCTGAGTTCCAAAACCCACAGTTCAAAAAATTATGGGAGTTATGGAAGAAGAGGTGACCGAAGGCAAGATATGTTGGAGCAGCTGGCCCAAGATAGTAGAGAAAAAGGTATGGCTTATTTAAATTTCTGGTGTGATATTTGTAAAAAGTCCGGTCACACTACAATATATGATGGAAGAAGCTAGATGACTTGTCATAAATGCAAGAAGCAATGTCGCATTGCCAGATTTTGTAGATGCTAAGATGACAATCTGGCGAATTTCTCGGAAGAGAGAAAATCTAGAAGAGTGTGTTTATTCTTGCCAGACAGTGCGAGGAGGAAAAGAAGGTATTTGGATTGTGGATAGTGGTTACACAAACCATATGGCCACTAATTCAGAAATATTTCGAGATGTCCACTCGTCATATCAGGCGAATATATGCATGGGCAATGGTTGTTTGCCCAAGCTCAAGGAAAGGGTAGAATTCCTGTCAAAATGGAAGACAGTCAGAAGTTTATTCGTTATGGGTTATCTGTACCCGATTTGAACAAAATTTGCTAAGTGTTGGGCAACTGTTAGAACATGCGTACGTTGTTCATTTCAAAAATTTCTCTTGCAAGATATTGGATCACAGGAATGGGAATCACCTTATAGCAAAGGCGGATATAGACAAAAATAGGAATTTTTCGTTAAAGATGAGTTATCCTATTCAATCCACTTTACAAAGCGAGGTTGTTGATAACTCCAGTATGCCGAAGATGGTTATCTTGTCAAGACAACCAAATGTTTTAGTGGTTGAGGAGCAAAATTGTGATAATGCTCGAAGTAAATGTGGATCGAGTTGATGTTTGAACTCAAGTTAGAGATCAAGATCAAGTTATAGCCGGAGTGCTAGCGAGCTGTTGATTACGCCGATAGTAGCTCCAAGACGTTTTAGGAGCCCGGCAAAGATTTACGAGCATAGCAATTTCTCGACAGTTGAAGAAACTATGAAGACCAAGAATTCAGTTAAATTTGACAAGACAGGTAGCGTTGGGAAGAAAAAAGTTTGGAGGCCGATAAACAAATCTGATGCAAGAAAAGAGATTATAGACAAAAGAAATCATGAAGTAAAGTTGTGTGCATGTAATTTCAATGATAACAAGAAAGGAAGATATGCGCGCGGTTGAAATTGTTGGTGATAAAATTTTCGCTGGAAGATATTTTCACAAAGGATATGTCTAGTGAAGCTCATTGCGGAAAAGAGATTTTATCAAGAAATCCCTCGCTATGTCAATCTTGAAGAACAGGGCGGGAATCTTGCTGACCTTCCAATTCTTGGCCGCAAGTTGGACAACCCGAAAATTGTCCTGAATAGTCCTCCCCTTGATGAAGGCGCTCTGATTGGTCCTCCCAATCTGTTGATATATTTGGGCATCCTGGATCTGGATGCAAGCACTCGCGAAAAGAGTTTCCCGAAGCTATGGATCAAGCTGATCGGACAGAAATCCTTCACTTCTAGGGCCGATTCCTTCTTTGGCAGCAATGGTATTAAGTTGTTGTTGATCAGGTGGAAGCCACCGCTCTACAGGTTGAATAGGGCGTTGATCGCGCTCATGACGTCTTCTTTGATCACCGACCAAGCAGTTTTGTAAAAAAAAGGCCGGTGAATCCGTCCGGTCCGGGAGCCTTGTTCGACGACATGTCTTTGATGGTTTGCCAAACCTCCTCTGGAAACAGCTTCTCCAGGTGGCTAAGATTTGCTGGGTTGAGGCCCAAGAACTCGAGGTTAAGCAATAGCCTTCCCACAACGCTCGTTCCGAGCAGATTGTCATAATACTCATAGAGACCCGACGATTTGTCGTCCTCGTTAATAACCTCCTTTCTAGTAATGCGGGGTTTGACCTTAAGCTAGGCAACAAACGTCTTCCTTCTTCTATGGCTCGCCGCCGGCGTGTAGGTGGAAAAAACCCGTGTTTGCATCACCATATCCTTGAGCCAAGTAATGCGGGACCTTTGCCGAGCGATGGTACGCTCGAGGGAAGCTAGACCAAGGCATTACTAACCTTAAATGATGGAAGGATTGGAGCTCACCCGGCCCATCTACGTCGGCAATAAATTGTGCGCCGTCGGATCGCCCTGCGAACAGCTCTGCGCCGTCCGATCCAAGGCGGTGTGCTCGGTGGCAACGAGCGGTGCTCACGCGTCCACGTCGTCCCAAAAAAAGCTTCAGCCCCGCTCGTCTCTATCTCTCACCTCCCGTCTTCTCCCTCGCGTAGTTGCTTCCTGTCTCCTTGCTCTCCCTCTTCCACCGTCGCTCTCCGCCACCGCTGTCGTGCCCTCCCTCTCCCTCCCTCTCCCTCCTACGTCGCCGCCAGTCCTCCCTCCAGTGCCGAATGGCTGCGGCGCTCTCCCTCTCCGGCTCCCGTTCCCCTCCCTCTCCCTTCTCCGCCTCCATCCCTCTCCACCCACCGCCCCTGTCTCTCCCTCCCGCGCCGCATCGTCCTCCGTCGCGGCGCCCCTACCTCTCCCTCCCGCGCCGCATCGTCCTCCGTCGCGGCACCCCTCCCTCTCCCTCCTGCGCCGCATCGTCCTCTGTCGCGGACGTCACGCTCTCCCTCTCTGGCTCCCGTTTCCCTCCCTCTCTCGCATCTCGCTCTGTACCCCCTTTCCCTCCTACGCCACCGCCAGTTCTCCCTCCAGTGCCGACCGGCCGCGGCACTCTCCCTCTCCAGCTCCCGTTCCCCTCCCTCTCCCTTCTCCGCCTCCATCCCTCTCCACCTGCCGCCCCTGCCTCTCCCTCCCGCGCTGCATCGTCCTCCGTCGCAGCCGCAACGCTCTCCTTCTCCGGCTCCCGTTCCCCTCCCGCTCCCTTCTCCACCTCTATCCCTCTCCACCCGCCGCCCCTACCTCTCCCTCCCGTGCCGCATCGTCCTCCGTTGCGACCGTGGCGCTCCCCCTCTCTAGCTCCCGTTCTCCTCCCTCTCCCTTCTCCACCTCCATCCTTCTCCACCGGCCGCCCTGCCTCTCCCTCTGACGCCGCATCGTCTTCCGTCCTCCTTGCTTCGCTGTCGGGACTCAGCCGGAGGTGGTGAGGACACGGAGGTCATTTAGGGACACCACCGGCCACAGCTGCGGACTCATCACCACTGGTAGCCGCCGCTCTTTCGGACTAATTTCTACGATGCAATTTCAATCCAGTTTATAAATTTCTCAGTGAATCTGATTGTTAGTGTATGCATTGTGTAGTCCCTTGATGCTAAAGGAACCAAATTGTTAATGAACCTGTGGATGATTAATAGGTTGGAAATCCACGAGTTTTTCGGTGAATCTGATTGTTGCTATATGTATTGTGTAATCCCTAGATGCTAAAGGAACCAAATTTGGGAATGAGCTTGTGGATGATTAGCAAATTGGAAATCCAAGAAACAGTACATGAATAATTTTATTTGGGAATGACTATACTAATATTTTATAATTACGATACATGAATTTGATGTTTCTCTAGAGGGTAGAATACTGCCATCCACCTTGGGAAGGTTGCTTTGCTCAAATTAGGATATGTTGTAATTAACTGTTTTCAGCTTAGGTTGGTTATGTCGGTTCCATAGCCTACAGAGCTAGAACCGTATATGGTTATTATCAAATTTCATTTCTGTTGTTTAGAGTCTTTTTTGGGTGGCTTAGTCTGATGGTTACTGCTTCACTTTAGCAACAAAAGCATTTCCAACTCCAGAAAAATTATTATCTGTGTATGATGGGATTGTGACTTTCCTTTACATCAAAAAACATATAAACCATGTCCAATTATACTGGTTCTTGCCACTTAAGCTTTCATGAATGTAACCAGCATATTGTATGTTACATGTGCCTAAAGCTGTTCACTTTTTTTTTCCTTTGCAACTATGATTATTCAGTTTGTTTTCTTTTGTGGCTATGATTATTCAGCATACAGGGTATCTCTAGGAAAGGCAAGAGTATGAACTATTAAGCAATTTTAAGAGCCCAATCGTGATTCTCTTATTGCTTAAATTTGCCTTTAAATTGTCTTTTGTATTTAGATTGTCAGGCCATATTCTCAAATAAACTTCCTTTCTTGCAATCATGATGTCTCCTTGAAGGATCTAGACCTACCATTATGTGTTAATGGAGTTTTGGTGATTAATAACAAATCTAATTGTGAGACTAACACTTTTATGGATATACATATTGTGTAGTCTTATTTGGATATAAAGGTGATAATCATGAAGGCATGCAAGTTCTTAATGATAAATCTAATTTATTGGATAAACAAAAGGACAAATCCAAACAGGTATGCATTCATAATGATAAATCTATTTGTGAGACTAACACTCTTATTGCTATACTATGCTTAGTCTCGGTTTGGATATAAAGATGAAAATCATTTGAGGTATGCATTCTACTTTGTATTCATATATATTTTGTTGCATTCCTCGGATCCAAACTATAGGTTGAACTCCACCAAAAGGTTAACTTGAATATACGCATATGTTTCCTATTACACATTTGTATATGCACACATGTAGGGGGAGTTCATTCTATATTTTGTGATTTCATTAGTATTGATCCATATTCCTTTATCCACATATATTTGGGATCTTTACTTTGAAACGAACCTTTGAATATATTTAACTTGCATAGTTAATATATTCATATGAGTATATGAGACTTGTGTAGTTCATATATTCTTGAATATATTTAACTTGTGTAGTTAATGTATTCATGTGTGTATATGAGACATGTGTACTCATATATCCTTGAGTATATACGACTTGTGTAGTTCGTATACACTCATGTTGAGTATATATAACTTGTGTAGTTTACATATACTCATATTTATCTACATTCAATTTATTTGCAATTAAAGTGATTATCATCAATTACCAAAGAGGGAAAGATTGCGATATCTTGTCCCACCATTATGAGTTAATAGTATGTTGTGGTAATTAATGATAATCATGTTGTGGGACTAATGTTTTCCATGAGTTAGATAAATAGGTTATGTCCCATGATGAAAGAGACTTTGGATGACTTCATGAGTTGATTATCGTCAAGTCAAGGTTAAAGAGTAAAGGATGTATTATGTGTTGATGTACATCAAGAACTTGAAGAAAAGGAAATCATCGTGTGTCAATGATGCTCTAGAAGAGAAGATGATCATGAGTTGATCATCAAGTCAAAAGAGTGCATCATGGGTTGATGCATGTCAAGACGATGACCCGGACTTGAAGTAAAGATGTGTGTCATCAAGCTTCAAGTGGTTGTGCAAGGCAAAAGTATGACTAGCTAGGGCTAAGGATTTGTTCCTAGTCTTTTACCGGTCTCGGTGTTTGGTTGGGAGACCAGATTGCTAGTATAGGTTTGCCGTACTATTAAGAGGGGTCTTAACTAGTAGCTTGAGTTAGTCATGTGTTGATAGCTCATTGTATTTGCTCTAGCTCACCTTAACATGTTGCCAATATTTGCGAATGTGTTTTGCAAATAGTTGTGGATCATGGATGATCCTTGTAGCATGTGACTTAAGTTTGCAAATGTATTTTGCAAACGGTTTAGGTCCATGTACCTTATTCCTTGTAGTGTGACTCTAAAAGTTGGCAAATGTGTTTTGCAACTTGTTGAGAATCTCACTTGAATCCTTGTTTGCATTGCACGTCAATTTGGCAAATGTGTTTTGCAAATTGAGTTGAGGCGGAGTGTAATTTATGGTGTGATTCTAAAAGTTGGCAAATGTGTTTTGTAACTTGTTGATAATCTTGCCTACATGCCTTGTTTGCATTTCATATTGTTTGCAGATCTTTTTTGCAAAGTTGAGATTGAAAAAGAAATGCAAAAAGATCTTTTGTTCTGTGGAGCGGTCGACCATGATGCTAAGGCAGTCTGGCCGGACCCGACTTTGACCGGCGGTGTGCTCATGATCGACCGGAATCCCGGACCTTTGAAGCGGTCAAGTTTTTCCAGAGAAGCACCAAAACTGGATTTTGGTGGAGCGGTCTGACCGACGTGTTGCGGGCGGTCTGACCGGACTGGTGCGGTCTGACCGGCTATTAGCTAGCGGTCAGACCGGCTGTCTCCAACGGCTAGTTTTCTGACCATTGGAGGAGGTGCGGTTTGACCGGCCACATACCTGCGGTCAGACTGGCCCTGCTGATTTTTCAACACAACTTCTCCCAACGGCTAGTTTTTGTGTGTGGGCTATAAATACCCACCTTGGCCGTGTGAGGGGAGGTTGCTGGTGCCCCTAGATATTCCATTGAGCAAAGAGCAAGTCTCTCATTCTCTTTTGTGCATGTGTTGCACTTAGTGAGGTTAGAGAGCAAACCCTAGTGCATGTGTTACATTAGGTAGTGGATTGTGTATCCACTTGAGCTTAGACACTTGATTAGGTCAAGTGAGAGTTGAGATTTGTTACTCTTGGTGTTTGCCGACACCTAGATGGCGTGGTGGTGTCGTTGGTCCGGTGATCTTCTCAAAGGAGCTTGTGAGAAGACCCGGTGCTTGTGAGTGGTGTGGTGCTCACCATCTCCGGAGTGGAGGAAGGAGCAACCGTAGTGGAGAGAGGTGTTGGTTCGGTTTGAAACTGGTCTAAGTGGTTGGACTTATCTCGAAGGCGGGTGCTCAATTCGTAGAGCCAGTCCAATTGGTTTGGGCTTGCCTCAACGTGGATTAGGGGAGACCGGCAAGTCTCCGAACACCACGGTAAAACATCGACGTGTCAATCTTGGTTTGCATTCTTGTGCTTTACTATTGCAATTTATATTCGTTGTATTAAATTGCTTATTCATTGTGTATGAATACTTGCCTTGCTTTGTGCTATTCACCTTGCTAAAGTTGATTAGCTTACAAGTCTATGCTTAATTGCTATATTTATCATTAGACTTGTTGTTGGTGCACATTAGTCGAACACTAGTTGACTTAGGCTAAACCGCCTTGTTATTAGTTTCCGTATTAGAAATCGGTTTTAGCCTTAGAGATTTTTAGAATCGACTATTCACCCCTCCCCTCTAGTTGGCCTCCTCGATCTTACACTCCTGTAGATAATTGTGCCACATTTCCAGCAATGCCTCAGGCTGACAACCGTTGAATCAGATTGGATACATGTTATGCCAAGACGGTTTGCCCTCTGAAGTATACCAAGTAAACTTCTAAATATCCTTTAGGGTCTCTTTGCTTGATAATATCGGGAATGTCACACATGCTTTGATGTGCTTCAGCTACTTCTACTCATGTTAGGGTAGTGGAAGCTTAGCAAACCCATGCCTACTGTATGATATAGTAACATTACTCTCTTTTTTTTTTTACATTTAGCTTATGCGATTTCTCGGTCATGCCTCAAAGTCTACATGAAGATAGTTCCATTTTAGTCTAGGTTTAGCTAGGTCGTTCTCCAAAGGCTATTTTAATTTAGTGACATCGTGTTTTTTCTGTTTTGATTTTTTTACATGTGGAGCTTCATTTGTGGTTGAGTTGTATGTAAGTAACTATATCATTATCCTTCATAGAAATAAAAATAACGTCAACCACCTTCCATGCGTGGTTACTATAGATTTTGCTCATTTACACCCTACATACATTTATCTTACATGTACCCTGTTCGATTTTTTTGTCATATATTCTTTCCTGTTCTTTTCTCCACAGTGATGCCGAGCCTTTCATATCGTAAGATGATTTCAGGATAAATATTTGGAGCTTGGCAATTAGCAAATGAAGTTTAAATATTATTGATGTTAAACCTACAAACATGGAAGATCGCTCTGGTATGCCTTCCGATTCTACAAGCTCTTAGCTGTGCTGACTAGATAGTATTCTACTTGCTATAGCTCTATAGGTAGAATACAAAAACATCTACATATTCAGCTCACACAGCGATAGAAGAATACCATCACATAGTTTACTTGCTATGTGAGGCGCTAAATGTTCTTTTCAATATAAATTGTCAGGTCATATTCACACACAAACTTTATTTTTTGCGATCATGATGTCTTCTGTATATAATTGTGCCCCATTTCCAGCAATGGACCAGTCTGACAACTATTGGATTCGCATGCTTTAATGTGCTTCAACTACTTCTACTCAACTTAGGGTAGTTATAGCCTTACGAACCCATGAATACTGCCTAATATAGTAACATTTATCTATATTTTTTAAAGAGCCCGCTTCAAATATTACAAAACCATGGCCCAAAGTTTATATGAAGATGCTTTCATTTTAGTCTATGTTTTGCTAATTCATTCTCCATAGGATATTTTTATTTGGCGGTATTGTTGATATATGATGATGTTAGTCCTGAGAGGTGATACGGTGCAATGTTAGATGGTTCACACATGGGGCCTTCTCAAGTTCGCGATCATTGTTTCGTTCCTTTGTTTGACACCAAGTCTGATCAACGACTTTAGATATTTATTCACGATTAGTTAGTCGATTGTGTTTCTATTTATGTATTTCATTTGGAAATGTGCCTCAGTATTTTCTTTAATGGTGCTGGTCGTAGTCCATAGCCACATACTGGCTACCATGCCAATTTATCTTCGCACAAAAATGCAGTATTGCCATGGTGATGAATGTTCCGTCTTAAGTACCCATTTTTCTAATTTCTTTGACGATCATTTCATTTAAGGTTTCTACTCATTATGCTTATGTATTGCTGCTTTATATGTGTTAAACATTCTAATTTATATACTTATATACTATTAGGTTATATATTATTGATATTAAACTTATGTGGAGAGGGACAAGTAACTAGATATGAAATTATCTACGTCATTGCGCCCGGCTATGTTCCATGTCGGTGCCTACCAAAAAAAACACAGCAAACAACAACATCTGAGCCCTCGCGCTATTTGGCGCGGGTTTGCTTCTAGTTTGACCTTTAGTCTTCGACATAGACAAGCCTCAGCCGTTCAGAGCTCCCTATTGTCCTGCGCCCTGTCGAATTGTTATATGACCTCCTTTGCAAGGAGGAACATCATTTTGATGTTCCCAAATTTCTTCTGGGACCAACTTCCCATGGGGTGGGCATTTTTTTTAATGAAACCGAATGAACCGAAAATGTTGGGTTTTTCGGTTTTTTTCAGGCTCTATTCGGTTTTTGGTATTCGATTCGGTTTCTAACTCTCTGAAACCGAACAAGCCCACTCCACTCAAACTCGAAGGCCCAATGCCCACATGGCCACCACTCCCTAACCGGCTCTCTCACTCATTCATTCGCACGCCCCCACATTCCCAAGCTTAGCCACCAGCCGCTCTCTCTCTCTCTCATACATTCGCCCACCCACCCAGTCCCCACGGCCGCTCATTCCCCACCGCCGCGATGCCTCCACCGCGTGCCTGTTGTCGTCTGTCCTCACCACCACCAGGCCTCCACCACACACCCGCCGCCCACCCCTTTCCCCAGTCCCCATCACCGCCACCGCCGCCCCTTTCTTTTAGTGCTGCTAGCTCTCTACTATATATCCCTAAAATATCAGACGATTTCGTTCTCCTACTAATATGTTGGTACTGTGGATAAAAGCCATGTTGGATCATTCTTTCGATCGAGCGACTTTCACCATCCTGATCGATTGATCCTCGGAAACAATGTATCTAACAATTTTCTCACGGGCATAATGAGGGTTGTATGCCCAAGTACTTACCGAGCCATCAGCCTCAAAGTTGAGCTGCGTCTGGAGTCCTCCACCTCGCGTGTGCGCCCCCATCTTTTTCAAGCATACTTTGTAGTGTCGGTTCAAGTGCCCATCCTTCCACCTGTATGAGCAGTTAATTGAGTTTTGCAATAATTACAAGTTGCGATTTCTACCGTTTAGCCACCTCGAATTTCCTCGCTCCAGGTCATGTGCTTCCAGCACTCCGCCCTTCGCCCGGCGCTGCTGCTGCCGGGCGTGGACCCACCAATATTGCCATCTGTGGATGGGGTACCAAAGTCTGGCATCTCCATCTGGTTCGGACCGCATTGGTACTCCTCGTATCCCTATGTACCATCCATATGATCCATATGACGGTCATCCATGTCGTAGTCCCCCATGCTTGGGGAGAGCTGACAAGCATCGATGGGAGAGGCGAGAGGAGGACTAGGGGAGCGGCGTGAGATTGAGTGTCTCCCTCTTCCCGCTGCTGCTTTCATGCTACGGCTCCTCAATAGCATAGTGCTACCGAGCTCCACCGCTCCCTCCGTTGACTTCATACTTCGACTCCTTGGTTGCATCCTTTCTATTGTACAGAGCACTAGAGCAAAGAGAGAATCAAAGAATGGAAAATGTGCTTCGCTCAGTGGTGAATAAATGAGCAAAAGACAATCATTAGCGCAAAGGAGAAGCTGAGCTTCGTGTGGTGAAGAAATGAGTTGCAAACATGCATTTTTATGGGCAAGGAGCGTCGGAGAGAATCTCGCATAGAGGAGTCATTGTTTTGTCCATTGCCTCTCTCCCTCGTCATGTCTTATTCTGTCAAATTGTGTCCTATCATGTATCGCGACTCACGAGAGCCGTTGTCTCACGGTCTTGATCTCAGCTTCGTGTTTGTGTCATTGTGCTGACGTGGCAATCCAGTAGCTAGTGCTGCTGCCTTATGTTACTGCCTTATGTTACGACTGCTTTACTTTATCTTTATAGAGTGCTGTGGCTAGACAGCTAGCTAGCTCCAAATCCCAATGCTCGATGCCTCCATGCTCTAGTCTAGTCGTCTGTACATGCAGCAACAGTACTCATCTAGTCTGGTCGTCTCTCTCAGTCTCTCACTCTCTCCCATTCCATCTCCCCCACCCGACGGTCCCGAGCCCTATCTCCCCCACCTCTGACGGTCCGACCTCTCCCATCTCCCATTCTTCTCCATCTCTAGTCTCCCCCGACGGCCTATCTCTAACGCTACGCCGCCACAGCTCCCCTGCTGCCTCCCCCATCTCCCCAACTTCCCCATCTCCAGTCTCCCCACGGCCCACCCCCAGCGCCGTGCGTCCCCGTGTGCCCCTGCCACCTCCGGCCTCCCCCCACGACGCCTTCCCCTGCCGCCTCCCCCCTCCCCCCAGTATGTGCTGATGGTGTATGGGATGGGATGTTGATGCCGCGTTTGGCGGGGATGCTAGCGATGAGGTTGGGTGTGATGCCACCTATGCCGATGGTCTGCTGCTTGAGACAGGTGGTCTTGCGGTCGGCAGGGGTGGCGGCCGCAACGCTGAGGTCCCTGACGCCGCTGCAGCAGCTCACCACGAGGGAGGCCGCCCTTCCCATGGCGTAGTGGCCCCCACGGTCCCACCCCTGGCGACGTCGATGCAGATGCGGGGGACGGGGCGCGGGCGGGTGTGGTGTGCCACCGGGCCGTCGTGCTGGGTCGGCCCGAGCACAACCCCATTGTCCGTGCCGTGCCGCCGGTCGTGCCACATCCGCGGACCGGACCCAGCCCGCCTGTTCGTGCAAGCCTGACCTATCATGAGCGTCTGCGTGCTTGAGCCGTCTTGGACCGGACCTCGTGTTGGCCCGAAATGGCGTAGCCCAACTCCCAGCTATGGGTGAAACAACGCAGTGAGTGCCTCGATGTGCTTCGCACTCAGGGGGTGGTCAAACAATTCGGCGTATTGCTACGCCATGCCGTCATCGGTTTTCTCTTCATTGTCTGCTAGGCCAGGCTTGACCATGAGATGACGCCGCGCTTGCTGCCAATCGTTTGCTCCTCCGCGGCATGACTAGGGTTCTGAGATTGCACGCAGAGCGACGTGGACGGCCATTCGGCAGCAGAGCATATTGGAATTAATACAGGCTAGGCCTAATTTTAATTCTAATTAATTCCTGAAAAATCTCAAAGATCCATGTGCACGTGCTAAAAACTGTTTAGTCCCACATAGAGGGATGAAGGGGATTTACACTACTTTAAAAGGTGGAACGTGGTAGCCTCTCTTGTGGAATTGGAGAGAGCCAACACACGCGCGCTCGCTCGCTCGCCGAGCCATGCCGCGCCGCACCGACTCATGATTGATGACGAATCAATGGCAACCGTTGGTCTCTGACCTCTTTGTTTTTGGCTATTAAAACTAACAGAGTTCTGGTTCTTGATGGCAACTGTTGGCCTTTGGACTTTCTGGCAACTGTTGGCCTTTAGACTCTCTGACAACTGTTGGCCTTTCGACTCTCTGTTTTTGGCTATTTAAAAGAACATAGTACTGGCTCTTCTCCAGTTTACACAACACAGAACTCCACGGTTTTTGTTATTGTCTCTGGCTATCTCCATCCCGGCGAGGCGCGTGTACGGCCACACCGGGAGAGCAGGCCTCTGGAACCTTCATCCTTGAAGGCTTGCACAAGCGAGGACGAATAAGATTTTTGGGGAGCGTTCGCACGACTACTCGCTGCTACGTCTACATCAACTGCACGACTACGATTCGCTGTTACGTTCTACATCAACTGCACAACTACACAACGTCCACTACACCATGACGAACAACGACCTTATCAAGACTTCTGGTGCTGCTTCTTCTTCCACTGAATCTGGGTATGGCTGTCTCTCTCTTGTTACTTCGTTAGCTTTATTATCTGTTATTGTTTTGAACACTGAGATAGGTATGCTAACTTCTGTTCTTCTAGAAATTAGTATGTCTATAGTATTCTCAGTTACCTGCTTTGTGAAAATAGCTAGAGTTTTTTCTATATTCTATCTAGCTTATTTCTAGATTAAAATACTTCAAAAAATACTTATATATTCAACAGAGCAGATGCCTGTGCGAAGGGCGGACTGGACGCCGTTACGCCGCAGCAAATCTTGCAGCACCGAGGCTCGCCCAGGGGTGGAACCGTGGAAGCCTGCGACGGGCTGACTGGTTGAGAGCTGGGCCGTGGGTAGGGCTGGACGGCGCAAGCTGGCAGGGCCCAAACTGCACGGGCTCCTCGGACTGCCATGCTTGCAGTGCCGCTCGAGTGTCTGCAGCGACCTCCTCAGTCGGCTGGTGGTCACATGAAACAACGGGGCGGTGGGAGAAGCACGCACCTCGTCCTGTCACGCTGTTTCTACTGGTAGGTTTTTTAGAACGGGATAACAATTTGAGTTCAAAAATAGCATTTCTACGATTTTTTTTAAATAATATTTTTTATAAGATAATTACAAAAATAAATAGTCACCCCATAAAATTACAAAAATATGTCTCTGTCGCTAGTTCAACTAGAGACAGAAACTTATCGCCAGTTGAACTGACGACGGAGACCCTGCCGCCGGTCCACGTACCTATCGCGACATATACCTATTGTCATTTGAAACGGCGACAGATATCTGAAACCATAATCTGATTTGTCTACTTGTGAATTTCATAAATTTTGAATGGTACGAAATCTATTAGACTTGCAATAGCATTTTGTGATCGTCGTATGTTGTTCTAGTGCGGTGAATTTCTGTAGAATTTTGCGAGGACGATTGAGGTATCAATGATTCGTAAGTAGGAAGAAAGTGATATTACGATGCGCTGAGGAATTCATACACTTTCTCATGTACATGCACATCATATTATTGCTACATGTCGCTATTTCAACTGGTGACAGGGAGATATCGCTAGTTCAACTGGCGACAAGACCCTATGCTGGTTGGTGTGTTTGGTATTTTCGTAGTTTCGAAATAGTACGATATAAGTTAGCGATGCGTCAGTTGGAAGGTAAGTTATATTATGATGCGCTAGAGAATTTTGTGAGGACGATTGAGGTATTAATGATTCGTAAGTAGGAAGGTAAGTTATATTGCGATGCGCTAGAGAATTCACACACGGTGCACAATATTAGAGAAATGGCGCAACGATAACAACACGACAGTTGATCCGACAAGAGGGGTTACATGGCACACATGCTAACGAACAAAGGACAATATACACATGCCTTTAGGGAATTAGAAATACATGGGACATATGGACCAAGAGGTTCGAACTACTGCGTGGACCGGGTTCATTTGCCCTTCCTTGCGAGCTCAGGTCCTCGTGCGCGCCACTCCAAGCCTCAACCCAAGGCCCCATCCTGTCCAACTAGGACATCCTACCACGTACTCCCTTCCTAGTGTACCTATGGATGCAAGACAATTATTTGATCGGCACGTAACGCACATTATACGAAAGAAGTAAAAAGTGAACTTACGCGTGGATGTGCGCCAAGCACCACGCCCCAAGGGCGGGGACCTCTGTCATGATCCGAATCGCACAGACTCCGCCGCACTGGTACTCCACGAAGACATCATGCACCAAGGCCCTTCATGTGTACCAGTACACGTAGTCTCGCGTGCACAGGATCGACAGTCTTTTGGGGGGCACGCACATTCACCCTCTCCTGAGTGTACGATGTCCAGATGACGCGGTCATCAGTCAGCTGATCGAATATCGCAATGTACTCCGGGTAGGACCCTACAAAGTGATCGGCGTGTAGGTGACCTGTGCAATAGAACACCGCAAACTTAGCACACAAAATTGTGATTACAATACGAAAAATAATAAATGATCATGAAAATAACCCATTGGTAGCACCACACCGTGTCCATAGTCGGCTGGTCCATGTCATCGCCCTGAGTGTACAAGCTGACCGTGTACGCTCCCAAGTCCAGCTGTGGTCGTCTGATCTGGAAGCACTCGAAGGACCACAGCTGCAGAAGTAGCGGGCATCCGGAGAGGATGGAGCTGTCCTAGACACGGTGGCATGCGTCGCACAGTGTGCGGTACGTCACGCATAGTACGGTCGGACCCCAAGCGTAGGAGGGGATCTTGTCCACTGGCAAGTCCGCCACCTCACGTGCTTGTCGATGCTGTCACCGTGGGACCCCACGAACATGACCCACCCGAACAACCATAGCAGGTAGGCCTCGAAGTGCCTCCTAACAATGACGTCCCCTATGTTCTGCGCCATACGCTCGAGCTGCAAGAAAACATGTACATGTCAGCAAGGTTCACATATGAATTGAAGCGAGATGACAATAGTTACAAATACTTATGTAGAACTGACAGATCCACCTCAACGTCGGCCCGTGCGGGCTGCTGAACTTGGTGTACCCACTGCCCGGTGGCAGCACATCGTGGAACCTTGCTAGGAGGTCTGTATGCCACGTGGCCGAGATGTCGTACGATGCTAGGGGGAGCCTGTGCATAGCAACCCGGTCAGGAAGGTCACGTCCTGGAGCGTTGGCGCCATCTCCCCGCATGGAAGGTGGAACGTGTGCATCTCTGGCCTCCAGCGGTCAACCAGCGCCGTCAGCAGAGTCCGGTCATATGGAAAACGCCTAGATGTACAACCAGCACCGCGGTCCTGGCCGTCCTCCCACGTCGCCTCCACCATCCTCGCTAGTGGAAAGAGGCCTGCTGCTCTCAACCTACGTCGAAATGATTAAGAACAAACGTGACTGCACGCAAACTAGTTAGACTACGATTGAGTGCATTAAGGTCAGACTATACGTACCTCGGAACCCAGGTTGGGTGCAGCCTCCATACCCTGATGGGCGTGCGCAGCTGCAACACGCCAAGCTCAATCGGTGCCTCGCCCTCCGAGGAGAGCACGGTATCGAGGCAGCTACGGTGACGTGTGTCAATCAACGGGTCAAGCAACTCGTACTGGCCTGCGTCTGCCATAGCTACAAATTAAGTGCATATATTGTAAAGGCTACGAAACATGTACAAAAACCAAAATTCTAGTTTAAAAATAATTTTCGGCATTAACTGAATAATTATCACACAAAAATGTAAACCTAATTTAGGCTACTCAGCAATTTAAACAGATTTATAATAGGGTCTTCCAATTTAGAGGATATTTTTAAATATTTTTCAAGTGCAAATATAAATAGTAAACAAAATTCTTCCTATTTTACTAGTTTCGTAGTTTAAAATTAATTTTTGACATTACCAACATAATTACCATGCACAAATGGGAAGATAAATAAAGCTGACATTATTTTTTACATATTTCTAATAGTCGTCTTCATATTTCTGCTGATTTATCCTAAATCGTTCGACTGCTGTAACATTCAAAACATGTGTACGATGAACTACACTATACACATCTCAAATAATGTAGATTCTACTCAATTTTATGTCGCTATTCTACTTAATTCTAGTCGCTATTCTATTTAATTCTATGTCGCTATTCTACTTAATTATATGTACTTAATTCTACTTGCTATTCTACTCGCTACAGCTCAAATGATGTACTTAATTCTCCATAATTTGACATAATGTACAAGGTTGCAAAAAAAATATACCTACAAGATGGCCGGCCTACCGGATCTGATGCTCTGTCAATCTCTCTCCTCCGCGACGAACTAGCCGAGCTTCGCTACCTTTCTTCTCTTCCTCTTCTCCTCTATTTGTTTTTTTTTCTGGAATTAAAATGAGTTTTGAAGGAATTTTTTGGGGCTTTTCCTGTCGCTAGTTCAACCGGTGACAGGAAGACTGTTCAGTTCCTACCACTAGTTAAACTGGCGACAAGAGGGGAAGAGGGTCTCTGTCGCCAATTCAACTGGCAACAGGAATACATTTTTGTAATTTTTTTAGGCGACTATTTATTTTTGTAATTATCTTTTAAAAAAATATTATTTAGAAAAATTCGCATTTCTACCACCCGAAAACGCCTAGGCGGCAACCGAAAAGTAGACGCGGCCTTTTTTTGCCATACCTACAATGCGTGCCATCACTCGAACATTGCTAAACAGTGACACTGTAGCAATAGTGCACATTTTTTGTTTTTTTTTTTGGGGGGGGTGTTTAGTATTTGTTCTCATGTTAGTTTGGTATTCAGAAACTACACCTATTTCCTGATGTAATACATTTTTTGCCCTCACGTTAGTCTATACACTTTTTGTCCTCACATTGGTCTGTTTTAGAGATGATAATTGTGCCCGATTACCCGTGTGCCTGCAGGCAAATGCCCTAATGGAGCTGGGTATGGGATGCTTTCTTTGCCCACGGGCATGAAAATATGTGCAACTCTCTGCCCATCGGGTAAACGGGCATGGGCATGGGTGAGCTCCACCCATGCCTGTCTCGCCCGTTTACCCGTCAACCCACACTGACAGGTAGGCCACACTCCCACTAAAACCCTGTTTACTTAGTCACTAGCTCACTGCCAGCCCCGTCCTCCTTGCGCCCCCACCCACCCCACCAGAGGCCACCAGATCCAGATCCAGATCCTCCTCCCCCGTCCTCAACTCAGCTCACCATGGAAGGGGAGAAGTCGTAGCTCTCCTCTTCCTCCTCCGCCGCCACTTGAGCTCCCCATCCAAGAACCCACTCTCCTATTCGAGGCTCTCAGGAGGAAAGAGGAGGTGGTGCTGGTGGAGGAGGACGGGCATGGCGGCGGTGGGGTGGGCGGAGCGCGTGGCGAGGCTGGGCTTATCCGCGCTCACGGCCACGCTGGCCGCCGCATACCTCGACTGGTGCGCCGTGGCTCGGGGTTGGCCCTAGATGGCGCATCTCACAGCCATGGCCTGCGTCGCGCTTGCTACCAAGGTGGAGGAGACGCGGGTGCTGCTGCTCCTCGAACTCCATCTCTATGCCGCCGAGGGTGGTGACCCCTACATGTTCGAGGCCAATATGGTGAGCCGCATGGAGCTCCTCGTGCTCTCCGCGCTCGGCTATCAGATGCACCTAGTGAGGCCAATGGTTTGGTTGCTACAATATTATCCTGCCATTATCTTGCATTATGCTGTGTTTTCTGATCCTCTCTTAATGTGTTTGCATGATAGAAATTGAACAACCTCTTGAATTGTTGTTCTACATCATACATGAACTTGCAACTACTCTAGCTCGGAACAATTGCACTAGTGACAGACGTGGTTTATCCAGATCTTTGGCATTATTTTTTTAGGCTAAAACAAACAAATTTATCTTAACTTTCATTTAGCTAGTAAACTACTAAAACAACCTTCACTAGTCTTTCATGTCTTGGGCAGTATTTGCAAGAGAAGCAGGACCCTGCATGATTACATGCAGCAGCTGATCACATCACTGTAGATTGATATATAGAACTGATAACTGAAGCCATGTGTTCACAGTTCTTATTATTGGATTCATCAATCTTTTCTGAAGTTAAACCCCGAGGGCTTTTGAAACATTCTGTCAACTCACTCTCTTGTATGCTTTTACTGTATGCAAATCAAAATCCTTTGACAAGCCATCAGTCCCTGATCGATTTGGGAATCGGGAGCGTATATTGCTTATTCTTGTGCTAATGTTCAGGTCAATCACCTGAACCTTGCATCGCTCACTCTCCCTAGGTTCCTCCATTCTCCCCCATTCGCTGGGAGAGGCGCTGGAGCTCGGCGTGGCGGTCAGCGGCCATGCGCATGACGAGCTCGAGGCGCGCCTGCTGGCCGCGGATCTGGAGGAGGTCCTTGCACGCGTGGTCTGGGGGTGGCGGGGGGCTGTCCTCTTCGTGGTCGCGGGCGGCCATTTGGACCCACTCCCACACGAGGTGCACCCGCTCCCGCTCGATCTCGCCGATCCACTAGCCAGCATTGACGGCGCGCGAGATCTGCGAGGTGGGGTCGTCTTCGGGGCCGCTCCAGTGGTGAGCAGGGTGGCGGACGAGCTCGCTGGCGGGGGAGGCGATGTCTGGGGAGCCCTCGCGGCTGGATCCGTCCCAATCGCTCTCGCTGGGGGGCTCTGAGGGCTCGCGGCAGGGGCAGGGTCACGGGGTCATCACAGGGAGGTCAGAGAGGAGGGAGGAGGGGGAGGAGGGCGGCTGCGACAGTAGGAGGTCGCCCATCGACGGTAGCGGCGAGGCATGGGTTGGTTGGTCCGGCGGGTTGGACCTTGGGATGGATTTGGGCTCTGGAGTCATGAGATTTGTGAAAAGAAAGGATTTTCCTGTTAAATTTTGGACTTTGGATGCGTATGGGCGTAAGGATTTGTTCTTGCCATTGTGTTCTGCAACTTTTTTTCTATCTTTTTGGTGGATGATTCGATTCCTCAGTGTCGTGGTAAATTTGAGTGGATTTGAGCTGTGGAGTCGCTATTGTGTTGGATTCTTATGTTCCATGTGTTTGCAAAAGAGATTTTTTTTCACTCCTTTTTCTAGATCAGAAGTTATGTGAATTATCAGAAGATTCTTTGTTGGATTTGCCCAAAGGGTAAAAAGGTACTTTCCCGTGCCTTGTAATGGAAAAACGGGCAGAAATGATTAAAATAACGTGAAGAGGACAAAAAAGAAAAAACAGACTGACGTGAGGACAAAAAATGTATTACATCAGGAATAGATGTAGAATCTGAATACCCAACTAACATGATGTCAAATAATGAATTCTCCCTTTTTTCGGTTACCGCTCATGGGTTGCGGGGGCATGGTAAGTGATTTGTTATGATATTTTTGTGTTATTTTTGCCCTTTCATCTGCGGAGACTAAATTTATTATTTCATTTGAAAAAGAAAAAAAAAGGCAGAAAGTCTCTATACTCGCACCGTGGTGTTGATCCCACGTGGAGACCTTAGCAGGTGAGAGAAACAGTTGTATTGGTGTGGTCGGCAACCCCGAAGAGTCCAAGTTTGAACACTGACACTTGTCAAGTTATGTTGCTTCTAATGGGCAGTATCTTAGTGCAGTTTCTTAGTGCATGAGGAGTGTTAGGATACCATCTTTTCAATGCATGGTTTCTTATGGTGTAGTATCTTAGGTCCTTTTAATTAATTAGATGTAGAATCTCAAGGAGATGGTGTGTACAAGATGGAAATGAGTTAATTTTCTTGTCATGACTTGAGCAGGCGGTCTCTTATTTAGATCTTGCAACAATCTCTCACCTCATTTAATCTCTCGCCATCTCAGCACTTTGCCTACATGGCACCCTTAAGATACTGGCCAAGGTGGAGCACTGGGAGCAGCCTTAGCAGGCTCCTTTTGCAGAATTATTTTAAATAACCTAGTTTTTATTTCGAATTACAATAATAATATCACATTTTTTCTTTTTACAGGAATAATCATCTGTTGCTCAACCGTTGGGCGACTAGCCCAAGTCGCTCAACGGTTGGACACTTGTGGTCCAATGGTGCACAATGCATGCCCTGCTACCTGAGCGAGCTGTACACTAGGACCAACTGTTGAACGACAAGTGTCTAAGTCGCTCAACCGTTGAGCGATTTGGGTCTAGTCGCCCAACCGTTGAGCGAGTTGAGCTAGTCATCCAACCGTTGAGCGACGATGATTATTCTTGTAAAATAAAAAATGTGGTATTATTACTGTAATTCGGAATAAAAACTAGGTTATCTTTTTTTTTAAAAAAACGATCTCATTTTTCTTTAAGTTTTCCTTTTGCGTTTTAATCAGTCCCTGTCCTACACTAGCCCCAACACCCCTCTGTCCTCGATTTTTTTAAAATAATATTATTTTAAAAGATAATTGCAAAAATAAACAGTCGATTTTATTTTTACAAAAACATGTTAGTCTCATTATTTCACATGGAAACAGAAGCTTGTCGCCATTTGAAATAGCTATAGAATTCCATTTACTGCCAGTCGCCAGTTCAACTGTCTATCGCCATTTGAACTAACGATTTGCTTTGAAGAGTGTGCAAATTGTCATTTCAAATAGCGATAGGGACCCACAGGTTCCTGTCACCAGCTGGCGACAAGGGGCGGCTATGTAAACCCCCAAGATGGATGAAAAGTCATTTTAATTCCAGAAAAAAGAGAAGACAGAGAGAAGAGAGAGAGAAGAGAGAGAGAAGAGAGAAGAGAAAGGAGAGGGAAGAAGTGACGTAGCGAAACCCTATCGGTTCGTAGCGGAGAAGAGAAAGAGGGAGGGGGAGGAGCAAATCCGGTCGTCCATTTTGTAGGTAAATGTTCTTGCAACTTTGTACATAAATTCGAAACTTGGTAGGTTAGCAAATGAAGATAGTGATATAAAATTCAATAGATTAGATAATTTTAGTTGTTTTGCGGTTTGATATAGTACATCATTTTAGCTGTGTATAGTTTAGTTTATCATATAGATATTATTTATGGTGCAGTACTCGAATGATTTAGAATAAATTTGCAAAAATACTAATAAAACTTTGTATGTTATCATTTTTACACGGTAAATATTTTGTTAATGCCGAAAATACTTTTTATACTAAGAAAATAGCAAGACACCTCTAAACATTTAGTAAAAAAAAAAATCAGAGTTGCTACATAGGGTATGTAGAGTTGAACTAAAATATTGTCAACTAATTTTTTGTTTCCATTTGTACACAGTAAATATTTTGTAAATACTGGAGACACCTTTTAAGCAAGGAAAATAGTAAGATACCTATAAAAAATCTATAAAAATTGCAAAGTGGCTAAATAGGATATGTAGAGCTTAATTAAAATAATTCCAACTTAATTTTGGTTTCCATTTATACATGGTAAATATTTTGTTAATGCCAAAAATATTTTTAAACTATGAAAAGAGCAAGACACCTCTAAACATTCTCTAAAAAAAATCCAGAATTGCTACATAGGGTATGTAGAGTTGAACTAAAATATTGTCAACTTAATTTTTGTTTCCATTTATACACGATAAATATTTTGTAAATGCTAGAGACACTTTTTAAACAAGGAAAATAGCAAGGTAACTATAAAAAAATCTATAAAAATTGCGGAGTAGCTAAATAGGGTATGTAGAGCTTAATAAAAATAATGCCAACTTAATTTTGGTTTCGATTTGTACATGGAAAATAATTTGTAAAAAAGAAAAATAGCAAGGTACCTATAAAAATTCCAGAGTAGCTAAATAGGGTATGTAAACCTTAATTAAAATATTGTCAGTTTAATTTTAGTTTCCATTTGTACACGGTAAATATTTTGTTAATGCCTCATTTCACTAGCGAGGATGGTGGAGGCGACGTGGGAGGACGATTAGGACCGCGCGGGCGGTGGTCGTACGTTGAGGAGGTTTTCGTATGGCTGGTGCTTCCTGACGGCACTGGTTGACTGGTGGAGGCTGGAGACACACATGTTCCACCTTCCGTACAGGGAGATGGCACTGACGCTTCAGGACGTGACCTTCCTAACCGGGTTGCCTTGCGCGGGCTTCCCCCTAGCGTTGCACGATGTCTCGACCACATGGCGCACAGAGATCCTTGCGAGGTTCCAGGGGGTGTTGCCGCCCAACACCAGCTATAGAGAAGTCAGCACTACCCACGGAACGTCACTGAAGTGGATTTGCCAGTTCTACGTAAGTTTTATAACTCTTGCCATTCCGCTTCAATTGCTTTGTGCAACTTAGTGATGTGTCTATGTCTTCTTGCAGCAGGAGCGTATGACAAAGAACACACTCGAGTACACAGTGAGGAGGCACTTCGAGTTCTATTTGCTGCAACTATTCGGATGGGTGATCTTCCTATGGTCCCACGACGACAGCGTCAACAAGCATATGATCCGCTACGCACGCAAGCTTGCGGACTTGGACATCCAGCATTACTCCTGGGGCCCAATAGTGCTTTGCACGACATACCACACCTTGTGCGACATGTCCTACCGGGTTCGAGACAACTCCATCATCTCTGGATGCCCGCTGTTTCCTCAGCTGTGGTCCTTCGAGCGTTTCCAGATCGGACGACCATAATTGGACCTAGGACGACATGGTACACCGCCACCATGTACACTGATGACGATGACGTGGACCAGCTAATCATGGGTATGGTGTGGTGTTGCTGACGAGTAATTTTTTAGAACATCTATTTTTTTCGTAATGTAATTTTATTTCTTGTGCTAAGTTTTCATTATTCTATTCTGCAGGTCACCTTCACTCCGATCACTACACACACATCCTACCCAGACTACGTTTCGATGTTTGATCAGTTGACCGATGACTGCATCATCTAGACAACGTACAGTCCCGACAGGGTGTACGTGCGCGTACCCCGAGGCCTGTCAAGCCTTTGCACACGAGACAATGCGTACTGGTACACGCGGAGGAACTTGGTGCATGATGTCTTTGTGGAGGAGTACCACGTGTACCGGGTGATGCACCAGTTCGGTCTACAACAGGACATCCCAGTCCCTTGGGGACAGCGATTGTCGCAAAGCGTCCATGGGTAAATTCACAATTTATTTCTGTCGTACCATTTGCCTTACATACCTACGAAATAATCGTTTTGCCTTCCACAAGTACACTAGGAAGGGAGTACCTGCTACGACTTCCTGGGTTGACATGATGCTCCCTTGGGTTGAGGGCTGGCTCCACGCCTTGGAAGACGTCGTCCAAGAGGATGCTCCCTACAACTCCGGGATGTACGAGGAGTACATTGAGTAGTACTCCAGTCGGACGAGGGTTCGTTGCGTCAGGGTCGTGGACGACCCACCACGACACAAGGCCACGACAACCGACACGTACCTCATCCAGCTAGACTTCGCATTCCATCGCGTGGTACGTATTGAACAGTCCATACTTCTTATTTGCTTCGCAAGTTTTCGGTTTCTAACTTGTTAATTATGTGTACATGTCGATCTAGAATGGGAGATGCATGAGTTGGCAACCTCCGTGCGTTGTATGACGCTCGAGGAGCACTTCAGCATGACAGCGCAGATGATTGGAGAGGTCATAGACCAATTCGTAGAGAAGACGAGGTGAAGCATCCAGCTTGCATCTTGCCGTAGGCCAAGGGAGGAGGTGGACCCACCTATGCATGGACAGGGGGTGAGCCACGGTACGTCATGCCCCACGACTCCTTACTCGAACATGATGAGCGGGTCCTCATGGCACTGTGTTGGGATTATCCCAACAAAGTTCGCATGTCAACATGAAACACTCATGTCTGGTTGTTTATTTCGAACTCCACTAGTCACTAACGACAATTTTCTCTGACAGGTCTTGAGTTCCACTCGTACACGGGGCAGGAGTATGGGGAGCCGTTAGCTGCCTTCGTGCGACGAGGTATGTCTATCTTGTTTGCATGCATAACCTACTATTTCATCATTTTCGCCATGTTTACATCTATAATGTACTGTTTCACAGTTTGTACACCCCTTTGGGACGAGGAGGTGGTGTCGCACGAGGATTCACGCTCCGGGGACTTCGAGTTCGAGCATGCGTGGGCACTACAGTGACAGGGCGGTGGGCCTTCGCACGGCAAGAGCAGCCAAGTCTGCGTTGGGGCTTCACAACTACATGATACGCACAGAGCGAACCAAGCAAAGTAGCACCCTCTCATGACAACCCCTCAGGCTACTCGCGTTGGTAGGCTACCTCGGCCGCCTGAGCCTTTGACGTATTCGTACCAGCACCCGCAGCTACCCCAGACGAGGCTAAGGGCCACACATGGGGTACGCCCCTAGAGGGCCTGCGAGTAGATTTTTATTCTTGTAAATATAAGTCATGCAATGTAAATATTAATTTATGTATAACTTACATTATGCTAGTCTCGTATTTCAATATTGTTTGTTCTTGAGTGTACAGATAACCATGTGAGGGAGTCAGCATCACGATACCCCACACCATCCTACTTCTAGCCTTTACACCCCACTTTTGCCGAGCGAGATGACCGCACACCGCGACACTACCATTTCAGACGAAAAAGATCGCACCCTGACACACCACCTTAAAGACCTTAAAGACTGCACCAGGTCATGGCACACACTGCCACTTTTGCAGACCAAGATGACAACACACCGTGATGCTACCTATTCAGATCAAAAAGATTACACTCAGCCACACCACCTTTTCAGACCGAAAGGACCGACTTGTCACGCCACACGCTGCCACTTTTGTAGACCGAGATGACAACACACTACGACGCTACATTTTTAGACCGAAAAGACCACACTCTGCCATGCCACCTTTTCAGACCGAAAAGAACGCACCACGACATGCCACACACTGCCACTTTTGCAGACTGAGATGACAACACACTGCAACACTACCTTTTTAGACCGAAAAGATCACACTCCGCCACGCCACCTTTCAGATTGGAAAGACCCCTTATAAAAAGGAGGGAGAAGAAAACCGGAGGAGAAGAGAGCTGGAGGAGAACACTGCACTACCACAACCAACAGTTCACCAAAGCTTGGTTCACACAATAGAGAGAAAGGAGGTGTTGGACTCGTCAGCGAACTTCTACAAGAAGATGCTGTGAAAGCACAAGTAGCTTGCCGAGAGGGCTAAACCCTACCCGGATTGTTCTACGAAGGATGCGCCAGTACCACGGAGTTCCCATGCCATAATGTGTGTGTGAAGAACCGGCTAAGATCATCTAGTCCACACACTCGGCGACCGCCACCCGAGCATACTACACATGCGGGAACATCTTCGTAAGTGAATCTTGCACACACATAGAATTTTCACATCTTACGTTCCAATCCACATGTCCCTAACTACATCTACACATAATGGTAGCCGGAGATGCGATGTAACTTCTTCCAATGGATCAACGGCCCAGACATGTACTATAGGGCGTTCGTCGAGTAGAAGTACATGTTGAACTATGCGATGCCAGCCGAGACCTCCAAACGTTGGAAACCTTACGTACCCAACCCTGTTGAAAAGGCACCAGAGGAGCCCAGGAAAGCAGGGAGGTGGTAGAGAACCCCCGAATAGGAAGCTAAAATTTTTAAAAAATAATTTAAAAAAATCCAGAAAATGTGTAGAATTCAGAAATACATATGAATTCTTTTCGTTTCTCTTCTTCCTCTTATTCTCTTATCTGTATTTTCTTTTTTTTCTCTCCACCCGATAGCCTCCTCTTTCTTTTTTTCCATTTCCCTTCTCCCCTCAGGACTCACGGCTACCTGTTCCTCCCCTAGCGCTGACTCCTTTCTTCCTCTTCGTTTCTTGTCTTTCTCTCTTTTGTCCAGATCCCAACTTCCTCTTCTAGCTCCCTCCGGCTGACCACCCCACTGAGACGCCTTGCCGCCAGCCTCCCAAGCCACTAGAGCCATCGTCGCACTCGACCGCCTCTCGCGTTGCGCCACCCTGCTCGGTCACCGTCGCGCTTCACCATGCTGCATGCCATGGCACCGCTTGCACCCTAGGCTGACTCGGGCCACCGCCAAGCTCAGCTCCCCTCGGCTGCGTGCTACCAAGTCGGCCACTATCGCGTGCTGGGCCGATGCGCCCTCGGCTCGGCTGTGCCGCCGCGCTACCTCCTTCTCGGAACCGCCGAAGCCAACTGGGTGCTCTTACCTAGCCTCACCCACGCCAATACCTGCGTCGCCTGGCTGCGTCAAGACCGCCTCATCCCTACCCCGTCGTGCCAGTGCCATGCGGGCCATGCACGCCCGTACAACACCATGCGTCTTTGTCTTGACCCTAGCGGGCTAGGGTACAGACCCAAGCACAGCACAAACGCTCATGCCATGCCTGGGCCGGGCCAACAGTGTTGTGCCTTGGGCTGGCCTAGCCCGTTTGGCCATCTCTACCTCTTACACTTGATTTGTTCCATATACTGTACTCGTATCACCTCTTGTGAAATCCAGTTGCATTTCGATCGAATGCATTATTTATTTTTCTTAGTAATTTCGATCGATGCTAGGATTTATCGTACTGTCAAAATTAGGAAAATAACAACATAAAATCCTACCCACCTCGCTCAAGGTCATGGTGTCTAGCTGCTCCACCTCGGAGATCTCTAAGCTCTCCACCCTCATGGCTATATGGGCGGTAATAGAGAAGGAATAATTGGGTTGGTACCATCATGAACACAACAATTCACTTTAATACCACCGCATTCTTCTAGTTTAGTTTAATACCACCGTGCCTTCGCTACATTTCGCAAAATACCACACCCCTCACCTCTCCTAGCTTTGCCGTTAGCTCCCATATGAAATGACCAAATTACTCCCCTAAGAAATAGGTTTTGTCAAGGCTCTCTCCCTGTTCATCCCTGTTTGCACACCATCTCCCTCCCCTATCTCGCTCCTCTTCCTCCTGTTCTCTCATTCGTTCGACCTCCTCAGGCAGCGCCCTCCTTCCTCTTGCCAACCGCAAATCTCCACCTAAGAGGAACGTGCCAGAGTCCTCGCAGGTTAGATGTCCTACATCCATCCATGAATTTGGTGTTTTGGTTTGCATTTGTGGCGGCAAATCTAACTCTAGTTTTCTTGCGCAGTGTTGTCGGGACCCCGGATATGCAACTCCGGGACCCTTTGTGTATTCTGAACTAGTCCCATGATTAGCAGCTAGCTCACACAGTTGCAACATCGATGAAATCATATCCATACAACAAGATAGCTAATGGAGCAGATAAATTAATATTACTTAGTAGCAAAGGACCTTATTGTCAAGTCTTACAGAGTTTACCACGCAGGGCTAAAGATAACAGAGTAAACTTGCAGCGGAAATAAAATACTCTCGTGGTAGCCATCCGACTTGCCCACAAGCAATCGAGTGGAGAACGCATCCTAGTTCGCATAGTCTTCAAGGTATTCATCAATTGTCTCTGTATTCCCTAGTTCTTCCTCTGTAACTGTTCAACAATGGCGCAAAACCATGAGTACTTTAAAGTACTCAGCAAATCGTAGGGAAATGTACACAAATAGTATTCATGCAAGGCTTGACAAGGATAGCTTTATGGCTATTTTGTAGAAAGTAGTATTGAGAGTAAATACAATAATTAGATTGAAAGCATAATTTAAAAGATTAATACAAAAGTAAACAAGTTTCTTTGAAACAACTAGTGAACACCTCGTTCACTTTCCAACCAGTAAGCAGTGAATACACGTTCACTTCTCAACCATTCCAACCAAACCATTCTAATATTTTTGAGAAAATCTACCCCTCATGTGAAATCACCAGGCTTTGTCCATAACTGGGGACACGGCTATTCGAATAGTTTTACACTCTGCAGAGGTTGTACAGCTTTACCCATATGACACGACTTCTCTAGTTTGTTTGGCATCCGTCGATACCACTGCTCACTACCTTAGGTAAGCAGTCTAGAGCACGTGACAAAGTTTTGTTTTGACTCGGTTTTGCCTACTAAGGTTTCGCCATTCTAGACCCCCTCTTGCGCCATGTGAATCCATCCGTAAACTCAGAGATCACGCCACCACGACAGAACCAAGCCAAAATATTGCTAATTAATTGGCCAGGTCTATCCTTGTCTAGACATGTGGTCGTACGGTAAGACTCAAATCAATGGCTTACAAGGTGAAGTCCTTAGAGACTACTCAGGCGAGGCAACTACATCCCAAAATTCTCCCTTTTTACTGCACGATTATTCGCCTGGGTATAAATTATTTTTGGTTCAACCCGACCAAATGAAAACCCTTGCCATGGCACAACAAATTTTATCAATAGTGGCTCCGCCACGATTCCATATTTCATTTAGTCAAATTTAATCATTCTTTGAGTATGTGATCATGAATCCCATCGTGACTAAGCATGACTAAGCATAATACAATACCCAAGTTAGTATTACAATAACGTCCAACTAATAATTAATCATCCTATGGTGTCCAAGGGTTTATGTCATTCAAGGGTACATGTCATTCACAAGATATCAAGGAGGCATAATGGCAATTAGGTAGTTAACTATTCCCGAAAGCATTTATTATAAACTTAGCAATGCATGTTGATATAAATCAATATAGTTTTATAAAATGGGTATGACATGATAAAAGGTCTATGACTTGCCTCTGTTGAAGGCTTGAGATGCTTCAGTAGATGGTTCTAGGAATTCTTCGGGAACATCGGAATCTACACGCGCGAAAAGAGCCAAATAAATACAACAAATCCAAATAAAATCCAAAAATTATGAAGTTAGTAGCGATAGGAAGAGGCTGAATTTAGATGAATTTAGAAACAAGAATCGATGAAATCGGATTTTGTATGAAGGAGAACGAATATCCGGAAGTTTGATTTCACATGAAATATAGATAATCAATCATACATGAATAGTGCAGGCTCAGGCAAAAATGATGGCGTCGGCGAGGGAAAGGGAGGGGCGGTTAGCGAGCTAGCAAAATGGATTCCTGAGAGTGAGACAGACCCGACGGTGATGATCGCGTCGCTGGCGGAGGGCCAGTGCGGTGGCGGCGCGCAAAACGGCGCATGGGGGAATAGTGATGCCGGTAAACCAGTGATGCTTCGAAGAAAAGGAAGGAAGCACGACATAAAACGTTGCGAGGCGAAGCCAACGACTAGACGATGTCGTTGGGGGGGGTCAAAGATGGCGCCAGAAATGACGATAGAAAGTGGTTCAACCGCCGACGGAAATTTTTTGCTTATGACGAGAGAGAGGGGCGAATTCCAGGGATATGAAGAGGAAGCCGAGGGGCACGCCACGACGCGGTCGGCTCGGGAAATGAGTAACCGAGGAGGGAGAACGGAGGTGGTGAAGCTTGCTACACTAGTAGGTTAATGCATGAGTTGGAGTCCTTGCATCTTATCTAGTCGGCCATGCATTAGCTAGTACGTGCGTGTGTTGTGTTTGCATATAGAAGCATGCATGGAGGAGATCTTTGCGGTACAAGCGCTTGGAAGCGTGTGCATCTGGCCGATCGTGAGTGCGTCTTGAAGGAAGGAAGGGAGGAGAGGTGCTTTGCCGCCATTTAGTGAGCTCACCGCAAAGCATCCCAGACCGATCGAAGAGCTTCAACAAAGCTGTGATGAATAAATAGAATGCTTGTTGTTGTCGCAAGCAAGCTCTTGAACGCTGGACATACACACGCACGAACTACGCGAGGAAGAAACAACGCAGGAGACGGGGAGAGACGGGAGTGTTTTGCCGCTGCTTAACTTCTCAGCGTTTTTTTGGTTTGTATTCTCCTTTTATCTCTACGCATAACCGAGCCAAGACAAAGATCCAGGACTAACAAACTCATCCAAACTAACTTGCGATCGTCTTTGCGTGCTACCAACCAACTAGCAGATTACATGCACCAAGCCGCCAACTAACAGATACATGCGGTAGTGCGATTGGTTGTGACTAACAAACTAAAACAAAGAAAAGCGACTAACAAAATCTCACGTAGTGCGCTAGTCCAACTAACACATGTATAGCTCCCGTGCATGACACGCACGATGCACATGTGACGTGATTAACATTAACAAATCACCCCCTTAATCATGGCGTCCCGACTTTACTTCTACCACGCCAAGCTTTTGTTTCATCTCCATGAACTTGACACGACCAAGGGCTTTTGTCAGGATGTCGGCGAGCTGGTCGTTAGTACTCACGTGCTCAATGTCAATCTTGCCGTCCTCAACACATTCATGAATAAAATTGTACCTCATGTTGATGTGTTTGTTGCAGTCGTGGTGCACCGGATTTTTGCACAACACGATCGCAGACTTGTTATCCACTATCAGCTTGACCCTCTTCGGCTTCGCGCCCATCAGGTCACCGAGTAGCCTGCTGAGCCACATTCCCTGGCATGCCGCCGTGGCCGCCGCGATGTACTCCACCTCACAGGATGAGAGCGCGACTATCTTTTGTTTCTGCGATGCCCACATGATCAGACTAGCACCTAGGTAGAACACCATCCCCGAGGTGCTCTTGCGATCGTCCACATCGCCGACGAGATTGCTGTTACTATAGCCCACCAGCTCGGGCTCCAGTGCACCACGCCGCTTGTAGCAGCATCCATAGCCAACTGTGCCGCTTACGTATCGCAGGATGTGCTTTACGGCTGCCATGTGTTGTGAGGTGGGCGCCTCCATGTAACGGCTGACAATGCCCACAGCGTAGGCAATGTCGGGCCTGGTGTTCATTAGGTAGCGTAGGCTCCCAACAACGTTGCGATACTTAGTGGCATCGACTGCAGCGCTGTTGTCCTTCTTGGTCATCTTTAGCCGGTTCTCCATCGGCGTCAGATATGGATTGCATCCGGCCATGCCTGCCGACTCCAGCACCTTGCAGGCGTAGCTGCACTGGCACAAAGTGATCATGCCAGCAGCCTACTTCACCTCGATCTCGAGGTAGTAACTCAGAAGGCCAAGGTCGCTCATGCTGAACATGCTCATCATCTGGTCCTTGAACTCGGTGATGTCGTCGACGCTTGACCCAGTGATGATTAGGTCATCGACGTACACCCCGACGAGCAGGAAAGTCCCGCTGTTTTCCCTCAGGTACACTGCGTGCTCGATTTTGCTACGTTCGAACCCGAGTGTCACCAAAGAAGTTGTCGACAGAGTTCCAAGCCGCGGCGCCTCGCAGAACCGTCTGATAAAGGCCTTGCGCAGCTTGAGCCCCATGTGCCCGTGCTTGTCATCGATGAAGCCGGGCGGTTGCTGCACATACACCTCTTTAGTGTGTTCACCATTGAGGAACGCCAATTTGACGTCCATGTGGTGGATTTCCCAGCCGCCGTGTGCCGCCAGGGCGATCAGCACGCGCACCGTCTTCATGCACGCCACCGGTGCAAACACCTCGTTGAAATCCACCCCCTGTCGCTGAGCATAGCCTTTTGCAACCAAACGAGCTTTGTGCTTGACAATGTTACCTTCTGGATCTTTCTTTACCTTGAAGACCCACTTGAGCCCGATGCCTCAGTGTCCCACTGGGAGTGCAGCGAACTCCCACGTGGTGTTCTCATGGATGGAACGCATCTCATCCACCATGGCGTGCCTCCAGCACGCCTCCCTGAGTGCTTGTTCGACGCTTGCGGGCTCGTCGGCGCCCGACATGCGAGGCGTCAGGTCGGCGTCATGGACCGATGTCGTGTCGTAGACATCTGACACCATCTGGTACCGCAGAGGCACACCCTCTGCGTCATGCGATGCACCAGTGGGTGGGGTAACCCACTCGACGCCAGTCGGTGCAGCCGCTGGAGGAGTGGACGGTGTGTGTGGCTCTGTCGTTTGCAGTGCCACTGGACTTGCGCCTGATGTAGACGCCGCACCATCGCCGCCGTTTACTGGAGCACCATCTGCAACATGCTCGGTGGTGTACTCGATGGTGAACGGGTCCATGGCGCCGGGAGCATGATTAATGGACATCGCCTCCCAGTCCCATTGCTTCTCCTCCTCGAACACAATGTCGCGGGTGATGTGCAGCTTGTACGTCTTGGGATCATAGACGCGTTAGGCCTTGGCACCCTCCTCGTAGCCGATGAATACCATCGGCATTGACCTATCTGATAGCTTCGTGATCCCGGGCCCAACCTTCTTGACATGTGCAATGCATCCAAACGTTCGGAGGTAGCACACATTGGGTTGCCGTTTGTGCCACGCCTCATATGGCGTCATGCCATGGAGGCTCTGCGTCGGCGCCCGGTTCAGTATGTGCACGGCGGTCTTCACTGCCTCGCCCCAGAACATAGCCGGCACGCGCATGCTTTTTAGTAGGCTGCGCGCCATCTCGACGGTTGTCTGGTTCCGACGCTTCATGAAACCATTGTGTTGTGGTGAGTAGGGAGCGGTGGTGTACCGCTTGATCCCATGCTCATCGCAGTAGTCGTCGAACTCAATGGAGTTGAACTCCCCGCCATGATCTGTGCGGAACACTTGAGCTTGACGTCGCGTTCGTTCTCAGCAAGCGCCTTGATCTTGTGAAAGAACTTGAATGCTTCGCCCTTTGTCCTCAGCATCTCCACCCACATGTACCTGCTGTGATCTTCCACAATTAGCAAAAAAATACTGATTACCGCTCGGTGTAGCAGGTGGCCACATAGATCACCATGCACCAGCTCCAATCCGAGCTCGGCACAGTAAGACGAAGCCCGAGGGAATGGAGCCCAGTGCTGCTTGCCAAGTGCACAACCGTCGTAGAATTTCTCCATGCGATCGATCATGGGCACACCATCCACCATCTTCTTGGCGGTGAGATCGTGGAGCGCACGGAAGTGCAGGTGGCCATAGCGCGCATGCTAGCGCCACGCCACGTCGTTTGCTTTTGCCAGCAGACACACTGGTGCGGTCAGGTTCAGGGCCAATGTGTATAGCTTGTTCCTAGACTGCAACACTTGCGCCAGCAGCAGCCGCTCGCGATCTAAGATGCACAACTCCCCGCCCTCGATGACGATCTTGTAGCCGCTCTCGTCGAGCTGTTCGAGGCTGATGATGTTGCTTCAAAGCCGTGGTATGTAGTATACCTCGGTGAGCACCCAGTGCTCCTGGTTCTTGCACTGGTACATTACAGCACCCTTGCCGTAGATCTCTACCACCGAGTTGTCGCCGAACTTCACGGTGCCCTTCACCGTTTCATCGAGCGACGTGAGCGTCGACCGGTTGCCGGTCATGTGGTTACTGGCACCAATGTCGAG
Organism: Phyllostachys edulis; assembly: GCA_036346405.1. Classification (NCBI taxonomy): domain Eukaryota; kingdom Viridiplantae; phylum Streptophyta; class Magnoliopsida; order Poales; family Poaceae; genus Phyllostachys; species Phyllostachys edulis. The sequence continues at coordinate 71,212,625 of CM070550.1, forward strand.
GTACCACACGTCGCTCCCAGTGTCCACCGGGAACACTTTCTCCTCGTTGAGGAACACCGCTTCCTGCTGCGCGCCATCAATCGCTTGCACGAGCACATGGTGCTCGGCCATGAGGAGCGCTGGTTGCTCCTCATGAGCACGCGACAGGTTGACCTCCTTGCGCTCGCGGCATGTCTTACGGCATTCACGAGCAAAGTGCCCGTAGATGCTGTAGTTGTAGCACTTGCCCTTTCCGGCGCCCTTGCCACCGCTGGATGCGGCGTCCTTGCCGCCGCCCTTGCCGTGGCGCTGGTAGCGGCGCTTATCACCGCCGCCATCGCCGGCCTTGTCGCCAGCTGGCTTTCCGCCGCCGGAGGAGTTCTTGCCTTACTCGCGCTTCTTCATGTGCGCAAGCCATTCCTCCTCGGTGAGGAGCAGGCGGCTCCCAGAGCCACCCGTATTACCAAGGTCAAGACGATCCTTAGTGGCCTTGAGTCGCCCAGTCAGTTCCTCCACAGACAGCATGTCCAAATCCATAAGAGTTTCAATGGACAATGCTATCTGGGAGTACCTGGGCGGTACCACGCGCAGAAACTTCTCCATGACCTTCTCCTCGTCGAGCATGTCACCGAGGATGTGGAGGTTGTTGACGAGCCCAGTGAGCCTCACGGCAAAATCATCCACCGACTCGCATGCAATGCTCTCAAACTCCTTACGGAGCGACTAAGTCTTGGCCTTGCGCACGCGCACTACACCCATGCGCATGGTTTTGATGGCATCCCATGCCTCCTTGGCGCTCTCCTTGATGGCGAGCGTGGAGAGCATCTCTGGTAGTACTGCTCGAAGAATCGCCTCTAGTGCCATGCGGTCCTCATGGAAGTCAGCATCGTCATACGCGACTGCATCCCACAGGCCTCACGCCTGCATCATGACCTTCATCATGAGAGCCTAGTCTCCGTAGTTGGTTCACGTCAGCATCGGGTACTGCACCGAGCCCCCCGACTCTCTCACCACCTGCGATACAACCCGATCGCGGCTATTGCCACCGCGCAGTCCGCGCTGCCACTGCTGTTATCACGGGTCTGAGGAAGCTCTGGTGACTTGGACGTCGGTGGCGACTTGGACCTCGACGGTGACCTCGAGCCATCTTGCGATATCCTTACAGGTACGGGAGCAACGAAGCTCTAATACCACTTGTTGTCGCAAGCAAGCTTTTGAACGCTGGATACACACACGTACGAACTGCGCGAGGAAGAAACAACACAGAAGATGGGGAGAGACGGGAGTGTTTTGCCGCTGCTTAACTTCTCAGCGTTTTTTTGGTTTGTATTCTCCTTTTATCTCTACGTACAACCGGAGTCAGCACAGCATCCAGGACTAACAAACTCATCCAAACTAACTTGCAGTCGTGCTGCGTGCTACCAACCAACTAGCAGATTACATGCACCAAGCCACCAACAAACAGATACATGCAGCCGTGCAGTTAGTTGTGACTAACAAACTAAAACAGCAAAACAGCTAACAAAATCTTACGTAGTGCGCTAGTCCAACTAACACACGTACAGCTCCCGTGCATGACATGCACGATGCACATGTGACGTAATTAACATTAACACTTGTGTGTTCTGTTCAGCAAGGAATGAAACTTGACCAAAGAAATTGACAACGCCATTAATCACTCGTAAGAAGGACACTCAGAAACCTGGTGGTGCTGCAGGAGGGCCAAATGAATTTGGATCTGGATTTTTGTAAGGACCCATACCAGCCATACCGTAACCACCAGAAGGGCCTCCCATCCTAGTGTTATACATGCCTCCACCATAAATCATAGAACCTCCATAAAGGCCACCATATCCTCCTCCATAACTGGAGTACATGCTATTACCATAGAGCATTTAAGGGAGGGAGAAATGGGGGCCAAGGAGGAGCACGGGAGATGGGCGGCATGGCTGTAGCAGCATGCGATATGGGGAGGCGCTCGGGTGGAGCAAGAACTAGGAGAAGAAACTGGGGACAGAAGCAATGAGGATGCTGGTGGTGCTTGCTGGTTTTTATAGAGGGGGGAAGGAGCTCGGCATGGAGAAGGCAATGGAGTGCTGCTGGTATTCGGTTGGGGAGAGCATGGAGGAGGGGAAGGGAGAGGAGCTGCTGGAGGTGCTTCGGTTTGGCTGGGACCTGGGAGGGGAGAAGAAGAGAGAGGGGAGGAAGGAGAAGGGAGCACTAGAAGAAGTGGAGGAGGGAGCTGCTGCCTTTTCTTACAGAAAGCAAGGGGGAGGGAGCAGCACAAGGGGGAGGCTTGACAGTGGGGCTTTGGTGCTTGCGTGCTGGCAGCGGAGAACAGCATGGGAGGTGGCGTGCGGGACGGGGGCGGTCGGCGTAGCATAGGGGAGTGATGGCCGAGGGATGGGAGCAGCGGGAATCCTAGGCGAAAAAACCGGTGAGAAACGGGTAGCCATGGGCGCCTGGAGGGAAGAGAAATAAGAAAGCATGAAATGCCGCTCGGGAAGATAAACAGCAAAAGGCAGGAGAGAGAAAGAAAAGAGGAAAAAGAAAGAAATCCGAAAAATCCGAAAATCTGAACATTCAAGAAAAATTTGTAAAATACTTTGGAACTTGAATAGATCAAATAAAATAGTTTTGGATTTTTCTGAAGTTTGTTTTAGCTAATTAAAATATTTTTCCTTCATAAATTCCATTTAAGCTTTAAATTAAACCGATAAAATCCAAACGATTATTTTTATTTTCAAAGCTTCAAAATAGACCACCAATTTAAATTAAATTTTTCAACAAATAAAATAATTTTGGGAAGACAGAAAAGAAATAAAATAGACCGGGTTGTAAGAAACAGCATCGACTTAAATAAAATCCAAGAAAACTCAGAAAATCCACTAAACTCATTTTGAATATAATTAAGATGTGATTTAATCATTTAAATATTTTTCACTTTAGAATTTCAATTTAAGCTTTACATTTATTCAATGAAATGCAAATAGTTTGTTTTATTTATAAAGCTTTAAAAGAACTCTGAAATACAGGCAAGCTGAAAAGAAATAAAAAGAACTTCACGGAAAATAACCAGGTCTTGAAAAAAGGAATTCCAAGATAAAACTAGAAAATCAAATAAGACGATTGTTATTTAATTGAAGTTTAATTTACTCACATTAAATTGTTTTAAATTTCTAAAATTTTAAATTAAGCTTTAACAATTCAGGAAAAAGCAAACAGTTATTTTTATTTTGAAATTTTTATAAAGGCCTGAAATTTGGGATGTTACAAGTATAGAGCATGTAATTGAAGGGTTAAGGAAGTATGGATCCGTCTGATGTTGCTCATGGGTAAGCAAAGAATCTTTTTTATTTCGATTTCAATTTCCTTTTTGTTGTATGCATATGAGTCTCGAGGGATTTGGGTCCGGATGGATTTGGGTCTGGATTGCTTTGGGTCTGTATGGACTTGAGGTGAATGTGAGAGCAAACATGTCAGCTAGGCCGTAGAATGTGACAGCATTGATAGCACAAAGATGCATTTGAGTCTCATTTTTTAACAGCGTAAAATTTTATTTTTTTAACTGTTGCAGGGAGGATCCAAGGAGAATATATAGTGTAGAGCTTTGCATCCAATCTTACCTCACATGCAACGATGGAAGAAAAGAGTACAAGAAAAGAAGAATTTTGAGATTGGATGTGGGATCTGATGATATCTCACTTGTGGATTTGTTGAGGTATGTGGAACCGAACTACTCTTGGGGCAGTGATGAGGAGGCGACATTTTGGTATGTTGGGAGGGAGACTAACTTGGTTAGAGCGGCTAGTGATGCACTTCTGCTGGAGGCTTTCATTAAGAATAGTGCGCAGAAGGAAGTGAAGCTATTCATGTCAGTTGGCAAGTGTGAAGTCAATGAGAGTCAGGTAGTAATGAGAGCAACTTTCCACATGATAGTGCAATAGTGATAGAGAGTCCAGAAGTGAGTGAGAGCCACTTTCCACATGACAGTGCATTAGTGGCAGAGATTCTAGAAGCGTATGGGAGGCACCAGAATGAGAGTTAGACAATGGATGAGAACACCCCTTTACAACTACTTATAGAACACCCTTTGGTACAAAATGCAGCATCTTGGCTACAAGAGCAGCTCGACAGAGACCCCGATGAGGATGACCCTATTTGGGTGGATGAGGAGTGGAGGTACTTCCCTAAAGACAATGAGGCAACAACAGAAGTCCCAGAGCAGGAGGTTGTGCACCATGATGATGAAGTAGATGTGGATGTACCAGACCATGAACCTCTCTCAGTTCCAGATGACAATGCCACAATGGATACTTGCTTTGCACCACAGACTGTGTATGATAGAAATGACCCTCAAATTAAGGTGGGCGACACATTTCCTGATAGGCATGAGTTCAAGCTCATTTTGAGGCAGCATGCAATAAAAGGGGAGTTTGAGATGAACATACAACACAGTAACACAAAGAGATTTAGAGCCATTTGCATGCACTACTAGAAAACAGAACAAACCTGACGGCCATGAATTTTGCTAACGGGCCCGCAATGACCGTCAAGTTTTACTATTTTGGTCACGGGAATAGTAACTCCCTCGGGAAAATTCCAAATTTTCTGATGGTTATAATAAAACTCTCAGCAAAATACATTTTACTGACGGTTACAACCGACAGGTTAGGTAGGCCCGTGAGCGACGGAGCTCCGGTGAAAGCCTCGCCAGCACTATGCGCCACGGTGAGGAGCGAGGGTGGGCTCAAAAGAACGAGGGAACGATGCTAAACGCGATGCTATACCTTGCGGCGAAGGGGCACGGTGTTTTGGTCATCGGCGACGAGCTTTGGCGGTGGTGAGGTTCGGTCGACAGCGAAGTAGATGCTCCGGTGATCCCCGAGCCAAGTGAGTCGCGCGCCACGAAGCCATGTGACGCTTGCGGCCGGAGGTGTGGACGAAGGGGGTGGAACGGGCTTGACGGCGGCGCAATCGGAGTTTGAAGCAACCTTGGCCAGCGGCGAAGATCTTCAAATTCCGGCGAGCTCGAGGGGGTAGGGGTTATGTGGGTGGCGAAACTGAGATGAGGAGGCTACGGCGGTCCTGGGGCTCCTTTATATAGGGCGCGGGCGTGGTCGAGGCGGCGTGGAAAGCACGAAGGCCATGCGGCGTTAATGGCGAAATCAACGGGATTTGGGGCCAGAGATGGAAGGGAGAGGGCTGTGACAGGCGCGGATTGACACGGGGTGCTTAACGCGCGCGAAATCAAAGGAATTGATTCGCGTTTTGATGGCTTTTGAAAAGCTCCGAATCGGCAAAAATGGCGGACGTGAAAAGCTTGAACGGAAACGAAGAAGGAAAGTGGAGACGAAGGTGACGTGGCTTGAGCGGGCCCCACTTGGCAGCGAAAGGAAAGAAATAGGAAAGTAACGGGTGGTGTCCGGACCGTTAGATTTAAATCGAACGGTCTATAATGGTTGAGATGTTCGGACCACTCCGAACGGAAACTTTGATCGGGGCCGTCCAATCTTGATCGGACGGTCCACATTGATTGTGACATTCGGACCGTCCGAACATCTAATCTTGATCGGACTGTTAAATCTTGATCCAACGGTCGAAATGGATTGAAGTTAAAACGCGCGGGAGGAGCGAGCTGAGCGGGCCGTTCGATTTAGATCGGACGATCCACACCGATTTGAACGTTCGGACCGTCCGAAGATGATATCAAGATCGGGCCGTTCAATTGAAATCGGTCGGTCCTCCTCGTTGAAACGTTCGGACCGTTCCGAACGCTCCATCAAGATCGGACCGTTCATTTTCAATCCAACGGTTGGAGGGTTTGGAGATGGAACGCGCGAGCGAAGCGATTGAAGCAGGATGACTGGGCCGTTTGATTTAGATCTAACGGCTGAGATTGGTTGCCGTTAAATACGCACGGGCGCAGGTGGAGCGGTGAGACTGACGAGTGGGTCCCGCTGTCAGAGAGAGGAGGGGTGCAGGCGCGCGTGGGATTTGGGTTGGGTTGAGGAGGTTTAGGCCTAAAGACAGATTGAGTATTTAATTTGATTTAGAAATTAAAACAAATCTGGTAAAACAAAATAGCTTTAGAAAATAGCAAAATAAATCCAACAAATTCTAGAAAAATTCACAGAAATTCCCAGAGATATTTTGGACTTAAATAAAATATTTCCAACTTATATTTGGTATTTAATTTTTGCAGATAATTTATTTTGGCTTTGAAATAATTAGAGAAAAGCTTTTAAAATTTCAGAAATTACTTAAATTTTCCTTTTTAACTTTAAATCCAAAGAAAATCCATAAAACTCAATAAATTTTCTTTTTGACTTTAAAACCAAGAAATTAAATAATTGATTTTATTTTTATATATTTTTTAACCAAGATAACTCTTGGACCAAGTCGCTTTGATTCATCACGAGACCCATGCCGGACCCACATGTCGGCCTCATCTCTTCTTCATCTTCTCCGCCATGCCACCAAGACATGGGAAATAAAACTTGCGCGGGTAGATGAAAACTTGCGCGTGTGTGCAGGAAGATGAAAAAAATGAGAGGGAGACAGGGCTTCCCTTGTTGACCACAACCTCCTTGTGGCCAGGACCTCCCTTGTTGACCACGACCTCCTTTGTGGTCAGGACCTCCTTGTGGCCAGGACCTTCTCCTCCTTTGGACCTCCTCCGTTGGATCTCCTCCTTTAGACCTCCTCCATTGGATCTACTCCTCATGACCTCCTCCTTTGGATCTCCTCCTTTGGACCTCCTCCGTTGGATCTACTCCTCAGGACCTCCTCCTTTGGACCTCCTCCATTGGATCTACTCCTCAGGACCTTCTCCTTTGGATCTCCTTTGAGCACCTACGTGGACCCATCTGGACCACTCAGGACCTCTCACGAGCACCCTTTTGCTCTACGATGAGGAGTACTTTGAAGACCAAGCATTCTAGGGGACATCCTCCACTCGATAGCCGGTTAGACCCAATCAACTAACCCGCACCCGACCGAGCCAAGCTGCGTCACGCTCACGCTTGAGTCGCTGACGCCGCGGGCCCCACACGTCAGATTCATTCACTATGACCGAGATCTCGGAGGTTCGAAGAGTGCTCTGCACCTTCATCAAGATGCAAATCGTTAACGCCGACGGAGAGCTTCACTCCGTCTGAATGGTTTCACTTCGTCTGAACGGTTCCATAGCTCGTTAATCATATTCAACATTAAAGGATCATGAGGTCACAACCATCGAAAGCTACAGCATGGCTAAGCACAAGACATACCCATGTTGGTATACAACAGAGACCAACTAACATAGCCTATCCTATGGATGTCAAGAAAACATGTCAACATGTATGTCTTAAATAACCAAGGATGTCTTACCGGCAAGAGGGTGTATAAATAACTACTCCCAAACCTTTTGTATACAAATAGCCATGCATGATAAGTTAAAACAATATACATTTTTACAAAGATGGGTTCAACATGATCAAGGTCTATGACTTGCCTTCGGTGAAGAACTGGGTGTTGGAAATATGCCCTAGAGGCAATCATAGAGATGATTATATTTCATTATGTTCACAATATTTGATAATATGTTATCTTGTTCCTTGAATGAATCATCAGTCATAAAGATTAACGAGTATGTGACTTGTTGGTGAAACTCTTTTTAACTTATGATGATGTCGTTCTAAAAGTATCCTGGTCGAAAGTCACTTTGGTCTGAACACTAGTGACTCTCGACCAAAGACATGTATTGATTGATGACCATGTTTCACCGGTCATGGATATAGGGATATCGAATCAATAATGTGGACACGTGTTAGAGAACATGGTGTTGGATAAGACCCACCTTGAGACACTATTGAGATTGTTATGATTCTATGTGTCGTTAGTTGGTCTCAAGCAATGATGATGTATAATCCTTAGACCCGAGATCGGATGGTTTCCTACATGTGTAATAGCACTCTTAGGGGTTGCCAAACGCTACTAGAATCGGGTGGTTATAAAGGTAGCTTTGGTATGCTCAAACATGCGAGGGATGTGATCGTCGATATGGATTTGCCCTCCTAACATAACAGAGAGATATCTCGGCCCTCAAGTGGTCGGATAAAGAAAGTGCATGGCCATGCCACTTTGGTGGTCGAAAAGTTTGACCATATAAGGTTATCCGATACTCGATCGAGAAAATATTGAACAATCCATGGATGACACAACATCTCACCGGAGTTCAACCAGATATCGTGAGGCAAAGGGAGAATACATGAGAGGTAAAGTTCGACCAAAGAACGGATCGGTCGATGGAGATACAAGCAAGTCGACCGGTCGTAACGTAATCACGAATGGTCGAAACCAAGTCGTAAGGAGTTACGAGTTGGTTGTGATCAAATACTGAACCGGTCAGATAGAGATAGGACTCGGTCGTAAGTGATGAGGATCTGGTCGAGATCATATTGCATTAAGGTTCGTCCGATATAATTTGTGTGTATTCGAATCGTTATGTCTGCTAGGAACCGCTACGACTCGTGGTCGAAAGGGTTTCCGAGTCACAACCGAACTACACATGAACCTAAAGGGTCACACACTTAACGGGTTGAATAAACCAAGATCGAATCTGATTCAGAAGAGTGTTTGGATAGGATCCGCTATGGGCCTATATAAGGAGATGCATGAGGTCGTTGGGAGGGGGTCATTGACGAAGTTGCCCTACCAAACCCTAGCCGCCATCTTCTTGTGTGCCTCCCGTCGCGATTTGGTGCTAGCACACCGGGCGTCATTTGTTGTTCCTTCCCTGGACGTGTGGATACCATAGAGGCGCTTCTCGTTGTTGCGCTTAGGACGATCCGCGATCTTCGCAAGGAACCGCAGAGGTGCCGAGGAGACGATCAACTCACAAGGACGCCGACGATCGACTACGACCAATTACATCGACGCTTATTCGTCGGACCAGCCGCTGACACTTCTTCACGCTCTGCTGGCGTCTAGTGGTAACGATCTGTGATCATCTTCTTGCTTGGCTTCCTGGTTTGCGTGGTAGAAATTTTGAATTGTTGCTATCGTAGCCTACCCGTATCCCAACACTGGGAAGCTTCTGTTGATGAGGCCGTGGATCCAAGAACTCTTCTATGAAACCGGGATCTACACGTTCGAGGAGAACACAAATAAGTAAAGCAACTCCAACAAGAAGATCAAATAACTCACCAAATAAAAGCCATTTCCCTCTTTCTCTTGCGCTCCTTCTCGCGAGCCTCGTGCTCCCTGCGCCTGCACGCCTCGAGATGAGCTTTTGTCTCCCGACGTATGCGCTCGTTTTGCTCGTCGGTGCGGCGTTCCTCCTCCCGGATCTCGCGGGCATTCGCTCGGTTGGAACGTTCTGGAAGACGTCGCTGCTACGGGGGGCTTCATTATGAAGAGCTTCCAGATAGGCATGCGTCTCTTGTTCGACCCGGGCATTCTCGATCGGACCGTCCTCATTGAGTGGGCCGTTCGGACCATCCAAACGACACACTCAATCAGGACTATCCATTTTTAGAGAGGCTACTGGGATGATATATATCCCAGACAAAATTTCAAAACCATTGTTCTATGTTTAAAATACTTAAATAAATACTTTTACCGAATAGGTTTAATTAAAGAACAAAGATTTTTCTTAAGGTCAAAATAATTTCTAAAAATTTGACAGAATTCATTTTTATTCAAGATAAATTATCTAGTATTTGATAAAAATACTTCCCCGGTCTCAATACAAGCATAGACTTGCATTTTCTCTTTGTGCGTTAAATGAACCCTATGGCTTCTCCTTTAAATCAGCTTGCATGTAGTTATGTATAAGCTTGTTATATGTAAGTCTTGCGAGTACATTTTTGTACTCAACTGCATTGCTTAATTGTTGCAGAGGAGGTTGACCCCCCAAGGGGTTAACTATTGTGAGACCAACTTCGTACAGGACGACTAGCTTGACGGCCTAGTCGGTTGCCTTGTGGGTAAGGGCAAACCGGTTGGCTTTTGTGATGTAAAAGCAGACCTAGTGTTGTATGACTTATGTATGGAATGGATGCTATATTTTGTGAGGTGTATGTGTACTGCTATTCTGGAAAGTACATGTTCACTGAGGTGCGAGATATTTGGTTTGTGATGCTAGAGTCAAAGACCAATGTTTCAATTAATGGAAGCATAACCTTTGAAAACTCCTTAAGAAAATCTTGTGATCATCCTATAGGATTATTTCTCCTAGCTTCCAGATCACCCTGGTGACCCCTCTGAAAAATTTCATAATTTTTGGAAATTATTTGTTATTTTTCAAAGGCCAGTCAAACCAATTAGATCTTTAGTCAAACCCTAGGACAGAACCTTGAGGAATTTCTAGATAAAAATGCAGTGTGTAAAGACCTCTGTTAATTTTATGCAAGGTTAATATTGGAGTCAGGAACCTCCAATAAAAATTTCAGAATTTTTAGAGCTATGGAACTCCCTATAAAAATTCACTAATCATCTCAGCCTTATCTTTCCAAAAATCAGTTTTCACTGTTCCTCGGGCTTAGACCCAACCCCGGCTCGAGCCACTTGATTTGGTCAAACCACCTAACTGCACCGCGCCAAACCCAACGCTCACGAACCATTCGATCTAAATTCAACTGTCCAGATTGAAAGGAACGTTCGGATCGTCCGAACGTTCAATTCAATCAGGACCGTCCAATCTAAATCGGATCGTCCGAATCGTGTGGGAATGTTCAGACCACCCGAACGAACTTGCAATCTGGACCGTCCATTTCAGATCGAACTGTCAAAATTCTCCGACTCGATCTTTTGATTCAAACCGACCCAAGCCACATTTGTTTTGGTTTTGCTGACCAGTGGGCCCCACATGTCAGCCTCTATTCTCTCGTGTGTGCGTGGGAAGATGAAAAAATGAGAGGGAAGCTGAAAAAATGAGAGGGAGACAAGGCTTCCACAAAATTAACCTATATATCCCCAAATCCTCTCCAAAATCTCCTTAGGTGCTGCCGGCCTCCCTCTCTCTCCGGCCTCCCCACGGTGCTGCGTTGGCGCCGCCTCCCCGGCTCGTCCTCCTCTCGGCTTGCCTCGGTCCAACTCCTCTGGTCGCATCTCCTACGCCGTCGGCTCTCACCGCCTCGGTCCCAGCGCCGTGGCGCCGTCGCTGCCTCTGGTTCCTCCCCGCACACGTGTGCGGCTCAGCCCGGCCCTTAAGGCTAGGCCCCGGTTCGCCCACTTGCCCATGCTGCTCTCCCCCTTTTTCTTTTCTTACTGACTGGTTTATTTGTTTACTGAGGCTTGATGTAAGAGATTCATTTCCAGATTTTAGTGTTTGTTCTAGTTACTTGCTGATGTGGGTTTTGCCTTGCTTAAATATGAATGCTATGATGGAGGTGGGTGCTACTCATGGTATTGCTTCACTGCTATACTTAGGTAATACTTCCCTTTAAACCCTTTCTCTACCCCTTGCCCCTTAATGCTCTGTGATGAAGAAACTGAGAGCTAAATGTTGTATGTGCTCTGTGATGGCTTGAGTGATGCTGCTACTGTGAGAGCTAAACAAGTTTGTTTGTCTGTTTACTAGTTAACTCAATTCAATTTTTAAAAGATCAATTCAGAAGAATTAATGTGTGTTTTCCCTCTTCTTTAATCCTTGATCTATGAATCCTGGCTTCTTGCAACAATTTCACATTTAGTACTCGGAGTGTCTTTTATTTTGCTCTTTCTGTTCTTGTTTGTGCTCAGTTTTATTTCTCATTCCCTGCTATTCTTATGTTATGTTTGCTTAGATTGATATAATTGTCGCTATCTCTTCCTTGACTACTTTAACTACTCATGTCTGTCATTGGATATTTGGATTCAATCATCACTTTTCTCAGGGGAAAGGAAGAGCATTTTGTGCTGGAGGTGATGTTGTCATAGCTTGTCCGATCTATAAATAATGGTACTTACAACTTAAGCTTGCTTTTATGATTTTGAATGTCCAAAGCTGATTACTTTAGCTGTTTTACTTTGACTTCTGAAACCTTTGTTTGTCCTACACGAATTCAACCATTAACAGTTAGCATATATATTTAGTGTTGTTCCAAACATTTGATTGACTTTACCGTATATCCTTTTCTTAAATCAGGCAGTTGGAAGTATGGTGCTAATTTTTTCCAAAATGAATTTTTGTTAAACTATATAATTGCAACTTATAGCAAACCTCAGGTGAGCTGCATCCTTTGAAATTGATTCTCCATGTAATCATTCTTGTCACTGTTCCGCACCACTAAATGCTACAACATGTAATTATAGGTTTCTCTTCTTCTTTGGAATTGTCATGGGTGGAGGTGCCGGTGTTTCTATACATGGAAGGTTTCGAGTTGCCACTTGAGAACACGGTATATACTATGAATCAAACTCAATGGCATTTCGCTTCCCTCATTACTTATATCTTTTAACCCGGCCGTAGTAGGGTGCACAAAATGCTTATAAGTCACGAGGCCGCTTGAGATATGCTTGTTTGGGGTTCTCATGAATGTTGGTCCGCTTACACGCACCCGAAAGATATAATCTGTTGGTGATTGCAAATTATCTTATTAAAGTTCACTCTTTTAAATAATTTATGCCGGTCTTCGTATGCATGCACACTCATATGTTATACTCTTTACTAGTGCTTTGGTATTGCATCACAATGCCTACATGTCGATATCAAGTTATGGAAGTAAGAATTTATGTTGGCTCAAAGTACTTAATGGGAATTATTAGTTCATGTCTTGCGAATTTTCTCACCAACTATTTCCTACCTTTCAAGATGAATTTGAGGCCGAACTTGTTTAATGAAGTCTCACAATCAGTCGGTAATTATGTATCGACTTGACTTCATGTATTTTGGATATGCATGCAGTTTTTGCGATGCCGAAACATCATTGGGACTCTTTCCATATATTGGGGCTTCTTATTTTCTGCCTAGACTACCGGGTTCTATGGTGACCTTTTTCTCTCACACCTTATTCAATTTAATTTTCACACATAACCATATTAATTTGCTCACAAAGGCAATAATTTATTACTTATTAGGATTCAATTTAATTTTCACACATAACCATATTAATTTGCTCACAGTGCAACCATGATGCCAACAACATCGACCGCGACGGATACAACTAATTGTCCACATGATCTTTGATGATATCTTGCTAGCTCTTTTGAGATTGGTGAAAAATAGATGAGTTACTACTTTCTGAAGCTTCCTTTATTCTATTCTCTCTATTTGTCCTTGGCATGTTGTACTTACATGGTCATACACAAAGCTTCCTTTATTCTATTCTCTCTATTTGTCCTTAGTATGTTGTACTTACATGGTCAGAAACAAGGGAAAAGACATAACCATCCTGTTAATCCTAAGCATATGAATCATTTAATTTTTACTACAGAAGAATTAATGTGTGTTTTCCTTCTTCTTTGCCTTTTCCATACTACTCATTGTACAAAGCTCCACTATGCTTGGTTTTTCACATTTGTCTTAAATTGATATTATGCAGAGATTTTTCTAAACATTTTTGTACTTACATTAATCTCTGTCTCTCTGATCCAGCTTACAAGCTCTCTCCAATGAAAAAAGAACAATTGTCAATTTTGTTGTTTTTTCTGGTAGTTGGTTTAGTATTTTGGGTTGTTTAATTGTATCTGTTACCAGGTAGCTCTAAGCTGCTTACTCAATAGTTATAGGTAACTTGCTACCTTGGTTTGAGTTTATAGCCAAGAATATTAATGTTAAATCTTGTTTCGGTGCAGAATCATAACAAATAGAGAATCAACAGCTTGATCGAAGGAAGAAAGCCTCCTAAAGACGGAAGGCTCAAGATCTTCATGCTGAGATCCATGGTGATGTCTTAGTAGCAACTTTCAAGCGGTTCCATGCAAGTCTATTCAATATTTTCTCATGCTGTTTATTTCAGTTGTATTGCTAGTGCCAATTATCGATCCATGGTGATGTCTTAGTAACAACTTTCAAGCGGTTCCATTTCTTTTGCTGTGAAATATTCAATTGAACCTATGAAAGGAAGTCCTTTCTTTTGCTCCAATTTCTGACTGAAGGGTCCATGTGTTGCTTAGAACTGGCAGAGGGAGCTTTGACAATCTGGGTGAAGATGCAGTTGATCAATTCTTTCCTCCAACTGGTCTGATGAATGTTGATCATACAATGAAAATTATGCAAGAAGAGGTAGGCTGGAGGCAATGGTTGATTTCCTTTTGCACTAATGATATTTTTCTTACTACTGTTCCTTGCTGATCAACAGGCTTTTGGACCAATTCTACCACCATGATATTCATTACGATGAAGAGGTTATCAAACTTGCAAATGACTCAAAATATGGTCTTGGTTGTGCTTTGTATTTTACGGCAACGAGCGCGCCATCAAAATAGCATCCCAACTACACCGTGGTGTTGCACTATCAATGATTTTGCTTCAAGTTATATGTGTCAAGTAGGTATCATTATCTAGTTTGTGTTCTCGTCTTTGTAATAGGTGACACAAACTGAAGCATAATATTAGTATTATGGTGTATATGTGATCAACTAATTGATGGTATTGGGCTTGAAATGATGCTAGTTTACGCTTGAACTTATTTTGTGTGTGGATTAATGTATGGATGTGTATTGTGGATTATATGATGCATATGGATGTATGAATCAAATATTAGTGTGTCATTGACAATTTCTGCTAGCACTATCTTGGCTGCTAATAATTTTGCTGACAACCACGGAGTCATTTTGGTGCGGTTAAACACTCAGGAAAAAACAATTTGCTTACTAGCAAAGAACCGTCAGTTTAATTTTCTTAGACGATTACTACCCGTCGAAAAATTCATTTCATCGGCGAGCCAAACTTGAAAACTCGACGGGCAAAAACCGTCGTTTTATTTTCTTAATGATAATGGCCCCGTGAGCCAAATGCGCAAACCTGACATGCAAAGAACCGTCAAGTTTTATTTTATTGACGAGAATGAAGGAACTGTCAAGTTTTATTTTATTGACGGGAATGAAAGAACCGTCAAGTTTTATTTTATTGACGGGAATGCAAAGAACCGTCAAGTTTTATTTTATTGACGGGAATGCAAAGAACCGTCAAGTTTTATTTTCTTGACGGTTAATACCCGTCAACAAAATTCTTTTCGTGGACAGTTCGCAAAACCGTCAGCAAAATTGGGAAAAACCGTCAGCAAAAAGTTTCTTGACAGTGAATCGTCAAACAAATTGAATTTTCCCGACCACCTAGACCTGAGGGGATTTTCCTGACGGTTAACCGTCAGGAAAATAAAACCTGACGGTTTTTTCTATTTTCCTAACGGTTTTCAACCGTGGGGAAATACCCCTTTTCTAGTAGTGATGTCTAAAAATTGTCCGTGGAGGATATATGCAAAAAAGATTCATGGCAGCCCTACATTCATGGTATATGCCCTGTGAAATACAATTGTGTTTAATGATTGCATCATGTTTTACCAGGTTTATGATTTCCTATTATTTCTAGTTGTTTATGATTTCTTTACTATGTGCAGGTGATGACCATGGTGTTTGATCATATGTGCTCAATGAGTAAGATGCGGGGAAGCATGGCCAACAAAGCATGGATAGCAAATAGAGGCAAGGAATTATTGAGGAAGGATCCATCATTTGGTGCAAAGAAACTACAGCAGAGACTTCAAGATGAGCACAATGTGACCTTGTCATACAACATGGTCTGGGAAGGGAGGAAGGATGCAATGGTTGAGTTGCACGACACCTAGGAGGAAAGCTTCGACATGCTGTGGAGGTTCAAGCTAGAGTTGGAGAAGGTGAACCCAGGTAATATTGTTGAGATAGACTGCAAGAGGGTGGTGGTAAGGTATACTTCAGAAGGATGTTTGTGGCCCTCAGAGCATGCATAGATGGCTTTTTGCTAGGATGTAGGCCCCACTTAGGGGTTGACTCAACCCACCTTACCGGGAAGTACAATGGACAATTTGCGACAACCACAGGAATAGATGGGCACAACTAGATGTATCCTATTTCCTATGCCATATTTGACAAGGAGACTTCAGATAAGGCCATGGTTCATGGTGAATATTAAGAGAGCTATTGGTACCCCCTATGCATTAGTTATGCACTCAGATGCAAGTAAGGGCCTCGAAGCAGCTGTACACAAAGTATTTGTTGGTGCAGAGCATAGATAATGATTTAGACATCTACTAAACAATTTCAGAAAAAAGTTCAAGGGTGATGTACTGAAGTATATGTGGCCTACATCCTGGGCTTATACTCCTGAAAAGCACCAGCTAATTTTGGACATAATCACTGAGAAATGTCCAGCTGGATATGAATATCTTATAAAGGAGCACACAAGTTTATAAAGGAGCACAAAAACTTGTGGACAAGAGGTAAATTTGTAGCACACTGCAAGGTCGACTACGTAAACAATAACATTGCTGAAACTTTCAATAATTGGATAAAAGACATTAAGGATTTTCGAGTGGTTGATCTTATGGATAGAGTGAGAGAAATGATAATGGAAAAAAATCAGAAAGGAAGAGGGTGGCCGATAAACTACCAGGCAACATACTGCCTAGTGTCATCCTTGAGCTAAACATGAAAAGCAGAGAGTTAAAGTACACTCTATCTCAAAGAGGACACATGAAGGCTGAGGTGTCTGGACTTGACAGGTCCCAAAAGACTTGGAGATATGCCGTTGATCTAGTGAAAAAAGAGTGTACTTGTGGGCAATGGAAGCTTTCTAGAAAACCATTCACTCATGCCATAGCTCTCATATGTTCAAAGAGGATGGAGCTGGAGACATACGTGCATGAGTACTACTCACTGGATAGGTTCAAAGATGCATATGAGTTTGACATTGATCCAATTGGTGATAAGTCATAGTGGCCAAGGAAGTCCAAGGGTTTCTTCATGCTACCTCCCAAGCTAACTAGGGCTGCAGGAAGGCCGAGGGAGAAAAGGATCAAACCAAGGGATGAGTCCGTCGGCAAAAAGACCTATCAGTGTAAGAGGTGCTTTTAGTGGGGCCACACATAAAAGGGTTGTAGTTTAACATCACTAGATGATCCTTCTCAAGCTGCACCTCCCCCTAAGAGAACAAAAAGGTAATTTGCCTCCTCTTATTTTTTTTCCCTCTCATCCTTCATGCTATGCATGTGAGTTTGAAGTATTTCCTTTCTTGATTGTAGGGGCAAGAATAAAAGAATTACATACACTCACGATGGCAGTCCACCACTCCAATAGGTCACCCCTGAAGTTACATTGCAGCCAAGCACTCAAAACAGTCCTGGAGTTACAACAAGGAGGATGGCAGCTGAAGCATCAACTCCAAGAAGGTCTACTACAGAAAGGATAGCTGAAGCAAGGGTTGTTGCACAAGCATTGTCTCGAGGAATCAAAAAGAGAAATCTCTGAACTTTGAACTTGCATGTTATGAGTCATGTGTCATGTGTTCTGAACTTGTATAAGTTAGAATGGTGTGGTTTGCATGGACTAGAACATGTTTATTTCCTTGTCAGTGTTTACCTCGTATTGCTGTGATTTATGTGCTCTAAACTTGTATCAGTCAGATTTGTAAACCTATATCTATGGAATTCCTATATGTATTGTCAGTGTTTATCTCAGAATGTGAATGATACCTCTGTAACATCCAAAAAATCTATGATTTGGGAATACATAATAGAAATGCATTGGGGAAAATATTTTGATCATGTTGCATATGAAAATCTACTAATGTTTGAAATTTGAACTTTTATTTAAAAACAAATCATGAACTACAAACAAACATGCACTTAAAAGAAATTAGATAAAACAAAGTAAAAATAATAAATGAGAGAATTATTTTGGGCATAATATTCCAGGAAAAATTTATTAAACAACTCATGTGAAACTTTGTTAAGAATAATAAATGCAAATGCATAGTAACAGAAACTTATAAGATTTTTTGAGAAAATCACAAAAGAGATAAACTCCTAAGAAATTTACCAAAGGAACTACATTAGGTTAGAAGCCCCCACAAAAAATTTCATAAAATTCAGACTTTGTTTGACCAGTACAAAACTTCAGCAAATAAATCAGCTTTAAGTCAAAAACCCTAACCTAATCCCTCCTCTCACTCTCGTTGACAGTTGGTTCCACTACCAGGGACCTTCGTCCACTTCGCGCCCAGCCTTGCCAGCGCACGCTCGCAAGTGTACACCACGTGCCCGCAGTTTTGCCACACCACCACTGGTTTGCGTCGTCCAACCGCCCCCATCACCTCCCCGGTCTCCTCTGCGCCCATGCCTGCCCTCTCCTTGCCCGTCACTGCCCGTACACCCCCCGAGAGCTCCGCCGCCTTGCTCGCGAGCACACCGGCTCCCCCTCATGATTCATTCGCCCTCTGCCTATAAGAAGCTACCCCGAGCTTCATTCTACCCTTTCCTTACCACTCTGCTCATTCCCTCTCCTTTTCTCCTTTTCCTTTGAGCTAAATCACCCAGAGAGCTCGAGCTCTACTTTGGCCGCCGCGCCACCACCACCATTCTTGCCATTCCAGAGGGCTCCTCTTCTCTTTGCTCATGTCATATCGTGTTCCAGGTCATGAGTAGCCTTTCCCCACACTTGATTTCATATTTGGTCCACAAGAACGCGCCCGAGCTAGCTTCTTCCCCATCTCTAGTCATTTTCACCACCGCAGTCACCGCTGGAGTCTCACTGGACCTTGTGTCGATTGGCTACACCAAGAGCATCGCAAGGACACCCTCAAGCTTCCTCAAGCCTTCCCGAGCTTCCCCATTCGCCCGAATGCCTCCTCCACATGAAGCACCATCACGCTGCCTCGATTCTTCATCGCCAGCGATACTCCGACCACCTCCATCCTTCCTCTCGGTCCCGGTGAGCTCTTAGTATCCTGTAGATGCTCATGCGTGCATTCTTTAGTTGGGAGTGTTGCTGGTTTCAACGTTGGCTTGTAGTCGTAGTGTCATCGTCGCTCATCTCCGGTGCGCTGCCGCGTCGGGCCACCCCAGCCATCGACATCGGTATCATCAGGTGCGCAAGGTCGTGGGGAACCCATTTTGGCTTTCCCAAGACCGCCGCGGCACCATGCGTTGATGAGCGCGTCATAAGCGCCTTATACCGCTATATGTCGTCCAAAACGGACATGCACTGTAGTAGCATGATTAAAACCAAATACCGGTCGAATTAAGACAAATCAGTAATTAGCATTGATTAAATGACTACTAAATCTCACTGATGCGTGGGACCAAAACATAGTAAACGAAGTTCATTTAAAACATGTTTCCACTAATGGGTCAATGACACGTGGGTCCCAGGCCTTTAAGTGCACAGTGCACCGTCCCGTGGACCGCGCAAAGTGCGCGTAGACCCTTGGTCTACATATTGTCATGTGGACTGTGTCGCTGATGAACGGACCCCACATGTTAGAATAAAGAAAATTAGAAGAAAATGTAAAATACGCTTTAGTTTTGAGGAAATGCACCTTACGCTTTAGTTTTGAGGAAATACGCCTTCTTTGTTTAGAAAGCGTAAACCTCAATGAATCTAGAGGACAATATGCTTACCTTACGGGAAAGTGTAAACCTCAATAGAAAATATCAGAAAATACGCTTTCTTTGCTGGAAATTGTATTTCTCTTTTTTTTTTCTGGAATTTCCAAACCGAATCAACTTGAAACATTAATAACTTTTGCATAAAAACTCCAAATTGAATGATTTTTATTTATAAATTCATCTAAAATCATTATCTACTATAATATGTAAAAATATTTGAATTTGGTTACTATTACAATTATTTGGTATTGTTTAATTCGTTTTTGGCTCTTTTTTGGATTAGACACCGTTTGCTCGAGTGATTATTTCGACGGCCAACCATCCATATATTCAGAATAGCAAGAGCAAGGCAATCACCTCCTTTGATCATGTTGATCCCAGTATTTTACTTGTTGTACTTTGTTTTGCAAAATCTATTATGCATGCTTGTATGTTTTGTATGAAAATGCTATGATTGGGAAATCGGTAGTTGTAAATCCTATTTGCTGCATATATCTCCTTGGAATATTGATCCTTTACTGTTGTAGCATTAGATTATGGGTTAGACAATATGTAATGTCATTTGTGAATTTTTTTTTAGTGCGGTTATCGCACAACTGCTTACTAGAGAGATAGATTTGTCCTAAAAAAATTATAAAAGGACAATATGTTAAATATGAATTTGGGAGATTTTTGAAAAATGTCCATAGGGGTGTACCTCTGTATTTTGTATAAAAATAAAAATGCAAAACCTGGTTTTGGACACGGGCGAGTTATATTATATTCTGAGCAGAGTGAGGGGTGTACCTCACTAGTAGATAGGGGGAGATTCTCGCCCGAGGTCAATTAAGGCCCGGATGCCAGCAACTCCAATCTAAGACCTAACGTACAACCATATGTGCCGGTATGAGACGGCCTTAGCTAATTAAGTCATTGAAAACTAGCCTTACACGTAGGCAGGCCGTAGAGTACGGGCATGACCAGGTAGGCATGTTCGAAGAGCCTCCCTTCACCAAGGTGTTGGGCACAAAGCTTGCCGACACAACTGCAAATGCGTCACTCGACCGGGGGGGTGGTACCCGGGTGAAGTGAGGAACAACATTCGCTGGGTTAGTGCAAAGTTAGGACTAGATGATGTAAAAGCTTCGACGCATACTCTAGACTGCTTACCTACGGTAGTTAGCGGTGGCATTTACGGATGCCCAATAAACTAGAGAATTCAGGTACTATGGCTAAAGTTGTATACCTCGGTAGAGTGTAAATCTATTTAAATAGCCGTGTTTGCGATCATGAGCGTGCTTAGTGCGACGGTATGGGTTTAGCTTTAATTTTTCAAAAACTATTTTATTGAAAAAACATGGGTAATGACTTGTGGGTTTTGTTTTTGTAGGACCGGAAAGGCGACTAGAGGGGGGGTGAATAGACGCTTTCTCTATTTTTCATCTCGATCGAACTCAACACTACTTTCACTCCAATAGCTATAAAAGCTATGAAGATTTGTATACAGGCACAGCGGATAACCTATGTTGAATCCGATCAAACCCCAAAGCAAACGACCAAAGACAATTCACAACTGCATCCAAAACAAGAACGCCGGATCTTGATTTCTCTGTTTACAGAATAGAGCATGCACAGGTGCCGCCTCACGCATGCACAGTATGAGACGCACCACATGACACCGAGCAGATGAGCAAGGACAAATGACTGCAGTCCTAGTCAATCAACTAATCCAAGCATGCACTCTGCCGCAAAGCTGCTGGACTCAAAACCGAAGCCTTGCAGATCTGAAAGCATGCACAAAGAACAGGAAATTGCAGCACTCTGCCGCACCCAAAGCACACACGCAAGAGCCAATAGAAATGGCAATAAACAAATTTCGGTCACAGAGCAATATGAGCCAAGGCACAGCAATAAAAGAAACAGCAAACAACCGCCGACGTTAACTCTTGATTTCACAGGCGCTCAGATTTTTGCGGGCCGCTCAGTCCGCCGCTGAGACGCCAGTTTTTGCGGGCATGCAAGGATCTGGTGTTTGCTTGCCCAGAGCGCCGCCACAGACCCAGTTTTTTTGGGCGCTCCTCACGCACTCTACAGCGCTGCGCGATTTTTGCCGGGGGCACGACAGGCCGCTGCCATGAACTCTGAATCTTGCGGACAACAGAGCGCCCTTCTTTTCTACAGCGCCGACAAAACTCACTGAGAGACAGCAGTCAAGCAAATCAAAAACTGGAACCGCTGGCAATAAGAACCAAGGAATCGGTTGCCAGCAATCAAGACTTTGACACAACAAAGAGCAGATAAGCACACAGCAACGAGCTGTCAATTCCGACCAAAACCTCACACAAACTCGCAGTAGTCAAACTGAAGATTCACTCGCATCAATGCGGTTCAGATCATTGATGGCAGCCATATAAAATAATCTGCTTTTCTGCTAGACTCTCACCGGATATTGCGGGACTTCATGGCTCTACAAGCGCGCCTGGCCGCCGCTCAGGAAAATCCAGTTTTTGCGGGCGCTATGCTTACAACCGCCGCCTAAGCACCGGACCGGCCAGCTCCGACATCAAACCTAAGACGCAACATTTAGCAGTTCAAGGCAATAAAAAAGTACAAGTAGCAAACCAAAGGATGACAAACCAGCGCATCAGATGGGAGCCATAAAAAAAAGCTCAACACAGCGAATCAAACAGGATCTACTTGAATCAACATCAGATCATTCAGAGTACAAATCCTCTTCCAAGCAAGAAGCCGACAGCTTGATCTTTCTGTTTTTTTTTCAATAGTCTGCAAGCCGCCGCCACAGATCCTGTTTCTCCAAGCGCTCACTTTTTCTCCAGGGCCTAAGGCCGCCGCCAGCCACTCTGATTTTTCTCACGGGCAAAGGCACGCTAATCCTCCAGCGGCAGCCCAAAAATCCCATCTTCTATTCCTTTTATAGGATAACCTCTAAACCTAGAAAACCTTCTAGAAAATTTACCCTAATGGGCTTCCGTTAAGGCCCAACATCAACGGAACACACACGCACGCAAATAAAAGCGCCGTCTTCATCGTCGATTGATCTAAACCGCTTCACCATGCGCCGACCCGCGCCGCGGCTTAGTCAAAAGGTCACCAAGGCGGTATTTGGTAAAATTACCAAAATACCCCTTCTCGATCTTTTCCGAAGACCGAGTCCAATCCAGTTGAAGCAATCGCCTGCTTCGCCACGTGTAGGTTGATCAACGGCTCCATGTCGTCAAGTCTCTCCCGTCCGGATCCCACCGGCACCACTGAGCACTTGCAACGACTCCCGCGCCGCTTGATCCAACCAGTCGCACCGAACCGCCCGTTCGGTCATCCTTGTCCATTCTGCGCCACGCTTGAGTCACTTGACCTCACCCGGCATCCATGATCGTTCTGGACCTCAGCTCTCCAAGCTTAGTCCCGATCCTCCTCGCCGTTGACCGTCGTTGACACCGCAAGCCACCGCTGACAATAGACAAGCAAACACGAATCCGGGAACAAGTTCTTCACAACTTGACCCACGTTAGCCAAAACATGCAATATGCAACACATATGCAATAACAAATATGGATATGACCTAACCCAAAATCAATTCACCACTTATCTCAACATTCAGCACAAAAGCCAGTCAGACCACCGCTGACCTGACAGATCTGAAACTTTGTCGAAAACACATGAAACTTCAAACCAAAAGCCACATTGCCAATTGTTTCATCATCCTAAGATCATGGGCATATCCCCATGATATCCACAGTTTTTATTGAGTTAACTGCCAGGTTATGGCTGAACACAAAATGTTGCTCGGAACCGAGGAGGGTTGCGAGTTGTTGTCATTATTCTTTTGGTTGCTCGTAACTGAGAAGAGTTATGAGTTGTTGTCGTTATTCTTTTGTGCTCGTAACCGAGAGGGGTTAAGAGTTATTATCGTTATTCTTTTGTGCTCGTAACCGAGAAGGTTACAAGTTGTTGTTATTATTTGTTCAGTTCTTTACTTATTATCCTATATGTATTTAACCGCTCTCTCAAATTCCATTGCAAATTACTACTTATGAATATTGCAAACAAAAATGGCTTTAAGCAAAATAACTTGTAGAATAGAGCCTCATCTTTTGATAGCCTTGCATTTAATATAAATTTTGGGATACACTACAAGTCTTGTTGAGTACGCATTGTACTCAATCTTGCTTATATTGTTGTTCAGAGTTCAAAGATGAGCCAACGCCCGACGATATGTTCTTCGCACCCGGTACCCGAGGGTTCAGTGATGGGTCTATCTAGGCCTTGTTCCTTGTCGGTTGCCTAAGGGATTGGATGGGCATGTCGCTGGAATTTTGCTACTTTTATTACTTCTTGTACTGCTAATTTTACTCTGTTGATACCTGCTTTTATTTGGCCACTCGGCCATTGATGTAATAACTTGTAATAGTTTAAGTTAAGTACACCTTTGCTTTACTTTTATATGTGAATGTATGGATGTGAATACCAAATGTTGTAAATATGTATACTAGTTACTGATCATGGGCTAGTGTAGTATACACATAGGGTCTTCGAGTATTCCACGCCTGGGGGTCCGACAATCTCAGAGTGCATATGGTCATATGCCCAAATTTATGTGATGTGAACTTGTATATGTATTGTCAATGTTTATCTCAGATTGCATATAGTCATATTTTGAGATTTCTGTCAGATTTCTGTGATGTGCCCAGCAGAGTGATGCTTGAGATTACAAATAACCAAATGTAGGAATAACTGAATTCAAATTACATTAAAGTAAATCGACTACAATCATGCTCCACATTACAACTAACTTGCTCTATATCTTGCTCATTCAATTACTTGCCTACAT
Source organism: Phyllostachys edulis (assembly GCA_036346405.1). Classification (NCBI taxonomy): domain Eukaryota; kingdom Viridiplantae; phylum Streptophyta; class Magnoliopsida; order Poales; family Poaceae; genus Phyllostachys; species Phyllostachys edulis. The sequence continues at coordinate 71,236,982 of CM070550.1, forward strand.
TGGCTGCTAGCAGCCCAACACACACACACACACACACACACACACACACAGACCAAGCATCGTGTTCATTCTCTTCATGGCACCAAGAATGTTGCTCATTCTTTCATCCAACCGAGCAATTCCTTGTACAGTTGTACAATGTCTCCTAAAACAACATCATCACTTTTGGTGTGTGCTTCCATTCCAATATGGCTTGTTGGTTGCATTTGCACTGGAAGCTGTCCTCTTCCATGTCCTTGCCGAGCACTTAGGGCATCAAGAACTCCAATCTCCTTCAAATATTCTATATGTTGGTTCTCCCACATGTAAAACTTACATGCAGAGAACCGTTGCACATACATTAAGCATAAGAAATCAGTTTCTTACCAAAACAAGAGTTGCAAAACCAATTTTTAAGTACACGAGACCAAATGGAACAAATCAGATCTAAAATTGTCCAGATCGGCACCAAAATTAAAACGAATCGGCTCAAAAATTGACCAAATCGTCAACAATAACATACAAGGAAACCAAATCAAATACCCCCTAATTATTTGGGCACTTGTAGTAGGTTCGACCAGGGTTGCGCTCGCTGTACGAGATGTCGCCGACCACCTGCAGCCTGCTTCGCCGACATAGCACAAGAGGAGGATCCCCAAATTAATCTTCCCCACTCGCCCTAGTCAATGACTCTGCACGCGCCATGTGCTGACTCTACTAGGATTTCGCTTTGAGGATTGCGGGTGACAAATGAGAAGAAAAGAGGATGGCAGAGAGAGACAACGAGGTTAGATAGGCCAGATAACAGAGAGGTGACGGGCATGGTATTTCACGAAATGGAGCGAAGGTGTGGCGGTATTAAACTGAATCGGAAGAAAACGGTGGTATTAAGTGAGCCGCTGTGTCCACGATGGTACCAACCCGATTAATTAACCAGTAGAGAATATCCGTCCTTGTGTGATGGGCACATCACTAGAATTCATATTTTAAAAAGGTTTTTGAGATGCGACATCTACTAATCAGTAACCAATGAAAAACTGGCTTGTTTCGGTTTCCCAAGCTTGATACGGGACACTACTCATTTTGGTTGAAGTGTTACATGCAAACACCAAAACTAAATAAACGCACGCATTCACCTATGATCGTGTCATTCACATACCAATCCATCCATCTCTCGAGTACTACAACCCTGCAGAAAATACGTGGAGAACGCACGCAAAATTAATCTTGAAACATTCCAAGACAAAAGTGTGCGGCCCATGAATGGCTTAGGTAATTCTGGCTGAATAAAATCTATTGAAATCAAAACTTGCAAAAAAAATATTGTCTTCTTCTTTTGGGCCGAATGTATGGTATTTGATTTTATCTCAACAGCACGGTATTGTTTCCACAATATTAATTTTGTATACGTGCTCGCACGTTTATTAGTGATGTCAATTACAAATATTACATAATAAAATAAAAATCGATAATAGAATACATTATTTGTAAGCATGAAAATTGCCGATTGTACAAAATAAAAACCAAAAACAAGAATAGAATAAAAAACAAGAACTAGAAGGACCTGGAGGTAGTGAGGCGGCTCGTCCTCAGTGACTTTGTTGGTGATAATGGGCACACCATCACAAACCTGCATCTGTCAGAGTTGGTCATCTCTGGTGCCGAAGCTTTCGACATATGTGGCATGTCTACTAATTTGAAGGCTTTACTCCCATGTGTGGCTAGCTAATCCATGGTGAATTAGCACTGGTGTCCACATGCAAGCCCCTACACTCGTACTTTGGAGTTTGTTTGAATATACTTTGATACGACTTAATTATTTTAGATTGACACAAAATCTGAACTAAAATCATTTTCAATCCAGATAGATTGGATCTAATATCTCTCTATGCAGAGGTATTTAAAATCCCTAGAACGTCCGCTCCCAACTTATACCAAAGAAATCAGGTGCATACCACATGGCCTGTCTATATCCTCGCAACAAATGGCCTGTCTATTACTAGAAGCTAGATTTTTTTTTCAGTTGCACCAAAACAATATAATTTTGTTGGGGGTAGGATTTGGGGTATTATCCAGGTTAGGTTGCTTTTGGGAAAATGGTGTGACTAACAATCAAATGAAAAAAAATGTGGCTACCAATTTGATTTCGGCGCATGTTTTCACATGTGCTAATTAAGCAATATTTTGTGGCACGTTAATTTGAGTTATTTGGTGCATGCATACGAAAAGTGTGTATTCCACTTTTTGGTTCGAGCATAAATCATAACTAACTTTTGTCATGACCAAACAAACGTACAATTCATACAAACATATGCATATTTCCATAATGCATAATTAACAACTTTAAAATTATTTTCATCAGGCACCCCCTTCACATATTTAGCTTTTCCTATGCATCTATTCCACCCACCACATTGTAGTGGAACGATAGGCGTTAGTGCGTTATATTTTGGTTACCAGCCATTTCGGCACTACAAATTAAACACACCCCATCATACCTTGTGTGGGCCCATCTGACGCCTCATCAAATTGGTCCAGACCTTCTCTAATCTCTATTGCTTAATCTCAAGGACTAGTCATTACCAGACTCGCGGTCTTTCGTAACGGTTTGTAATTTTCCGGGCGGGCCGTAGCCGACCGTGTGGGAAAAAAAATTGTGATGGGCTCATAAAGGCTCCAGAAAAATCAGCAATTCTTTTTTTTTTTTGAATGCCCAGGATTTTACCCTATCCGATCCGCGTTACAGAAGAAAGCACCCTAAAGCTGCGAGGCACCACGAGAGTCGGCTCAACCAGAAGTGACCGAGAGCTTATAAACTTCCTCATTTTGCCAAATGAACCCCAGCTCAGTCCTCCAACCTCTACACCCACACCCCCCACACACACACCCACACCCACACCCACACACGCACACACACACCCGGTGAGGTACCTGGGCGAGTCACCACTCGAATCCAGGTGGGTGGTTTGGCCCCAGCCAAAGCTCACCAAGTGAGCTAAGCTCACTTCTCCAAAAAAAAAAAAAATCAGCAATTCTCGTGACGGTTTCCTGACAGAAAATTATTTCCTGGTGTTTATTCATATTTTCCTGACGATGGTTAACCATCGCGAAAGATGACGTCTGTGGTAGTGAGTTCGGAATATATGTAGGCGCATACACACATAGTTACATCATCAAAAGTTAGAAAATCACACCAAAAATGTATGATACCCGGACAAATTAATGGTGATATTTGAGGCACAATTCCAGCCATTTTGGAAGGCATTGGAAAAGAATTTTCAAAATTGAAAGAAATAAGACTCATTTGGAATAACTTTGAAAGACGCGTTAATAAACACAATAGCGTTAATTCATTTTCAGCGAGTCCATTGCCAGATGACATTCACATATAAGTAAAAATTGAGTGTTGAACTTACGGACGCCACATTTGAAATTGTATATTCTTATAATCTGGTCGCCACATTTTTTCATATGTGTGGTAGCTGCACACTCTACGTATGAACGGTGAATTTTTTTAAAATAGTATTATTTTAATAAATAATTACAAAAATAAATAGTAAAAAAAAAGCCACATGTCGCTAGTTGAAATGACGACAGAATGCCATTTATTGCCCAGTCGTCGGTTCAACCTCCTGTTGCCATTTCAACTAGCAATTTGCTTTGAATAGTGTGTCAATCGCCAATTGAAATAGCGACAGGAACCCATGCCTTCATGTCGCCACTTTAATTGGCGACAGAGGGCAACCTATATAACTGCCAAAAATCGGCCGAAAAGTCATTTTAATTTCGAGAAAAAGAGAAGAGATATAAAAGGGAGAGGAGGAGAGGGGAGAAGTGACGTAGCGAAGCGTTGCCGGTTTGTAGCGGAGGAGAGAGATGGAGAAGCAGATCCAGTCGCCCAATTTGCAGGTAAATATTCTTGTAACTTTGTATTTAAATTCAAAACCCTAGTAGGTTAGCAAATAAAACTAGCGGCATAGAATTGATGGATTAGATCATTTTAGCTGTAGTGTAGTCTGTTGTAGTACATCATTTTAGCCGTGTGCAGTTTAGATTATCGTATAGATGTTATTTGTGGTGCAATACATTAATGATTTAGATTAAATCTGGAAAAAATACCAAACAAAGCTAAAAAAAATCTAGGTTTTCATTTTGACAAGGTAAATAATTTGCAAATGCTGAAAATACTTTTTAAACTAGAAAAATAGCAAGATAGCTCTAAAACTTCTATAAAAATTCTACAGTAAGAAAATAGGGTGTTTAAAGCTTAATTAAAATATTCTCAGCTTAAATTTGGTTTTTAATTTTTACACGGTAAATAATTTGTAAATGACAAAAAATACTTTTAAACGGAAAAAATAGCAAGATAGCTCTAAAAATTCTATAAAAAAAATCCATTACATAGGGTGTGTAGAGCTTAATTAAAATAATCATAGCTTCAATTTGGACTTCAATTTCACACGGTAAATAATTTTGAAATGCTGAAAGTAATTATTAAACTAGGAGTATAGCAAGATAGTTCTAAAAATTCTGTAACAATTCTAGAGTAATTACATAGGGTATGTAGAGCTTAATTAAAATAATCCCAACATAAATTTGGTTTTTGATTTTACATGGTAAATAATTTTGAAATGCTGAAAGTACATTTTAAACAAGGAAAATAGCAAGATTGCTCTAAAAAATTCTATAAAAATTCCAGTGTAGTTAAATAGGGCATGTAGAGCTTAATTAAAATATTTTTAGCTTAAATTTGGTTTTCAATTTTACACGATAAATAATTTTGAAATGTTGAAAGTACTTCTTAAACTGGGAAAATAACAAGATAGCTCTAAAAATTCTACAAAAATTTCAGAGTAGTTAAATAGGGTATGTATTAAAATATTCCAAGTTCCTATTTGGGTTTCAATTTTAAGCAGTAAATAATTTTGAAACACTAAAAGTACTTTTAAACGGGGAAAATAGCAAGATAGCTCTCAAAATTCTATAAAAATTCCATAATAGTTACATAGGGTGTTTAGGGCTTAATTAAAATAATCTCAGCTAAATTTGGTTTTCAATTTTACAAGGTAAAAAATTTTGAAATGCTAAAAGTACGTTTTAAACTAGAAAAATAGCAAGATAACGCTAAAAATTCTATAAAAAAATCCAGAGTAGTTACATAGGGTATGTAGAGCTTAATTAAAATACTATCAGCTTAAATTTGGTTTTTGATTTTACATGGTAAATAATTTTGAAATTTTGAAAGTACTTTTTAAACTAGGAAAGTAGCAAGATAACTCTAAAAATTCTTTAAAAATTCCAAAGTAGTTAAAAAGGGTATTTGGAGAAATATTATCATCTCCTATTTGGTTTTCAATTTTACACGGTAAATAATTTTGAAATGTTGCAAGTACTTTTCAAATGTGGAAAATAGCAAGATAGCTCTAAAAATTCTATAAAAATTCTAAAGTAGTTACATAGGGTATATATAGCTTAATTAAAATATACTCAGCTTAAATTTGGTTTTGATTTTTACAAGGTAAATAATTTTGAAATGATGAAAGTACTTTTTAAACTCGAATATGTTGTTAATCATGTTGATTTTTTTTGGTGCAATAAATGAGTAAATTACATAGTTTTAGATGGAATGTATTGCTATGTGTTGTAGTGTCGTGTAGTACATCATTATAAGTGTGTTTAGATCAGTTCAAGATATGTCGCTAATCGTGCAATATTTTTTTTGTATGTTTCATAGTATTTACAATGTATACATTGAATTTTCAAGTATGGTGGCCCAAGGAGACGCTGCGCATTGGCCGTATGAGTTGCTTGACCTGGCTATTGACACAGGTCACCGTAGCCCCCTCAGTATCATTCTCCCTCAGTAGGGTGAGGCGCCCATTGAGCTACGGGCATTGCGGGCGCGCACACCCACGAGGGCATGTAAGATCGACCCACGTTGGGTCTCAAGGTACGTGTAGCTGTGACCTTCGTGTACTTAGTTTTGGTCTAACTTGTGTGGGTGGACTCATGTACGTTCCTAATCCTTTCAACGCAGGTTGAGAGCGGCAGGCCTCCTTTCACTAGCGAGGATGGTGGAGGCGTCGTGGGAGGACGAACAGGACATCGCAGGCAGTGGTCTTACGTCGAGGAGGATTCCGTATGACCGATACCTCCTGACTACGCTGGTTGACCGTTGGAGGCCAGAGACACACACATTCGATCTTCCGTGCGGGGAGATAGCACCGACACTTTAGGACGTGGGCTTCCCGATTGGGTTGTCATGCGTGGGCTTCCCCCTAGCGGCGTACGATGTTTGGACATGTGGTGCACGGAGTTCCTCGTGAGGTTCTAGAGGGTGTTACCGCCCGACGTTGACTACAGGGAGTTTAGCAGTACGCACGGGTCGACACTGAAGTGGCTCTGCTTTGTTCAACTCTTGTGTTTCCGCTTTCGTTGCTTTGTTCAACATAGTGATGTGTCTCTGTCATCTTGTAGCCGAAGTGTATAACACAGGACGCACCCGAGTACACAGTGAGGAGGCACTTTGAGGCCTACTTGCTGTAGCTGTTCAGGTAGGTCATGTTCCTCGGGTCCCACGGCAACAGCGTTGGTAGGCACATGATTTTCTACGCACGGGTGCTGGCAGAGCTAGAGGTAGAGACGATCCAACCATACGCCTCGGGCCCAATGGTGCTATGCGTGACGTACCGCGCCATATGTGACGTGTGCCACCGGATTCGGGATAGCTCCGTCTTCTTCGGATGCTCGCCACTTCTTCAGTTGTGGTCCTTCGAGCCATGGTAGAAGGATTGAACACAAGGTTTGATATCTTGGACTCGAGGGTCACACATCTGGTTGAGAGGTTCATAGAGTATCAATAGTAGTAGGCGCCCTTGGTCTATCAGAGATTTGGGCATGGTCATCACCCTCCCTTCATCTTTTAGCGAGTTGATCATCTATCCTCGTTGGGCATCCCTCCTCCTTCCTAGAGTTTCTTGGAAAGTCCCTTTTGGTATTTGATGCCAAAGGGGGAGAAGAATGGAAGTTTAGAGCTTGTATTTTTCTTACTTAGGTCAATAGACCTTGTCTTGTGAGGATAGACCTTATCTTGTGAGGATTAGCTTAGTTTCATTATTATAATATCTTGTGTAAGCTTATTGAATCTTGAATGTTTTTAGACATATTTTGGACATTTGAATGTTTTATGACTCTTGTTATAAACTATGCTTTCTTTTGTATCCTTGTCCAAAGTATGTTATGTTGGATCCTTATTGTTGCATGCATATTTATTCTTGATTATAATTGTTGTGTTATGCTTCCATGGATCCAATATATAGAGGAAACTTCGCCAAAATTATTAAAATCCACATATGCGCATGAATTTCTTTCAAATATCATATGCGCATGTTGAGGGGGAGTTTTACCTATATGTTGTGGTTTTGCTAACGATTAATTCAAAATCTCTTTTGATTCCACTAAAATGAGTTAATTGCTATCAAAGCTACCCTAGAGTACACAACTTGTTTTGTACTCAATTTATACTCAAAAAATCACTTTCAATTCTTTATTTGTTGAGGATTGTCATCAATTATCAAAAAAGGGGGGAGATTGAAGAATCTAGACCCGCTATTATGAGTTAATGGAGTATTTTGGTAATTAATGACAATCGTCATGGGGACTAACATTTTTCATGAGTTGGTGAAACAGGTTGAGTTATATGATGATGAAGACTTATGATGTCATCATATGGTGATGAGCATCAAGATAAGATTATAAAGTGAAGAAGATCATCATGTGTTGATGATATTAAAGTCAAGATCCCGAACTTGGAGTGAAGATGTTCGTCATCAAGTGATCACTCTAAGATGGATGCTCAAGGCAAAGGTATGACTAACATAGGCTAAGGGTGTATTCCTAGTCTTTTACCGGTCTCGGTGTTTGGTGTGGAGACCGGATTGCTAGTATAGGCTGTCATACTACTAAGAGGGGTCTTGACTATTAGCTTGAGTGTGTCATGTGTTGATAGCTCTTAGTACTTGCTCTAGCCCTCTTTAGCATGTTGCTGATATTTGCGAATGTGTTTTACAAATAATTGAGGCTCATGCATAATCCTTGTATCTTGTGACTTTAGTTTGCGAATGTGCTTTGCAAATGGTTTAAGTCCATGTACCAAATTCCTTATGACGTAATTCGAAATGTTGGCAAATGTGTTTGGAACTTGTTGAGAATCATGCTTTCATACTTTGTTTGCATCTTGCATCGATTAGAAAATGTGTTTTGAAAAATTGAGTTGAAGCAAGAGGCAAAATATGTTTGTCCTGTCCAATAGTCTTGGCGGTCTAACCGTCATGATTGACCGGTCTGACCGCCATGTGTTGGCCGGTCTGACTGGTGGGCAACCGGTTTGACCACCATATGTTAGCTGAGTTGACTGGCCCCACGGTCAAAGGCCCCCCCCCCCTCAGTTTGCTTTTTCCAAAGAGCGGTATTTTCCCCTCAACTTGACTCCTTTGTGGAGTGGTCTGACCACCCCCTGACGGTCTGAGTGTGAAGGAGTTCAATAAAGTAAGCAATCTTGAGAATGCTCATGATGTTTGGACAACTCTCATGAAAATTCATCAGGGAACCTCCACGATCAAGGAAGCTAAATTGCATTGGTTGAAGCTCAAATATGAGTTATTTACTATGTTGCCTCATGAGAGCATCAATGAGATGTATTCCAGATTGAACAATATTGTAAATGTGGTCAAACGCCTATCTTGTGATTTATCTGATCTTGATATTGTGCGCAAGATGCTTAGGGCCCTACCGGACAAATATGAGACCTTAGTGATATTATTCTTCAATTCATCCGAATTGCCAAGAATGACTCCTACCGCTCTTTTGGGCAATTTCATCATAAATGAGATGTACAAGAAGGATAGAGATGAGCTCAAGTAGAGGGCATCAACTTCAAGCAAAAGAATTCATACTTTCAAGGCCAAATATGATTCAAGTGAAAATGAGGATCAAAATGAGGAAGATGATGACACCGAAGAAGAAATAGTCACTCTCACGAGTAAAATAGAAAATCTCGTGAAGAGACACGGCTCACATGGAAATTCATGCTCATATTAAAAGACAAAGCACTACAAGACTCTAAGGTACTACAATTATCAAAAAAGGGACGCATTGCCTCAAAGTGTCCTTATGGGGAGGAAGATGAAGAAGAGCCCAAATCTTTATCAAGAAAGAAGAATGATGGGAAAATAAGATATTTTGTCAGGCTCGCCATAAAGGACGATCCATCAAACAACTCAAATACAAATGAGGCTCCATCATTATTTGACATGTCTACATACTTCATCGCAAAAGGTAAAAATATGGTAAATAATGATGATGAGCCTTCATATGATAATTTAATGGATATGTTAGATGATCTAAATGAATATATTGGGAAATAGAAGATAAAAATTCAAAGTTTTGAAGAAAGAGCATATCTTTTTTCAAAATAATTATGATGTACTAAAAGAAGAGCATAAGTCTGTCCTTCTCAAGGAATTCACTAGCTCCAAGGTGGATATAGGCATAACATGTGATTTATTAGATGATATGCCATGTGTAGTTGCTAACCCTTGCATTGCATCTAAGGTTAACATATCCACTTGTTGTGATGAATTGCTAGATGCTCCTTGTAGCTAAAAATTAGATGCTTGTTCTTCATCTATATTTGTTGAGACTAATCTTGTGGAGCAAAATGAAGAGCTCAAGGCCTAAGTCAAGAAATTGACAATTGACTTGGAAAGAAGTTTCAAAGTGAAGGGCACCATCGATGATAAATTGAGCAAGCAAAGAAGCTTTCAAGACAAGAGTGGAATTGGCTTCACTCCAAAGAAGGAGAATAGCAAGACAATACATAATGCAATACATACAAAGATCATCAAGTGCTTTGGTAGCAATGAGAAGGGCCACAATGCCTCGGTGTACCCAAATAAAGTGGATGTCAAGTCAAGATATTCAAAGAAGAGGCAAACTTGCAAGGAGCAAGAAAAGAAGACAAGAAGGGGAAGTAAAAGCCCAACTTACTACAATTGCCGGGAAAAGGGACACATTGGTAAACAATGTCCCATGGGTAACACTCCTAAGCCTATCATTTATAATGATCATTATTTGCTTAGAAAAGATAAAAATGGTAGGGTGATGGCTAGATTTGTTAGTTCACCAAAGATTATTACTAGGGCCATTTGGGTGCTCAAATCTCTTATGACTAACATTTAAGAACCCAACCAAATTTGGGTACCAAAAAGTGCTTAAAATACTAAATAGGTACTTGGAGAGGCATTGGGTGCTTGGTTCATTCAAATAGTGGTGGATTCCACCATGTGTCATTTTGGAGCCAAGCATGAGGATGATTTTATCAAATCAATAACCAATGTCATTTCGGTAACAAGTACTTACATTGAAGTATCTAGCCCCTAGCCTTGTGTAGGATGCATTGATGAAAATCCTTTTTAAAAATGTGTTATTGCTCTTGTTCAAACTAGCCGACCCATTTTGGGTGAGACCGGGCTAAATGCCAGTTTAATGGTCTTGGCGGTCTGACCGCCAAGCTTGGCCGGTTTGATCGGTGGGCAACCGGTATGACCACCATGTGTTGGCGATCTGACCGGTCCCACGGTCAAAGTCCCCCTGGTTTGCTTTTTCCAGAGAGGGGTGTTTTCCCCTCAGCTTGACTCCTTTATGGATCAGTCTAACCAGCATTGGTCTGATCTGATCAGCCTTTGCGAGGGAGGTCAGTCCGGTTGAGTGTCCAATTGCTAGTTTTTATAGTCGTTGGAGCTAGGACAGTTTGACCAGCGATTGGTTGGCTAGAGGCCACACATGGGGTACGCCCCAAGAGGGCTCGAGAGTCGATGTATCAGTAGTGTTATGTAAATATTGTTTTGTGTATGACTTAAATTTTGCTAATCTCGTATTTACGATATTATTTCTTCTCATCATGCGTGCAAGTAACTATGTGAGGGAGTCAACATTGTGACACCGCATACCACCCTCTTGTAGCCTTTTCATACATGAAATGACCACACCCTCGTTCCCAAGTCATTCTCTCTCTAAGATTTCGTTTGGTACTCTCAAATAAATCGGTTGAGCAAACAGACAATTGCATTAGAAAATAACACTTCAATATTTTTGTTATTGCGCCACCGAAGGGGGTTATTTTTGTTATTGCGCTCCGCCAAATGGGGCTATTTTTGTAATTGCGCCGACGAAATCGCATTCCAAATATGCCCCTGAAGGGATATTAGTGCATCAGTCAACCTACACTCAAAAGGTATTAGAAATGTTCGGCTTTGAAAAGGCATACCCTTTGAAAGTGCTAATGGTCGGAAGATCTTTGCAGCAAGACAAAGACCCGTACAGACCTAGAGATGAGGGGGAGGAAGTCCTGGGATCAGAATTCCTATACTTAAGTGCAGTAGAAGCACTCATGTATTTAGCAAACTGTACTAGACCGGACATTGTATTTGACATGAACCTATTAGTAAGGTATAGTGCAGAACCTACCAAAGGTATTGGCAGGGAATGAAGGACATCTTTCGATTCCTCCAAGGAAGCAAAGAACTTGATCTGTTCTACAGAAAGAACCAAGACCAGTCTATGAATGGCTATGAACATGCCGGGTACGTGTCGAACCCACATACAGCCAAGTCGCAGACATGCTATGTATTTCTATGTGGTGGAACTGCAATTTCATGAAAATCATCTAAGCAATGTCTTGTATCGACCTTGACGAACCACTCGGAAATAATAGCACTGTACGAGGCCTTGCGAGAATGTGCTTGGCTTCGGCGGATGATTCACCACATCCAGTAGTCGTGTGGATTGAATACCGCACAGACTCCCACTATTATCTATGAAGATAATGCAGCTTGTGTTGCACAAGTGCAGACGGGTTATGTGAAGAGTCAACTCACAAAGCATATCAACCCCAAGTTCTTCTATGCTCATGAATTACAAAAGATGAACGAAATTAAAGTACTGCATACTAAGTCATGTGAAAATCTTGCATATTTATTCACTAAGTCACTTTCAGCATCTAGCTTCGAAAGGTGCATACATGAAATTGGAATGATAAGATTTGGAGAAGTGCGTAATTCAGGGGGAGAATATTCACGAACTCATTATTGAAACTTGATCATGAAGATCGATTACCCAAAGAGTAAATCCTGGAGATTAAATGAAATTGGGTGGATTGTACTCTTTTTCCCTTGACGAGTTTTCCTGAAGTTTCTCGGTTAAGGTTTTTAATGAGGCAATTCGTGCAGCACAACAGAACGTGTTTCATGTACTCTTTCTCCAAAAATTTTTCTACTGGGTTTTTGTGGAGTTTTGATAAGACATGAATGTGACGGATGAGTGCCCAAGGGGAGTGTCAGGAAACCCTAGGCCCAGACCTTGCAGGCCTGGCCCATGATGGGCTCCTCATCCACCCTGAAGACTATATAAAGGAGAGGACCCCCAACCATTGTATTATCGTTTGCAGAAGAGCAATAAAGAGAAGCAAGAAGTCCCCTCATATCTCTATGTTCAATCTACTGTTTTGTATTGTTTGTTCTTGCATTGTTCTAAGTGATTCTACGCTTGTCTACGAGGTGATCATTCGGACTGGACTCGCCAGCGACGGTTCCTCAACAAAACCAATCCCCTCAATAGACTATCTCCTCATAATATCACCTGATCTCAACCACACCCAAACCGCCGCCACCACCATCACGACGATGCATGCCTCGCATCCCTAAAGCCTAACCTCCCTCAAATCAAGCATGTGGCGCCCCTATGCCCAAATAGAGTAACCACCGGTGCTTGGGCTTCCCTTTTTTTCCCTACTAAGTCTTGGATACCGCCTTAGTCTTCCCTTTCGACTGCACTTCTCGATATCGTCATACCAGAAACTTTTTTACTTAATCTATTTTTTAAAATATTATAAAGTTAACTTCTCCCTAACTTTATTTCCAATTCTAACTCCTTTGGTCACGCCACAACGCGCGGTATGACAAAAATACTCTGTCACGTCACGTACAACGGTGTGGCCAAAGCTGTCACGATAGCCCTCCGAGCCAACACGTGTCCATTTTGGGGCTAATCCTGTCACGCCAAGAGAGATAGTGTGACAGCACTCGTTTGCCACGCTGAAATCTGCGACGTGACAAAATGCTTTTGGCACGCCACGCATTGGGGCGTGACTAAAGAAATCAGAATTGAAAATAAAGTTAGAGAGAGATTATTTTTAAAATATTTTTAAAAAATATATTAAATAAAAAAAATGTTCATACCACCATGCATAAAGGTTGTGTCATTGCCAACTTATGCGCCTATAAAAGCGGCACACAAGACCACGTGTATAAACGTTGCTCAGGAGATTGTCTCGACATAGTATCAACAAGCCAAATAGTTTTATCACAAATCATATGTGTAGATAATCTAATTGTTCACGAAAGATCTTTATAAAAACATATGTATGTAAACATATATCTCTATCTATAAAAGATCCAACCAACACAAGAGGTAGGGAGGTAGATGACGGATTTACCACCACCACCACCAAGTGCTTCTTTTATAATAGTAAAGAATAACACTGTTGAACGACAAAATAACAAAAATATCCTCACCGTGAGCGAATTGGCAAAAATAGTATCATAAACGCATCGAGAGGCGACACGTGCCTCCTATCGCGCCTCTACCACGCGGCAGGTGGCCAGCCCACATCACCTACCGACGCGACAAACCGGCTGCCGCCTCATGGGAACCTACCACGTGGCCTACCGCGTGTTCAGGACGTGATAGGCCCTCTGCCATAGCATTTAAGCACGAAAACTGATGTTATTTTTGTTAATTTGCTCGTATGAGATTAATTTTGCTACTTTATTCCATAATGGTGCCATTCTAGCCGATAACTCGTCAAGCTCGTCGTTGTAGCAGACACAGAACCCTCCCTAGACCAGGTCTTGGTACACTATGCATGCAAGCTCTCCACAAAGTGCAGTAGACACTAGACAGGCCCTCGCTTGAATCGAGAATGGAGACGCTACGTAGGGTCGTAGACCAAGGCCTGGCTTATCCAATGACGTTAGTTACAATGCGACCGGCCTGGACCATTTTTAATACTACCGCAGTGCTGTTGCCTTGTCCCGGATGTCCATCCCCCTATCCGGTCATCTGATGAATCTTGGTGAAATGCTGAGGTGAGGCGCCATCCTTCCTTGTTGTTTTCTCTTGAATCCCTACCATTTTTAGCTCATTTTGCTCAATGGTTCTTGTACTCGTCTGTTAGGTTTTGGCATAGCTTGTTAATTAGATCAGTATACTTAATAGTTTGTATTGATGATGGTTCTCTTGTAGAATTTTCCCGAATGAGATTGTGGTCGGCCACCTTCGCCCTGCTTTCTAGTTGTAAATCCTTGGGGTAATTTGCTCCGAGTTTTGTTGTGCTGTGCAGTTAATGAAATTATATGTAGTTTCCTATCCTAGGATTGAGTTCTTGCATGGGTTTCGCCGCCCTTGATTTGTTCTTTCATAAGTTGTACTAATCATACAGCCTGTTCTTTGTTTGCTCCTAGCGCTGAATGATGATAGATCGATACAATCACTTGAAGCAGCCTTCTCGATGTTGAATGCCGTCGCTATGTACATGGAGTACTCTAGTGCTTAGTGTATGTAGATTCGTAGACTGCTTCCACATTCCAAAAGGACCCCTTTAGTTCATTGAGCACTTCTCTGAAGAAAAAAGGAAGTTAGTTATTTAAACAAAAAAGAAGTTAATTGAGCAATGAAGCAACTAAACCACTGTTTTTCAGTTGAATTGATATTGTTAGTTTAAGTTGTCATTATGCAAAAATAAGCAGTAAAAATGTACCCTTTAAAAAAACTTTCATGGCATGTGCTAGGGGTGATGCCATCAGGCACGTTCTATTGGGCGGACTCAGAATTGGAAATCTCTGTATTTACGCTGCGGAAGTTCAATCTTTTTGGCCTACTATTTATCACCAGCGCTTGCTACGGTTTTACTAATGCCAGAATGATATTCCTTATTGTTATGGAACTCCTAGAAATATAAGTAATGTGTTCAATTAAAGCTAGTAAAATCAGGTATATGTGTTTTAAAAAAAATCAGATATCAACGCCATAAAATGAAATTGTTAGGTGTGTATTATTACCTGTGTATTTTTCCTATTGTATAAGGAGTTTCTGCATATATGCCATACTTGTACTTGTATATATATTGACTCATTGGCCTCATGATGAATACAGGTGCTATTCATAATATGGTATCAGAGCCAACCTAGGGTTTTTCTTCGCCAAACCGTTGCCGCTGTTGATTCGTCTTCTCTGGCAGTTGTCGCCGCCTAGTTTTTGCCCACCACCGCCGCTGCTGTTCTCCAGCACAACAGCTCTCTATCTATTGCCTAGCCATTGCTCGTGCTCACCCGGTCGTCGGCCGTGCTCGTTGGTCGCGCCCGACCGCACCGCATGTGTTGTCGCCGCTCACGCTCAGCCAGTTACCGCCGGCCATCCGACACCAGTTGTGTCGCCCCCTCGTCGCCTAGTCAGCCGCTGCCTGCATCTGACTCCTTCGCTCGTGAGGTCATCCGGTGCCACCTCTATCCATTGGCGCCTCGTCTTGATCTGCCGGCATCACCTCGATCTGCAGGTGCCTTGCCTCAATCCGTCGCTCGATCCAGTGCCTCACTCCGGATCTTCCACCTATGAGTCCACCGCTCGTCTATGACTCTCGCCCGTGATTATTACTCTCGATCGAAGGATTGTGGTTAGTTTTCCGGATTGACCGAGAGAAAAAAAAAATGTCATCCTCTTCAGGCACTATTTCTATTCCTCGCTGCCTGTTGATCTTCTATAGTCTTAATTACCGGGACTAGTTTCAGCACATGCACCTCCACATGTGTGGCCAACGTCTTTGGGAGTTTCTCACTGGCGAGTTGCCTTGTCCGCCTTGCCCTGCTCCACCTGTTGAGCCCATGCTCTCGAAGAATGCTTTCGAAGATGCTCGTAAGGAGGCATTTGATGCTTTTGAGGATACTATGGAGACTTTTCAGAGTTAGTATGCAGCCTACAAGACATGGATTGATGAGGATGCCTGTGCCTCTGCTATTCTGGTTGCTAGCATGGATGTGCATCTCACTGGAGATGTGGTTGGCTTGGCTTCAGCACAGTTGATGTGGGCGCATATACGCAATTGCTACGAGCCGTCTGGTGATTCCTTGTATCTTGTTGTTGTGCATCAGAAGCAGTCGTTGCAGCAGGGAGATGCCACTGTGGACGAGTTCTATGCCCAGTTGTTCGAGGTATGGCGTCAGATTGACTCTTTGGGACCGGATGTTTGCCACACTTGTCAGTGTTGTCAACGTCAGCAGTCTCACCTAGAGCTTCGTCGCATCTACGACTTCTTGACACGTCTCTGAGCTGAGTATGAGCAGACTCGTGCTCAGTTGCTGGCGCGCCACCCTCATGAGACTCTGTTGGAGGCCCTTGCATCTGTTCGTGCTGATGAGATTCGCCTTCGTGCTGCGCGTCTGCTGCCATCCCCATCATTTCCTTCGATTATGGTAGCTCCTCCAGCTTCTACATCCGCTACGTCTCCAGCTACTCCTTCACCAGTGACAGCTAATGTTGGTAGGGGACTCCACTGCACCTATTGCAGCAAGGATGGACATGTGGAGCAGTTTTGCTACAGGAAGAAGGATTTACGTCGTGGTAGTCGTCCTCCAAAGGGCACTGGCGGTTCCTCCTATGAGAGGAGCTCTGGTGCTTCAAATACTCAAGAGCTTCTTACACTGCTGTGTCGCATGGCTGCTTTTATACCGTCCAGTTCTGTTGGTTTTGCTGTACAGTCTTATAGTGAGAGACTACTTTCTACTTCTTCCTCATGTATATCACCTTGGATTCTTGACTCTGGTGCTTCCTTTCATATGACATCTAATTCCACCAGTCTCACTTCCATTAGTCCTTTAGCTGCTCCTATCACTGTTCAGACAACAAATGATACCTCTCTCTCTGTCGCGGGACGAGACACTCTTTCGAATTCCTCTTTTCATGTTCTTGTTGTTTCTTATGTTCCCAAACTAACCATGCAGCTCATATCTGCCGGCCAGCTCACCGATCATGGTTATCGTGTTATTCTCAATTTTGATTCTTGTTCTATTCAGGATCGACGCACGGTGACTCTGGTTGGTACTGGCCCTTGCCACCGTGACTCACGGCGTCTCTGAGGGCTTGACTGGTTTCATCTTCCTTCCACTGTCCCTGTCAGTCTTGTCGCCTCCACCACCGTCTCTGCTTCTGCTGCATCCTCTACTGCATCTTTTGCTCGGTGGCATCATCATTTGGGATATCTTTGCAGGTCGCGTCTACCTTCTTTAGTTCGTCGTGGTCTTTTAGGGTCTGTGTCTGGTGATGCTTCTCTAAATTGTTAGGGTTTTAAGCTTAGTAAACAGTTTCAACTCTCCTATCCTTCCAGTGAGTCAGTATCACAGCGTCCTTTTGATCTTGTTCATTCTGATGTATGGGGTCCGGCTCTTTTCGTTTCGAAAGGAGGTCATCGATATTATACAATTTTTATTAATGATTTTTCTTGACACATAGATATACTTTATGTCATCTCGTAGTGAGGTTCTATCCATCTACCAGAATTTTGCCACCATGATCTGTACTAAGTCTGACTCTCCTATTCGTGTTTTTCGGGCTAATTCTGCTGGGGAGTACTTGTCAGGAGTTCTTTGTGGTTTTCTTGCCAAGCAGAGCACCCTCTCTCAGTTTTCTTGTCCTGGTGCTCATGCCCAGAATAGTGTAGCTGAACGAAAACATCGCCATCTTCTTGACATAACCTGTGCTCTTATGCTTGCTTCTGTTGTTCCACCACACTTCTAGGCTGAGGCCGTTTCTACTGCCACTTTCCTGATTAATATTCAACCTTCTTCTGCTCTTCAGGGTGGGATCCCAGTTGAGCATCTCTGTGACAATACTCCTGATTATTCTAGTCTTCGCCTCTTTGGGTGTGTGTGCTATGTTCTTCTTGCACCTCGTGAATGCACCAAGCTGACCGCTCAGTCCGTGGAGTGCGTTTTTCTGGACTATAGTGCTGAGCATAAGGGATATCGTTGTTGGGATCCTGTTGGCCGACAGATGCGGGTTTCTCAGGACGTCACTTTTGATGAGTCTTGTCCTTTATACCCTCGTCCTCCTTCCACCACTTCAGCATTTCTTATCGAGCCACTTTCTTTCCTGACTTTTCCTGCCACCCCCATAGTCATCATACCACCACTACAGCCTTTGGCCTCTCCGGTGCCTCCTTCACCATCGGCGTCTCCTTCACCACTAACGCCTCCTCCGCCACCAACACCCTCTCCAGAGGCTCCTCCTGGCCTTGTTCCTTCTTATCCTCTCTACTACACTCGTCGTCCACGAGTTGAGGATTCTTCTGATGCGTCATTTTCTTCTGATGGGTTTTCTTCTTCGGCCTTTCCTCCTCCTTGTTATGCTCTTCGTGATCGCTAGTCTATTTGACCTCCTGCGGGCTTTGCTTTTGCTGCTGCTGCTCTTGCCAAACCAACTTCTTATCGTGATGCTACTGTTCATCAGGAGTGGCAGCATGCGATGGCAGAGGAGATCGCTACCATTGAGCGTACTGGCACATGGGATCTTGTCACTTTTCCAGCGTGTGTTACTCTTATCACGTGCAAGTGGATCTATAAGGTTAAGACCCGTTCTGATGGTTCTCTTGAGCACTACAAGGCTCGTCCCGTGGCATGTGGTTTTCAACAGGAGCATGATCGTTATTATGATGAGACCTTTGCTCCTGTAGCTCACATGACCACTGTACACACTCTTCTTGTTGTGGCGTCTGTTCGGACATTGTCCATCTCTCAGCTTGATGTTAAGAATGTCTTTCTCAATGGTGAGCTGCGTGAGAAGGTTTATATGCAGCCACCACCGGGGTATTCTGTTCCTGAGGGTATGATTTGTCTCCTTCGTCGATCTCTTTACAGCCTCAAACAAGCTCCTTGTGCCTGGTTTGATCGTTTCTCTTCTGTTTTCACTGTAGCTGGTTTCTCTGCCAGTGCTCATGATCCTGCTTTTTTTATTCACACTTCGTCTCGTGGTCGGACGCTTCTCCTTTTATATGTTGATGATATGATCATTACTGAAGATGATTCTCAGTACATCACTTTTGTCAATGAGCGTCTTAGTGAGCAGTTTCTCATATCTGATTTGGGTCCTCGTGGCTACTTTCTTGGGGTTGAGGTTATTTCTACGTTTGAGGGCTTCTATCTATCCCAAGAAAAGTATATCCAGGATCTTCGTGATCGTGCTTCTCTGACTGATCAGCACGCAACTGAGACTCGCACAGAGCTTAATGTTCATCTTCGGCCCACTGATGGTGAGCCTCTTACTGATCCTATTCGCTATCATCACCTTGTTGGGAGTCTTATTTATCTAGGTGTCACTTGTCCTGATATTTCGTACCCTGTGCATATCTTGAGTCAATTTGTTTCTGCTCCCACTTAGGTTCACTATAGTCATCTTCTTCATGTTCTACGATATTTTCGTGGAACCATCACTCATCGACTCTTTTCTCTCGCTCCAGCTCTTTACAGCTCCAGGCATATTCTGATGCCACCTAGGCTAGTGATCACTCTGATCTTCAGTCTCTCTCTGTCTATTGTGTTTTTCTTGGTGGTTCTCTCATTACTTGGAAGACTAAGAAACAGACAACAGTTTCTCGTTCGAGTGCTGAGGCCGAATTGCGAGCTATGGCTTTGTTGACTGCGGAGGTTACCTGAGGATTTTGGTGTTTCTGTTTCTGCACCAACTCCTCTTTTGTCTAATAGTACAGGTGCTATTAGTATTACTAAAGATCCGGTGAAGCATGAGTTTACAAAGCATATTGGTGTTGCTGCTTTTTACATGTGGACACAAGTGCAAGACTAGGTTGTTACTCTTCAGTATGTGCCTGCAGAGCTTCAATTAATAGACTTCTTTACAAAGGCACAAACCAGAGCCCAACACAGCTTCTATCTCTTCAAACTTCATATTGTTGATCCATCCCCATTGGCCTCATGATGAATATAAACGCTATTCATAACAGAAATTAGAAGATCTCTCGATGCATGTCACTTGGCACGCTATGCTAAAACTAATTATCATCGATCTTTTTTCTTCTGCTGCAGTTGACCATGTATCATCTCTTCCAACTGTAACAAAAAGAAGTCGTCAGCATGGCATCGCTTAGTGCTGACATTTTACATGACATACTGAAGCGTCTCGATGGAGCAGCACTGGCAAGGGCAGGATGTGCCTGTGCTGACTTCCGGGCAATATCAAGGGAAGAAGAGTTATGGGAAAATGCTTGCCGATCTCTGTGGCCATCAACAAATCGCCATGATGTTAGGAGCTTAATTATTTCAATTGGTGGATTCAGGAAGTTCTATGCAGATTGTTTCACCCTTATACTGAACAAGGATGTTTCTGCCGTTCAGACCAATGAAACTAACCTCTTTGCTGAAGAATGGGCCGAGTCTGATTACTACTATGATGACATGGATGAGCTTGAAAATGTCTTGCCTTCAGACTTTGTATCTCTAATCGATGTACGGTACAAAGACCGTGCACTCTACTCGAAGGTCATATGGGGAATTCCCAACTCGGATGGCGCAAATGGCTGGTTCTTCAACTGTCCATTCCGGATAGACTTGTTTTATCACTCACCTGAAAACAATGAGAACAATGATGGAGAGGTATTCCTGTCAACCGTCAATGACTTACCATCCATGCACTCAATGGAGCAAGAAAGGAAACATGGGAAACTTTGGAGGGAGCTTAATGACGGCATAAAGTTGAGCTGGATCATCGTCAACATAAAGATGAAGCGTGCGGTGAACCTGGCAAGTTGGCATCCACTAGGTGGGCAGAGGCACTGGCCGACTGATAATGATTTCCTCCTACGATTCAGGTCTGTCCTTCCGGCGAAGGAGGTCCTGCCATGCCAGGTAGCAGAATGCATTCTGCTAATGAAGCTCCGCTTGACAAGTACGGGGACCGAAGGGGCAGGGGGGCCATCGACACTTGCGTTGACGGAATTGAGCATGCAGATCGAAGATATGGGTGTCGTCCACCTCAATGGGCGCTGCAGCCTCCTCGTCCTGACGGAGGCGCTGAGCTGCCACCGAAGCAGGAACTACGACGAGGTGCTGGAGTCATGCCATTTGTACTTGAGGGCGCAGAGCGAGCTGAAAGAGGAGAAGATACGCAGCGAATGCCGGTTCGACACGCTCTGCATCGTCAGTGGCATTACAGTATTCACTGCACTCTGCGCCATGTGCTACAGAAAGTTTGAGAAATTCTGACACTGGGGACCTAGCCTTCCTCAGTACAGTTAGTTGCGGAGTTACTCTATGCAATGCAGCATTCTGGATGATGGGGATTTCAGAAACGTTGCACACTCTTGAGCGCTTGTAGACTAATCTACTTATCTGATTCGGGCTTTACGTTGGCATATAGACACGTCCAATTTATATTTCCTGTGGGCATAAATTTACCTACATAACCAAGACTAGTTATGTCTTGTTTTCAGGCGTGCTTCAGATTTGAAACATGGCATGTCATGCTAGTAGACTCCAATTGTAGCTTTCACTCGGAATTTTCTGCTGCTAGATTTCTTCGGACCAAATCCGTAGGCTAAACCCTGGAGCTTGGTTCTCACTATATTGGGGCATTACGGAGACTAAATTCTTGGATAGCATGCTCACTTCTTCCTTTCTTTTGGATAATTCAACCACACAAAGAACACTTTCAAAAGATACTTATCATCATCGTATATGTTATGGTACTTTCCAAGTGTACAATATCATGTCATGTTCTATTGGCATATTGTGTTTATTTAATGAGCTGGATTGATGAGGGAATGTTTTGCCGAATTGTCACTGTTTCAAACCGAATCAGCAAGTTTGGCCTCATCTCGCGCAGAAATGCAAATGTAGCACGCAATTCCGAGCCCCGGACGCTCGGACGCAGGCCGCGTTGCCGCGTGCACCTCGTCCACACCACCCTGATATGGATAGCACTGCAGGGTGCTCGTCTGCACCTTCCTCGTGCAGACAGCACTGTACATGCGTCGTCCGCTCATCCCATGTGCGGACAAGCCGCGTGGCACACAGCATCAGGCCGGGTCCGTTGCTCCCGTGTGTGGACAAGCCGCGTGGCACAGTGCCAGGCTAAGTTCGTTGCTCCCGTGTGCGGATGTGCGTCGGCCGCTCGTCTTGTGTGCGGACGTGCACTGTCACATCCGTTCGTTCAGACAGCACCTGTGCATTCCATGCATATCTTTCCACCTTTTGATTTCTACGTGCAGGTGCTAGCTACAAATTATTGCACTACAAATTAATTGCATACATTAAGCTGATTAATTGCAGTACATGCGTTAAACTGATTAATTGCAGTACAAATTATTTCCACATGATACAACGGGATACAATATGGCTCACTCGTCTAAGCCACTACCACTACTCTTTTCTCGCTGCAGTTGCGGCTGCGTCCTCGTGCGCATCCAGGTTTTGCGTCGAGCATGTCCTATGGGATACGTCAGCCGGTCCGAAGAGCGCGTATCGGATCGGAGGGCATACGGAGACCATTGAGTACGCAGAGGTGCACCACAACGCTGAGTCTATGCAGCGTCGATGTCATCCTGCTATGGTATGTCGAACTGGGGGCCACCTGGAATCATGCCATGAACAAGGGACTACGACAATTCATCCCTGAATTATCCACCCCCAAGGTACGTTGTTTGCAACTCCGGTTGTGCGAAGGAGCACTGGCCTTGGTTGTATAGTATGCCAACACCCCTAGAGGAGCGCTGCCCTGCGTATGCTCCAAACCCTCCGTACGGTCCAAACACCGCATACGCTCCAAACTTCGTGTACTGCTCCACCGCAGGAGTTGGGAGGCTCGTATCCTCGTCAGTGGACGGACGGCAGTCACCCCGACGGTCAACTAAAGGCTGCAAGACGGAATGATGTTAGTCAAAATAAATACTCTTGACGTAAACTAAGAATCTTGTACCTCTCAGATGTGCAATGTAGATGACCAAGGTGGAGCGTCAGTCTGTGTACAGGGTGCTGACGGAAGAAGTGATGCATCTCGACGGACCTGCGACAGGAAAACGACATGATGTTAGCGGAAAGTAAGGCATAACAAAAAAAATAGAACGTAGATTTGTACATGACTTACCTTCCCGCCGATTTGGCCTGAGGATGACCGATAGGGAGCGCTACGAAGCTCACTGGTGTCACTTGGTCGTGATGACCTAGCAGGTGAGCATGGACCCCCACCTGGTGCCTAACACGCAGGACGTCGTCCCTCGAACGACCACAGCTCATGTTCTTTAGTGCATTCTTCCCCTGCGCGAAGATGTACTTCAACGTGTTCAGAAGCCATGGCATGGTGTGTGGGCTACAAATGGCGGTCTCCGATGCGCTTACGATCTGCTATAGGTGCTTGTACTGAAATGAAAGAGAACACATGTTCAGTTACAAACATTACAAATATCATCAGTGAAACAAGCAAAGAATGTCAGTTCTTACGGTCTCGTCACGACGCGAGGCGCTGTGATGATCAAACAAGCGACGGAGTCTCTCCTGGTGCGTCACCTGCTCTGGACGCTATGGTGGGGTATGATTCAGTCTAGAGCGCGACACAGGTACATACCACTCCATGTACTAGCGGTACGTCCGTACGACGTAAGGTCTCTACTCCTGCACAACCTCGACGTGCATCGTCTCTGTCCAGGCCATAATCCACTCATGCTGGACTGCTTGCTAGTCCTCGGTGTGTCGGCCCGCCCTGGATTGCCCGCATTCGAGAGTGATTCGTGTGAGAACATGGAACGGGGGTATAAAATGCAAACAATTCTTGGATGGAGTTGGATTCACAAGTGGACAGCTTGTTGTAGCATCCTACCGTCGGGAGGGGGCACCACCCGGTACAAATTAAACTGACGCATTACACGCTATAGCGCGTAAGGCTCCACCATGTGGACGAACACTAGGTGGCAGGTCCTCGCCCATAGTACTTCGTCCTGCACGCATTGCACGGACAGTCTGTGCGGTGCTACCGTGTGCACGAACTCTAGGGTCCACAGAGTCCATATGATGTCGTTGTTGTGCACCGACTCGAACTCGTTGTGGAACAATGAGTAACACCTCATCGGTCTATCCTTGGCCCAGCATAGCTGGGCGGCAGTCCACCGATAGCCCATAGTGGGCCCGTCGATCGGGTTGTGTAACTCGGGGTAGGGGTGCACTGCTCTTGCGTAGGCGGGCCGCCCAACAGAGAAGTGCTCCCAACTCCATAGTGGCAAGAGCACGTAGCACACGACAAAGTTCGGTCTCACACTGGTGTGGCACTGCGAAGCATCACACATCCCCCTGTATGTGGCACAGAGAACGGCTAACCCCCAACTATACTGAGGCATGGCCCCAGCCTCTGCGTTGGCCAAGGACTCAATGATGCGGACGAAGCTGAGGTACACCCAATCACCATGTGTATTGGGAAACATGGCCTAGCCAAAGAGATGGAGAAGGTACGCGATGAGGTGCGTCTTAACAACCTCGTCATACGCATTCGATGGGCATTCATTGAAGTTTCTCAGCTAGGTCTGAGGGACACCACGGGCGCTGTTTGGAAGAGGTATGCCAAAGCGATACCTGGCAACCGGCCTTCCAATTCGCTAGTGCGGGCGATCGAACGATCGCTCACCGACGGAGTTCGATCAAGAAAGCGACGTCCTAGAGAGTGACCATCATCTCTCCCCACCGAAAGTGGAATGTGTGAGTCTCGGGTCTCCACCTGTCGACAAGGGCTGACATCAAACTGCCGTCTAGAGTGAAGTACCGTCTGACCGAAAGTAGCCTAGCAAAGGGCAACAAACCCGTGTCCCAAAGAATTGGGACGTAGCGATCATCGAGGCCCCAATAATGCCTCTCAGACCGAAGCGCCAGGGGTGGAGGGCCATTCTTGTCCTCGGCGATCCACACCTGGCACTAATGATGCTCGTCGTAAAAGGGTTCCAGTAGCTCCGATAGAGGCATGACTTGTAAGAGAGGATACACATGGATTAGTTGTGAATAAATCAATAATGACGATGAATTACTACAAATTAAAATTTACAACTAAGCACAGACAACAAAATAAACCTGCACTAATTAACTACGAGCAAATTAATTAGGACTAATTAAGTACGACTAATTAGTAGGATTAAATTAGTTGTGACCAAATTAATACGAGTATTTCTAACCTCCTAATTAATTACGACAAATGAATTAGGAAAAAAGTTACAACTTCATAAATCAACTAAATTATTTACGACCGACTAACTACGATTAAATTAGGATTAATTCCTTATATGCCACTGAAATTTGGCCTCAATCCCTGATTGTGTCATTGACATGTGGGGTCAGGGCCCATAAGTCAATGACACAGTGAGTGGCATATAAGGGATGAGGCCAACTTTCGGTGGCATATAAGGAATTAGCCCATTAAATTAATTGTGGCTACTAAAGTACGACTAATTAACTACAACCAATTAATTGCAACTAATTTAATACGATTAATTAACTAGCTGATTAAAATACATACGATTAATATAACAACGACTAGTTCATTAGGGGCTAATTTATTGCAACTGGCTAAATAACACAAATATAATAATACTTAAACGATAAGGACTATATTAATTACACCTAAGTGACTACAACTAATTAACTACACATTTAATACAGATAATTCATATGAGAAAAAATTTACTTGCTAATATGGCTGCTAATGACAGCACGCAATAATCCCAACTAACTATGATTAAATTAATTGTGGCTACTAAAGTACGACTAATTAACTACAACCGATTAATTGTAACTAATTTATTACGAGTAATTAACTAACTGATTAAAATACGTACTATTAATATAACAACGACTAGTTCATTAGGGGCTAATTTATCGCAACTGACTAAATAACACAGATATAATAACACTTAAACGATAAGGGCTATATTAATTACACCTAAGTGACTACAACTAATTAACTACACGTTTCATAAAGATAATTCATACGAGAAAAAATTTATCTGCTAATATGACCGCTAATGATGGCACGCAACAATCTTTAAACGTCCGCGAAAATGAAACTGTCTCGTTCGCTTGCTCAGAATTTATAGCCCGAGCGAGACGAAAATGTACACCACTAATTACGGCGGGGTTCATTTCACGCGAGCGTATGGACGTGATTGAAAGACAGGTGATAGAAAAAGAAAGAGAATAAAGAGAGATTCTCAGTCACTTTGCTTGTTTTTAGACGACCGGACGCACGAGGGGAGGGTGGACGTGGCCCAGCAGAGTGCTGTCCGAACGCGGGAGGGGCGGACCCGGGCTATGCGCGCTGCCACGTGTCGCTCGTCCGTGCGCAGGACTGACGGTGAACAGAGGAGCGGACCGGGCTGTTCGCGATGCCGCATAGCAATCGTCCGCGCGCGAGACAGACAGTCCACGCTGTCCAAACGCTCAATAAGCAGACCCGGGTTGTGGCGCTGCCGCGTGGCTCTTTCGCGCGTGGGACAGGCGAACGCACTCAACCGTGCGCGGGGCAGACGAACAAGGGTATAGTGGCGTAACGACACGGGTCCGTTCATCCCTGAGACGGATGTGCATGCTATTTCTGCATTTTCGTTCCAACGCATGCCATTTATGCTAATTCGTTTCCTAATACTGTCATTTAGGCACAAAAAAAAAATCATTGATGAGGTAGTATGACACCTATTCAATGTGACCTCTGAACTCTAAAAACCTACATGCAGAGGCTCATCTGCCTGCTCATTCGACTAAAAATAATCAGGACAACAGAGTATCTGCATTGAAGCGAAGAGTCTTGGAAGAGAACCATGCATAAGCACAGCTCAGAAGACAGCAGTTAACATGTCTGTAACAGTAGAACTGTACCAAAACTAATAAAAAACGTAAGTCTTAAAGTCTGAACATCAAGATGCATCATACAGCTTAGTGCCAATACAGGATGGCCTTCCAAAACCTCACTAGGAATGCCCATTTGTACCAAACTGGGGGGAAATAATATGCACACGGACGGGCAATAACCAGAACAAACTCAGAATAATGTATGGATGACCCTCTTGGAGCTGCGTAACGCAGACCGTGTACAAATAAAGAATACCCTATGAAACTTGGGAAAACAGCAGAGAAAGCTGACGGAGATCGCTTCTGGAACATGACCAAGATTGCTGGACCACATGGTCTCTTATGTGCCATGACACCGATCATGGAAGAGAAAACTTGGAATGTGCAGCCTTTGTAGCGGGAAAAGGCGATGCTTCAGAAAAGATCGGCTTTTCTTTTCTGCAATTCTTGCTTCCACCTTGGCTGCTGGTAAAATTCCTCCTTGGTCATACCAAATACAGTCTGGAATTCGCTGTCGGATAAATATGTCTGCACAAGCAACACAAAGTTAAGATTTCAAACTCACCTCCGCTCACACTCCAAGAAGTCGATTTAAACATGATGGATAATTTGCAAAATCAGCCTTAGTGGAACAGCAAATGTTATCAGGTGGTAATAAAGGCAGAACAGGGGGTTGGCCACAAAAGAAACAATGATTTATCTGTAATTTTCTTGAAACTTAGCTTAACCGTTGTACTTTTTTTTAAGGATTAATCATTGTCCTTGAACGAGACTGACAATAACTTCACCGATTTCTGTTATTTGCATGAATTATTATCCAACATGCCGATGTTGAATGCTGGTTATGGAAATATGATTACACAATTTATTTTAATGAAAATAGATTATCTAATTTCGATTACTCAAGAATCAAGATCCTCTGTTTCAGTTTATCAAATAAATCTTTTAGCGAAAGTAGACTATCTTGCTATAAATTTACAACTTTTATAATCTCTTCTTGAACCAAACATAAATATTTCAATTCATTTGGGACCCCATGATCCATAGCTTCCTTCTTTTAAATGGATATCTTCCTTTTTTCGAGGGCCGTTTCCATATCTTCCTTTTTTTCGAATGATGCACAGGCAATTAACTCACATGTTTCAAGATATGATACGGAACTAAGACAGCCATATAAATTCATCGCTAAAAGTGTCATGGTTTAGGAGAACCTTGACAAATCTTGAATCTAAATGGCTAATGCTCAATTGAGAAGGCAGTTTACCCCAGGAATTTACTAATACTAGTACACAACATTTCTTTCTTAATGTTTCTACAGGATGTCATTAAATAACATGTTTACTCGAAATAACGACTGCAAAAAATTATCAGAGAGGCACTCATTGATCAATATAAGATATTATCAAATTTAACTACCCTTGCCTATTATGTGGGGATCTATCAAGAGATCTTTCAAATTATACTCAGTTACCTTGTGGAAATATAAAATGCACAAGCAAAGGGCTTCTAATTAGCATGTCTTCTGGGATGAAGAAACGCTATCTAATAAAAATAACTCAAGTAAAATGCCTCAGTATTTTATTTATGGTTAAGAGAAGTGTTTAGCAAGGTAAAAAAAGACAACTTATAGCAGCAAGTCAGCAACTTTGTTTTCAAGGAGGCAATGAAAATAACAAACCTCTCTGCGTTTGTAATCTATCCCACGAACAGGGTCGGTAGACTTTGATATCAAACGGTCATAGCTAAAGGTGGTTTCACCTCCATTTTCATTAGCAGTTTGTTCCTGTGATACATCGGGTTCTGTTCGGTCCCCCTCAGATGACACTACATCTCCTGGAGCATCTTTATCTGTATAAAATTCTGAGGACCCTGCTGCTTCAGACTGAGAAGCATCAGATGGAGCTAATTCAGTCTTCTCAGCATCTGCATCAACTGAAGTTGTTGAGATTATTGCTAAACACTATCTAATAAAAATAACTTGGGACATCTTCATCTACTATTCTTGCGGTTAGTTATCACTCCTCCACAATTTACAAAACAGTAACAGGAAACAACACTACAATACTGCAATGTCCCAAGTCTTGAAGTTGTTCTTTGCTTATTGAAGAGGAAAGCGAACAAGGTCCTACTGAAATATGTCTAGGAAAATAAAACATGCAGCGAGCCTAAAATATCTAATATTACTTAATAGCACCACAATACCACATGAAGGAATTCAAGGAAATTTGGATAGCTACACATTTCAACTGCTATGCTTGTCCTAAAAAAGGTACGCAAGGGCAGAAGGAAATTATAGGTTAACCAGTCTCACCTGCAGTTGGGGATGACCTATTGATGCGAGGACTTTGAGAAGATCCCTCAGCTGTCAAAACATTGGATAGTGCTGAAACAGCAGCTGCTCTTTGAGAACCTTGACCTGAATGAGATGATGGCTGTGGGCTTTTGGGTTTTGTTGACGGATTGAATGCAGAGGATAATGCAGCCATTGCTGAAGCGCGCTGAGTAGGCCCACCATCACCTGAGCTTCTAGGCCTATCATTAGACTGAAAAGATCACAGCATTGATTGGGTTGTCAGATCAGTATTTTTTTATTCATAATATTTGGCTAAAAATGTTTAACAATACCTGTTTCCCTAGGGAAGACGGATTGAATGCAGATGAAAGGGCTGCCAAAGCTGATGCCCTTTGAGTTGGTCCACCATCACCTGAGCTCTTTGATCCACTCTGCAAGCAAATAAAGCTATAGGTTACTAAAAAAATGAATACATAGATTTTACATTTTGAGGTGAAGTAAGAAAACAATCATTCATGGAACGTCGTAACTTTAAGAGCAAAAATGTAACTTGCCTCTGAGCGCATTCCAAAAAGAAGTGAAAGTTTCTTCTGAAATGAGTTTCCATGAATCTGTTTCAAGGGTAAAAATTATTAGAATGCATCCAAAAACAAGTGTGAGCAAAGAGAATAATCCAACCAAATACCACAGCATAAGCAAGTGTAAGAAATCGTGGAGAAATATATCTAAAGAGTACATAATATTCCTTTCAAGATGAAAAAAATGGCAGCTGATGCTACTATAATGCAATAGACAAGGTGCATATTTATTAAAATTACAATCATTTCATTTATGGTATATATAGTTGACAAATGCATTTCTGTTGTCCCGGAGTCCATATTGTGTGTCCCTGTTAAGAGTGCAATTACATATTTATCCCATGGGAAAAAAATGCCCCCCCCCCCCAAAAAAAAATAAATAAATAAATAAAATTGTGTATAGTCCATGTGGTAGCAGTAGCAATAGTGGCAGACTGGCAGTGACAGCAGCGAAAGCAACTGCCAGATGTCACAGCGAATGATGGAGGCAAGACAGAAGAAATGAAAAGGAACATTAAAAAGGAAAAGGGAGAGGGGCAGTTTTCTCTTAAGACTCATTGTTGAGTTTGCAATGGGTAAATCTGAGGTTGGAGTATTGGACTTTTGAAAGGTCCAACTTTTAAATTAGGTTATTTTAGGAAGGCACGAATGCAGTCCCCCAAAATTTGAATAACCCAGCTCCCAGAGGTAAATATTCGAACAATATCAGTTAATAAAAGAGGAATGCCCTGCAAACTTGTCAAGAGGAACAAATATTCCAAGGAACCATGATTACTTCCTTGCACCAAATATCATATCTTAGCAACTGTGCACAATTCCTTCCATATGGACGAAGACATCCTTGTTCTACAGTCCTTTTATTATTTTAAATTTTGAAATCTCTACAGGATCCTGTCCAGCCTCCCCAGGTCCCTTAAATGACTTCTATTGGGCACTACCAACCTAAACTAGTCAAGACAAAAGATGAAACCATTTGCAGTTAGTTCCGAGGACTCTTAAGTTCCAGTGGATTCAATTTCTAGTTTCAGCATGTCCTTCACTTTGAATAAAAGACTAGCATCATTGCATCAGGCAGGACACCCATCAGGCCATCACCAGCACTATATGTTCAACGCATGGCAACAATCGGAGCATGTACGCCTCAATACTAGCCCAAACATAATAGCTGTTCTAATGTGAAATATCTGTACTATATACTTATAGTTGTTAGTGTAATATCCCATTTATCCAAATAAATACTTAACGAATTAGAGGAAGCAATTAAGAGTTAAATCCAGAAGTTAGTGGGCTTTCAGCCCATGGGGCGGGGGGGCACCCACTTAAGAAGGAGAGGGGGGAGGCCGGCCAAGCCCTAGCCGCCAGCACCCTCCCCCTCCCCCTCCCCCTCACGCCCAGCCGCCCCTCCCTGCAGTCTTCCCCTAGCGCCTGCTGCCCCTGCGCCTCCCTCCCTCCAATCCGCCGCCTCCCCTCCTGACGCCGTGACCTGCTGCTGTGGTGCTGCCCAAGGGAAGCAAGGAGGAGGTACCAAGGAGGCCCAGCAAGGAAGGAGAGGAAGGAAAGAAGAGGAAGAAGGGAAGAAAAGAGAGGAAAGTTAGGGCTTCGGGATTCGTCCGCGATCGTCGTAAAATTTTCGTGGGTAACATTCTGTTTAGCCTTATTTTGATCTTAGATGGTTGATTAATCAAGGTTTGGAGTAGTTTGGTTGTGGGGACTGATGGTTTTGTGAAGCCCTAGTTTGTCGAACTACACTGCAGAACCTTGCGAGGGTAATTAAGGGTATTTACGTTCAGATTCAGGGTTTTGGCTAGTTAGAAAAGTTGTGAGGAATTTCACTAGCTTTCTAAGAAGGCCAATATCACTAAGTTTTGAGTTGTGAGCAAAACATTATGGCCTCGGGAAGGTTGCTGTCCAGAAATCGGTCGTCAATAACAGTTGTTGCATAGATGGGCTAATTACATACAAACAACAACAACAACAAAGCCTTTGGTCCCAACCAAGTTGGGGTAGGTTAGGAATGAAACCTCCTCAAGGTCAAAGAGACAAGAGCCTTGTAAAAAAACTACAAGACTAAAACCCTAAGCCGTACATCCTGCCATTTGAATCAAGAGCCTAAAACACCGTCCCTAAATCTTCTTATGGTTCCGGTACGTGGATCGCTAACTTCCATGCGCTTCTATCCAAAGCTAATTCTTTAGCTACATTCCAATCCCTCAAATCTCTTTTAACTGCTTCCTCCCCGTCAGTCTTGGTCAATTTTTGCCTCTTCTTACGTTTTCAGTACGTCTTAAAATTTCACTACGTACCGGTGCCTCAGAAGGTCTCCGTCGGAGATGTCCAAACCATCTCAAGTGATGTTAGACAAGCTTCTCTTCAATTGGTGCTACCCCAACCTTATCACGTATATCATCATTGCGGATTCGATCCCGTCTTGTGTGGCCACATATCCACCGCAGCATCCTCATCTCCGCTACACTCATCTTCTGTATATGTTATCTTTTAGTCGCCCAATATTCTGCTCCATATAGCATCGCAGGTCTGATCACCGTCCTATAGAACTTACCCTTTAACTTTTGAGGGACTTTTTTGTCACATAGGACACCCGATGCTTGGCACCATTTCACCCACCCCACTCTAATCCTGTGGCTCACGTCTTCATCAATCTCGTCGTCCCACTGTAGCACCGATCCCAAATATCGAAACGTGTCCTTTCTAGGCACTACTTGTTCGTCCAGACTAACATCTCCATCATCTGCCCTGGCACCACTGAAATCACACTTCATATACTCAGTTTTAGTCCTACTAAGTCTAAAGCCCTTCGATTCTAAGGTCTTTCTC
Source organism: Phyllostachys edulis (assembly GCA_036346405.1). Classification (NCBI taxonomy): domain Eukaryota; kingdom Viridiplantae; phylum Streptophyta; class Magnoliopsida; order Poales; family Poaceae; genus Phyllostachys; species Phyllostachys edulis. The sequence continues at coordinate 71,269,660 of CM070550.1, forward strand.
CACATCTCCAGATTCCTACCGACACCTATCCTACTCTCATCAACTTACATCAGCAGCGAAAAGCATACACCAAGGGATATCTCCTTGTATGTCCCACGTGACCTCGTCCATCACTAGGGCAAAAATGTATGGACTCAACGCTAACCCTTGGTGTAGTCCTATCTTAATAGGGAAATCACTAGTATCACCATCATATGTTCTGACATTAGTCACAACATCTTGGTACATATCCTTAATTAGGGTAACATATTTTGTTAGGACTTTTTTTCCTTTAGAGCGCCATCCACATGACCCTTTTTGGCACTTTGTCATAGGCTTTCTCTAAGTCGATAAACACCACGTGAAGATCCTTCTTTTGCTCCCTATACCTCTCCATCAACTGTCGTGTCAAGAAAACCGCCTCTGTGGTCGACCTCCTAGGCATAAAACCAAATTGGTTTGTCGTCAAGCTAGTCACTCATCTTAAACGGTGCTCGATCACTCGCTCCGAAAGCTTCATTATGTGGCTCATGAGCTTAATTCCTCTATAATTAGTACAACATTGAATGTCTCTTTTATTTTTGAAAATTGGTACTAATGTGCTCCTCCGCCATTTGTTAGGCATCTTGTTCGACCTAAAAATGCTATTGAACAAATTAGTTAGCCAAACAATTGCCACTTCTCCCAAGAATTTCCACACCTCGATAAGAATGTTATCATGCTCCAACGCCTTACCCACTTTCATCCTTTTTAAGGCCTCTCTTACTTCCGACTTCTAGATTCTTCGAACAAACCGCCTACCGGTGTCATCAAAAGCATCATCCAGTTCAATCATACTATCGCCATTGCCATGATTGAACAGCTCGTCAAAGTAATCTCTCCACCTATCCTTGATCTCATTGTCTTTCACCAACAATCTATTAGTGTCGTCTTTGATGCATTTAACTTGGTTGAAATCTCTAGTCTTCCTTTCTCGAAGTTTAGCCATTTTGTAGACATCCTTCTCGCCCTCCTTTGTACTTAGTTCCTGGTAAATTTCCTCATAGGCCTTGCCTTGTGCCTTACTCGTCGCTTTCTTTGCCTTCTTTTTTGCTGCTTTGTATTTCTGTACGTTGTCGTCGCTCCTTTCATGGTGCATATGCTTGTAGCATGTCTTATTCTCCTCGATAGCCTTTTGCACTTCCTCGTTCCACCACCATGTGTCTTTAGGTTCGCATCTTGTCACTCGGGTCACTCCAAGCACCTCCGTAGCCACCTTCCTAATGTGAGATGCCATCTCTATCCACATACTATTCGCTTCTCCCACGTTCCATATCCCTTCCGCAATCATCCTCTCCTTAAACACCTGTGAGGCGTCCCCTTTGAGTTTCCACCACTTCGTCCTCGTGGCTCTGGCGACCTTAGCCTGTCGAACCCGTGTCCTAAAACAAAAGTCGAAGACTACCAACTTATGTTGCTGGACAACACACTCTCTAGGTATAACCTTACAGTCTATGAAGGCTCATATGTCCTCCCTCCTAACAAGGACAAAATCAATTTGGCTAGAGTGCTGCCCACTACTAAAGGTAACTAGATGGGAATGTCTCTTTCTAAAAAAGGTGTTAGCTATCATAAGATCATAGGCTAAAACAAAGTTTAAGATATCTTCTCCCTCTTGGTTCTTATCACCATAACCAAAACCTCATGCACCCTTTGAAACCCCCCACTAGTTGTACCGACATGACCATTGAAATCGCCTCCTAAGAAAAGCTTCTTACTATTAGGCACACTTCTAACCATGTCATCTAGGTCATCCCAAAATTGCCTCTTAGCGGCCTCATCTAGACCTGCTTGTGGAGCATATGCGCTAACAACATTCAAAACCAAGTCGCCAAATATTAGCTTGACTAGGATAATCCTATCCCCCTATCTCCTCATGTCGACAACTCCACTCTTGAGGTGCTTATCAATTACGATGCCCACTTGATTCATGTTTCATTCTGTTCCAGTATACCACAACTTATAGCCAGTATGCTCCACCTCCTTCGCCTTCTGACCCATCCATTTAGTCTCTTGAACGCACAAGATATTTGCATGTCTCTTAATCGCCGTATCAACTAACTCTCTTAACTTACCTGTTAAAGACCCTACATTCCAACTACCCAGACGGATCCTACTCTCCTCGGCTAGCTTCCTTGCCCCTAGGCTAATTACATACAGTAGATGGAATAATTTAATTATTGTCAAAACTTGAATAAGTTAGGTGTTTTTAAGTAGATTCCAGAACTACCAGTTTACTACTTTTCATGTTATATAAAAATAGATATGAAAATGTGAAGTATACTGTTTTGTCAGATTCTAGTTTAATCTTCAGGGTTAGAAACAGGAATCTAAACGGCGAATTCAGAAGTTTTGCATAACTATAATATTGTAGATAATTTTGTGGGGTTTCCAGAAATTATATGTTTTGCTATGTTTGGAGTTCAGAGTTGAAAGTTATGGTCATTTTACCACTAGGACAGCGGGTAGTTCGTCCGGTGAAATTGAGTTAGTAGTGTCGGTTTTGCGTGTAGGAGTGATAGTAGTTTGTGTGATGATTTTGGTATTGTTGTGGCGTATTTTTAATGTAGTATTGCTTGTTTGTTCAAGGAGTGTTGTCTCAAGCGCCGTGCCACAATTTCATCACCCAGTTCTAAAGGCTAAGAGGCAAGTACATAGTAGAGTGGTGAACAATGGGTTGTTCATCATTGTAATTTATATTACTTATTATGTTATTTATTATTCTTTTGTTAAGCTTATTCATCTACATGATATTGGTGTCATTGAGTTAATGAGATTATGATACTGAGACAATGAGAATGAGATATTGAGTTAACGAGACGAGTTGTGTAAATGATTAATTATGATGTTGCATCATTTACATTCATCATGATAAGAGTACACGAGCCAGGTTGGTGAGAAAGTCGTATAACTATTCCGGTGAGGTCAGTGAGAAAGATACATGATTAGTCTGGTGTGCTCTAGATAAATTCTTACATTTGTAGGGACTAGTTAAAGTCCTACAATGTAGGGACCCTATCCCAACGAAGATAGGGGAAGAGAGTGTCATCGACAGGTGAACACTCCGCTATAGCGGTATCAGCTGATGAGATGCATATGAGCATAAGTATGATGGTGCATTCGTATATATGAGTAAATTATTAAATTGTGTAAATTTACCTATATGGAATATTGTTGGAAATAATCTTGTTGTTCCAAGTCTTTAGGTGTTAGTTCATGCATGTGATGCATGAGATCGTGCATGTGACTGAGTAAACAGGATGTGCGTGAACCGGTGCTGCATGCAGGAGCTGCTAGTAGTGCATGCGCGTGTGGTTAGTGGGAGGTGTGGCTGCATGTGTGGTGCGTTAGTGGGAGGTGTGGCTGCATGTCTGCTAGTTAGTGTGTGCATGTGTGGCTTATATAAAGCCTATGTGATCAGATTGTTCAGAGTGAAAAAGTAGAGAAGAATACAGGAGAAAATCTGGTTCTCACGTGTGCTTTGTGTTCTTGATCTATTTTATTCTTGTGTGTGTGAAACACTAGAGAGAGAACATGGGTGAATTCTCTCCAGGAGAAGATATGGGCCATCAAATATGACTTGTTTATTTGAGTATGAGAATGACATTAAATAGATAGATGATGATGATAACCTTGATGATGCTTGATAAACTGTTGTTTATGGCTTTATTTATGTATTTGCTGAGTCTTTGACTTACTCTTGCTTTGTTGCTGTTTTTATGTGACCATTGATTGAGGAATAGATCACGAGCGGCATATGCAAATCAAATACACATGCAACGTGGATTAGAGTGTTTCCTTATAAAACTAGAGACTTGGATATATATCGTACTTATGGACTTATTTAATGCTTAGAATAATGCTTGAGACTTGTAGGTGATTTTATTAGTTGATTGCTATTATTTTAATTGGTTATCCTGTGAACCATGGACGGGTTTTTAATCATGATATACTTGCTGAAATTTATTGTAATTTATTGTTTAAATTAGAACTTAGTGTAGTTTAGTGGCATTCTGAGTTCAGTGTTGGACCGAGGTGTTCCAATTAGTCTAGCCCAACAAATCTGGGTGTGAAACAGATAGCGACACTGAAGAAGTTCTCAGTGATGGAATGGAACAAAATTAGACTGAGTGGAAAGAAAAAGAAACAAAAAACCATAGGAAAGCTTTCTTATACGAAGTCGGTGTTGCACTGTTGCCCCTTAGGTAAACCTTTTTAAACAATACTGCTACCGCATACAAATGGATGATAAATAGAACAAAATTAAGTACAAGGAAAAATAGTAAGATACAATCGTAAATATCCGATAGCATACCACTGATCTTGTGTTATCCCAGGAGAAGTATGTCCTAAAGAAGCAAGGTTCATTCCCTTCAATGACTTTATACAGAGGCACATCAGGAGAAAGGCCTTCAAAAGTCACTGCATGTTTTACGTATTTCTGGTGGAAAAGCAGTTATTGCTATGAGTTGAGCAATAATGACATAAATGAAAGCAGTAAGGTTAAAACTTCATGCCTTCTTGGCATACCTGCCCAATTTCAAGTGCCTTATGTTTCTCTTGTGTGTCCACACACTGACCCATCCAAACAAAGACTTCCGTTTGTGTATCAAGTATCATCATGTCTTCAGTCAACAAATCATCTTGTGCAAAATTGAAAATTTCAGTAACCTGCAGATAAATAAGTTTTTAGAAATTTAAATCCGAAATTACTGGAGCACGAACAAATTAGGGTAAAGAGTAAGATGACAAACCTCCAGCTTCCCTGATAAATGGTGATCATGTTATCACGGATGAAACCAAAACAATAGAAATATAATTAGGCCACTTGTAGAATATAAGAAAGAACTCGGAGTAGTAGCAACAAGAAAAAAAGGTGAAATTCAGTTTTGACTACAACTGACCATTCCTAAATGAGAGAGTATACAAGTGAGGATCTCTAACAACAGCATCCTGTGTGACATTTCTGTTCGTGTAATTCTGCTTTCCACCGAGAGCAAACCAGAAAGCAGAGCTTTCAGTTCCCTCCTTGCAATGTTTGACAGCAGCGCCAGGCTGTAAGGTGGAAAAACATCAGATAATTATAGGGAGCGATAGATAGCTGGGAATTAAAGGAAATATCAAATGTTTTCAGTTTAGTCAGAGCAAAGTAGTTCTTGTCTTCTGTGACAGCAATCATGGTGACATTGTTGCATATGCTCTAAATTTTGCCCGCTGAGGTCAGTGTTTGAAAAGTATAACAACGAACAATGGATGCCCATGACACCAACTGTCAACTGTTAGAATATTCGGGGAAAGTGATTTTGCTATTCACAACTTTACAGCTTATTCATTAATTGAGAGGTATATATATATATTGTTATATGGGCCTCATGGGCTACATGGGCCAAAGAGGGAGAGAGAATATACAACACTATCATTCTTAACACCCCTTCAAACTTATGGTGGATCAGGAGGATCTGATACATTGAGTTTGAGTAGATGAAGCCGATGCTGTTCTCGAGCCTAAGCTTTAGTGAAGAATCTGTAACTTGAAGCTCTGAAGGAACATACTTGAGGGCAATGACTGACTGCTGATAGTGAGATCGTGTGAAGGATGCCTCAACACAAATGTGCTTTGTCAGCTCATGATTGACTGGATCACTCGCAATCTGAATGACACTTGTATTGTCACGGAAGAGAGGTGTAGGATTGTCACAACAGACACCGAGATCACTTAAAAGCCATCGAAGCCAAATGATCTCTGAGGTGGTAGCAGCAAGAGCTTGAAGCTCAGCCTCTGCACTAGAGTGTGACACTGCAGTCTGCTTCTTGGACTTCTAGGCAATGAGCGAAGTACCAAGAGAGATACAGTAACCAGTGATAGATCGGCGATCAACAGGATCACTCGCCCAGGTGGAGTCAGAGTAAGCGTGAAGCCGAAGTTGACTCGAACTGGTATAAAACAGATGTCTAGATGCAATCCCTCTCAAGTATCTCAGCACACGAAGAACATGACCATAGTGGACTGAGGTGGGAGCACTGACAAACTGGCTAAGCACATGAACAGCATGAGCAATGTCTGGCCTGGTGACAGTGAAATAAACAAGACTCCCAACGAGCTAACGATAGCAAGAAGGATCTGTCAGGGGTACACCGTCTGTAGGTCGAAGCTGTAGATGGAGCTCCATAGGTGTAGCAACAGTGCATGTATCAGTCATACCAGAGCGAGCAAGTAGATCCTGAACATAGTGATGCTGAGAGAGATAGTAGCCAGCACCATCAGAATGAACTTCAATCCCTAAAAAATAGCTCAAATGATCCCAAGTCGAACATCATAAACTATTCACTCAACTTCTTCTTCACAAGGTGACATAATTGTAACGTCCCGTTTGTCCTAGGGTTTCTACCAGTTTTCAAAACCCAAAAAGAACCATTCGGCTTTATTGATTCGCTCAAGCTTAACTTGGAATTTTGAAAATTTAACTTGAATTAATCCAACTGCAATTAACCTCATCTGGTTTATCTTGAGTGATGGTGTTCACTGGCTTTTCCTTCTTAGACCTCCTTTGTATTTGGTCTATCCTTTAACCCGGACCTCCTCCGTAGATCCAAACCTCTCTTGGCTTCTCCTTGGACCTCCACTTGTGCCTTATGTTTGGACTTCTTCTAAGGATCCAGACCTCCCTTCGTGGTTTGGATCTCCCTCCCAGTTTAAACCACCCCTTTGGTTTGGTTTTTTCTTGGGTCACGACCACCCCCGAGGCGTTCTAGCTCGGGTATGTGTTTCAAATATCCTTGAATTTTGAAGTTTAAATTCGGGATGGATTATTTCTCTTTCTATCGATTGACCTTCTTTCCTTCTCTGTTCATATAGACCTCCCTTGTGTTCATTTGGACTTCCTTGTGTTCATTTGGGCCTTTCCTTGTTAGATCTTAACCGTCAGGATCTCCCCTTGGTTGATCCTGACCGTCAAGACCTCCCTTTGATTGATCTTGGCTGTCCAAACCTCCCCTCGTTTGGACCTCCTCGCCCTTTTGGTCTTTTTGCAAAAACCACTCCCTCGGGCTGCGACCTCCCTCTGAGGCCGCGATTTCTTCCTTTGTCGTTTTTGCCACGACCTCCTCCCTGTGGTCTTTTCCCAAAGATCACCTTGGTGGTTGAGACCACCCTTGTTGGTCCCGACCTTCCCTTTGGTCGCGACCATCCCTTTGACCGATCTGTTTACCCGAGTTTGACTAGGCCGACTTGTCGGTCTTACTCACTTTCTCAATTCCTTCGCCATAAAAATCTGGGCACATTAAATGCAGTCACTTACGTGGTCACTTGCGTTGCACCGTATTCTCCCTCCTTGTCTCTTTCCTTCTCAGCAAAGCATGTTCTGATTGTTCTTCACCAGTTCGGTCGTGACACTTGCCCTGACTCCTACCTACCTTTGACTTGTGCGGCTCCAAGCATCTCTGTGACTCCCTCTCTCTTTCTCTTCCATCTCCGGCTATAAAAATAGCCTAAGTGAGCCTCTTTTCAGTAATCCTAGCCTCTTTGCCTAATTTTCTCCGAGTTTGGAGTTTCAGCAGGGATCCCTTTGGAGCCTCGCCATCGCCTCCTCGTCGCAAAGAGCCTGCCGGAGCCTCTGCGACGTCCTTCCCGTCACCACCAGCTGGTCGCCATCTAGCCTCTAGATCAGCTCCTCCTTCTTATCTTTAACTCGTTCTCGGCCTTGGTGAGTTTCTTGGTGTCTATCCTTTTCTTGTTCATACGACCACATCGCGTGATCGTATCCTTGCTACGACTACATTACGCGGTCGTGTTTCTTTTGCAACCTCGTGAAGTAATCGTGTCTTCCTCAGGACCTTTTCTCCCTTTGGATCTCCCGAAGGCCTCCCTTTGCAAAAGCGACTTTCTTGGTCTTTTTGCAAAGACGACCTTCTTGGCCTTTTTGCAAAGACCGTCTCTTAGTCTTTGTTGGTCTTTTTGCAAAGACCACCCTCCCTCTTGGCCATGACCTCCTTTCGGTCGTGACCACCTCTTGGTCTTTTTGCAAAAGACCACCCTCTCTGGCTTGGATCTTTTTTTCGTCGAGAATTCCTGTTTTCTGGTTTTTGGATGAGTTCGTTTAAGTTCTTTTAAAGTCTTTTTAAGTTCTTTTCCCAGAGTCGTTTTGCTTATTTGATTCTTTGCGAACGTGTAGATCCCGATTTCGTGGAGGAGTACTTGGAACAAGCAGCCACTACCGAAGCCTCGCCACTCTTCAATGAAGGCAAGTCGCAAACCTTTGATCATGTTGAACCTAGCATTTCAAAAATATGTTGTTTTACATTATCATGCATGGCTATTTTTATAAGAAATGTTTTGGGCAGTAGCTATATCCCACTTGACAGTATGCCTCTTTGGATGATTGTACTCATCATGTTGACATGATCCCCTTGGACAACTTAGAATGGATAATTTTAGTTGGTATCGCTTGATATTGCCAACATGGAACCGTATGTTTACGCTTAGCCGTTGCTTTAGAACCGTGGGTCTTGAGAATCATGCTTCATCATTAATAATCGACTAATTGAGCTATGGGCGTGGTTGGTGCCACTATTGAGCATTTGTGGTGCTAATTCATGTTGTTTTGATTGTGGTGCGATACTGCTCTTGTTAAAATTTGTTGTGCCAAGACCGGGGTGGTCTTTGGCGAGTTGAACCTAAAATGTTTTTCACACTCGGGCAAGTGATCGGCGATAAAGGGGTGCCATCGCTGCTTGAGATGAGGTTGTCTTGCCTGAGTGGATTAAGGACTTTGTGTTCCATTGAACTGAGTTTTACTGTGCAACCACAAGGCCATTTTATGGGGGTGGTCTGGGCCGAATAATTAGCAATGGTTTGATCTAGTTCTGTTGTGGTGGAAGTGTGTGCTGATTCACAATTGGCGCAAAAGGGGCCTGAATCCGGCGGGGTTTGCGATTTCAACAGAGCGAAACCTTAGCGGCGAAACCAAACCGGATCGAGCTTTGTAAAGGCCTTGTCACGCTTTCTAGGCTGCTTCGCCTTCTGAGTGAGCAAGGGTTTTTCTGGAAACCCGACCCGCTAGAGAGATCGTGAATTGTGGGTAAAGTTGTACACCTCTGCAGAGTGAAAAATCTATTTAAATAGCCAAGTCCTTGATCATAGACATTGCCTGGTGAAATAGTGCAAGGGGTAGACTTTTATAAAATTTGTGGTCCACGGTTGGCCGTGGATATCTGCGAGTGTTCTGGGTGGCTCCGAATGCTCGTGCTGTCCATGGTTGGTCGTGGTGGTCTTTTGAACCCTAGGGTGGTCTAAGATGCTCCTAAGTGGGTGCTCAGAGGAAGTCTTGGAGCCCTAAGGAGGTCTTTGGGAGCTCTAGAGTTGGTGCTCCAGAGTGGTCGTGGGAGAGGTCTAGGGCGTGGGTGCGGCCAAACCTCCCACGAGTGGTTTGGGGGGAGGGGGGATTGAGTTGGTGCTCACTCCCTGTTTTCAAACAATTGTATCTATGTATTATGCTTTTAATTTGAGCTTTTCAATCTACTTATGCTATTTACTGTTAAATCTTGTTTTCTGCAAACTAACCTTACAACACTCATTGGCCAAGCCATTGCATGAATATTATATGTATAATTGTTCCCTACGACTTGCTGAGTACATTCAAACGTACTCATGGCTTTAAGCCCTCTGTTTGAGCAGTGGCAGAAGAAGATCAAGGGTGTTCAGACCTCTTGGAGGAGTTCTTTGATGATCCAGCCGTCTAGGGACGTCCTCCACTCGACAGCCTATGGACTTGCCGGATGGCCTCGCACATTTTGGTGGTTCCGCTGTAAAGTTTTGTTGTCAGTTTTTGTAAGCCCTTGGTGGCGACCTCTGTAAGCAACCTTGACCATAAGGTCCTTGTTTAATATAAGTTATTTTGTCTGCGTCATCTTATTTCTTGTTGTGTGGTTGTGATTACACCTACGTTGATCTGTGCGAGCTAGCTAGTGATCCTGGGACTAGCTCAGAGCACAGAGGCTGGGACCTCCGAGAGGTCTTTGAGATCTCCTGGGTGGTCTTGGAGAACCTCCTCTCAGGGTATTCTTGGAGGACCTCCCAGACCTTCGGGGGGTGGTCCGGTCAGACCTCCTGGGAGGTCCTGGGAGATCTCTCCGGGGGCATTCCGAGAGAGGCCTAACAATAATCCATGTCATCTCCTGTAATCAGCAAATCATCTACATATAACAGAAGTAAAGTACAACCCCATGGAGAAGTGTGAACAAACAAGGTCATGTTCACTTGGAGTGAAACCAGTAGCTCGAATCACGGAACTGAAACGCTCAAACCATACACGAGGAGCCTGCTTGAGACCATATAGAGCACGCCTAAGGCGACAAACATAGCCTGTAGGAGCCTCAACACCTGAGGGTGGCTGCATATAGACCTCTTCACGTAGATCCCCATGAAGGAAAGCATTCTTGGCATCCATCTGAGATATAGTCCATGTGTATACTGCTGCAACAGCAATAAGAGTACGGACTGTGGTTATATGAGCAACTATAGCAAAAGTCTCATCATAATCTTGACCATAAGCCTGCTGAAAACCTTTTGCAATAAGACGAGCCTTGTATCGCTCTACTGAACCATCTGACTTGTTCTTAGCTTTGTACACCCACTTGCAAGTTATAGGAATAGCTCCAGATGGTAGCGGCACAAGGTCTCAAGTGTCTGTACACTCTAATGCTGTGAGCTCCTCTATCATAGCCAACTACCACTCAAGTATATTGGCAGCCTCTTGATAGGTACTCGGCTCAGTTACTACACCTGCACAAGAAAAACCTCATCTCTCTGATGCCTGAATAAAAGAACGATCACATAGGGCGTACCGTGATGTAGTAGAACGATCGTTAGAGTCGATGGTATTGGCCGGAGGGTCGAGTGGAGGAGAGGACTAAGGATCAAAAGAAACTATCTGTCGACGACTATAGTAAAAGGGAAAAGTGGAAGTGTCAGAGTCTCAGAGACGGGTGAAGCTGGTGGAGAAGGCACACTAGAAGATGAAACCGGTGGGAAAGCTGGTGGAGGAGACACACTAGAAGTTGAAACTAGTGGAGAAGGTGGTGGAGCTGGTGGAGAAGACACACTAGAAGGTGAAACTGGAAAAGACAAGTCTGATGAAGGAATAGAAGGTAGACACAAAAAGAAGGTGGAATTTGTGGAAGAGGAAGTGGAATGTGTAGAAGGGTGATAAAAGAAGGGTCGACCCTCATCAAAAGTCATATCATGAGATCTGCGAATGCGACGTGCTGAGGGATCATAGCAACGATAGCCCTTATGCTCAGAACTATAACCGAAGAAGACACACTCAACCGACTGAGCACTCAGCTATGTGTGCTCATGAGGTACTAGGAGGACATAGCAGATACAACCAAAAACATGAAGATGAGCTTAGCGAGAAGGTGCTCTATACAGGACCTCACAAGGAGACTTGCCCTAAAGCTTGGAAGAGGACTGACGGTTGATGAGATAGACTGCCGTAGAGACTGCTCCCCCCCCCCAAAGAAGCCAGGGAACAAATGAGAAGATGAGAAGAGTACGAGCAGTCTCAATGATGTGACGGTGCTTGCGCTTAACAACACCATTCTGAGCATGAGCACCAGGGCATGAGAGTTGAGGAAGAGTGCCCTCAGAAGAAAGGAACTAACGAAGAGCTAATGAGAGATACCCCACATGAGTCGAGCGAAACACCCGAATAGAAGAAGAAAACTGTGTATGAACCATCTTAGCAAAAGACTGATAAATAGAAATCAGTTGAGAACGATGTTTCATAAAATAGATCCAAATATATCGAGTATGATCATCAACAAATATGACATAATAACTATGACCACCATTCGAAGCAAAAGAAGATGGACCCCATACACCTAAATGCACCAAATCAAAAGGGCAAGAGGACTGAGAGGTACTACTAGAATATTGACGTTGTAGCTGTTTTCCCAGCTTACAACCAGTACAATGAAACTAGACTCAACAGTGACATGACCTAAGAGACCCTGGTGAACTAGAGTGGTGAGACGAGCTCCACAGAGATGACCATGTCTGTGATGCCACCTGCTGAAGGAAGAATCAACAGAAGACTGAGATGATGACATAGCAGAAGACACTAAGGCCTTCGATGTACTCGTGAAAGGAAGATGTAAGGTGTCCAAAACATAGAGACTGGGAGAGCCTCTACGGCGATGGCCAGAACCAATCACTCTTTTGCTCTGACGATCCTGAATGAAACAAGAATAATCATCAAATCCAATGAAACAATTCATATCAGTAAATTGACCAACAGAAAGAAGATTCATAGATAGCTAGGGAACAAAAGACACATCAGGTACAAAGAAGCGGGATGTCGAGAGAATGCCCTGATGGGTGATAGAGCAAGGTGTACCATCAGCAGTGTGAATATATGTTGCATCAATCACGGGCCTACGAGCAACAAGCTGAGAGTTGTCCGATGTAACATAAAAGGAGGCACCCGAATCCAGAACCCAAGGATGAGCAACGCTAGGAGCAGAAGGTGCAACTAAGGTCATAGCAGACACTGATCTAGAAGTCACCGTAGATGTGGATGTGGCAGCAATAAGTGCTCTGGGAGGCCTAGGTGCTCCACGATGACAATTAGATGGCTATCTAGCACGATAAGCAACAAGCTGATCTAGATGTAACTTGAAGCACTTGTCAACATGATGACTAGTCCTCTTGCAATGAGAACATACCAACACTCCTATGGGTGTCGCTCTGATAGATCCAGACCACTGTGAGAAACCAGAACAACATGTGGTGAGGATCCTGAGATAGGCATAAGGGAATGAAGACGAGTCTCCTCTGCAATTAAACTAGAGAGCACCTCAGTCAAAGTCGGTGGAGTGGGATAGTTGAGCAACTGTGTACGAACAGGTTCAAACTCTGATCGAGGTCCCATCACAAACTGATACATGACTGTCGGCTGAACATACTCATCTTTGGCAACACAAGACTGGCAAGCAGTGGCACCCTTCGGTGTCATAGACTCTAGAGAGCCAGTGATATGAGTGAAAGCACTGTAATACTCCTCCACTGACTGATCCTACTGCTGCTGAATACTATGAAGGTTCTTGAGCAATTTGAAGCGAAGAGCACCACTAGACTGAACATATCTCTTCTCAAAGTATGTCCACATCTGCTTGGCTGAAGTATGATACTCAAGACTCATCTTCAAGGAGACATCAACACTCAAAACAAGACCAGTCGTGACACGATCATCCTCTTTCTGCCAAGCCTTTACTGCCTCTACATCAACCTTCTTCGAATCAGGAGGATCGTCAGTTAAGTGAGAGGCCAAGCCATAACCCCTAAGAGTAGTCTTGACTTACAAAGCCCATGCTCGGTAATTCAACCCAAACACTGGAGATGAACTGCCCCCAAAACATTAAGTCAGATTTTGCCATCTTGATTGTCCACAGCCAGCAGCAAGCAATCAATAGTAGCAGAGAGTAGTACCAATCAACACAGAGAGCAATACCAATCAACATAGAGAGCAGTACCACAGAGCAGTAGCAAAGAGCAATACCAATCAACAAAGATAGAAGTAGTACCACAAAGCAGTAGCAGAGGCAGTATCAGACCAATCGACACAAACGTCGTAGAGGCAAGATGGAGAGGGGCAACCGAGCGAGCTCCTTCGCTTTGGTGAAGAACGAGGCGGCTCCGGGTGGAGGAAGACACCCACGGACGACGGAATACCCTGGCGGCGCAGATCCAGAGAAAAGACAACGACGGGTGAGTGGTGAAGACGAGGCCACACTTTAGGCACCCGATCCAGCGTGGCTCCGGGCAGAGGAGGCAGATCCACGGGCGGTGCAAGGCTCCAGCGGCGCAGATCGTGTGAGGAGGTGGCGGAAGCAAAGAATCATGTGGGCTCCGGATCCACGGGCAACGCAAGGCTTCGGAGACGCAGATCGTGCGAGGAGGCGGACGAAGATGCGAAGGAACTGGTGCGTCGTCAGGCGAACGAAGATGCAACGGAAGATGATCCCGCCGGGCAACGAAAGGCTCCAGTGGCGCAAATCGTGCGAGGAGGCGGACGAAGATGTGAAGAGAAAACGTGAGCAGCTCAGGCCCGCCAGCCCGAGCGAAGAGACCTCACTAGCAGCAGACGATGGCGGTGGAGTTAGGGGCTAGGGTTAGGGTTGAAGAGCTCTAATACCATGTTAGAATATTTAGGGAAAGTGATTTTGCTATTCACAACTCTACAGCTTATTTATTAATTGAGAGGTATATATAGACATTGTTACATAGGCCTTATGGGCTACATGGGCCAGAGAGAGAGAATATACAACACTATCATTCTTAACATAAACAACCATCTTAATTCAAACATTTCATTACTTTCCTACATATTTGTTATGTAACTACAAGTCCTCTCCCGAAAAAAAAAACAAATTCTATAAATTTCTCACGCAAATGGTGTGTTTGTGCATAGTGGTTTCCATTTACTATTGACTAATTGCGTGGAAAAGGTACTTCACAATTAAATAAACAAAGATGCTAAGTATGGTTTGCATACACAATTGAAAAATCATGTTTAGCCAGTTACGGTCAAAATATTATAAAGTTTGTTAATCTGAATTGACCTTGAATCAACTGGTGGTGAAAATAAACTGGCAATTGTACATACCACCAGCATGGTTAACTTTTATCTTAAAGATCATCTTGTTTGCAGCTTTCATTCAAATCAAAACGCAGGCCCATTTTGTTCCCTACAGGTTCACCTCTAAGTTTAGTAAAAATTTCCAATAACAGTGGCCATTTCATTTGTTTTAAGGCCCAGAAACTTTCCATTTGACACTTTGGATATCTGGATGCTCATAATTAGCAACAGAAAGTGATATTACATGAGAAGGAAATGCCAAACTACAACAAAATTTGAAATAATGTTCCTAAATATCCTTAAGCTTCAAATTCAACAAATTCACAAGTGCTCAAGAAGAGCACATTTTTTTTCCTTTTTGACCATAGAAGTATGCACAAACTAGATGAAGATGATCCTCTAAAAAAACTAGATGAAGATGATCCTCTAAAAAAAACTAGATGAAGACGAATATCAAAGGTGGTTTCATTATTTCATACCTTCAAGAACTCAGCAACTTTTGCAGCCCACTGTTGTTGTTCATAAGAACTTCCGTTGCCAATCCATGTAAACATTGAATTTCCAGATTGCAAGACAAAACAATCTGTGGAACTCAAAGATGTTGACACCTAAAAAATATTACTGATTAGTTAAATGAGCAGAAATTTGAATTATTTAAGTTCTTTATAGCTCAGGTTTGAGGAAGCTATACAAATAAGAATGACACTGGCCATGTGTGAATTTCTAAATGAGTTGACTCAGCAAAAAAAGGTCATTGTGAAGAACGAGAAGAATGTGGGTGCCACGAAATTGTAGTATCAGAAATATCAGCTCAATTTACACAAAAAAAAAGGGGATCAGGGACTAGCACTTAATATTTTGAATGGAGTAACTCAGAAGAATTGCAATCAATATACTTATGCCAACCTAACTCTTCTATGTATCTATAACAAAAATAGAAATACCAACAGAAAATGTAAACAACAACTTTTTGCTTATTTCTCCCGTACTGGCGAAAACATGTTAATGAGCCAGACAACTTACCATCACTCAGTGGATATCAGCACAGTCCTTTCCTTATTCTACTAACCCTCAGCTTGTACTTAAGTATATCAGCACAGTCCTTTCCTTATTCTACTAACCCTCAGCTTGTACTTAAGTGCACTGAAAACTACCATATTTTGAGTTCCCGCTGTTCAGTTATGATACTCTACAAGACCATCCATTTACACTATGAATATGCAATTAGTCATGACTCTACTTTTGAGTACATAGAATCTCAGCAGTTAGGCACATTATGAAGGGTCATCTTGACAACATAAAAATAACCATCAGATACACTTCCATACTGTTAAGAGTGTTGTACATTCACTTCCTCTCTCTCCCTCTCTAGCCCATGAGACCCATGTAAACCAGGGTCTATGTAACAATGTCTATATATACCTCTCAATAAATGAATAAGCTGCATAGTTATGAATAGCAAACCCTAGCCTCTTCCTTCTTTAACATGGTATCAGAGCAATCTCTAACCCTAACCCTAACCCTATTTCCATAGCTGCCTCTGCTTGAGCTTCCTCCCCTGTGGGCCGGCGGGCCTGAGTCGCTGCTTGGGCTTGGGGACGCGCCTCTCCTCTGCTCGGGCTCGGGGATGCGCCTCTCCTCAATCGCGCCGGTTCCTCTGCTCGGGGACGCGCCGCGCCTCTCCTCCATCGCGCCACCCGTGGGATACCAACGGGGACGTGCCTCTCCTCCAATCGCGCCGCCCGTGGGTCCTCCTCCACCCGTAGTCGCGTGGTACGTCGTCCTCGCCGTGCCTTCATCGCGCCGAAGCTTCCGCCGCCTCCTCTGCTCGGGCTCGGGGACGCGCTTCTCCCCCATCGCGCCGCCCGTGGGCCTTGGTAGTCGCGCTGGATCGGCGTCGCCTGGGGTCTTCCACCTCTCCGGATCCACGCGTCTTCCACCGCCTCCTCTACTCGGTCTATAGGATACTACTACTCTCTGCGCTCGCTTCTCCATCTTAGTGCGGACTCGGAGATACTACGCTCTTCGCTCGAGGTCATACTCTTTGTTGATTGTCTTGATTGCTTCTTCTTGTCATCGTACTACTGATTGATTGTGCTTTTGCTTGTTGCTTTGTGGTTGTGAAAAATAAAGTTGGCAAAATCTGACTCAATATTTAGGGTAGTTCACCTCACCTCTAGTTTTCACAGACATCAAGCTCGATGGGTTAAATTATCAAGTATGGGTTTTCTCAGTCAAGACTACTCTTAGATGTTATAGTTTGGCTTCTCACTTGACTGACGATCCTCCTGATTCGAAGAAGGTTGATGTTGAGGCAATAAAGGTTTGGCAGAAAGAGGATGATCGTGTCATGACTAGTCTTGTTGTGGGTGTTGATGTCTCTTTGAGGATAAGTCTTGAGTATCATACTTCAGTCAAGCAGATGTGGACATACTTTGAGAAGAGATATGTTCAGTCCAGTGGTGCTCTTCGCTTCACATTGCTCAAGAATATTCATAGTATTCAGCAGCAGCTGGATCAGTCAGTGGAGGAGTATTACTATGCTCATCTTCGAGTTTTTGGTTGTCTGCTATGTCCTTCTAGCACCTCGTGATCGCACAAAGCTGAGCCCTCGGTCAGTTGAGTGTGTTTTTCTAGGTTATAGTCCTAAGCATAAAGACTATCGTTGCTATGATCCCTCAGCACGTCACATTCGCACATCTCGTGATGTGACTTTTGATGAGGGACAACCTTTCTTTTATCATCCTTCTACACATCTCATTTCTTCCTCCACAGATTCCACTTCTTTTTTGTGTCTACCTCTTATTCCTTCATCAGACTTGCCTTCTCCAGATACACCTTCTCCACCAGTTTCACCTTCTAGTGTGCCTCCTCCACCAGCTCCACCAGTTTCTCTACCAGCTCCACTAGTTTCTGACACTTCCACTTTTCCCTTTCACTATAGTCGACAACAGAGAGTTCCTTCTGATCCTCAATCCTCCTCTTCTCCAATTGACCCTCCGGCCAGTACCACCGACTCTGACGATCGTTCTACTACATCACGATATACCCTATGTGATCGTTCTTCTATCCAGGCACTAGAGAGATAGGGTTTTTCTCATGCAGGTGTAGTAGCTAAGCTTTAGTATCTATCGAGAACCTACGGTGTACACGAGTGGCGATTAGCTATAATGAAAGAGCTCACTGACACTAGAGTATCTGAGCACTTGGGATCTTGTTCCACTACCATCTGGAGCTGTTCCTATCACTTGCAAGTGGGTGTTCAAAGTAAAGAACAAGTCAGATGGGTCAATAGAGCGATACAAGGCTCGTCTTGTTGTAAGAGGTTTTCAGCAGGCTTATGGTCGAGATTATGATGAGACTTTTGTTCCGGTTGCTCATATGACCACAGTCCGTACTCTTATTGCAGTTGTAGTAGTACGCACATGGACTATATCTCAGATGGATGTCAAGAATGCTTTTCTTCATGGTGATCTACATGAGGTCTATATGTAGCCACCCCCTGGTGTTGAGGCTCCTACAAGCTATGTTTGTCGTCTTAGGCGTGCTCTATATTGTCTCAAGTAGACTCCTCATGCTTGGTTCAAGCGTTTCAGTTCTGTGATTCGAGCTGCTAGTTTCACTCCGAGCGAGCATGATCCTACCTTGTTTATTCACACTTCTCAGCGGGGTCGTACTTTGCTTCTGTTGTATGTAGATGATATACTAATCACAGGAGATGACATGGACTATGTGGCTTTTGTCGAGAAGAAATTGAGTGAATAATTTATGATGTCCAATTTGGGACCATTGAGCTATTTTCTAGGGATTGAGGTTCATTCTGATGGTGATGGCTACTATCTCTCTCAGCATCACTACGTTTAGGATCTACTTGCTCGCTCTGGGATGACTGATACTCATACTGCTGCCACACCTATGGAGCTTCACTTGCAGCTCGACCTACAGACGGTGTACCCCTGATAGATCCTTCCCGCTATCGCCAGCTCGTTGGGAGCCTTGTCTATCTCACTATCACCAGGCCAGACATTGCTCATGCTGTTCATGTGCTCAGCCAGTTTGTCAGTGCTCCCACCACAGTTCACTATGGTCATGTTCTTCGTGTGCTGAGATACTTGAGAAGAACTGCGTCCAGATGTCTGTTCTATGCCAGTTCGAGTCAGCTCCAGCTTCACGCTTATTCTGACTCCACTTGGGCGAATGATCCTGCTGATCACCGATCTATTACTGGCTACTGTATCTTTCTTGGTACTTTGCTCATTGCCTGGAAGTCCAAAAAGCAGACTGCGGTGTCACGTTCTAGTGCAGAGGCTTTGCTTCGTGCTCTTGTTGCTACCACCTCAGAGATCATTTGGCATCGATAGCTCTTGATTGATCTCGGTGTCCATTGTGACAATCCTACACCTCTCTTTTGTAACAACACTAGTGCCATTCAGATTGCCAGTGATCCAGTTAAGTATGAGTTGACAAAGCATATTGGTGTTGATGCATCCTTCACATGATCTCATTATCAGCAGTCGACTATCGCCCTCAAGTATGTTCCATCAGAGCTTCAAGTTGCAGATTTCTTCACTAAAGCTTAGACTCGAGAACATCATCGACTTTATCTACTCAAATCAGTGCATAAGATCCTCCTGATCCACCTTGAGTTTGAAGGGGGGTGTTAAGAGTGTTGTACATTCTCTCCATCTCTCCATCTCTCTCTCTCTCTCTCTCTCTAGCCCATGAGGCCCATGTAGCCCACGAGACCCATGTAACAATGTCTATATACGCCTCTCAATAAATGAATAAGCTGCATAGTTGTGAATAGCAAACCCTAGCCTCTTCCTTCTTTAACACATACTTCAACAAAAAAAAAGTTTCATTATCACTTTAGATCTTCATAAGCGCAGGTGGAGGCAAATAATACCGCATCAACTTGAAGTGTTTTGTTGTTATGAATTGATGTTCCAGAAACCCGAATAAGAGCAATGCCATCGCCAGAATATGTTTCATCCATCAAGCCCTTTTCTTCTACAAATTTCTTGTATCCCGAGCTGATTCCACCCTGCATGATTTGCCAAATATGCTTAGCTGGTACTTTTCGAATTAACATTATAAATTACTATTCAGCTATATAGACCGATGCATACTTAGTTCCTTAGAGAACAGCACTCATTAGTCATTAACTCATGCATAACATGGAAACGGTGAGGACCATACCTTCAGAATAACCATGGGTTGGAAAAGAGCAATAAATTGTGGTGGCTCTTTCCCTAGATGAATACGACCCTACAATACCACATAAAAGACATCAAATCCTTCCTACAAATATTGTATACATTGTCACAATAAAATACAGTACCAGAACAGGTCGTCCTTTCAGTGAATTCCAAATTGCATTAGCTATTTGCAAAGCCATCTCTCGATCTTCCTGTGAAAAATAAACCGAACAGTAAGTTCACAGATCCCAGCACAGTTGTACGAGTCCCCATAAATTCTTGTGTTGTATGAAATTTAGGGGGGAAAGGCAAGGAACGTCCCCCCCACCCTCAACTCTTTCTGGAGTCCAAATTTCACCCCTTAACTATAACCAGTGCCCACGTGTGCTGCATTGCGCCACACACGCCGGAGCTCAAGGAGAAAGAAGGGATGCACTCAAATTTGATGGTGTTAAGAGTGTTGTACATTCTCTCTCTCTTGACTCATGTGGCCCATGTAGCTCATGTAACAATATCTATATATAACCCTCTCAATTAATGAATAAGCTACATAGTTGTGAATAGCAAAATCCTAGCCTCAATTATTCTAACATGGTATCAAAGCCATCCCTAGCCCTACCCCTATTTCCATAGCCGCCGTGGTTGTGTTTGTCCCTCCTCTGTCGTGGGCCGACGGGCCCTGAGCCGTTGCTCGGCGGTATCATCCCATCCTCTCCCTTGCCCGTCGCCTAGAGCTCCCCCGAGCGACGAAGCATCCTCTGCTTCATCGTCGCCTGCATCTGGAGTTCCCCCGAATGATGAAGCATCCGGATCCAACACCACCTCTTCTCCAACGTCATCCTTTCCGCACCTCAAGCCATCCTCGTCGTGCCTCTGGATCTATCGCCTAGAGCTCCTCCCCTACTCCTCGTCTCCTCATCGCCTGGAGCTAACTCCCTCGAGCAACGAAGCATCCGGATCCGACATCATCCTTGCCGCCCGCCTGTACTACGACGTCATCCTCAGCGTGCCTTTGCAATGAATCCGACGCCTAGAGCTTGTCCTCGTCGACGACGCTTCCACCTCTGTGTTGCCACCTCCAATGGGTCGGCGGGCTGGACCTCGTTGACGCCGACGACAACCATAGCTCTTCCTCCCATGCAGCTGCTCCGACCACCTCATCCGCTCATCCTCGCGCTGCTGCTGTTAATGCTTTGCTGCTCCGGCAAACTCATCCGCTCATCCTCGCGCTGCTGCTGTTGATGCTTTGTTGTTTGGTACTACTCTTGCCCTACCACTGCTATTGCTCTTTTGTTGATGCTACTACTGTTGTCCGCTGCTTTTGATTGCTCGATCTGAGTGGTGCTGCTTGGTGATTGCTGTGATTGCTATTGTGTTGCTGCTATGTGGTTGTGGTCCATCAAGATGGCCAAGTCTGACTCGATGTTTGGAGGTAGTTCATCTCTTGTGTTCACGGACGTCAGGCTCGACGGGTTGAACTATCGAGCATGGGCTTTCTCAGTCAAGACTACTCTTAGGGGTTATGGTTTGGCCTCTCATTTGACTAACGACCCTCCTGATCCGAAGAAGGTTGATGCTAAGGCAGTAAAGGCTTGGCAGAAGGAGGATGATCGTGTCATGACTAGCCTCGTCTTGAGTGTTGATGTTTCTTTGAGGATGAGTCTTGAGTATTATACTTTAGCCAAGCAAATGTGGACATACTTTGAGAAGAGAGATGTTCAGTCCAGTGGTGCTCTTCGCTTCACATTACTCAAGAACCTTCATAGTATTCAGCAACAGCAGGATTAGTCAGTAGATGAGTATTACAGTGTTTTCACTCATATTACTACTCCACCGACTTTGACTGAGGTGCTCTCTAGTTTGATTATAGAGGAGACTCGTCTTCATTCTCTTATGCCTACCTTAGGATCCTCACCACATGTTGTCCTGGGTCTCTCACAGCGGTCTGGATCTACCAGAGCTACACCCACAGGAGTGCTGGTATGTTCTCATTGCAAGAGGACTGGTCATTTTGTTGACAAGTACTTCAAGTTACATCCAGATCAGCTTGTTGATTATCGTGCTATACTCCATTTAATCGTCGTCGTGGAGCACGTACTGGGCCTCCGAGTGCACTTACTGGAGCAGTCACTGCTGCCACACCCATATCTGTTGTGACTTCTAGAAAAGTGTCTACTATGACCTCAATTGCACCTTCTGCTCCTAGCACTGCTCATCCTTGGGTTCTGGACTCGGGTGCCTCTTTTCATATTACATCAAATAGCTCTCAGCTTGTTGGTCGTAGGCATGTGACTGATGCTGCATATGTTCACACTGCTGGTGGTACACCTTGCTCTATTAACCATCAGGGCATTCTCTCTACATCTCGCTTCTCTGTTCCTGATGTGTCTTTTGTTCCTTAGCTATCTATAAACCTTTTTTCTGTTAGTCAACTTACTGATATGAACTGCTTCATTGGATTTGATGATTCTTCTTGTTTCATTCAGTATCGTCAGAGCAGAAGAGTGATTGGTTCTACACATCGCCGTAGAGGCTCTCCTTGTCTCTATGTCTTGGACACCTTACATCTTCCTTCCATAGTATGTCGAAGGCCTTAGTGTCTTCTGCTATGTCATCATCTTAGTCTTTTGTTGGTTCTTCCTTCAGCAAGTGGCATTATAGACTTGGTCATCTCTGTGGAGCTCGCATGTCCACTCTAGTTCACTAGAGTTCCTTAGGTCATGTCACTGTTGAGTCTAGTTTTCATTGTACTGGTTGTAAGCTGGGAAACAGCTACAACTTTCATATTCTAGTAGTACCTCTCAGTCTTCTTGTCCTATTGATTTGGTGCATTTAGATGTATAGGGTCCATCTCCTTTTGCTTTGAAGGGTGGTCATAGTTATTATGTCATATTTGTCGATGATCACTCTCGATATACTTGGATCTATTTTATGAAACATTGCTCTCAGTTGATTCTCATTTATCAGTTTTTTGCTAAGATGGTTCATAAACAGTTTTCTTCTTCCATTCGTGTTTTTCGTTCTGACTCTAGGAGAGAGTATCTTTCATCAGTCTTTCGTTAGTTCCTTTCTTCTGAGGGCACTCTTCCTTAGCTCTTGTGTCCTGGTGCTCATGCTCAGAATGGTGTTGCTGAGCCTAAGCATCGTCACATCATTGAGACTGCTCGTACTCTTCTCATCTCCTCCTTTGTTCCCTCTCACTTCTGGGGGGAAACGGTCTCTACAGCAACCTATTTCATCAACCGTCAGCCATCTTCCAAGCTTCAGGGCAAGCATCCTGGTGTGGTCCTGTATAGAGCACCTTCTTGCTATGCTCATTTTTGTGACTTTGGTTGTATCTGCTATGTCCTTGCACCACCTCGTGAGCGTACAAAGCTGAGAACTTAGTCGGTTGAGTGTGTCTTCCTGGGTTATAGTCCTGAGCATAAAGGCTATCGTTGCTACGATCCATCAGCAAGTTGCATTCGCATTTCTCGTGATGTGACCTTTGATGAGAATCGACCATTCTTTTATCATCTCTCTACTTGTACCACTCCTTCCATAGATTCCACCTCCTTCTTGTGTCTACCTCTCATTCCTTCACCAGACTCACCTTCTACAGCTACACTTTCTCCACCAGTTTTTGTTTCACCTCCTAGTGTCTCCCCTCCACCAACTCCACCAGTTTCTGACACTTCTACTTTTCCCTTTCACTATAGTCGCAGATTGAGAGTTCCTTTTGATCCTCAGTCTTCCTCTCCTCCACTTGACCCTCCGGCTAGTACCACCGACTCTGACGATCGTTCTACTACATCACGGTATGCCCTACGTGTTCGTTCTTCTATTCAGGCACTAGAGAGATGGGGTTTTTCTTGTGCAGGTGCAGTATCTGAGCCTAGTACCTATTAGGAGGCTGCTAGTATACCTGAGTGGCAATTGGCTATGACAGAAGAGCTCATAGTATTAGAGTGTACAGGCACTTGGGATCTTGATCTGCTACCATCTAGAGTTGTTCCTACAACTTACAAGTGGGTGTACAAAGTAAGGAACAATTCAGATAGTTCAGTAGAGCGATACAAGGCTTGTCTTGTTGCAAGAGGTTTTCAGCAGGCTTATAGTCGAGATTATGATGAGATTTTTGCTCCAGTTGCTCATATGACCACAGTCTGTACTCTCATTCTTGTTGTAGCGGTACGCACATGGACTATATCTCAATTGGATGTCAAGAATGCTTTTCTTCATGGTGATCTAGATGAGGTCTATATGCAACCACCCCTAGGTGTTGAGGTGCCTACAGGCTATGTTTGTCGCCTTAGGCGTGCTCTATATGGTCTCCACCAGGCTTCTCGTGCCTAGTTTGAGCATTTTAGTTCCGTGATTCAAGCTGCTAGTTTCACTCCAAGTGAACATGGCCATGCCCTGTTTATTCACACTTCTCAACAGGGTTGTACTTTGCTTCTACTATATGTAGATGATATGCTGATCACAGGAGACAACATGGATTGTGTAGCTTTTGTTTAGAGGAAATTGAGTGAACTCTTATGATATCCGATTTGGAAACATTAAGCTATTTTTTGGGGATTGAGGTTCACTTTGATAGTGATGGCTACTATCTCTCTCAGCATGGCTGCATTCAGGATCTGCTAACTTGCTCTGGTATAACTGATACACGCAATACTACCACACCCATGGAGCTCCACCTACAACTTTGACCTATAGACGGTGTACCACTGATAGACCCTTTTCGCTATTGTTAGCTCGTTGGGAGCCTTGTTTATCTCACTGTCACCAGGCCAGACATTGCTTATATTGTTCACATGCTCAGCCAGTTTGTCAGTGCACCCACATCAGTCCACTATTGTCATGTTCTCCGTGCGCTGAGATACTTGAAATGGACTACGTCTAGACGTCTGTTCTACGCCAGTTCAAGTCAGCTTCAGCTCCACGTTTACTCTAATTCCACTTGGGCGAGTGATATTGTTGATCGCTAATCTATCACTTGTTACTGTATCTCTCTTGGTACTTCGCTCATTTCCTAGAAGTCCAAGAAGCAGACTGCGGTGTCACGCTCTAGTGCAGAGGCTGAGCTTCGAGCTCTTGCCACTACCACCTTAGAGATCATTTGGTTTTGATGGCTCTTGATTGATCTCGGTGTCCATTGTGACAATCCTACACCTCTCTTTTGTGACAATACAAATGTCATTCAGATTGCTAGTGATCCAGTCAAGCATGAGCTGACAAAGTGCATTGGTGTTGATGCATCCTTCACATGGTCTTATTGTCAGCAATTGACTATCGCCCTCAAGTATGTTCCCCCAGAGCTTCAAGTTGCAGATTTCTTCACTAAAACTCAAACTCGAGAACAACATCGGTTTCATCTACTCAAACTCAGTGCATCAGATTCTCCTGATCCACCTTAAGTTTAAAGGGGGTGTTAAGAGTATTGTACATTCTCTCTCTCTTGATCCATGTAATCCATAAAACCTATATAACAATGTCTATATATACCATTTTAATTAATGAATAAATAGCAAACGCTGGCCCTCAATTATTAGCTCGGAGAGAGCGCGCTTCTTATAGCAGTGTGGACGTTGACGGGCCGTAGGGATGGGGTACCTGGTGACTCCTTCGTGTAGGTCCACATCGAGCTCATCTCCTTCGGTGGCAAACTCAGGCCAGCGTCCCCACCTCTCCATTTCTTGGAATTTTTTATTTTTGATGTTTAGGGAGAGTTCATTTCTTTACTACATGTGGCAATTTTGTTGCACAGATTGTGAAGGTGCTTGGGAGGCTTCGGAGTGAAAAAAAAAAGAGAACTTGGTGATATATAGAGGTGGCTTTGGGGAGATTGAGTTTGGGTCGTTTTTTTTTATTTTTTTCTGTGGTCTTGGTTGGATCGAGTTACCGCTTTTGGTCGGTTGATTTGTTTTGTTTTTGTTCTTGGCTGCATCTGGTTTGACTGTTCGATTTTTCAATCACCATGGGAGTTGGCCGCTGGTCAGTGCTGCCACCATAGTCCATGTGTGGTGGTGGGTGGGTGCCCCACGCGCCGGGGGCTGGAGGAGAGACGCGTGAGGGAAAAAAGAAAAGGCTACTGTGACAGCCACGTGAACGCCACGTCACAAAGAAACCGGGGTGAAGGCTCAATTTGCACGGGTTTTGGTAATTGAGAGGAGAAAGTTTAGCGGTTTTATAGTTAAGGCAAAATTATATTCTCGAAAAAGTTGGGGTAAAATGGACAAGCTGTAAACAAACTTGTCACAAGAATAATATTTATTAGCATGGTGCAAATTGCGCTGAGAAGAATTGATGAAAAAAATTATTTGGCATAAAGGTTAAGAAGCAGGTATCGATGAAAACACACAAAACATTGCATCAACAGGGCGATGTGATGGTCACCCACAAAGTAACAAAAAACATTAAAATATGGGAGAAGTTCCAAAATAGTATATATGAAGCTTGGGAACATTGAAAGGACAATTACCGGTATGCTGTCCTTCCCAATCCAATAGGTTAGATAGAATTCTTCTCTCTTGTCACCAGAATGATATGTATAGAGAACAATATAACAATCTCCAATGTAAAACTTTCCAAGCTCCTCCTTTGGAAGAGTAGTCTTAGCACTGCCATTAACACACCAAACCTGAAATATGCACATATTGTTCTTATGGTTACATTTCCGTTATTGCAGTTTTTTTCCTATTTTACATGTAGTAATTAAAAAATGCAACGCATAATGCATGATGTAAGATCAACAAAACCTCAAGTTTTCCACCGCCTTCTAGCAAAGGAGGAACATCCTCATTTACTGGGGCGCTGCTTTTCGAGGTTCCCTTGACATCAACACCTTGTTGCTTCAACAACGCTAGAGAAAAATAAAATCTTGTGAAGAATGATCAAAGGGGTAAATTTTGTTATCCCAATGAACAATAACAAATATACAACCTGCAACTTTCCCTCGGCCTTCCTCCACACTGGCATTTCCTGCTGCGTTACTTACTGGCCACGATTCAA
Source organism: Phyllostachys edulis (assembly GCA_036346405.1). Classification (NCBI taxonomy): domain Eukaryota; kingdom Viridiplantae; phylum Streptophyta; class Magnoliopsida; order Poales; family Poaceae; genus Phyllostachys; species Phyllostachys edulis. The sequence continues at coordinate 71,296,505 of CM070550.1, forward strand.
ACTTAGACTTGAATGTATGATTCTCATAACCTTGAATCACTTGAGTTATACTCGTTGTCTTTGGCCTATTTTGATTAACAATGAATTCCTACAAGGGAAAAATTTAGATAGGATTACATCTTTGAACATGGCAACAAAATGAGAGCGATGGCTTGTGGTTTCACCTCAACTGCCGCACTTGCAGTTTTCCTATCTTCCACTTGTGTTACTCGACCAACCCATACAAACAATTCAGCCCCACAGTCAAGTAAAAAGCACTTATTGTTCTCAAGAATTGATTTTGTCAGAACAGTGTCTTCTAACTTTAATTGACCATTATTGATACTGCAAGCATAACAATTGACAGTATGAGAAAACAACAACAACAAAGCCTTTGGTCCGAAACAAGTTGGGGTAGGCTAGGAATGAAACCTCCTCAAAGTCAAAGAGACGGGAGTCTTGTAAAAAAACCTACAAGGTTAAAACCCTAAGCCGTACATCCTGTCATCTGAGCCGAGAGCCTAAAACACCGCCCCTAAAGCTTCTTATGGTTTCGGTACGTGGATCGCTAACTTCCATGCGCTCCTATTCAAAGCTAATTCTTTAGCTACATTCCAATCCCTCAAATCTCTTTTAACCGCTTTCTCCCACGTCAGTTTTGGTCGACCTCTGCCTCTTCTTACGTTTTCAATACGTCTTAAAATTAGTGCCTCCGTTGGAGATGTACAAATCATCTCAAGTGATGTTGGACAAGCTTCTCTTCAATTGGTGCTACCCCCACCCTATCATGTATATCATCATTGCGGATTCGATCCCGCCTTGTGTGGCCACATATCCACCGCAGCATCCTCATCTTCGCTACACTCATCTTCTGTATATGTTGTCTTTCAGTCGCCCAGCATTCTGCTCCATATAGTATCGCAAGTCTGATCGCCGTCCTATAGAACTTACCTTTTAACTTTTGAGGCACTTTTTTGTCACACAGGATACCCAATGCTTGGTGCCATTTCGCCCACCCCGCTCTAATCCCGTGGCTCACGTCTTCATCAATCTCGTCGTTCCACTGTAGCATCGATTCCAAATATCAAAATGTGTCCTTCCTAGGCACTACTTGTCGATCGGACTAACATCTCCATAAATGCCTTACTGGCCTTGGCGAAATCACACTTCATATACTCAGTTTTAGTCCTACTAAGTCTAAAGCCCTTCGATTCTAAAGCCTTCCTCCACATCTCCAGATTCCTATCGACACATATCCTACTCTCATCAACTAACACTACATCATCAGCGAAAAGCATACACCAAGGGATATCTCCTTGTATGTCCTGCGTGACCTCGTCCATCACTAGGGCAAAAATGTATGGGCTTAATGCTGACCCTTGGTTAAGCCACTGAAACACTGTAAGGCAAATATAGCAATATGGCATACATAGGGGCAGTCAGGCCTAAAAATATAGTAATAGGCTTTATGGACCAACTAAAAGTGTGCTGCCCAGTCAGGCCAAGTTACTGTCAGATAGAGAGGGAGAGCGCAAGTGTGAATGGTTAGTTGTATTGCAATAACCCAATAGGCAATATATACTACAAGGGCATACACAAGAGTAAGCCCTAGACTGAGTGGAATACCACAAATACCCTTAGCACCCCGCACCCCCACCCCCCTCAAATGCAAGGCATATGCAATAGCATTGCATTTGAAAGGGTTGACACTATAATAGGGAAAATCCGAAGTCCGAGTCATGATAATATCGTTGTAGCGTGCAGCTCTTGTAAAATATGACAAGTATCAAAAGACCTCCCATCTGGAGTCGTGCGACAACCCATAAAGCACAAGGTGCAGGGGCTGAGAAAGCAGAGGCAAGTGGGAGCAAAGTCAACCGTGACAACACGACGAAGAAGATGATGAAACCGACAGGAATAGAGAGAGCTGTCAAATCAAGCCGAAGAGGAATTGATAGAAGCATGGTGGCGCAGATCGCAGCCCAAGACGACGCCAGCGCAGTGCACAAGAAGCGCAGTGGAGGTGCAGTGTGGAAGAAGCGCGGCGACCTTAGAAAATCGGGACAGCGGCTCAAAGAGAAGCGACTGCATCATAACGATTTCTACGATCTGCAGCCGATCAGGAAGGAGCGGCGGCTGCTCCCATACGAACATACGAAAGGGAAGGAGTGGGCTAGGAAGCAATCGACTGATTGAAAAGGAAATTGTGAATTTACACAACTTAGACGAACTCAAAGATAGAGTGTTACGGACTTGGATGGATTCAAAGGGAAAAAGAACTCAAAGGAGCAATAGATACTAGCAACAACACTCTTTAACAGCGGGAGAAGCTGCAAGAAGTTTGGAGCTGAGAAGCCGGGCCACCAGACCTAGAGGAGAAAGGCCGGAGCAGATCTGCTTGGGCTGAGGTGAAGCCGGCTGCTCGGCGGATCTGGTTACTCATCGAGTTGACCACTCTTCCTCTCTTCTTCCCTCTCCCTTCCAGCTGACTTCCCTCCTCTCTTCTCCCTTTGGCCGACTTGGTGACACGGGCGACGAGGAGACGGCGGCCATGGAGCAGAGCCTTGGCCAACAGGACGTGGGTGCTGAGGCTTGGTGGCGCGGCCCAACGGCGGCTGGCGCAGGTGGCACTAAGGCCAAGGCGTGCGTCGAGCGCCGGGGCCGGAAGTCGATCTGATGGAGGACGCGCTTAGACTTCGGCGTATGGAGGGCCGAGACAGCGCTTGGCGGCGACGGCCTGTGAAGGCAGCGGTGTGGTGCGACACTGTGGCCTGACGGAGACCCAACGGTGGTGGCATCTCGGGCCGGGGAGATCCGGTTCGGGGAGGAGCCGCGCCGGCGTTGTAGGCTGGCGCGCCCCGCCTCTGGCCGAGCGGCGAGGAGATGAGAAATCTGGATCCGGCGAGGAAGAGCTCAACCTCATTGGATCCGGTGACGAAGAGGCTTGAGGACGACAGATCTAGCTAATGATGGGGTCGGATCAGGGCGGTGCGGTCGGCAGGAGTGAGGAGGTGGCTACGAGGAGTTGCTGCTTGCTTCTCTTGAGGAGACTACGGCTAAGAGGGTGGCTGCCCCTGGGAGTGGAGATTGCTCCTCCCGGGGGCAGCAACAGCGGAGGACGAGCTGAAGCTAGGAGAGAACCTAGAGCTCTGATACCATGTTTAGATAGAGAGGGAGAGTGCGAGTGTGATTGTGTGAATGGTTAGTTGTATTGCAATAGCCCAATGAGCAATATATATTACAAGGACACACACAAGAGTAAACTCTAGACTATGAATGGAATACCACAAATACCCTTAACAGTTACAACACTACAACAGTACCAAAAGTCCTATCAAACTTATGAGTAAAGAAGCTTTTGAAAATGTCTTTATATTAACTCTTTATCCTTGCTTCAGCTAGAAAAGGCAGATCACTTAGTTTTGCAAGAAATTCAAGTGTGCTCTTTTCAGAAGAAAATTGTGTTAAACTTTGACCTATTAACAATAATGATCTCTTTTCATAGTATAGTACTGATTTTTTATATTCTGGATTTTCTGGTTTTGACTAATCTGTACTTAATTGGCTAAATAATTCCGTATAATCAGGAAGCCATCTTTTGTAACATTAAGCTGTAAATTCCTACTGAACATAGGTAATAACATATCGCTAATTTTCATTTTTCACTCATAAAAAATGTGTTCATCAGAAAACTAGAAAAGATTGTTGCCACTAGACACATTCACAGGCGACCAGCTGGCAAGCCAGACCCTGTCCGAGGGCTTGGGGGACTGCAATCGACCAAGGCTTGGTGAAAACAATTTAAAAATGAAAATCTTTTTTTTTAATTTTGGAAATGAATTAAATATTACTTTTTTATTCCAAAAAAGGATTAAAATAATATTTTTAAATCAAAAAAGCAATTTTCGAGCCCGTTTGAGATCGGACTTTTCAAGCCTAGCCCAGCGTTTGAACAACTCTAGTTGCCACCCATGTACTATATAAGGGCACAATAAATAAAGGTATGTCTAAATGGTTGTTTTGAGGCTTGCAAAAAGGCCCATTCTGGGTAAAGAGACACGATAATATAATATAACTACAAATGGGAGATGAAACTGAAGTAAACACAGATTTATTGGAATAAGAAGTATTCATCTTGCCATTAACATGTACATTTATAAAACATAATGAAAGAAAGTCAAACAAAACAACAGAAGGACTGAAGCTTTCACACAGTTATTCCAATTTGGAAAAGGTTTCAACAGATTGGAGGTTCTGTATTCAAATCCGAAACCACTAACTTCTCAAGAAATTTGGAAAAAGAAAATGTCGGGTATGTCCGTGTTAAGAGTTGTACATTCTCTCTCTCTCTCTGCTCATGTGGCCTATGTAACCCCAAGTCTATATATATACCCTCTCAATAATGAATAAGATGTATAGTTGTGAATAGCAAAATCCCACTCCCAAACTCTAATATGGTATCAGAACACTTCCTCCCTAACCTAATCCTAACCCTATTTCCTAAATCCATCGCCACCGCCGCCATCTTGCTATCCTCATCCTCTACTCGTGCCGGCAGGCCCTGAGCCGCACCATCCGGTGTCTCGTCCCTACCACCGCTGAGCTCTTCATTACTCGATGCCACCTTCACACCTAGAGGTCGAGCCCTTGCTTCATTGATGCCTCCATCTCTTGGAACTGTGCCGCACACGCCTCGCCTCGACCTTCCTCCTCTCCTCTGTCACCCGACGCCGCCGAGCTCGATCGAGATCCGACGCCTCCTCCGGATCCGGCATCAAGAGGTCGATCTGACGTTGGGAGCTCGTCCTCGCCTCCACCTCTGCGCCGCCGCCTCCTCTGGGCCGGCAGGAGCTCATTTACGCCACCGCCTTCTCTGCGCGGGATCTGGCGCCTCCTCCCGATCCGGCGCCTGGAGTTCATCCTAGCCGCCGCCTCTTCTGGGCTGGCGGGAGCTCGTTCACGCTACTGCCTTCTCTGAGGGTGCGCCGCCGCCTCCTCTGGACCTTGTCCTCCTCAACGCCTCCTTGGCTCGACCGGATCCATCGCCTGCGGTTCCTCTGCTCTACCAAAGACGACCAGCTAGCCTCGACTAAGCTCTGACTTCCACCGATCTCCATCCTCTGCATCACCTGCGTCACCTTCGTCGCCGGTCTTGCTGCTCTAGTCTCTGGTTGTGCTGCTCACCTCAACACCTCCACAACCTCCATGACCAACACTGAGATGAACCTCTGTTGTTGCCGTTGTTGCCATGTACTAAGGTTGTTGCTTACTATTGGGCTACTGGGGTTGTTGCTTGTTGTTGTTGTGTACTACTTGGTACTAGTGTAGTTGATCCTATCATGGCTCTTGATTGCATTCTTGGTCTTGGACCTATTCGAGGTGATGCTGCTATTGCTTATTCTGTCCTTGCCAGTGCTGTGGAGTCTTGTGCAACTCGGTTTGATCAAATTCAAGCTCAGATGAGCAATCTTTAGGCCCAGTTGTGTCGGTTGCAGGCATCTTCTGGTGGATCCACTGGTTTTACTACACCATCATGTCTATGTCGGGTGCTTCACTCCCATGGCTGTTGGATTTAGTGGCTTCTTTCCATGTGACATCTGATGCATCTTAGCTCATATCATGTTGTCCTATTGCACAAGGTATCAAGATCCAGACAGTTGATGGAACGCTATGCACGGTCACTCATCAGGGGACTCTTTCCACCTCTCACTTCGCAGTTTCAGATGTCTCACTTATCCTCATGCTCTCCATGAATCTCATCTCTATCGGCCAGCTCGCAGATATGAACTGCTTTGTTGGGTTCGATGATAGTTCTTACTTTGTGCAAGATCGTCGAACAAGAGTTGTCATCGGTACAGGCCATCGTCAGAGAGGGTCTGTAGGGCTCTATGTTCTTGATCGTCCGAGTCTCCCTTTATTCTTAGTACTGCTCCTGCTCCTGCTCCTATTCCTTTATCCTCTATTCTTGGTCCATCTAATTCTTGTCTTTCTGTGTCTACTTTTGTTTGCATGTCTTTTCCTAAATGGCATCATTGCTTGGGGCACTTGTGTGGCTCATGCATCTCTATCTTGATTCATCAAGGTGTTCTTGGTCCTGTTTATGCTGACACAAAATTTCAGTGCAAGGATTGTAGACTTGGTAAGCAAGTAAAACTCTCATATCTTTCCAGCTTTTCTCGATATGAACGTCCCTTTGATTTGGTCCATTCGGATGTTTGGGGTCCTCCTTTTGCTTCGAAGGGTTGTTACAGTTACTACTATGTCATATTCATTGATGACCACACTCAATACACTTGGATCTACTTCATGAAACATCATTCATAGTTGATTTCTATCTATCAGTCTTTTGCTCAGATGGTTTATACTCAGTTCTCTTCTGCCATTCATGTTTTTTGTTCTGACTCTGGAGAGTATCTTTCATTAGCCTTTCGTCAATTCCTTTCTTCTGAAGGTACTCTTCCTCAGCTCTCGTGTTCTGGTGCTTACGCTCATAATGGTGTTGCTGAGCGCAAGCACCGTCACATCATTGAGGCTGCTCGCGCTCTTCTCATTTCCTCCTTTGTTCTCTCGCTTCTAGGGGAAAAGATCTCTAGGCAGTTTATCTCATCAACCGTCTGCCCTCTTCCTAGCTTTAGAGTAAGTGTCCTGGTAAGGTCCTGTATAGATCACATGCTCGTTATGCTCATCTTCGTGTATTTGGTTGTGTCTGTTATGTCCTTCTAGCACCTCGTGAGCGCACAAAGCTGGGCCCTCAATCAGTTGAGTGTGTTTTCCTGTGTTATAGTCCTAAGCATAAGGGCTATCATTGCTATGATCTCTTAGCACTCCGCATTCGCATCTCTCATGATGTGACCTTTGATGAGGGTCGATCCTTCTTTTCTCATCCTTCTACACGCCCCACTCCTTCCAAAGATTCGACCTCTTTTTTTGTGTCTACCTCTCATTCCTTCATCAGACTTGCCTTCTCCAGATACACTTTCTCCACCAGTTTTATCTTCTAGTGTATCTCCTCCTGTAGCTCCACCAATTTTATCTTCTAGTGTATCTCCTCCCGTAGCTCCACCAGTTTCTGACATTTTCACTTTTCCCTTTCACTATAGTCGTCGACGAAGAGTTCCTTTTGATTGTCATATTTCCATTCCTCTTGAACCTTGTGATCCTTAGTCCTCCTCTCCACCACTTAACCCTCCAGCTAGTACCAAAAACTTTGACGATTGTTCTACTACATCATGGTATGCCTTACGTGATCGTTCCTCTCTTTAGGCACCAGAGAGATGGGGTTTTTCTTGTGCTTGTGCAGTATCTGAGCCGAGTACCTATTAGGAGGTAGCCAGTATACCTAAGTGGCAGTTGGCTATGATAGAGGAGCTTACAACATTAGAGTCTACATGCACTTGGGATCTTGTTCCGCTTCCATCTGGAGCACTCTCTATAACTTGCAAATGGGTGTGCAAAGTAAAGACCAAGTCAGATGGTTCAATGAAGAGATACAAGGCTCATCTTGTTGCAAGAGGTTTTCAGTAGGCTTATGGTTGAGATTATATTGAAACTTTTGCTCCAATTGTTCATATGACTACAGTCCGTACTCTCATTGTTGTTGCAGCGGTATGCTCATGGACTATATCTCAGATGGATATCAAGAATGCTTTTCTTCATGGTGATCTACAAGAGGTCTATATGCAGCCGCCCCTCGGTGTTGAGGCTCCTATAAGCTATGTTTGTCGTCATAGGCGTGCTCTATATGGTCTTAAGCAGGCTCCTCATGTTTGGTTCAAGCGTTACAGTTCTATGATTCGAGCTGCTAGATTCACTCCAAGTGAGCATGACCCTACCTTATTTATTCGTACTTCTCAGCGAGGTCGTACTTTGCTGCTATATGTAGATGTTATGCTGATAACACGAGATGACATGGACTATTTGGCTTTTGTGAAGAAGAAATTGAGTGAAAAGTTTATGATGTCAGATTTGGGACCATTGAGCTATTTTATGAGGATTGAGGTTCATTCTGATGGTGATGGCTACTACCTCTCTCAGTATCGCTACGTTCAGGATCTACTTGCTCACTTCGGGATGACTGATACTCGCAATGCTGCCACACCCATGGAGCTTCACTTGCTGCTTTGACATATAGATGGTGTACCACTGACAGATCCTTCCCGCTATCGTCAACTCGTTGGGAGCCTTGTTTATCTCATCATCCTTTGGGCGGACATTGCTCATACTTTTCATATGCTCAGCTAGTTTGTTAGTGCTGGGCATCAGTCCACTATGGTCATGTTCTTCGTGTGCTGAGATACTTGAGGGGGACTACATTCAGACGTCTGTTTTATGCTAGTTCGAGTCAACTCCAGCTCCACGCTTACTTTGACTCCACTTGGGCGAGTGATCCTGTTGATCGTCGATCTATCACTAGCTATTGCATCTCTCTTGGTACTTCGTTCATTGCCTAGAAGTCCAAGAAGCAGATTGCGGTGTCACGCTCTAGTGCAGAGGCTGAGCTACGAGCCCTTGCCACTACCACCTCAGAGATCATTTTGCTTCGATGGCTCTTAGCTGATCTCGGTGTCCATTGTGACAATGATACACCTTTGTTTTGCGACGATACAAGTTCCATTCAGATTGCTAGTGATCCAATCAAGCATGAGTTGACAAAGCACATTGGTGTTGATGCATCCTTCACATGGTCTCATTGTAAGCAGTCGACCATTGACCTCAAGTATGTGCCATCAGAGCTTCAAGTTGCAGGTTTCTTCACTAAAGCTCAGACTCGAGAACATCGGCTTCATCTACTCAAACTTAGTGCATCTGATCCTCCTAATCCATCTTGAGTTTGAAGGGGGTGTTAAGAGTTGTACATTCTCACTCTCCCTCTTGGCCCATGTGGTTCATGTTGCCCATGTGGCCCATGTAACCCGTGTGATGCGGATCCAACTAGCAAGCTAGCGGGATCTCGTTGTCTGGCCCGATCTTTCACAGTACTCCCTTGACGGTAACCTCCTAGCTCTTGCACAGCACAAGAACAGCAGGACTTTCTTGATAAACCTTCTCCCACGCACACCACAGCACGTGAACAAAGGATAATAGAACTGAAGTTCCAACGAGTAAAAATCTAACACCTCAATTGGATTCAACACACCAAAGAGTAATTCATCTTGGAAATCTCAAGACCACACCGACCGTGTGCCACCAAAACCATGGTAATTTTCTGGTATCTATTCCTTAACCCATAACTTTTCAACTCCCTCTACAATGTACGGCCATGGTGGTTTAAATAGCCTCCCACGTAAGCACAAAATCTGAAACTAACTCAAACTCCTAAACGCACATAACTCAAACTCTTCTATTTTGGACTTGCTAAATAAAGTAGCACGCGCAGGTGCTAGGACTCTCTAACTCGAACACTAGGATTTCACATCTTAATCAAACAATACCTTTTATATCTTGGCATGTTTGGATTCCAGCCTAACCAATCTGAACTGACTCATAAAAATAGAAATAATACAATGCACCAACTCGATCAGTTTTGATGATAGGTGGGCCCCAACCAAGTTCATGTAAGGTCATATATTCATGTGGACTTGGTTTGGAAAGATCTCCAAGTTGTAGCTTTATCTCCAAAGAATCTGAACAGATATTCTTTCCTTCTTGGGCTGATTTTGTCACATGCAATCCAAACCAACCAAAGTCTGGTTCCCTTGCTCGCTTATTGGTACGACCACGATCAGGTAGTCTACGACCATGACTAGGCGGTCTACGACCATGTCCAGGTGGTCTACAACCACGTCCAACGAGCACTGTTCTTGCCGAGTACTGTTCTCGCCGAGTACTCCTTCCACTGAGCATTGTTCCCATCGAGTATTGTTCCCAACGAGTACTCCGTCCGTCTGGTACTGTTCCCGCCGAGTACTTCTTCCGCCAAGTACTGTTCCCATCGAGTACTGTTTCCATCGAGTACTATTCGTAGACCTGGGAACGATCCACAACTAGATCTAGGTGAAGAATTAAGTTCAACAGTAGGGTTAGTACTCGTAGCCGCGTCATCCTCCCCTTCTTCAAGCGAAACCGTCCTCGGTTTCGAGTTCATCTCCAAGCCTTCGTCTGCAACTTGTATAGGGACAGAAAAATTTTCTGCCAAAAACAAATCAACAGATTGAACCTTATGGACAGATTGAACGGGAGCCGAAAATTTTTCAGTAGCTTCGGCCTCCTTCTTCTTTGCTTCTTCTCGTGCTCTCCTTTCTAACAGCTTCTTCTTCCAATCACCTTGAATCAGCTGGACGTCCATGGGAAGCAAACAGATCGGTGTATCCTTACATTGAAAAGTACAACCCCGTGTGCGCCAATTATGTGTAACCGCGCCTTGTTGTTCGCACCATGGTCCTCCCAACAATAGATGACACGAAACCATAGCGACTGGTATAACATCGCACAAAACCTCGCAAGAGAATTTGCCAAATGAAAACAGTACCTTGACTTGGTTCGTGATCTTGAGCACGCCAGAATACCACTTCATAACATAGGGTTGTGGATGCAGTGTCAACGGCAACTCCAACTTCTCAATTAGTTCGATACTAGCAGCATTAATTGAACTGTCGCGATCAATCGACATGTCACGAACTTTCTCCCTTACTTTGCAGCGAGAGTGAAATGTCCAATCCACGCCGTAGACGTTGAAACTCAACTTCCTGAAGCTCTCCTCCGAAGACATCATAGTAGAACTTTCAACACGTACCGTGATCAACGGGTGCTCTGATACCACCTGATGCGGATCCAACTAGCAAGCTAGCGGGATCTCGTTGTTTGGCCCGATCTTTCACGGTACTCCCTTGATGGTAACCTCCTAGCTCTTGCGCAGCACAAGAACAGGACTTTTTTTTGATAAACCTTCTCCCACACACACCGCAGCACGTGATCAAAGGGTAATGGAACTGAAATTCCCGCGAGTAAAAATCCAACACCTCAATTGGATTCAACACACCAAATAGTAATTCCTCTCGGAAATCTCAAGACCACACTGACTGTGTGCCACCAAAACCATGGTGATTTTCCGGTATCTATTCCTTAACCCATAACTTTTCAACTCTCTCTACAATGTGCCGCCATAGTGGTTTATCTAAAACTAACTCGAACTCCTAAACGCATACAACGCAAACTCTCCTATTTTGGACTTGTTAAATAAAGTAGCACGCGCAGGTGCTAGGACTCTCTAATTCGAACACTAGGATTTCACATCTTAATCAAACAATACCTTTTATATCTCGGCATGTTTGGATTCCAGCCTAACCAATCTGAACCGACTCATAAAAATAGAATTAATACAATGCACTAACTCGATCAGTTTTGATGATAGGCGGGCCCCAACTAAGTTCATGTAAGGTCATATATTCACGTGGACTTGGTTTGGAAAGATCTTCAAGTTGTAGCTTTATCTCCAAAGAATCCGAACAGATATTCTTTCCTTCTTGGGCTGATTTTGTCTTATGCAATCCAAACCAACCAAAGTCTGGTTCCCTTGCTCGCTTCCTGGTACGACCACGATCAGATAGTCTACGACCACGTCCAGCGAGTACTGTTCTCGCCGAGTACTCCTTCAACCGAGCACTGTTCCCATCGAGTACTGTTCCCGACGAGTACTCCGTCCGTCTGCATCTTGTTCCGTCGATCTTGCTTCCGACAGCAATCTTGTTCCCACCGAGTACTTCTTCCGCCGAGCACTGTTCCCATCGAGTACTGTTTCCATCGAGTACTATTCGTAGACCTGGGAACAGTCCACGACCAGATCTAGGTGAAGAATTAAGTTCATCAGTAGGGTTAGTACTCGTAGCCGCATCATCGTGTCTATATATATACCCTCTCAATAATGAATAAGATGCATAATTGTGAATAGCAAAATCCCTCTCCCAAACTCTAATAGTTCGAAGGGTGGTCCTAGCTAGTATAACATTGTTAGTTTTTACAAAATAGTAACAAAAAGATTAAAAAAAACTCATTATCATGTGGTTCGTGAGTACGACAACTCATATTTTCACTGTTTCTACTATATGTAGATTCTTGACAAAAAGAAAAGAAACAAAATCTTTTTTTTTTCGAGAACGAGCAAAAGAATTGCACGTCATTCCATTAAGAAGAAGAAATAAAATGCAGCATTCAATTACAAGGCTACCAAAGAGGTTCTAGGCCATCTTAGTAGAGCAAAACAAAGGTAAAACTACTCGTGGGATCAAGTAGGACAACCGGGAAGGCCTAGGCAACAGACCGGAGAGGGGGTAGACGATGGAACTACTCCAGTTGTGAAAAAGAAACAAAATCTTAAAAAAAAAATTACCAAAGCGGATTTCTGACATTTTTTTAGCATTCTTATTTTTAAGATTTTTTTTAAAAAAAAAGATACGAAATCTTAAAAATAAACTAAAATAAGAATACTAAAAAAACTGAAAGTATGTGATCAATCTCTACATGCTGCACAATAAATTCATTTTTTAAAGGAAAACTATATTAAACAAATATAATTTTTCAGAAGTGCTTATAAGCTGGACTGAGTGATCACGCAGGAAATTAGGTAGTTTACATAATTTCCAATCATTGACCAACCAGCCCACGTTGTGTCCAACGAAGTGTGGCCGTTAACTATTCACTGGTGGCTCAAACTTTAGAGCAATGCATTAGGAAACTGTTAACATATAAATTTAATTGTAATTCTTCAAAGAATGCACCAAGTGAAAATAACTTTATAGCGTGTTCTATAGGGAGGAAGTCGCTGTAGTTCTTTGAAGCAACTGTTTTCAAAAAGATCCTGATGGTGTATATAGAAACTCCTACTAAAAGGGAAAAGGTCCAAGTTAACTAAATTCACAGTTTCCTGTAGACTAAAAAAAGAACATACCTGACTAAAAAAAGAACATACCTGTAAAGCTTTGGGGCTGTAGTTTCAAGAACAACATCATCATCACTTACAGCTTTTTTCCCTATAGGTGCAAAACCACCAAAAAGGGCCCAGAATTCACCTGAATCTGATTCCGCTTGCAATTTTCCATCGTCTATTATAAAAACATTGTGAGTAAATGTGTTGACTTGCTGCAGTAAGTTACAATTATGAGGTTTGGCTGTTTCTCATCTCACCAACAATTGCAACATCACACATTCCTTCATGATACTTCTCCTTTAAATGTTGAATCACTTCCAAAGCTTTGGCTCTTTCTTGAATATTGGAGTTTGCGCCATTGAATTGATATATTTTATTTGCAGTATCTAAGATAAAGACATCATCATGGTTCAATGAAGAACGAGAAAAGGGAACCTGAATAAAGAAGACATAGTTTATATAACATGGGAGCATAGAGTTGAAAAAAAAAACAAAAAAAAAACATAGAAATCAAGGAGCTGAGATGTTATGCACCTCTTTAACTCTGATAGCTCTCTTCCCTTTGCAAATATATAGTCGTGTTTCAAACTTTTCCTCTTCAGGCTTTTTAAACCCAGAGGCAAAACCTCCCTCCAAGGGTATAATGCATGGCTTAAAGTATGATAGGAACTTATCGGATTCATAGCCTTGGAGTTCCCTGTGCTGGACTGCACGACCACCAAGCATGGTGTCAAGTTCGACTGTCTTGATTGCCGCAGTCCCAGCTTCATCCTGCATGACAAAACATCAAGTCAAGAAGTGGGCATGAAATGCCATTTTTCGGTATAGAAAACTTGAGGTGTTACAGAAAATGTACTTGACTAGAATCTTTCCCAATCCAGAAGTGGATATCAAAAAGATAAGCACCACCTTTGTTACAAGTCGTCTACAAAAAGATGAACAGATCATTAAAAAGTATTATTTGTGGGAAGAAATATAAATAGGGCTCTAAAAGGAGAATAGATTAGAAAATCACCTGCAGAACTATATATGAATCTCCACAGTAGAATTTACCATAATCTGATTTTGGCAAAGGAACTGGCTTAAAATCTTCGATCCGCCATATTTCTGTCCCACTGTATTGATGTTAAGGGGCAAACAGCATAAAGAGATAAGGATAGTCTTGCACAGAAAGATTTTTTTTAAAGTCAGCTAAAATAAACCAACAACCTGCTTCAAGACATCTAAAGGAGGATACGGTTTTTGGCCAACTCCTTGAAATGCAGGATCAAGCACCAGTTTTGCACTTGACATTGTGCAGCAACCTTACAAAGGTTTAGTTGAACACAAGAGAGAGGCAGGGGGACTCCACCACAAAACAATGCCACAGAACTCTAGGAACCTATATACTGAAAAAGGAAATAGAAAAGCAATTAAATACCCATCAATAACATTGAAAAGGAAGACTAGTTTAGTTAATCTGGAATTGTAAACATGGAATGAAAGAGCTTATGTTAAAAAGTAATGATATTCAAACAACAATCAACATATGCCAACAAATGAAGAAGTTAGCTGATGGGACCTAGGAATTAACAACAAATAAGAGCACATCAACAAAGGAAGTAAATGCTGAAAGGATAGCATCATCAATTGCATACAATTCAGTCATGACAAATTGTGCTGCTGGAATTACATAATTTCTTTATTCCAACCAAAACAGTAAGTCAGAACAGAACATGTAATCTAGAACAAACCGAACACAATGTTCACGTAGATTACATCTGCTTGAACTCCGTATAAATGTAGCTACCTGTAAATCTCACGCAATTGTGTGGCTAAATGCTACAGAGAGTAGAGTGTGTGTGTGTGTGTGTGTATGTCTATGTCTATATATATATATATATATATATATATATATATATATATATATATATTTGCAAACAGAGTTGTGTTTGTTATAGAACTCGACTGTGTTTGTTATAGAACTATGGTGTTTACAATTAACCCTGTTTTTATTACATTATAGATAACACTGCAAAGTTGAGATATATACTACTTTTATAGAAGAGGTATTATGTAAAATATTATACAAGTTTACAATCTTCCCCAAATTGAGCATATTCAAAAGCAAAGAGGGCTTCATTATTATTGCAGTTACCAACAAAGGAATTGGACTCAAGGTCTTCTGCTGACATCACAATATCATAGATTACGAAACGCAGAGCACATAATGTGAATCAGGTATTCGACTATATCCATCATAAAAACAAGCAAACAAAAAAATTGAATAGATACAACCTGGTTGGCATCATACAAGTTTATAAACCACTAAACAAGTTTATACACTATCAGCCAAAATTGCTTAATCCACATAACAACTGTAACAGGCGCAACAGCAGATCAGTCTCCACGCCACAGATGTTCTGGCTGTACCCAGACATATATGACCATTAGTCGGCCATATTCTCAAAGGGTGAAGACAGCAATCACCGACTTCATTGTGAGATCATGAATATCGGCTATTGGAGTACATCTCATGCCTGTGACTGCACATCATCACCAGCCTTCCACGACGCCCAATTTTGGATCAGGTGTATTAACTATCTATTCACTCCATTAAATTACCTTCACGAGCCAGTGCTCACTGCAGCCAGGCAGCCACTGATCCGATCGACCAACCGGATCAACGGCAACCTATCTCACTTATTACACCAAATAAAAAAAGAGCAAAGCAATCGCATGGTGGCTTCAAGACTTAATCCGCTGATCACTCACATCTCACCCCCCATTCCTAGCGATCGGTTGAACCAGTACCCACAAAGTCGAGCAAACAGACGCCACATTTCACACTAGCCCCACCACCCAAAACGCAACGCTCCCGTAAACACGCAATGGCGGGAGGCAACGCAGCACGCACCCGAACTCCGCCACGATCCGATCGCGCCGCACGCCAGAACGACACTAACGCGGATCGAATCGAAGCCAAGGAGGAACCTCACAATCGACGGGGGCGGGAAACAGAACACTTTGCGAGCGCCGATCGGCGGGAGAGGCGGCGAGCCGGTACCTGCGAAGGATCCGACCGGGCGGCGGGCGCGAACGAACGGACGAAGGAAGCAAGGATCGATCGATCGACGGATGGGTGGGAGCGGGTGGAGGCGGAGGGGTGGCGCGGCGATGGACGGATGGGTGGAGGTGGCTGGCAGGCAGGGAAGAGCCGAAGAGCGGGGGCGACGGTGCTTAATAAAGGAAGCGGGGCGCTATGATTGCTCCTGCCCTTCCTCTCTGTGTTGTTGTGGGGAAGGGGGTGGGACGGGATGGCTCGAAACAGCAATGCATAGATCTGATCCGAACGAAGCAGGGCTTGCCTGTTTTAAGAAAGGCCCTATTTATACGGCGCTGTAGCGGCGCGGCAGAGGCGGAGCGAGCGAGTAGGGGAAGCGGAAGCGGTAAGGAATGGAGTGATCGGGCCAAGTTTGGGAACGCGTCAATTTCGCCCGTAGTTTACAGGAAACAGTTCCGTCATCGCATAAATCGGAAAAAGATCGTGTGTATCGAGAACGCGTCAGAGGTAGTTTTGGTATTATATCTATTAACCTCTACTCCAGGGTTTCTTAACTCCTCTTTAGATAAATACCGCGTCATACATATGTCAAATTAAAAACTCATCTAAAAACTAGTGGAAAAAATGATTGAATAAAAGAGTACATTGCATCCGCGAGCTGTATTGTATCGTTAAAAACATTTACGTGAGAAATCTTAAAGGAAAACTCACTAAGGGAAAAAAAAAAGTGCAACCTCTTTACCTTCTGGGTTAGGTTAATCTTCAGAATTAAGATAAAACTTCAGGACCTTAATTGGATTATGATCTAGGGAATCCCCCCCTAATTCCTGCAACTCTCTAAGCTGCTCCATTCCAATACTACAAACGCATTATTCGAAACTAGACATAGGCAGAGACTTCGTGAATAAATCAGTCAGATTTTCACAAGATCTAGTTTGCAAGATCTTCACCTCATCGTTCTTCTGGAGCTCATGAGGATAGAAGAATTTAGGAGCAATATGCTTCGTGGTATTACCTTTAACATAACTCATTTGCATTTGTGCAACACAAACAGTATTATCTTCGTAGATAATTATAGGGTATTGACGGTGTTAATGCTACATGACTTCTAGATATGGCTAATCACATGTTTAAGCCAAACAGATTCACGTAATGCTTCATATAGTGCAATAATTTCTGAGTGGTTGGTAGAAGTAGCAATCAAGGTTTGCTTAAGATGACCGCCAAGAGATGGCTGCACCACCATAAAGTAATATAAATTCATTCTGGGATTTTGCATTGTAGGGATTTGACATATATCTTTAGGATTTAGTAATAGTCATCAAGCTTTATGCACAATCTTCATGATCTTTGCATTGTCGACCAACTGGATCTAAAATATTAAGTGGTAAAAACCTTCAAGGTGAATTTAAGCAATAATCATTGTATCATCACCTTTTAGGCTTGACTAAGATATTCAAAATCTCAAGTATGATAAACAGTGTTTGGCAAATGCTCCCCCTGAGGACAACTTCTGTTGAAGTCTCGTTGCTCTAATATCTTTCATACATTTTTCGAAAAAGAATATAGGCAAGTATATTGTGATCAAATAAATGGGATTACCATAATACAGAGTCTTACATATAGATACCCTATTACCCATCTTGAGATTTAAGGATAAACACTATTCGAGAGTAACATGCTTAACTTATCAAATACCACTATTTGATTATGCAACACAAGTATATTATCCTTGCAGGGGATATGGGGTAATACTAGTTGCAAAACCGTATGTCTTTCGGATACGATTTATCAAAACCTTTTAGGGTCTTAATATTTTGTAATTATCTCTGGGTGGTTAAAGTTACAACAAATAGGTTGTTCTGCAGAACTATAAAGTATGGTTGTATCACTCTAGAGTAAAATATAACCAATATTAGTTTTAGCGTTTAGAGATTAATCGCCAATATCACCAATGTATATCGTACCATCATGGTACTAGAGGAAACCTGTAACATTATAATTTTCTGAAGTTTCAAAATCTATTTGAGTAGTTTAGCACTTTGGAAAATCCACCAAATTTTATATTGAATTTAATTAAGCTTAATTTGGACTTTCAAATGTCAAAACAATTTAATGTGTCTAATCTGAACATCAATTAATTCTAAAACTATTTTATTTGAGTTCATTATGCTTGGAAATATTTTCCAAATTTTTTTGGAATTTTTCTGATTTCATTTGCTATTTTTCTTTTGCTATTTGGATTTACTGTTATTTCAAATGAAAATCTCATAAATCCTTTTGGACCGAATCTTCCTTGACCCGACCCAATTTTATTCTTTTCGGGTCCAATCCCGCGTGCGGCCCACCTGCTCTCTCTCTCTCTCTCTCTCTCCCGCTCGCCCACATCTGGTCCCACCAATCAGCTGCACGTGTGTTGTTTGCTACGCAAACTCACCCAAGCCACACTCACTGACTTGTGGGCCCCACCGAGTTACTGTGCATCTTCTCCGATTCGGTTGCGATCTGAACTACTCCGCTGCGTGGACCTCCTTGGCGTGCGTGCTTCGGACTCCCCCGGGAGCCCGTGTATAAAGGGGGAGGAAGCCATCGTTCCCTGCATCCCAACCGCGCCATCCCGAGCCCAAACCCTAACCCTAGCCGCTGGAAATCGTCGAAGAAGCAGAGCCGCCGCTGAAAACTTCGACGAGGTCTTCCTCCGCTGTCAGAGCCGCTGGAGCTACGTTGTCACCACCGTCGAGATCACAAGGACCTAATCTACGTCGCCATCACCTTGGTTTCGCTGGAGCATCGCCGGAACTCCGATCCCATCGAGCCTGAGTCTTCGCCGCCACTTCGACCTCGCCGCCGGCCAGCATAGTGGTTCCCTTGCATCCATGAGTACACCATCATGATCCCGGTCGCGTCCTCTACCTAATGGGCTGCTTCACCGTCGCCGAAGATCCGTCATTCGCCGGAACCCCTTGGTCCGAGAGCCTCGCAGTCATGGCATGCCACCTCGTTGCCATGTCAGCGCCACCTCAGCATCCTTGCCCACGTGTCAGCTAAGTCAGTAGCCCAGTCAGCGCCAGTGTGTCCACTCGAACCCTAAAAACCAGATTCAATCTCAGCAGATCCAGTCCACCGTAGATGTAGCCACTACCATATGGACCCCACCCGTCGGAGCTACTATTCCATAGACCTATGAGCCGCAGACCCGTGAATCAGATCCATAGACTTGGTCCATAGACCCCTGGTCCCACATGTCAGCCATTGTTCCTATTTTTCGGATTTTCTTTTAATTCTAAAATTGATTACTGACGCAATATATCAGAATTTCCAGTAAAAATATAATTCGATAAATTAGAAACAGTAAATCCTTTTTTTTTAGGGTTAGATCTTCCAAAAGCATGTTCTTCCTCATACGAACTCCGTTTGAGCCCATTCAAATTTCTAAATTCATCTAAATTCAAGCTCCACCTTCTTGAGATTTTTATTTAATTTTTTGAGTTTTTTTATCTATCTGTGTTGTATTTATTTGTTTATTTACTTTCGTTTGCGAATAGACGTTGATACTTGGGAGTTTTCAAAGGAGGAGAAGTTGATCAAGCTCAAGACCAGTACCAAGACTTGTTTAACAAGTTGTACCTTTGACCATGTTGAACCATGTTTTTCAAAACTTTGATTCAAGTTATTGCATTTTACTTTAAGTAATTATTTAAATGCTTTGGGAGTAGTTATATACCAATTTGTTTATATCCACTTTGTCTGTTGTATTATCATGATCTCTTGTCACCCTAGCTTAGTTAATTATTAGTTGGTAATATCATAGCATCAACGTGGGTTGGTTAGATACGAATAGTTTGCTTAGCCATGCAACGAGTCATTTACATCATTTGAGTTGCAAATATAAATTTGACTAAGTGATTATGGAACTTTTGTAATACTATGTGCAGTATATTGCTACTCGTTGATGGCATATGTTGCACTTAACCAACAGGGTGGGAAAAGATTTAGGATAAGACGAGTGGATGGTACTGTGTGATATGGTGATTGGGAAATATGAACCATGGTAATGTAGTTGAAAATTGGCAGTCTCGCCTTGGTCAATTAAGTTCTTAACTTTATGCGCCATTAAATTGATTACTCAGGTAGTAGGTTAGTGAAGGGTTACGGGTAGGCTACACTAACTGGTAATTAAAAAAATTTACCATGTAAACCAGGAAGCCATACAAGTAGAAGGTCATAGACCGTTACTACTAGACGTGTAGTGCAGCAGAAGAAGAGTTGGAGCAACCAGATCCAACATAGAACGTGTCGATGAAGTGGTCGTAGTCGATCGTCGAATGTCCTAGGAGCTGATCGTCTCCTCCAGCAACCTATCGCGTTCCTTGCGAAGTCATGGATCGTCCTTAAGCACAACAGTAACCGCAGCTGTGCCTCTATGGTATCCACATGTCCAGGGATGGAACACCGTATGCTGGTGTGCTAGCACCAACTCGTACAGCAGGGCTCTCTCGAGAAGATGACGGCTATGGTTTCAGTGGTGTAACTCACGTCGTCCCTCCTCCCGTCCCAACAGCCTCATGCATCCCCTTATATAGAGCCCATGATGGATCTTATCCGAACTCGTTTGTTCCAACCCGTTAATTGTGCGACCCTATAGGTTCATGCGTAATCAGTTATGACTCAGTAACTCTTTTCTGATCACGTGTCGTTAGCGGTTCCTAGTAGGACATAACGATTCCTAAATACATATAAATTATATCGGACAAGTAGGTCTTTATCACTTACGACCAACTCGTATCTCTATACAACCAGTTTATATTTAGTCATGACTAGTTCGTAACTCCTTACAACCAGTTTACGACTAGTTAGTGATTGTGTTCGACCAATTTACGACCAGCTCGTATCTCTATACGTCCAGTCCGTATCTGATCGAACTAAATGACCCGCTTGTATATTCTCCCTTTCCCTCACGATATCTGGTTGAACTCCAGGTGAGATAATTTGTCATCCATAGTGATGCAGGTGGGGTGCCCGATCTTTTGATGAGATTGATAACTATCAATTTTGGTGGAGGTGACTCTCGCGATCCGACTACAACCGTACGATGACGCTTGTGCCTTAGCAATCGTTGAACCAACTCCGAGATGTTATTGATCTTGCTGGAAGCGCGATCAACCTGAACACGAGGTTCAATTCCTGTGAGCAATCGAAGAACTAGCAAGAATAAGATGTAGGCAATCTGATATTGCGAATAAAATTGTAGTGTAGATGGTATTGAAAAACAAATGTGGGATCTCGAAGGCTGTCTTGACAGGTGGTCGTCCGACACAACTGAAGAACAAAAGTTTGCACAATGGCTAAACATAAACTCAACAAAATCCGAGTTCTAGCAAAGGGAGGCGGCAGCTCCTATATGGGGAGACAATTAGGGGTGGCGGCCAGGGAAGTGGATGCACGACCTAGGGTTACAAGGCCCATGGGCCCAAGTGGACGTGGCGCAACATCCTTTTGTCTCGGGTTCAGAAACATATGTGGACTGTTTTAATGATTGTGGCCAGCACGTATAGAATTTGAAGATGAGGTTAGATCCGTTGGAAATTAGACTTGATAAGCTTTCTATGAAGTCCAAGAACGTCCCAAACGGAGTCCGTATGAAGAAGTTACATCGGTTTAAACTTAGTACTGTCGCAGTAGCCCAAATCCAAATCCAGAACAAGCCTAACTCGAACGCTTGCTTGACTCGGACCCAAATTGACGTGGTGACCCCCATTATTCCTCCCATTCATGTCCATGACTCCACATGCCTCTCCTTGGTCCTTTCCCATGTTCCTAAGCACAATTAAATCACTTACATTAGGTAGCGGTCTATTCTCAGTAATATAAGAACCTAGGAACAAATTCACCTGGTAATTAAGTTGGCGAGCACGAGCTCGAGTAAGTGGTCCTTGTAACACTGGTTGTGGATGAGTTGTGTGTGTAGGCGCGGTTGTATCTATGGTAGGGATGTCCTCATCATCCTCCCCTTCTTGCATTTGAGTCATCCTCGACTCAAGCTCATCCTCTTCTCCCAAGTATGGCTTCAAATCTGCAATGTTAAATGTGGGACTGACCCCCAAATCTGCAGGCAGTTCAAGCTTGTATGCATTATTATTAATCTTTTCTAACACTTTGAAAGGACCATCAGCTCTAGGCATCAATTTTGACTTTCTCAATTCAGGGAACCTATCTTTTCTCAAGTGCAACCAAACAAGATCTCCTGGTTCAAAAGTTAGATCTTTTCTCTCCTGTCTACCAGCAATTTTATATTTAGCATTCATGCGCTCTATATTCTCCATAGTTATCTCATGCATTTTTAAAATCAATTCAGCACGTTGTTTAGCATTAAAGTTCAATTTCTCCGAAGATGGAATAAGCATTCAATCATTAGGAGCACAAGGCACAAAATCATAAACAACCTCAAAATGGCACATCTTTATAGTAGAATGCAATGAACGATTATAAGCAAACTCAATATGAGCAAGCATTCTTCCCACATTTTAAAAGTATTTTGCAACACAGCCCTAAGCATTGTAGATAAAGTTCTATTCACAACTTCAGTTTGTCCATCAATTTGGGGGTGACAAGTAGTAGAAAATAACAGTTTAGTCCCTAATTTAGCCCATAAAGTTTTCAAAAAGTGGCTAAAGAATTTAGCATCACGATCTGAAACTATAGTATTAGGCACACCATGCAAGCGAACAACTTCACAAAAGAATAAATCAGCAATATTGGTAGCATCATTGCTCTTATGACATGGTATAAAGTGGGCCATCTTAGAAAATCTGTCAACAACCACGAATATACTATCCCTCCCCTTCTTTGTTCTAGGCAATCCTAAAACAAAGTCCATCGAAATATCTTTCCACGGAACGCTAGGAACAGGTAGAGGCATGTATAAACCATGAGGACTAAGTCGTGACTTAGCTCTTTGACATGTAGTGTAGAGAGCAATGTAGCGCTCGACGTCCTGTCTCATCTTTGGCCAAAAGAAATGATCGGCAAGTATATTCTCTGTTTTCTTCACGCCAAAGTGTCCCATCAACCTGCCTCCTTGCACTTCTTGTAACAACAACAAACAAACGAAGTTAGCTAGAATGCATAGCTTGTTAGCTCTAAATACAAACCCATCATTAATGACGATTTTGTTCCACATTTTTCCTTCTTTACAATTCACAATATATCCGTAAAATCAGCATCATGCACATATTACTCTTTAATAGTCTGTAATCCAAAAATTTTGAAGTCAAGTTGTGAAAGCATGATATATCTTCTAGACAAAGCATCAGTAATAACATTCTCCTTTCCCTTCTTGTGTTTTATGACATAAGAAAAAGACTCAATGAATTCAACCCACCTTGCATGTCTATGGTTCAGTTTACCTTGACTTCGAATATGTTTTAAAGATTCATGATCAGAATGTATAACAAATTCTTTGGGCCATAAATAATGTTGCCAAGTTTCTAAAGTTTGAAAGAGTGCATATAACTCCTTTTCATAAGTAGAATAGTTCAAACTAGGCCCACTCAATTTCTCACTGAAGTATGCTATATGTTTACCTTCTTGTAACAACACGCCACCTAAACCAATTCCGCTGGCATCACATTCTAGTTCAAAAGTCTTATTAAAATCAGGCAGTTGGAGTAGTGATGCATGTGTTAACTTATCTTTCAACGTGGTGAAGGCGTTCTCTTGTGCGGTGCTCCAAACAAATGGCACGCCCTTCTTGGTGAGCTCATTCAATGGTGTAGCGATGGTGCTGAAATCCTCCACGAAGCGGCGGTAGAATCCAGCAAGTCCTAAGAAGCTTCGCGACTGTGGATCAGTTAGAGTCGACCAACTCAGATTGCTTGACCTTGGCTTGATCAACTTCAATTCCCTGTGGAGTAACAACATAGCCAAGAAACGCGACTCGATCGGTGCAAAAGGTGCACTTCTCAAGGTTACTAAATAAACGTGCACCACGTAAGGCATTAAAAACAGCACGTAAATGGTCAAGATGTTCCACTAATGATTTGCAATATATCAATATATCATCAAAATAAACCACCACAAATCTACCAATAAAAGCACGCAAAACTCCGTTCATTAGTTTCATGAAGGTGCTAGGTGCATTAGTTAATCCAAAAGGCATTACTAACCACTCATATAACCCGAACTTAGTTTTAAATGCTATTTTCCATTCATCGCCTAATTTCATGCGAATTTGATGATATCCACTACGCAAATCAACCTTCGAGAAAACAACAGAGCCACTTAATTTATCAAGCATATCATCTAACCTAGGAATATGATGACGATACCTAATGGTGATATTATTGATTGATCTACAGTCTACACACATGCGCTATGATCCGTCTTTCTTAGGCACTAAAATGACCGGAACAGCACAAGGACTAAGAGATCGTGCACATACCCTTTATCAAGCAATTCTTGAACTTGGCGTTGAATTTCTTTAGTTTCTTCCAGATTGGTCCTGTATGGTGTGCAGTTGGGCAATGATGCGCTGGGAATTAAATCAATTTGATGCTCAATCCCTCGAAGCGGTGGCAACCCTGGCGGTATGTCCTTCGGAAAGACATCTTTGTACTCCTGCAAAATGTTAGTGACAGTAGGAGGCAAAGGAGAAGGTATATCCTCAAATGAAAACAAAGCTTTGCAAACTAATGTATAGCAAACAAAATTACTAGCATCCAATTCAGTCATAGTGAGGAACAAGCTAAAGCAGATTGGTTCGAACTTAACGGGATTTTTTGGAGGTGTAGGCAGCAGTGTGGTCATTTGAAGGGTTAAATAATGGATGTACCTAAATGCTATTGCATACTCAATGTTACTCTAATTTTTTTAATTGTTGGGGGGCAACGGCCCACTGTGGCCTTAACGAAGGATAGATATCGTCAAGCTTTATAAACTTTGGCTATCGATACCTTTATAAATATTTGGATCGATATCTTTATAAATATGTGGATTGGATACATGAAAATGATATGTATAGATTTGTTTTGAAAAAGTTCTTTCATAGGATTATAATTTTATTATGTTTTCTGAATATATTACATTATAGATTAGTGACCAAAGTTGTGTTTTGAGCACCGTGGTAATGTCATGGCACTCTTATGTTACCGGAGGAAGTAGCTTACAACAAAGTTTTGGTAGGAGAGAGTTCCAAAAAGAAAAGAGGAGTTTTGGTAGGAGTTTAATTTGTCTTCGTTTTAACGGGGGATAACATATCGTTCCATTCATGCTCTGATCTACCTTTGACCTGTCGCCTAGTCCAAGCCTATGCAAGATTTGGTCGAACCGATCTAGCACCACTCGCTCTCGCCCTCACCTGCATCCTAACGATCAAGATGAACAGAGAACATAGTGTTTTAGAATGTCCGTACTAAAAAGGGGAAAATGTTCAACTACAGATTTTCCAGTTACATATCAAATGAGTTACTCATAATGCTCGTTTTTGGCACTACATGCTCGAGCTGATCGTCATGTCAACCTTTCTTAGAGGAATGTAGGGATTTCATTAAGGGAAAGTTTTATTCATGAAAATGAAAATATGTGCAATATCGGTTTTGCCACTTTTTCTTTACTTATTTTGTTTTTGCAAATCTTCTGTCAGTGTGCATTTTGTTTTTTGTTTTTTGCTTTGTCCAATTTTTCTGTAAAGTCAACGTGTTTGACCATTAAGAAAAATGCAGTTCAGTTGTTCTCTAGATCATCGCGATTGGATAGTGTCGTGGTAATTATTAGATTAAAATTACTACATTCTAGAATTAGGGTTTTCGTATAACACGAAAGTTGTAGGTCTTCGCCTATGTTTTCCATAGCGTGCTAACTTATTGGATTTAGTTAAGTGGTGTAAAAGCTATGGCTTTTGGAGCGCAACTGTTCAAAATTTCATCGCCGCTAACAGCAGTCGTATAGATTGATTTATTACATGTAGTAGATGGTCGAATTAAATTATGGTCATAACTAGGTTTAGTCAGATAATTCTCTGTAGTTTTCAGACGTAGTAGGGTTTGGTACTTTTCTTGCGGTAGAAAAATAGATGTAAAATTGTGAATTCAATTGTTCTGTAATATTCTAGTTTGACATTCGTGGTTAAAAGTGGGGATTTAGATGGCGTAATCTGATAATTTTCGTAATTAGAAAATTGTAGAGATTTTTATGTAGATTCTAGAAAATATAGTATTTGTCATATTTGGATTCCAAAAGTAAAAGTTATAGATATTTGATCACCGTGAAAGCGGGTGGATTGACCGGTGAAGAGGGATTAATTGTGTCAGGTTTGCGCGTAGGAGCAATATTGAGTCGTTTGATGTTCATGTACTATTGTGGCATGTTTTCAGGTGGATTATTAGTTTTGTCCAAGGAGTGTTGCTTTGAGTTCGGTGCCGCCTTTGCATCTTTCTAGTTTATGTGACTAAAAGACAAGAGCATGGTAGAGCGGTAAACATCGGTTTTTGTCACTTGTCTTTATAGTTAATTTCCAATGACATTTATTTATGCCTAGTCAAATGCCATCAAAATGATTATGATGCGATGATGATGACGATATGATTATGATAATGGCTTTACCATAATGATGATATGATAATGATGATGATATGATAATAATGATGATGTGATAATGATGATGATATGACCATGGTGATGACATGGTAATGATGGTAACATAATGATAATTGATAATTGTTGGTGTTTTAGAACCGATCTTACGTAAAAATTGTTTAATTCGGGGGGTCTCCTAGAATAGAATCACGTAGAGAGATTGACACGGGTATTTTTATACAGGTTCAAGCCTTCTCCAGAGAGAATAATAACCCTACTCCTGTGTGTGTATGGTGTTGAGTGTATCTTGTACAATCGGGAGAAAAGACTAAGACTATTACAGAAGATAGTGCATGTCTTCCCGATTGCTTGCTGTGTTCTCTCATTGCCTCCCCTTTCTTCTCTGATCGCCGCCTTTATATAGTCATGAAGGATTAGCCATTTCTCCAAGTGAAGAGGCGCCTCATCATGTCTTGTAACGGGCGCATGTTTGCAGTAATCACCGGAGTGTTAACTCCTTCATACCGCCTGGCAGTTATTTGTCAGAGATAATGGGGTATTACGTGCTATTACTCCGTAGAATAACGGCGTATGTTGACTGCTTGGATTCCTTAATCAATTGGACCCACTCGTCTGTAGGTTTTATTGATCATAAGGTGGTCGTAGCTGACCTGGTCGTAGAAGAGCTTACGACTATGGGGTAGTCGTAGAATAACTTACGACTAGATAGTGATCGTAGAAGAACTTATGACCATAAGGTAGTCGTAGCAAGACTTACGACTATCGGGGTGGTCGTAGAAGAACTTACGACCAGCTGGTAGGCTTCTCCCTTGTAAATATAAGGGGTATACGTAGGGACCACATGACATCATATTTACCCATAATAAGAATTATATATATAAGGTAAAATGAGGATTATTAGATCCTCGTCATCTAGCCCCCCAGCTTCAAGTGAAAGTAACTTACTTGGTAAAGGAGTCGTAGATGGTCTTATGACCACGAGAGGGTCGTGGAGAGATGGTCGAAGGAAAAACTCTTCGACATTTGTACATCACTTTGACCAGGAATATACTTGGTCAAGAAGGTTACTTACGACTATCAAATAGTCGTAGTATGGTGATCGGAAGTAAAACATTTCCGATTGACATTTCGTTTGGCCAGAAAGGCTTGTCCAAGAAAGTAATTTTGCTTGAGGTGTAAAAAGGAACCTGATTTTCTTGGGCAGACAAACTTAGAGAATCGCAATCGACTCTTATATGTCTGTCTGTTGGAGCGGTTTTCGAAACGGTGGCAACCCTTGGGTTTCCACACTTTCAACCCAAACATATGGTTATAAATACTTACCGGGGGTGGGACTTGGTTTTCTACTTTTCCCCAAATCGCTCCCGCTGTTCATCGAGTTCTTGCCTTCTCCGCCACCAACCCAATTGTGCTTTCTCCTAAGACCTTCCTTAATCCAAAACCTCCCCTCTCTGAGAGAGATGGCCGGAATAGTTTTCGAGTGGGCCGAGTCGGAGATGGATGCGGTGAAGATTCAAGCCTTGGTCGACGCAGGGAAGATTCCAGAGAAGGTTCTTGTGAAGTGCATTGCGGCGGTTGGGCAGCATTGGCCGTCGGGGGAAATTGGGCAAATCCCCGTCTTCCAGGCATATTGTGAGTGTGGCCTTCGATTGCCTGCTCACCCTTTTCTCACACTCGTACTCGAGTACTTTGGGGTGGAATTAGTGAACCTCGGTCCTAATTCCATCACAATGCTAAGTGTATTCGTGTATTTGTGTGAGGCATACCTGGGAATTCCAGCAGACCTCGAGCTCTTTCAATATTTTTATGGAATGTCTCGACAATCTGGGATTGCTGGGAGTTGTGATCTGAAACTCCATGACGGGAAGTCGAAGGAGTATATTCAGATGTTTACCCGGTCTTCGTGGCCAGGGTGGAGGAAGAGGTGGTTTTACTGGAAAACCACCCAAGATGACAGCCTTACTTTCGCAGGGAAGGCTGCCGAGAAGATTTCTTCATGGGATTCGACTCCCAGGGATCTTGGTCGGATTGCACCCTACATTCAAGCCATCAAGGACTTGAAAGAGGAGGGACTGATCGGATGGCATGTGGTGAAGGATTTCATTACACGTCGAATTAGCCCTTTGAAGAAACGAGTACCTTCTATGTGGAGGTACATGGGGCCAAAAGACCCGACCAGGGACTACGAGGCAAGTAAGTGAATCTTCGACTTAGCTCTCGGTTTGGTCTTTCTCAAAGTGGTCTAATGAATGTTTTATCTGTTTGCACAGATCTTTCACAAGCAGAGATCGACATTAGGGTCAAACTTGTTTGTGAGAAATCTCTGCCACCTGGAGTGGCGGTTCCTCAAATCCTTGCGGTTTTATCCGCAGAAGATAAGATGGAGCGCCTAAAGGTAATCAATGGTTGATTTTATCCTTAGGACTTTAGAGTCGTAGAAAGACTTACGACTGGTTGTTTATCGTAGAAAAACTTACGACTTGGTAGTGATCATAGAAAACCTTACGATCAAGAAAATGTCGTACAAAAACTTACGACTGGATACTGGTCGTAGAAAATCTTACGACTGGTCAGTAATTCTTTTCTGTTTTTCTTACAAAAAGTTGGTATGAAAAATCGTTAGGACGACCAAGAGGTCGAACTGATAACCATCGGCGCAGGGATGACAACGGAAAAAATTCCAGCTCCTCCGTCTAAGAAGCGTCGACTCGTGGAAGCCGCTGACAAGGGAGGGGCAAGCTCATGTTCTTTTATTTCGACCAGATCTTCTGCAAAATCTGCTGCGATATCTGGTGCAATGAAGCCGTGGAGGTTGAAGCAATTTGGCCGAAGAGGTCGAAGCAAATTAACCTCTTAAGCGCAAAAGCCCGCAAGGCCAAGGTACCCTTTTATTATGACAAGAAAACTTTCGCAGTTTCTGCCTCTCCTAGTTTTATCAAGCGACTAGAAAAGGAGAACGGGAAGGACTTTTGTTCTTTGTGAAGGACAATGCTGCTCCAATAGAGCCTGTGGTCGAGGGAAGTGCCGATCTCGGAGTGGTCGAGACTGATCTCGGCCATTCGGAAAGTCAAGAGATCAGAGAGGTGGCTCCTGTTCAAAATCCACAACCAGACGTGGTCGTGGCCGAGCCTATCCTTCAACTTGAACTCCGACCAGACGTGGTCGTAGAAAAGAAGTCGAAGAAATCTTCCGTTGGGAAGGTGACTCATAAGTTCCTGGTTAAGTCCAAAGTGCAGAGGTATGTGAGAAAGACTAAAGTGTAAGAACAGCATTTACCTTTTGCTTTTCACAACTTAACGTGCTTTCCTTTTGTTGCTCTTAGCGGACTCCTTGAAATTTCGAGGATGCTTCTATTGAGAAGCCTATTGTCACTTCTCTAGAGGATGGAGAGATGACAGCAGGAGTGGTCGAAGGATCACCCACTGCTCGAGTGGCAGAGAAAGTCGTGGCTTCTGAAGTGGTTGCTACAACTACTAAGGTAGTTGCTACGACCGCTGAGGTGGTCGTGGGGGTAGCAGAGGCAGCGGTAGAAGCCTCTAGACAGGGAGGTGATGTATCTGACCACCGTGCCAGGAAGGAAGTCGTTGCAGACGTACCTCCCGGTCTCCAAAGAGAAGCTGCAGTTATAGAATCAGAAGACGAGGAGTACTTCAACCTCTGTTCTGATTTCTTTGTGCCTGCTTCCATCATGGGGTCTTCTGCTTTTAGATCTCGCGATCGAGTCCCTCATCCTAAAGATATTCCCAACAGCGAGGAAATTTTTTACAACGAGCGTCTCGAGAAGGTTTGGTGGGATCAAGTCGCGAAGATAGATAAGCTGAAGAGTCCAACGATGGTTTTCTCGATGTTTGCTCGGACAACCATGAATGTAAGTATTTAAGGATACTTATAGGTGCGGCCTTCCCATGCTTCTTACTGTCTTTCTTTTTGTAGAAAGCTCTAAAACAAATTACCACTATTGGTGAATATCACCGACAACTTGTAGAGCTACGACAAGAAAAAGCAGAACTGTGTGAACAGGCAGAAAGGCGGTAAGTCACTGTTATTCGTAGTCGTTTTTGATTTGACCACTTATATAGTGCTTATGGGGTTTGTCGTGGAAAAACTCACGACTAGGTGCTAGTCGTAGAAAGATTTACGACCAGTTAGATAGTGCTCATGTCTACTTTTAACCTTTATAGGTTAAATAGTGACGAAAAGACCTTGGCTGACTAGCTCGATTATGAAAAAGACGAGACGAGAAAGCTAAGGGAAGAGAAAGAAGATCTCTTGAAGAAGCTTCAGGAGGATAACTCTGCAGCTCAAAAATTGCAGGGAGAGATAAACAGTAAGTGCTGAATTTAAGACTGCTTATGTTGATCTTTACCTTTTTAACTCTTGCTTCTTTTCAGAAAAAGAGGACGAAATGAAAAGGCTCCAAATCGAAGTTAAAGATAAAACTTTTGTCATTCACGAGATTTCTCGTATCGCCAAAGATAAAGATCAAGAGATTGAAAGGATGAGATCTCGGCAAGCAGGTAAGCAGTTCTTTACCTGTAGTCCTTCACGAGTTCTTTTCTTATTCTAACTCTCATTTCTTTTTAGAAATTGAGCTCGAGCTGGGAAGGCTCGAAACTAGGGATCAAGAAAAAACCATGATCCTTAACGAGACCCTCCACATCGCCAGAGAAAACGCAAAGGACATCAAATTATGGGAGAAGCGACATGCTGAGACCATTGCTTCCCATAATAAGGAAATCGAGAAGTTAGATTCTCGACTAGCAGGTAAGTAATTCTTTACCTGTGAACTAGTTCTTTCCTCTTCTAGGAATTATTTTTGCTTGACTAGTCTTACCCCTTTCAGAGCAAGTAGTCGAGAATAAACAACTCCGCGAGGCTTCGACTCGTAACCAACAGGAGATGAAGTTGATGAAGATTAATCTTCAAGACAACATCATGCTCCTGAACAATATACTTGGTGAGCTGCGTGGTGAGGGAAAAACTCCTCCAAAAGACACGATAGCTGCTCACATAAGTACTATTGGGGAACAAGCAAGGTAGTTAGGATCGCGATCCAAGTCTTAAAGTCTTACGACTCTACGAACCCACGACAGCCTGTCGATCCAAGTCTTACTACCGATCCGATCCTACTCAAGGTAGGTAGGATCGCGATCCTACTCTTAGAGTCTTACGGTTCTCTGAACCCACGACGACTGTCGATCCAAATCTCCTTGTCGATCTTACTCGTGAGAGACTTAGGGCAATTTTTTAGGGCAGGGCTTTCTTCGATATTTTGTTTTAGAGCAAAATTTGTTGATATTAATTTCGAGAATGACACTATAAATAAACAAGGAGCATGCAAAATATTGTATCGATTGGTAATTCTAGTACAAATATCTATATTATGGCATGAGCAATCTTGAGCTTGATAATGATAAGCTATTTTTATTCTGGAGTATGTCTAGCTACTTTTAAGGAACATGCAAGTGGTAAACCATACAACAATCATACAAACTTATAGTATAGATGTTAAATATGTGTATTTTTACAAATCCGTAGAATCGCCGATTCTACGATTCGATACTACGATTCGATCCTACCGGAGGCAAATCGATCCGACTCGGGATCTCGACTCTGACTACCTTGGGAACAAGTCAGGACTTTGCAAGAACTGGTAACCACCCTGAAGGCCAACCAAGCTGACTCGATAAAGGAGGCGGTCGAAGGTGCAATAAGTTATGTATTGGCAAAACTCAAAGCTCATGACCCTAGCCTTAATATGCAACCAATCGACGTCGACTTCGACTGCCCTAAGGCAGAAGCAAGTCGTTTGATTGAAGAAATGCAGCCAGTCGGCAGGAAGGTCTCGGAGGAGATGCAACTGGGATCTCCTTCTTCATAGTAGTTTGTAATAAAAACCTGTGAAAATAAGCTTTTGTTGATGTAATATATAATCCATCTTGTTTCCTGTAAATTATCTTGTCGAGTAGTTAGTAACTCAAAAGATAATTGACGAACAAAAGATTAAGAATTGAAGTCAAATTAATAACTTTATCCTAGCCCCCGACTATTTGCTTAGTTTATTTAGATAAACTAAGTAAATAGTGTTAAAAGGGTTTATGAAAATAGAGAGGTTTGATTAATTTGTAGTTTTTTTTATCACAATTGTCATGCACTGGTCAAAAGAGTAGTAATGAATCGACTCTAGGAAGTTTCTTCTATTGGGCAAGACCACGTGCAGAGAGGAAAGGCTTCGACTAGGTGATATTACCATCTCCGATCATATTAATTAAATCGAGAACAGCAACTTGAGTTAGGCAAACGTCTAGAGGACTTTAAAAAATTCGTTCGTCCTTCTTTGGTGGAGTCGATAGGTCTGTCTTGGTAGCAAAAGTAGAAAACTGAATAATGCTAGGAAGTTCCTTCTAGTGGGCAGGACCACGTGCAGAGAGGAGAGACTTCTACTAGATGTGTTTCTTCCTCCGACCAGTTGGGACGGAGCGAGTACACCAAAAGCGGTTGAATAAATCTAAGAAAGTGCACTCTGCTTAGAGTATTTTTCAAAATAACTGAAGAAATAAACTAAGGTGGAAAAGAGCTGGCTTTAAAAATATTTCGACCAAATAGAACCCGAGCTCTTTGTATTGGCAGCAAAAGTGAGTAACGAGTCGACACTAGGAAGCTCCTTCTAGTGGGCAGGACCACGTGTAGAGAGGAGAGGCTTCGACTAGGTGATGCTACCTGCCTTTCGACCAGTGTAAAGAAAACTGGGTGTTTGGAATGTAGTCGAAAGATTATGAAAGCACTACTCAAAAATAAGACAATAGAGGTAGAGAGAACCTGAGGCTTTATTGTCTGAATGGTTTGTTACATATAAAACTTGCATAACTGGTCGATGTTCCAAGAATTTGAGAGAGCCTGGCTGTCTTCCATTGCCAATCGTTCTGACCCTGGCTGTGTAACTTCGACCACTGTGTAAAGACCTTCCCACTTGGGAGAAAGTTTATTTCGATTAGACTTGGATTGACAGAGCCTCAATACCAAGTCACCTATAGCAAGGCTGCGAGGTTGGACCTTACGATCGTAGTATCTGCGCAGGGCTTGTTGGTAGGCTATTTGAGCAGTTAAGGCCTAGTTTCTCCTTTCTTGACGGAGTTGATGTCATCCGCTCGAAGTTGTTCTTGGTTGGAGTCATTGAAAGTTTCGATTCGTGTTAACTGTATCTTTAGTTCCGGAGGAAGCATGGTTTCGGCTCCGAAGACTAGAAAAAAAGGGTGTTTCACCTATAGCCTGACTAGTAGTCGTCTGACCGCCCATATACGGAGGTAATTCTTGTACCCAAGCCCCGGCGCAGACGAGCTGGTCAAAGACTCGGGTTTTAATTCCCTGCATTATTTGGTCGTTTGCATGTTCGACTGCCCCATTGCTTTGGGGATGGGCAACAGAAGCATAACATAACTTGGTACCTAACTCGTCGTAAAATTCCTGAAATTTTGCGCTCGAAAATTATTTACCATTATCTGTGATTATTCGACTTGGAACTCCAAATCGAGTAATTACGCATCTCATCATGAACCATTTCTTTGCTTAGTTGTTATCGATTCTGAGTTAAACCCGATCCATTTTGTGAGCGTATCAATAGCCACAAAAAGGAACTCGAAACCTCCTGGAGTTTTGGGGAACGGTCCTAGGATATCGAGACCCCAGGTCGTAAAAGGCCAAGACAGAGGTATCGTTTGTAATGCTTGAGCTGGTTGGTGTATTTGCCTACTATAAACGGCATTGGACACACTTTTTAACCAACTCTTTGGCATTGTCAGGTCATTGGCGATAGAAACCTTAATCGAAAGGCCTTACCAACCCGCGTTCTAGGAAACATGAGTTCCACAGATGCCACTGTGTATGTCGTGAAGAAGTGTTAATCCTTTGCTCTGCGGAATGCATCGCATCAGCACCCCTTGAGTACCTCGTTTATAGAGGACTCCTTCAACAAAAGTATACATTTTGGCTTTTCGAGATAAGCGATCTACCTCGGGATCGTCTTCGGGTACGAACCCTTCTGAAGATACTCGTAGATGGGAGCCATCTAGGTATCCTCATATTCTAGAGAGACCGTCTCAATAG
This sequence comes from Phyllostachys edulis, assembly GCA_036346405.1. NCBI lineage: Eukaryota > Viridiplantae > Streptophyta > Magnoliopsida > Poales > Poaceae > Phyllostachys > Phyllostachys edulis. The sequence goes on from CM070550.1 coordinate 71,331,085, forward strand.
GAGGTGTCTCTGGTTCTTCAACCAGGGACGACTTCTGGAGTTGTTCCAAGAAGACTCCTTTTGGTATTACAGATCGGGAAGAAGCCATTCGAGCAAGCCAGTTCTGCGAAAATTATCCTTCGAGGATGAATTGTGCCTCGAACCGAAAAAATGCTTTTCTAGCTTCGCACTTCCGATAAATCTTGAGACATTGTTGGGTTAGAACCTTTGGTACTCTTTCCTAACTTGATTCACGACTAGTTGAGAGTCTCCTCACGAGTAGTCGGCGAATCGAGAGCGCTTCGCGGCTTCGTATGCCGCCTAGCAAACCTTTGTATTCAGTCACGTTGTTAGTGGCACGAAAGTTTAATTGTATGGCATACTTTAAGGTCTCTCCGGTAGGAGATACCAGGACCACCCCAGCCCCTGAGCCACTTAAAGTAAGTGACCCATCAAAGTACATCATCCACTGGTCATGGGAATCGTACTAGGGATCCTAAACAGGTTCATGATTTGTCCATTCGGCGACAAAGTCTGCAAAGATCTGGGATTTAATGGTCATTCGGGACGCGAAATGGAGGTCGAACTCCCCAAGTTCGACTGACCATTTTGCCATGCGTCCATTGTTTCCCTAATACGGAGGATCGCTCTCAAGGAAAACTCGGGCCCAGTGCTGGCTATTTTGTGCGCTTGAAAATAATGTCGCGCTTCTCAAGACATGAGGAGGGCATATAGAAGTTTTGGATCTGAGGGTAGCGCTCCTTAGGCGTGTAAAACTTTACTAACGTAGTAAACCTTGTCGTTATGCGTTTTCACGTTCTCGACCCGATCTTGCACTCCTTTGCTGTGGCGTGGCAGCTAGGTAAATTAAGAGTGTCTCTTCTAGCCTCAGAGAAACCAAAATAGGAGCACTCGTAAGATACCTCATGACATCCTCAAAGGCAACGTTTGCCTCGTTCGACCACTCAAAAACCTTCATGTTTCCTTAGAAGTTTAAAGAAAGGTAGTCCTTTTTCTCCTAGTTGTGCGATGAAACGACTTAAAGTCGCCATGCACCCTATGAGTTTCTAGACTTCTTTCTTTATGGTTGGAGGGTGCATTTGGAGAATGGCCTTTATCTTTTCAAGATTTGCTTCGATTCCTCATATAGATACTAGGAATCCAAGCAATTTTCCTGAAGAGATTCCGAACACACACTTCTCAGGATTGAGTTTTAAGCGGTGTTTTCTGAGGTTGTCGAATGTTTCTTGTAGGTCAGTGATATGATTAAGTCTCTTGATGCTTTTAACGACTAGATCATCAACATAGCCTTCCAGGTTTCGGCCTAGTTGAGATGAGAAAGTCGATTGCATTAAGCGTTGAAAAGAAGCGTCGGCATTTTTTTAGACCAAATGGCATTTTGACATAGCAAAATATACCAAATGGTGTAATGAATGCGGTCTTTTCTTCATCGTCTAAACACATATTGATTTGGTGGTATCCAAAATACGCATCTAAAAAACTTAATATTTCACAACATGCAGTAGAATAAACCAACTGATCGATACGAGGTAAAGGAAAATCATCTTTTGGACAAGCTTTATTAAGATAAGTGAAGTCTACGCACATACGCCATTTGCCGTTCAACTTCCTAACCATTACAGGGTTAGCCAACCACTCTAGGTAGTCGACTTCTCTTATAAAGCCTGCTTTAAGTTGCTTGTCCAATTCTGATTTAATAGCATCTCGTCGATTAGGGACAAATCTCCGTAGTTTTTGTTTTACGGGTACTTTGTTAGGCCGTAAAGCTAGCCTATGCTCGATCACCTCCCTGGGGACTCCGGGCATGTCGGATACTTGCCACGCGGAGACATCTGCGTTAGCTCGGAGGAAGGTGATGAGGGCGTCTTCCTACTTGGAGTCGGAAGTATCCCCGATGCGAACAGTCTTCGAGGACTCCCCTGCGTCCAGAGGAACCTCTTTGACTTGGTCGTTCAGCTTTGGTGCAGCTTTATGCTTCAACTTGTTAGTCGAAGGCTGACTTTCTTCTCGAGTTGGTATCTAACCAACTATCTCGAGGGATCGACGGTCGCGGGTATGCGCCATCTTCTTGTCACAATGGATTGTGATTACTCCTTTGGGACCTGGCATCTTAAGACATTGATACCCATAATGAGTAGCCATTAAGAATTTTGCCAAAGTTGGTCGTCCGAGTATGGCGTTATATGCCGTATCGAAATCGACCACATCATGGGGATATGTGCATGATCGTAGGATGATGATACAATTGGCAATGACATTTGCGGTTTGTCGAATCTCGCGTTTTCGGCAGAGTTTCAGTTCTGTTAGGTCATTGGCGGTCGATGGCGGATAAGCGGTCGACCGCCATGTCTCGAGGATTTTCGGTTAAGTCCTGGGGCGGTCGACCGCCGAACGAGCAATGATCGACCGTTTTAGACTTGATTCGTCGAGTTGTTTGGCGATGCTTATTGGGTTAGCTTAAGGGCATGTGCTTCAGTGCATATGTGTTGCATGTTGCATGTTTTCACTAACGTGGGTCAAGTTGTGAAGAACTTGTTCCCGGATTCGATTTGTTTGTCTATTGGTGTGCAGGTTGCTTGGAGGTCAACGACGGTCAACGGCGAGGAGGATCGGGACTAAGCTTGGAGAGATGAGGTCCAGAACGATCAAGGATGCCAGGTGAGGTCAATGGACTCAAGCGTGGCGCAGAATGGACAAGGATGACCGAGCAGGCGGTTCGGTCTGTTGGTTGATCAAGTGGTGCGAGGGTCGGTGCAAGTGCCATGGTGGTCGGTGGGGCCGGATGGGAGAACTTGCCGACACGATGAGAGCATTTGGATCAACCTACGTGGCGAAGCATGAATGTATTCTGTGAGTTCGGACTCGGTCTTCGAAAAAGATCGAGAAGCGGTATTTTGGTAATTTCACCAAATACCGCCTCTGTGACTTTGGGCTAAACCGCGGCGCAAGACGGTGCGTGGAGAAGCGGTTTAGGTCAAGAAGAAGTTGAAGACGGCGCTTTAAAATACGTGCGTATGTGACCCGTTTGTGTTGGGCCTTAACGGAAGCCCATTAGGGTTAACTCTCTAGAAGGTAGGCCTCCATATAAATAAGGGTGGCTGCTGTCAAATAGCTCCCAAGCACTTCATTTTGTAAACCCTAGTTTGGTATTAGGACATTAGAGAAAGAGAAGAGGCTTAGGGTTTTAGAGAATTGAGTTGAGTTGTGTGCTCATGGATTGAGCTTTGTCCTCCATGGATGGAGTGGCTGTAAACCCTCTCAACCTCAAATCAATCTATGGATGATTTCCCAAAGATGAGTCTCTTTTGTGTTCTTGCTCTATATTTGAGATTTTTGAAGGGTTCTTTGATCTATTGCTTTTTGGTTGGTTTCGTACCCTCTTCTACCTTGTTGTGACATGTGGGAACATATCTAAGATCACCTAGATCATCAATCTCCCACGAGCAAGGTTTTGATCAAGTTTTCGTTTTTGCCCGGTTTTGAACCTTCCTTCGGTAAAATGGAAAAATGTCGAAACTTTGATGTGGATCTGCTCAATCTCTACTTGGAATAGGTTCCTAATATGTAACATCCCAATTTTCTGAGTTTTAAAAATCTTTTGAATAGTTAGTAGGAGAAAATTCACCATTTGGATTTTATTTCAATTTAATTCCAAAGCTTAATATTGGACTTTGTACATCAAAATAATTTAATATGACTAAAGTCAACATGAACAATGGTCAAAACTATTTTATTTGGATTCTATGTGCTTGGATATATTTTCTAGAATTTTTCCAAGTTCATTTGCTATTTTCTATTGCTTATTTGGATTTCTGGTATTTTCTAAAAAGGAAAATGTATTAAAATCTCAGATAATGGCATCGGGCTGAATCCCTTTCTCTTGGCCCAATCCTTTCCAGGCGACCGCATTTCTTTTCTGTCTTGGCGTGGCAGCTTCTTGGCCTTTTCATGAGAGCCCAAATTAGATCGCGCCTTCCTTTTTCTTGGCGTCACTTTGCCGGGTGGGTCCTTGATCGGCCACGTCGTAGTCTTCCCGGGGACTCTGAGTCGGGGTTTGAGCAGAGCGATCGGCTGCCGCCGTGGCTCTTCCAAATCCCCACCTCCCGAGCCCTATTTAAGGAGCACCTCGTGTCAATCTCTCTGCGCCGCCATCCTCCCCCAAAACCCTAAAGCGCCGCCACAAATTTGTTCTTTATCTGGTCGAATTTCACCGAAGAAAGTCGTCGTCGCCGCAAGCTTCTTCGCAGGATTTCTTCACCTGCCGTCGGTCTCCGTCCACCCGAAGCAGCTCTCGGTGATCCTTGTGGTCTCGCCAACCCGGTGCTCTCCTTCGTTTCCTTTGGGCGCTAGCAAATCGTCAAGTTCACCGTCGCCCGCAAGCTCGCTGCCGCCAAAGTCATCACCACCGCCACCTCATCGCCGCTCGAGCCGAGCCATCACCTCTCAGAGGTTCGTCATACCCTCGGCGTCTCGATTTGGTAAGTCACCGAGCCTCCCTTGTCTCCGGTAGCCCTCGCCACCGAGCTTCATTGTCGCCGGCCATGGCTGCCGCCCTCCTTGCATGTTTTCTCTCTGTGCCAGATCAGCTGCTAGCCAAGCCGCCACGTCGTCTTTTGATCCCATATGGCAACCATGTCATGTCTTGGTCAGCAGCCACTTGGCACAACCCAAAGTCCACCCGAGCCAACCTCCTTGAACTCGGTCCACGGTGCACCTCTCTATGATAGTGGGCCCCACAAGCAAAATCAATTTCCTTTTAATTCTTTTCAGCCGATTCCCTTGCTGACGCCATAAATCCGGAATTTTCAATTGGAAAATAATTCGGGTAATTCCAGAATTAGGGTTTCTTTTAGATTCAATCTTCCAAAGCTCATATCTTTTGCATTCGAACTCCGTTTGAGCCCATTCAAATTTCTAAATTCATCTAAATTCCAGATCTATCTATCTGAGATTTTTATTTAATTTTTGGAGTTTGTTTTGCCTATGTTATTTATTTGTTTTGTTTATTTGCTTTCGTTTGCGAGTAGACGTCGATACTGCGGGATGTTTTGAAGAAGAAGGAGCACCTCAAGATCAAGATCAGTACATAGACCTATTTCAAGGCAAGTTATACATTTGATCATATTGAACCTAGTTTTCAAAAGTTATATTGATTTAAATTATTGCATTTACTTTAATTATTTATTTCAATATTTTTGGGATTAGTTAATATCCAATTTGTTATGACCTCCTTGTCTAATTGTATGCCATAATCTTTTGTCACCCTAGTTTGGTTTATTTAGTTGGTGCTATTGTACTACCAACGTGGGTTGGTTAGATACGATTAGTTTGCTTAGCCATGCTACGAGTCATCATTTCATGTGAGTCGCAATAATAAACTTGACTAAGTGACTATGCAACCATTTGATAAAATTGTGTGTACTATGTGCTATTACTCATTGATGGCATATGTTGCACTTAACCAACAGGGTGGGGAAAGGTTTTGGATGGGGGCAAGTGGTCTGGTATACTTTTAGGGTGGATCTATGTTGGCGGGAATTGGCGAGGATATAATAATCCTCATTTTATCTTTTATCTATAATTCTTATTATAGGTAAATATGACGTCATATGGTCCCTGAGTATACCCCTTAAATGTTATAAGGGAAGAGCCTACTGGGTGGTCGTAAGTTCTTCTACGACCACCCCCATAGTCGTAAGTTATGCTACGACTACCCCATAGTCGTAAGTCTTGCTACGACTACCTCATAGTCGTAGGTTCTTCTCACGACTAGGTCATACGACCACCTTATGATCAATTAAACCTACAGACAAGTGGGCCCAATTGATTAAGGGATTCAAACAGTCATCATACGCTGTTACTCTGCCAAGTAAGGCAGCATATCAGGTGCACAAGCACCATTGGGTGCACATATGGAAAAACTTTTTGTTTCGGTATCAAATTAGCATAAAAAATTCTGAAAAAAATTCTAGATGTAATTTATGGTGTTTTGTTCCACCCTTTAAAATTTGAAGTTTAAACTCAAAGTATGTTAGAAGATACAAAAAAGAAGTTTCTTGTGAATAGTAACATTTGCTGCTTTTTTTCAAAGACCATTTGATCTATCATATGTCGAAATTTCTCTTTTTGTATCTTCTAACATACTTTGAGTTTGAACTTCAAATTTTAAAGGGTGGAACAAAACACCATAAATTACATCTAGAATTTTTTTCAGAATTTTTATGCTAATTTGATACCCAAACAAAAAGTTTTTCCATATGTGATAGTGCACCGATATGCAAACCGCCAAGTAATAGCACGTAATGCTCCATTATCTACGGTATATAGTGTTAGGCGGCGTGGAGGATTATCGCGGTGATTACTACCAGCGTCGCCGATTCTGAGGATGTGATGGCGCCGCTTCACTGGAGAAACCGCCACTCTTCACGCACTATATAAAGCGGCAATCGAGAGAGGAAATGGCGGATCGAATCAGGCCATCAGGAAGACAAGCACTATCATCTGTAATAGTCTTAGTTTTTCCCCTGGTTGTTCAGAATACACTCAATACCATACACACACAGGAGTAGGGTTATTATTCTCTCCGGAGAAGGCCTGAACCTGTATAAAAATCCATGTGTCAATCTCTCTGCGTGATTTCATTCTAGGAGACCCCCCGAATCAAACAATCTTTACGTAAGTTCGGTTCTAAAACAAGCGGTTAGCGCCGACCGTGGGGATCTTCGGTAATCTCTTGTCAACATACTCTTTGTTTTCCAAATCTCATGCACTCATGGCGGGAGAATGGAGCGAGGAGAACCTGTTCGACTTGGCGGTCTGTGACGTCGACATGGATCGGGTTTCAATTACAAGCCGAGTGATGACTCATCAATGAATGCTACTTGCCTCCGTGATCTTCCCTGATCCGAGGAGACAATGCGCGTGATGGAATTGAGGAGGATCCATATCCCCCAACAAGATGCGTCCAAGAGAGAATCTACCCTCTCAAAGGACAAGGTCAATCGACCAGGACCACACCCTGTGGACTCACAACACGACGAGTTTTACCTCGAAATGTTGAGTCCCCTAAAGGCGGTCCGACTTGGTGAGGCAAGTTCGGAAGCCACAATTCGAGGACTTCACGACATCTGGTGATTCTCTCTCTCCGGATGATGCGGAGAGCAGGATCAAGCATGCTTTTCCTGCAAATTCGACCATCTCTCCGCAGATCCCACCTGCCGACGGAGGCGGTTATAACCCGGAGTTCCCCTACCTGGAGGGGATTACTCCAAGTCGCCAGATGGTGTCTTTCGACTACTCCTCAAGCGGGGAGGCCTCGGCGCAAGTGAGAATCATCAGCAGGAGGTCTTCGTCTTTCCCTCAGATCAAGGTCACTCTCCTAGAAACCGAGATGGAGACGCTCCCGAAGATCATGCACGCCCCTCATGGCGATGGCAAGAACACCACCGATGGCGGACACGACCAACACCTTCATGAGCGCGAAGGAAATCCTCGACATACTCACACTTCATTGAGGCGTCTCAAGAGTCGGCGGGGAAGATCTTGAAGCTACTCGGCGAAGGAAGATTGCGGCCCGAAGCGTTTACAGGCGCATTCAATATCGGTCGAGGAAGCTCAAGAACTCCGGCACATCGCTGATTTGCTCGAGAATCCAACTCGAGAGCTCGCTCGGCGCCCAGGTCACGACCTCTTCGTTGAGAGATCGCACAAAAGGCTTCGGTCTCGATGGAAAAATTTGAAGCGCCTCGCCGATCATTCAGAAATCGTAGTAATCGACTTCTTCACTACCGATCGATCGATCATATCACCACAAAGGAATCGGCGCTAGCGATGAAGTCGCATCGATCTCCTACTCAAAGAAATGTCTTCGAACAGCGATGATCAACAAACCCCTCGAGAGGTGATCGCTCACCATCACCGACATGGGAATCAAGCGAAGCGGATGAACTACGAGGAGTATTCCCTCGTAGGGCGAGACCTATTACAGGTCAGTCAACCTATTCTTGGGTATAAATCGAGTCGACCACCGACGATATCAACCCTTCTTTTCTACAAAGGAGGCGTCAAGAAGTTATTCTTGGATGTCGGGCATTCTCGCCGATCTTGAAATATTCTTTGCCACCTCGCTTTCGACCGGTGAACATGGAGAAATTTGATGGATCCCAAAATCCTATCGAATTTCTTCAAATCTACACAATGTCCGAGCGGCGGGGAGGAGAGAACATGTGATGGCAAATTACCTTCCAAGCGTGCTCGAAGGGTGCGCTCGATCGTGGTTATTGAACCAACCACTCAAGTCGATTCATTCTTAGCAACACCTCTGCGATCTTCTCTTGGCAAACTTTCGGGCACTTACAATGCATACAGGAAGGAGGGCGACTTGCAACCGGATGAGATGAGCGACAACGAGACCTTGTGCCAATTCATCAAGCGCTTTAGTCGGGTTAGTAATTCAATTAGGAAGTTTACGATTCATCTGTCATCGGGGCTTTCAAGCAAAGAGTCCGTAGTAGAAGAATAACGAAAGATATTGCTTTAAATCCGCCTACCACCGCCTTCGAGCTCTTTGAGATGGTGATCGATATCATTGCCTCTGAGGCGGTCGAGTGGAACAACACAATCGATCGAGAAAACAATACCTCTCGAGAGCCGTGATATTGGTAAAAGAAAGATAAGAAAGCAAAAAGTCCAAGAACAAGGCGAAGGGTCAAAAACTCCAAGCCGCCAGGTTCAAGGAGGTTTTGGTATGTGAATGATAAAGAGCCACGCACCTCAAGCCACAATCCGATCGAGGCAAAGGTAAGCGCCCGATCGGAAAAATGATAAACCTAGGTGGTGTCCTTTCCATAAAAGGAAGGACATGACCTTCAAGAATCGCTAAGGGTCTTTCAACGAAAGCTTGAAGACTACTACAGCGGCAAGGACCACTTCCTACTCTCGAGTAGGTAGGACAAGCAGTGGTCATAAGACTTCGATGACGAGGAGGAGATGCCATTCGGGATCCGCAACACACCGTCGAGCACATCTATGGAGGATCATCGAGATATGAATCAAAGCGATGACTTAAAGGCTGCGAACGTGAGGTAAACTCCATAGATCCTTCTCTTGTCAATAAATTACCAAAGTGGTCAGAAATTACCATCTCCTTTGAGAAGGGTGACTGTCTGATTACTTCGACTCGACCAGGTCGGTATCCGATCGTGGTCGAACCCACCATCAACAATTGTCGAGTCAATCAAGTTTTGGTTGATGGTGGCAGCTCGTTAAATATTTTATTTACGAGTGCCCTGGACGAAATGCAAGTACCCAGGACTAAAGTAAGACCGGTACGATACTCTTTCCATGGAATCGTACAGGGATCTTGACCAAACCAATTGGCCAAGTTTCTCTTCCTTTAACATTTGGTTCACCAAGTAATTTTAGGACGGAGAAAATCTCCTTTGATGTGGTCGATTTCGATCGGCATATAACGCCATACTCGGACGACCAACTTTGGCAAAATTCTAATGGCTACTCATTATGGATATCAATGTATCAAGATGCGAGTCCCAAAGGAGTAATCACAATTCATTGTGACAAGAAGATGGCGCATACCTCGATCAATCGATCCCACGAGATGGTTGGACAAATACCACTTCGAGAAGAAAATCGACCGACTAGCAAGTCGAAGCCTAAAAACTACTGCACCGGCCGACGACAAGGTCAAAGAGGTTCCTCCGGGCGCAGGGAGCCCTCGAAGATGCTTTGCATTGGGAAACTTCCGACCCCAAATAGGAAGGCGCCCTCATCACCTTCCTCCGAGCTAACGCAGATGTCTTCGCGTGGCAAGCATCCGACATGCCCGAGTCCCGGGAGGTGATCGAGCACAAAGCTAACTACGGCCGACAAAGTACCGTAAAACAAAAATTACGGAGATTTGCCTGATCGATTTAGATGCTATTAAATCAATTGGATAAGCTACTTAAGCGGGCTTTATAAGAGGTCAACCACCAGAGTGGTTGGCTAACCTGTAATGGTTAGAAAGTCAAGCGGCAAATGGCGTATGTGCGTGAACTTTCTTGATCTTAATAAAGCTTGTCCAAAAGACGATTTTCTTTTACCTCGTATCGATCAGTTGGTTGATTCTACTGCAGGTTGTGAAATGCTAAGTTTTTTAGATGCATATTCTGGATATCACCAGATCAATATGTGTCTAGGCGATGAAGAAAAGACCGATTTATTACACCATTTGGTATATTTTGCTATGTCAAAATGCCATTTGGTCTAAAAAATGCTGGCTTCTTTTAACGCTTGATGCAAGCAACTTTTTCATCTCAATTAGGCGAAATCTAGAGGCCTATGTTGATGATCTAGTTGTTAAAAGCATCAAGAGACTTAATCATATTCTTGACCAAAGAAACATTCGACAACCTCGGAAAAAATCGCTTAAAACTCAATCTGAGAGAAGTGTGTGTTGGAATCTCTTGAGAAAATTGCTTGGATTCTTAGTATCTATCGAGGAATCGAAGCAAATCCGGAAAAGATAAAGGCCATTCTCCAAATGCGCCCTCCGACCGCATGGAAAGAAGTCCAGAAACTCACGGGGTGCATGGCGGCTTTAAGTCGTTTCATCACACGACTAGGAGAAAAGGGACTGCCTTTCTTTAAACTTCTTAGGAAACACGAAGGTTTTGAGTGGTCGAAAGAGACAAACGCTGCTTTTGAGGATGTCAAGAGGTACCTTACGAGTGCTCCTATTTTGGTCTCTCCGAGACCAGAAGAAACACTCTTAATTTACCTAGCTGCCACGCCACAGGCAGTAAGCGCAGTACTAGTCGTAGAACGTGAAAACGTACAACATCCGGTTTACTACGTAAGTGAAGTTTTACACGCCTAAGGGCGTTACCCTCGGGTCCAAAAGCTTCTATATGCCCTCCTCATGTCTTCGAGAAGCTGCGGCATTATTTTCAAAGCACAAAATAGTCAGGTTGCCTGAGTTTCCCTTGGGAGCGATCCTCCATAATAGGGAAGCAATGGCGGCGCATGGCAAAATGGTCGGTCGAACTTGGGGAGTTTGACATCCATTTCGTGTCCCGAACGGCCGTTAAATCCCAGATCTTGGCGGACTTTGTCGCCGAATGGACAAATCTGAACATTCAGGATCCCGATCTGATTCCCGACCGATGGGATCGATGTACTGACGGGTCGCTTACTTTAAGTGGCTAGAAATGGGGTGGTCTGGTATCTCCTACTAGGAGACCTTAAAGTATGCCATACAATTAAATTTTCGGGCCACTAACAACGTGGCGAGAATCTGAAGGTTTGCTAGGCGGCATCTGACGTGGCGCTCTCGATTCGCCGACTACTCGTGAGAGGAGACTCTCAACTAGTCGTGAATCAAGTTGGAAAAGAGTACGGTGCTCTAACCCGACAATGTCTCGGTACTTATCGGAAGTCGTAAGCTAGAAAAGCATTTTTTATGTTTGAGGCACAATTCATCCCTCGAAAGGATAATTTCCTCGCAGACCCGACTTGCTCGAATAGCTTCTTCCGATCTGAAGTACCAAAAGGAGTCTTGGAACAACTCGAAAGCCGTCTCACGGTCGATTTACCCGAGACACCTCCTATTGAGACAAATGGCCTCTCTAGAATACGAGGATACATGGATGGCACCCATCTATGAATATCTTGAAGGGTTACGACTAAAGATGATCTTGAGGCGGATCGCTTATCCCGAAAAGCCAAAATGTATACTTTGGTTGAAGGAGTCCTCTATAAACGAGGTACTCAAGGGGTGCTCATGCGATGCATTCCGCAGAGCGAAGGATTAGCACTCCTTCACGACATACATGGTGGCATGTGTGGAAATCATGCTTCCTACAGAACACTGGTCGGTAAGGCCTTTCGACAAGGTTTTCTTGTATGACCCTTTCTTTACGATGCTAAAGAGTTGGTTAAAAATGTGTCGATGCGGTTTCATAGCGAGCAAATACACCAACCAAATTTTAGGCATTACAAATAATACCTCTATCTTGGCCTTTTGCGACACAGGGTCTCGATATCCTAGGACTGTTCCCCAAAGCTCCGAGGAGGTTTGAGTTCCTTTTGTGGCTATTGATCGTTCACAAAATGGATTGAAGCGAACTTCGGATCGGGATAACAACGAAGCGGCAAAACGGTTTATGATGAGATGCGTAATTACTCGATTTGGAGTACCGAGTCGAATAATTACGAGATAATGGTAAGCAATTTTGGCGCAAAATTTCGTGAATTTTGCGACGAGTTGGGTACCAAGTTGTGTTATGTACGCGGGCCCATCCCCAAAGTAATGGGGCGATCGAGCGTGCAAACGGCCAAATAATGAGAGGAATTAAGACTCGAGTCTTGACCAGACTCATCAAGCGCTCGGGGCTTGGGTACAAGAGTTACCCTCAGTATTATGGGCGATTCAGATGACTACTAGTCGAGCTACAGTGAAACACCATTTTTCTAGTCTTGAGTGAAGCCATGCTTCCTCGGAACTAAAGATAAGGTCAACACGAGTCGAAACTTTCAAAGACTCCAACCAGGAACAACTTCGAAAGGATGATATTAATCTACTTGAGGAAAGGAGAAACCGGGCCTTAATCCGCTCGGCTAGCTCTACCAACAAGCCCTACGCGAGATACTACGATCGTAAGGTCCAACCTCATGACCTTCTTGTAGGTGACTTAGTATTGAGGCCTGCCAATCCAAGTCTAATCGGAACAAACTTTCTCCCAAGTGGAAAGGTCCTTACACGTGGTTGAAGTTACTCGTCGAGGCCTCGATGCGGCTGGCAATGGAAGACGGCGAGTTCTCTCGAATTCTTGGAACATCGACCGATTCACAAAGTTTTATGTGTAACCAATCATTCGCACAATAAAGACTCGTGTTCTCTCTACCTCTATTGTCTTACTTTTGAGTAGTGCTTTCATAATCTTTCGACTATATTCCAAACACCCGTTTCCTTTACACCGGTCGAAAGGCGAGTAACATCACTTAAAGCCTCTCCTCTCGCATGTGGTCACCGCCCACTAGAAGGAGCTTCCTAGTATTGACTCGTTACTCACTTTTGCCGCCAACACAAAGAGCACGGGTTCTATTTAGTTGAAATATTTTTTGAAAGCCTACTCCTTTCACCTTAGATTATTTCTTCAGTTCTTTTGAAAAATATTCTAAGCAAAGTGCACTTTTTTAGATTTATTCAGCTGCCTTTGGTGTATTCGATTTGTCTCGACAAAGTCGGAGGAAGAAACACATCTAGTCGAAGTCTCTCCTCTCTGCACGTGGTCCTGCCCACTAGAAGGAACTTCCTAGCATCGTTCGATTTACTCTTGATACCGTGGCGTACTTATCGAGTCCTCCAAAGAAGAAATGAACAATTTTTTTTGAAGTCCTCTGGATGTTTGTTTAACTCAAGTTGTTGTTCTCGATTTAATTAATCTAGTCGGAGATGGTGACATCACCTAGTCGAAGACTTTCCTCTCTAAACGTGGTCCTGCCCACTAGAAGGAACTTCCTAGTGTCGATTCGTTACTACTTTTTCGACCAGTGCATGACAATCGTGACCAAAAACTACAAGTTAACCAAACCTCTCTATTTTCAGAAACCCTTTTTAACACTATTTACTTAGTTTGTCTAAACAAACTAAGCAAATAATCGAGGCTAGGATAAAGTTATTAATTTGACTTCATTTCTTAGTCTTTCATTAGTTGATTATCTTTTGAGTTACTAACTACTCGACAAGATGATTTGCGAGAAAAAGATGGATTATATAATACATCGACAAAAGCTTGTTTTTCCCACGGTTTGTTACAAACTACTCAAGAAGAGGAGAGCCCAACGCATCTCCTCCTAAACCTTCCTACCAATCGATTGCATTTCTTCAATCGACGACTTGCTTCTACTTGAGCGGTCGAAGTCGGCCGATTGGTTGAACATTAAGGTCAAGTCATGAGCTTTAAGTTTTGCCAATGCATAACTTATCGCAACTTCGACCGCCTCCTTTATCGATTCAAATTTTGGTTGGCCTTCGAGGTGGTCATCGGTTCTTGCAAAGTCGACTTGTTCCCCAATTGTACTTACGTGAGCGACCATCGTATCATCTTGAGGAGCTTTTCCCTCGGATGTAGCTCACCAAGTACATTGTTCAGAGCGTGACAATCGCTTTGAAGATTAATCTTCATTGTCTCCATCTCTGTTGGAGTGCAGTCGAAGCCTCGCGAGTTGTTTGTTTTCGACCGCTTGCTCGAAAAGAATAAGACCGGTCAAACAAAAATAAACTTCTAGAGGAAAAGAAAACAAAAATAATCACAGTAAAAGATTTCCTTACCGCTAATCGAGAATCCAACTTCTTGATTTCTTCCTCATAGGAGGCAACGGTCTCAAAGATGCTTCTTCTCCCATGATCTAATGTCCTCGCATTTGCTTTAGTAATGCGATACCTCTCAGATAAATCATGGTTTTATCCTTGAGCTCATTTTCGACCCTTCCCAGTTCACGGTCCATTTCTAGAAAAGAAATAAGAGTGAAAAAAGGGAAAGAACTCGTAAAAGACTGCAGGTAAAGAGTTACTTACCTGATTGTAGGGATTTTAACCGCGTAATTTCTTCATCTTTCTCTCTGGAGATACGAGAAATCTCGCGAATGACCAAAGTTTTATCTTGGACTTCATTCTGGAGCTTTCTCATATCATCTTCTTTTCCTAAAAGAAGTAACAGTCAGGTAAAGATCAACAACATAAGCAGTCTTAAGTTCGCAGCACTTACTGTTTATCCTTTCTTGCACTTTTTCAGTTGCAGAATTAGCTTCTTTAAGCATCCTCGTGAGAAATTCTACTTTCTCCCATAGCTTTCTCGACTCCTCTTTTTGATAATCGAGCGAGTCGGCCAGTAGTCTTTTTAAGCTTTTTAACCTTGTAAAGGTTAAAAGTGGACATGAACATTATTAAATTGGTTGTAAGTTCTCCTACAACCATTGATCCGGTCGTAAGTTCTTCTACGACTATGGATCTAGTCGTAAGTTCTCCTACGACTAAGCATCCGGTCGAAGCCTTTTACGACTAGTACCTAGTCGTGAGTTTTTCCACGACAAACCCTCGTAAGCACTATATAAGTAGTCAAGTCGAAAACGACTATGAAAAATAGTGACTTACCACCTCTCTGCCTATTTGCAGAGTTCCTCTTTTTCCTGTCGCAGCTCTAGAAGTTGTCAGTGATATTCACCGACAACGGCAATTTGCTCTAGAGCTTTCTGCAAAAGGAAAGACAGTAAGAAACAAGGGAATATCACATATATAAGTATTCTTAAATACTTACACTCATGGTTGATCGAGCAAATATCGAGTAAACCAGCTCTGGATGCTTCAGCTTGTCTACTCTATCGACCTGATCCCACCAAACCTTCTCAAGACGCCATTGTCAAAAGTGTCCCTCTATTGGGAATGTCTTTGGGATGAGAGACTTCGATGGCGAGATCTAAAGCGAAGACCCTACTATGGAAGCAGGCCAAAGAAATCGAGCGAAGTTGAAGTATTCCTCATCTTCCGATTCAAATTGCAAGATCTCCTTGGGTACCGGGAAGGAGGTCTGCAACAATTTCCTTCCCCGCACGTGGTGGTCGTATATCTCCACCTTGGGCGAGGCTTCATGACGCCTCTCGCTGGTCCCACGACCACCTCGGTGGTCATGGCAGCTATCTCGATGGTCGAGTGCTACATCAATGGTTGTAGCCGCTACCTTAGTGGTTGTAGCCGCTACCTCGAGAGTCGTGGTCGCAACCTCCGGTCATGGCGGCTATTTACGTGGTTGTAGCCGCTACCGAGTGGTTATAGCCTCCACCTCAGCAATTGTGGCCGCTACCTCGTGACCATAGCTCTGACTTCACGGTTGTGACAACCGCCTAAAGAGCCACGACTTTTTCCACCACCGGCCGAGGATGATCCTTCGACCATTCATCATTGCCGACTCTCCAACCGTGGAGAGGTAAATGGGCTTCTCGAAAGAAGCCACCTCTGGACTCAAGAAGTCGAGCTAAAACAAACAAAAGGATAGCAAATCAAATTGTGAAAAGCAAAAGGTAAATGTTGTTCTTACACTTTAGCCTGTTTCACATACCTCTGCATCCTGGACTTGATTAGAAACTTTGAAGCCATCTTCCCGATGGAAGGGTTCTTCGACTTCTTTGCTAGGACCACGTCTGGTCGTAGCTCAAGTTGGGGAATAAGCTCGGCCACGACCACGCCCGTCGTGGATCTTGAACAGGACCATCTCTCGGTCTCCTGACTTTCCGGAGGGCCAAGATCGGTCTCGACCACTCTAAGAGCAGCCCTACCCTCAATGGTAGGCTCAATTTGGATCAACGTTATCCTTCACAAAGACATAAATTCCTTCCGGTTCTCCTTTTCTAGTTGCTTGACAAAATCTGAAGTGGCGTAAACCGTGAAAGCTTTCTTGTCATAATAAAAGCGGTACCTTGGCCTTGTGGACTTTACGCTGGGAGGTTCTTCGACCTCCTCGGTCTCTCACCGCAAGCCGCCGGTCTCGGCCTGCTGTGGACGTGCCCTTACCCTTACGGGCCTTGCGCACAAGAGGTTCTTCATCCTCCTCAACTTCAGCTGTTTCGACCTCGGCTATTGTTGCGAGCATGCGTGCCGCAGACCTTGCCGAGGACCTGGTCGAAACAAAGGAACTTGAGCTCGGTCCTTCCTTGTCGGCGACTCTTGTAAGTCGACGCTTTTTCGTCGGAGGAGATGAGCCCTTGTCCACTGTCGCCCCTGCGCCAATGGTCACCAGTTCAACCTCTTCGTTGTCCCGGCGGTTTTCCATGCCTACTTTCTGTAAAGAAAAACAGAAAAAGAAGAATCAATAACCAGTCAAAAGTTTTTCTACGACCAGTATCCAGTCGTAAGCTCTTCTACGACATATCCCTGATCGTAAGATTTTCTACGATCACTACCTAGTCGTAAGTTCTTTCTACGACTATGAAGTCCTAAGGATAAAATCAACTTTTTATTACCTTTAGGCGCTCAACCTTTTCCTCTGCGGACAAAACGGCAAGGATTTGAGGAACCGCCATTCCGGGTGGCGGGGGCTTCTCACAAACGAGTTTGACTCAAATGTCAATCTCTGCCTGTGAAAGATCTGTATAAAACAGATAAAGATACTCGTTAGACAATTCTGAAGAAGACCAAACTGAGAGTTAAGTCGAAAAACTACTTACCCTCCTCATAGTCCCTGGTCGGGTCTTTTGGCCCCGTGTACCTCCACATAGGAGGTACTCGTTTCTTCAAGGGGCTAATTCGACGTGTGATGAAATCCTTCACCACATGCCATCAGCTAACCCCCCGCTTTCAAATCCTTGATGGCTTGAATATAGGGGGCAATCCGACCGATATCCCGGGAATCGAATCCTGGAAGCTTTCTTTTGGCAGACCTTCCCTCGAAGGTAAGGCATCTTCGAGGTGACTTTCCAAGAAACCACCTCTTCCTCCACGACGGCCACGAAGACCAGTGAACATCTGAATGTACTCCCTCGACTTCCGTCATGGAGCTTGATCACAGACTTCGGGTTATTCCACTTTTGTCGAGCCATTCCAGAGAAATACCGAAGAGCTCAAGGTCCGCTGGAATTCCTGTCACGCCTCACGAGATACACAAATCGCCAAGATTGTGATGGAATTGGGACCAAGGTTCACCAATTCCACTCCAAAATACTCAAGTATAAGTGTGAGAAAGGGTGAGCCGGCAATCAAGACCACACTCACGAAGACGCTCGAAGACGGGATTTGTTCATCCTCCCCGACGGCCATTCTTTGCTTATCGCGAACCACTCCACGAGAATTCTCTCTGAATCTTCCCAAATGCGTTGACAAGGGCTTGCATCTTCGCCAGATCCATCTCCCGACTTCGGCCCACTCGGAGACCCTCCCAGCCATTTCTCTCAGAAGGGGGAGATTCTTGATTGAGTTGGTGACGGAGAAGACAAGAACTTGATGAATAGTGGGATGATTTGGGGAAAAGTGTGAACCCCAAGTCTTACCCCCGGTAAGTATTTATAACCGCGTGCCTTGGGCCGGAGGCGTGGTATTCCAAAGGTTGCCACCGTCTCGGGAACAGCTCCAACGGACAGGCTAACGGGTGTCGTTTGAAATTCCCCAACGTGTCCGTTCGAGAAAATCAGGTTTGCTTTTACACCTCAAGCGAAATTACTTCCTTGGTTAGATTCTTTTTAACCAAAGGAAATGTTAATCGGAAAGATTTTTCTTCCGATCACCATGCTACGACCACCTCGTGATCGTGAGAAATGTTCTACGACTATTTGGTAGCCAGAAGCAATTTCTTGACCAAGCATACTTACGGTCAAAGTAGTACACTAATGTCAAGAGTTTTTCCTTCGACTATCTTTCTACAACCCTCCCGTGGTCGTAAGACCATCTATAACTCCTTTACCAAGTAAGTTACTTTCACTTGAAGCTGGGGGGCTAGATGACGAGGATATAATAATCCTCATTTTATCTTTTATCTATAATTCTGATTATAGGTAAATATGACGTCATATGGTCCCTGAGTATACCCCTTAAATGTTATAAGGGAAGAGCCTGCTGGGTGGTCGTAAGTTCTTCTATGACCACCCCCATAGTCGTAAGTTATGCTACGACTACCCCATAGTCATAAGTCTTGCTACGACTACCTCATAGTCGTAGGTTCTTCTACGACTAGGTCACCATCGACCACCTTATGATCAATTAAACCTCTGAGACAAGTGGGCCCAATTGATTAAGGGATTCAAATAAATATCATCTGTTGTTACTCGCCAAGTAATAGCACGTAATGCTCCATTATCTCTAGTATATAGCTGTTAGGCGACGTGGAGGAGTTATCGCGCCGTGATTTCTACCAACGCGCTTGAATTCTGAGATGTGATGAGGCGCCGCTTCACTGAGAAACCGCGCTCCTTCACGTACTATATAAAGGCGAATCGAGAAGGAAAGGGCGATCGAATCGGGCCATCGGGAAGACAAGCACTATCATCTGTAATAGTCTTAGTTTTTCCCCGTTGTTCGAATACACTCGCATACCATACACACGGGGAGTAGGGTTATTATTCTCTCCGGAGAAGGCTGAACTCAGATAAAAATCCATGTGTCAATCTCTCTGCGTGATTTCATTCTAGGAGACCCTCCGAATCAAACAATCTTACGTAAGTTCGGTTCTAAAACACCGAGCAGAATGATATGTTAGAATTTGGAAGTCTTGCCTCGATCGATTAAGGACTTAACCTTGTCGCCATTGAACTGGCTTTTCAGACAACCACATGCCCGGTATGGGGCGGGCCTAACTTAGTAAGTTATGGAGTCTTGACATTGATTACTCAAAGTTGTAGGTTAGGCGTGTCGGATTGGGTGGAGGTGTGTACTACCAAGTAGTCGCATCACGGGCTGTTCGTCGTCCCATCCCAACGGTGTGCGCCTGTGGCGCTAAGCATACCGGAGTGTCAATGTTGAGATGAAGTTTACGAAAGGTTTTGTTGTGATCACTTTGTATAAGTTGATTGCATCTTGTGGGTAAAGTGTACAACCTCTCGCAGAGTGTTAAACAATATATTGAATATAGCGTCATTTGTCATGGACATGCTCGGGGATTTCACACGAGGGGTAGATTTTCATAAAAACTTTGGGAAGGGAGCTGTGTGACCTAAGTCATATGGCTATGTGAATAACTTGTTTATGTTATGTGTCTTTGTGAAACAACTGATAAAATTACTATTGTCTATTTATTTTACTTGTACTTTCAATCTATTATTCATATTCAAATTGCAAATGTTGCATTTCTGCAAAAGAACCACAGAAGCCATTCCTTTGGAATAAGCCTGAATTTATAAATTGCATTCTGTGGTATGACTTGCGAGTACGGTGTGTACTCATGCTTACTTTATTAAATCAAGCAGAGGTGAAGGGATCGTCAGTCAACAAGGTCTACTTCAAGGATCGTGGAGAACTAGGTCGCGACTTTTGACCATTGCTGTGGGCATATGGATGGGCTTCACTGAGTTATTCATTTAGTTTCATTGCAGCTTCACTGAGCTATTTGCCCTCTAAAGCATTAATTGTAAGCTTTGACCATAAGGTCTTTACTCTGATGTTTATTGTTATTTGCCTATTTATTAGTTATCTTTGTATATAGAAATAATATTTCACTGATGTTGCTACTATGTGCACTAGCGTGATCCTAGACTAGTGCAGTATACACAGAGGGTTCAGAATTGCATATTTTGGGTCCCGACAGAGATGGTATCAGAGCCATATCGACTGTAGGTCATGACCTTAGTTAGAATGGCCGTTGATTAAGGAAAACTTCAAAACTTATTTTACAAATGGAAAACCTCAAGGATGTGCTATTCTCATCTTGTCTAGCTTCTAACTCTTCCAATCTATTCCATTCTCATCTATATTCTTACTCACCATTTTGAGTATTAAATTGGACTTGCTTCCCTCATAACTTCTATAGTTGTCGTTACCTGTGCCAATGTCTCGGTGGATGCCCAAGAGCTGTTTTGAACAACTCTTCGAAGACCGTGCAACCAACAACAACGTATCAGCATCTCCCCAAGTGTTCAGAGAAAAGTTCGTCGCAAGAATTGAAGACCAAGAAGAAGTTCTACGTCACCCTTGCCTTCTCCAAGATTTGCCTACAAGGATCGCAACCAGTCAACATTTGATGAAGACCGTGACCAGTTCAAGCTTTCTTCAGACCAGCCATATAGGATAGATCAGTGTTGGTTCCTCCCGTGTGTTGAGCCAAGTCACCCAGTTACGTTAGAGCTTATTCGATTAGACGATTAGATTTTCGTTTTCTTTGGTCTGTGTTGTTTGCTTGTGAGTTTTATGCTTCTTAATAGCTCTCCAGCTATTTGTGTTCCTTGGTGTTCCTTAGGGTAAACCTGCTCCCCTTAGTAGATTGTCTTCTCTTACCTCATGCTTTTCCCTCTCATCTATTAGCCTTGGTCAGCCAGCAGATGGAGAACCCGACTAAAGCCAACCTTGTCAATAATCCAGAGACAGTCTATGCCAGCTTAGAACTCGTCAACCCCAGTGGACAGTTGCCAGTATCAGGAGTGGCAGATCCAGCCATGGAACAATTCCTGGTAGCTCAGACTCATTTCATGAACGCGATGATACAGAACATGAACAACATGATGACCATCGCTACTTTAATCAATTTGATGACTCAGAATAATCAAGCAAGCCGTCGTACCGTCACCAGTGTCAGTACCAGAACAAGTGATAACCAACAACTTTCTCCAGTGCCAGTAGAGACACATCAGAACCCAAGTCAGCTTCCTACCACCCAGAATCAGCTCATGCAAGCAACGCTTCAATCGTTAGACAGCGGTAATGTTTGCAAGGATGCACAACTCATTGCCATCCCAATGGCACGCCCTCAGTTCAAGTTAGACAGAGTGTAAAACTATTCGAATAGCCGTGTCCACGGTTATAGACGTGCTCGGGGATTTCACACGGGAGATAAAGTTTCTTTAGAATGAGTCGGAGTGTGGATGGGAAGTTCACTTGATGAATATAATGTTTGTTTGGTGAACATATCATTTACTTGGTGGTTTGTGTCGATTGGTGAATTGGGGATTCACTTATCTTTGGTTAGGATTGGGAAGTGAATGGGAAGTTCACTAGTCGTTTCAAAGAAATTGTTTATTACTTATTATTTTTTCAACTACGCATTTCAATCTATTTATTGTATTTATCGTAAATGCTGCTTTCTGCAAAAGAACCATACAACTAACCTTGTCATGCCATGCATGAATACTATTTACATACATTTCCCTACGGTTTGCTGAGTACATTCAAACGTACTCATGGCTTGTGCCCTCTGCTTAAATCGGCAGCTGAAGAATATCAAGTTACCCAAGAGTTCTTCCGTATGAGGACTATGAAGGTTTTATGGATTAGGATGCGTTTCCACTCGATTGCCTGTGGGCATATTGATTGGCCGTTTGAAGAGTTTTGGGTTCCGCTGCAAGAGTTTTATTTGTTTCTTTAGCCTTGCGTGGCAAGTTAAGTAAACGTTGACCATAAGGTCCAGTTATTATTATTATTATTTGTTACTTTGAAATCTTTTTAGTTAAATCGAATAAATGGATGGTATTTCATCACTATTTCCTGTGTGAGCTAGCTACTGATCTGAGACTAGTTCGGAAAACACATAAGGTTCCTGAGATGCATTTTCGAGTCCCGACAGAGGTGGTATCAGAGCCATATCGACTGTAGAACGCAACCTTAGTTAGCATGGTCGTTTTTAGCTAAAAGCTTCAAAATTTATTTTCTAAATCAAATCAACTTAATTTGATTTAAGTTGTTGTTCTTCTCTCGTCTATTCTAATTCTTTCTCATCTCAGTCTATTCTATTCTTATCCTATTCCATTTCTTTTATCATCTTGTTCTAGAGATCTTGTTCCTTGTCTATGCTGAACGTTGTTTTATAATCTTAAATTGACTTTCTCACCTCGATAATTTCTCTAGTCCGGAAGAAAAAAGTCAAGTCATCGGCAATCATCAGGAGTATCTTCGTCGCTTCGTTCCAGTTGCTTCAGAAGAGTTTTTCGTCGTCCCATTCAGAATAGGGGCTGTCCTATTAGAGTCTTTAGTAGTGTTTCTAGATCGTTGTTGCATTAGGTCTTTATTTGTGTTGTGTGTAAGTGGGAGCTGCAGTTTTGCTGTCAAGCATTATGTTACAGTCACACTAAGGCTTTAATTTGAAGAGTTTATTTGTGCTTTCGTACCGTTTCAGCTATGTCTTGTTTGCCTTTGGGTATAATCTATTTCCCCTAATTAGGTTGTTTCTATCTTTTCCACTCTGTTCTATCTCATCTATTGTGCTATTCCCTCTCATCTCCTTTGCTTTTCTATCTTACCTACTAAAACCTGTGAAGAATCACTGCAGATGGTTGACACTCGCAATACTTCGAGCCGTACTCAGTCAGAGGATACCAATGCCAATGTCAATGCTAGTGGCAGACACCAGTACCTGAAGCCGCAGAACCGAATATGGCACAACTTCTAGCAGCTCAAACTCAATTCATGAGTGCAATGATGTAGAACATGAATGCCATGATGACCCAGCAAAGCCAGACCGCCGCTGCAATAGTCAACCTGTTGAACCAAAACAGCCAGAGTAATCAGAATAATCAAGCAGCAGCTGTTCCGCCGCCAGCTCATCATCACTCCAAGCTATCAGAGTTCATGAGGACTCGCCCACCTACGTTTTCTCATTCATCCGAACCTTTGGACACAGAAGATTGGCTTCGTTCAGTTGAGAAAAAGCTCGTCATTGCTCAATGCAATGATCGTGAGAAAGTTCTTTACGCTTCACATCAGTTGGAAGGTACCGCCGCAGAGTGGTGGGAGAACTACACCGCAGCTCATGAGAACTCGCATGCCATTACTTGGGAGGAATTTTCAACAGCTTTTCGTCAAGCACATGTTCCAGATGGTATTGTGGAAATGAAGAAGAATGAATTTCGTGAATTGCAGCAAAGGAACATGTCTGTGGGTGAATATCTCAACAAGTTCACTCAACTTTCTTGCTATGCTCCGGAAGATGTTGCTACAGATAACGCACGACAGAAGCGATTTAAGCGTGGACTCAACCCTATTTTGAAAGTGCAAGTTGTTGGAAATGATTATTTAGATTTTCAGCATATGGTGGATAAAGTCGTACTTATAGAAGACTCTCGTCGCGAGTTAGACGAATCTCGCAAAAGGAAGATGATACAGCATGGAGTTCAACAAATCGACTTCAAAGAGCGGGACCAATGCTCAAGCACCTTCTCGTCCCAATAATTAGCTCTCGGATTCGTAACCCCAAAGACCAAGATCTCATGCAGGGAACACAGGAATTCCCAATGTCAACAACAGCAACAATAATCCACCTCAGAGGAACCCCAATCATGGTGTGGGAGTTACTTGTTTCAATTGCCATCAGACAGGTCACTATGCTAACAAGTGTCCGCAGAAGCAAGGTCTGACACCAATTCCTTTCAATTTGGGAGCTACACCAGCCAAGACTTCGTTGCCAGGAGTAGGGAGAGGAGCGCCTCAGACTCCAAATCTAGCCACCAGGACTCCATCAACTACAACAAGAGGAAGGCTGAATCATGTCACTGCAGAAGAAGTTCAACAAGTTCAGAGCGTCGTTCCTGGTAAGTCTTTAGGTTAGACCTGCGTCAGAACCTATTCTCTAGTCAGCCCGAATCTCGGGGACAAGATTCCTTTTAAGGGGGGTAGGTTTGTAACATCCCAAAAATTTGGTCTGTTTTAAAATTTTAAAAGAAAAATAACCGTTTGAATTTTCCTGGTAAAGTTAAAAGCTTAATTGGAATTTTCAGAGTTCAAAAATAATTTAATGTGATTAATGTCAACATCAACTATTATAAAAATTATTTTATTTGGGTTCTTTGTGCTTGGATATATTTTCTAGATTTATCTAGAATTTGTCTGAGTGCATTTGCTATTTTCTATTTGCTTTTTATCTTTTCTGCTATTTTCTAAAAAGGAAAGCTAATTTAAAATCTCAGATCCCTCCTCAGGCTCAATTTCCTTTGTCTTGGCCCAGTTCCACCTATTCTCCTCGCGCGCACAAGGCCGAGTTGGCCGTTTTCTTTCCGTCCGTGCAGCCTTGGCCCATCGCCAATTCTCACATGTGCCTTAAACCAAGCCCAGCCGCTCCTTGCTTTCCTTCTTACTGCACAAAGAAATTTAACCGATCCAAATTGCTTTGCTCCGTCCTCTTTGCATCCAAGACGCGTGAGTAGCCGGCCACTGCTCCCTCTCTTTGGTGCGCGCGTATGGAAGCCCAACCCAACCGAGCCGTTTTTTTTCCTTCTTGAAGAAGCCCAAGCTACCGCTTATTTTTTTTCCTTCAATGCGGAATGCAATTGGCGCCGACCGGTTTCCTTTTCTTTTGCCGCACACGCGTGTTCAAGGCCCAAGTCGCTGTTCCTTTGTGCGGGTGCATAGCCGGTACCAAGCAGTGCTGCCCACCGCCTTTTTCATGGGTGCAAGCTCACCCAACCAAAGGTCAAGGCCGCCTCTTTGCCCTTTTCCTTGCTTCGTCTGACCGGTGGGACCGAGCGAACCTGCACCTGTGCTTCTTCCCCAAACCGACCGAGAGTCCAGTTTTTAACGATCAGACCGCCGTGTTCTTGGTGGACTCCGCTCATCCAAATTTCTATAAAAGGACCCCGCGTCTAAGCCTCCACGCCGCCGTCCTCTTCCAAAGCCCTAACTTGGTTGCTCTGATTTCGTCCCCGTTGCGCCGCAATCGACGAAGGTCCAAGGACGGCCGAAGCTGCTTCAACGTCGAAGTTTGTCGCCGACAGTCCATCTTCGCCCAAGCCGTCTTCGCCTGCGGGTTCGCGTCAACGAGTTCTTCGCTGTGCGCTCATCATCTATCCTCGGAGAGCACCGAGTCGCCGTCGCACCAACCTCTCAAATCTGGCCGCCGCCGCTCCTTTGTCAACCTGCTAGTTGCCCGTGCTTGCACGTCATTGTGTGTCTCTTGTGCCTCTCATCTGATCCCCTCCTTTATCTTTTGTTCTTGTTCACCGATTTGCCTTCGTCGCCATCACCCGTGAACACTCCACCGCCATTGTTGTCGCCGCCACCGATGAACCACGGTCACCATCACCGATCTGCCACCTCCCCTTGACATCCTTCCTCCTCTGGCTGTCCGTTTTGCCACTTCCCAGGAGCTAGCTCGGATCCGATCGCCATCGACGTTGCCATCGCTGCCGCTGGCCATGGCCGTCCCCTGGAGCATCTAGGCCATGCCACCCTTCCACCTCAGCATGCCAACAAATCGCCACATCACCACTTTGATCCTATGTGGCGTCCTATTCATCTTTTGGTCAGCTGCCATGTGGCGAACCAATCTCCACCCGAACCAAAAGCTCCTAAACCCAGTCCATCGTGAACCATTTCTTTGATAGTGGGTCCCATGTGTCAAATTCTAATTCTTTTTATTTATTTTAATCTGAATGAATATTCTTTGAATATTCTTTTCTCTCTCAATTTCATCATTTCATGTGATCTTTCAAAGCTCATATCTTTTGCATCCGGACTCCGATTCAGTCCATTCAAATTCCTAAATTCATCTAAATTCAAGATCTATTTATCTGAGATTTTTATTTAATTTTTGGAGTTTATCTTGCTTCTGTTATTTATTTATTTGGTTTATTTTCCTTGTTTACGACTAGACGTTTTGATACTTCGGGAAGCTTTGAGCAAGGAGGAGCATACCAAGATCAAGTCCAATCTCAAGATTTATTCCAAGGCAAGCCGTAGTCCTTTGATCATATTGAACCTATGATTTCAAAAGTATATTGTTTTATACAATTGCATGCTATTTTTATACAAATTCTTTTGGGTTTAGTTATTACCTATTGTCATTATGCCTCCTTTGATTATTTGAATGCCATGAATCCTTTGTCACTCTAGCGGGGGTAATTTTAGTTGGACATATTTATATTGCCAACATGGGTAGCGTATTAATGCTTAGTTTAGCTTAGATACGATGGGTTTATCATCTCATGTGTCATAATGATTAATCTTGACTTAATGATATATGGAATCGTGGTGGTGAGCCACTCTTGGTAAAATTTGTGGGTACCATGATGGGGTGAGTCATGGGTCTTGGTTAAACAAAATGGTTTTCACTTGGGCGAGTGGTTGGTGGATAGTGGGGGTGCGGGTTTAGCACAGATTGGGTTTGTGGTAGTCTCGCCTGAGTAATTTGTCAAGGACTTAATCTGGTGCGCCATTGAACTGGGCCTTAACCGTACAACCACATGTCTAGTATGGGACGGACCTGGCTAACTAATTAACGATGTTTTGATTTGGTTCTGTCGTGGAAAGCGTGAGTTATGGGAAACGTATTCTCATAGGCGCAAGAGGGGGGCCCTGTCTAGTTGGAAAGACATTCAGTGTTGAAACCTTAGCGGGCAGAACTGGATCAAAATAGGACTTTGTAAAGGCCTTGTCACGTGCTCTAGGCTGCTTACCTAAGGTAGTGAGCGGTGGCATAGATATATACTGAACAAACTAGAGAAGTCGTGTCATGTGGGGAAAGCTGTACAACCTCTGCAGAGTGTAAAACTATTCGAATAGCCGTGTCCACGGTTATGGACGTGCTCGGGGATTTCACACGGGAGATAGAGTTTCTTTAAAATGAGTCGGAGTGTGGATGGGAAGTTCACTTGATGAATATAATGTTTGTTTGGTGAACATATCATTCACTTGGTGGTTTGTGTCGATTGGTGAATTGGGGATTCACTTATCTTTGGTTGGGATTGGGAAGTGAATGGGAAGTTCACTAGTCGTTTCAAAGAAATTGTTTATTACTTATTATTGTTTTCAACTATGCATTTCAATCTATTTATTGTATTTATCGTAAATGCTGCTTTCTGCAAAAGAACCATACAACTAACCTTGTCATGCCATGCATGAATACTATTTACATACATTTCCCTACGGTTTGCTGAGTACATTCAAACGTACTCATGGCTTGTGCCCTCTGTTTAAATCAGCAGTTGAAGAATATCAAGCTACCCAAGAGTTCTTCCAGAAGAAGGACTATGAAGGTTTTGCGGATTAGGATGCGTTTTCCACTCGATTGCCTGTGGGCATATTGATTGGCCGTTTGAAGAGTTTTGGGTTCCGCTGCAAGAGTTTTATTTGTTTCTTTAGCCTTGCGTGGCAAGTTAAGTAAACGTTGACCATAAGGTCCAGTTATTATTATTATTATTTGTTACTTTGAAATCTTTTTAGTTAAATCGAATAAATAGATGATATTTCATCACTGTTTCCTGTGTGAGCTAGCTATTGATCTGGGACTAGTTCAGAAAACACAGAGGGTTCCTGATATGCATTTTCGAGTCCCGACATCTAGTCATTGTCACTTAAAGTGCTGCCAGCCAGATAAGTCAGAGATTGTGCATGTATCCGTTGTGGAGAAATAGGTCATAGGGCCGATGAGCACCACTTCAATTGTTCCAGTTGCGAAGGAAACCATTCCATTGGAGAATGTCCAATGAGCAAAATCACATGTTTCTTATGTGAGGGCGATGACCATTGTCCGAGTCAGTGCCCCATGTATTCATCTTGACTGCAATACAACGCCGAGAAAGCTTCCGAGTCGCTGTCAGAGCATTAGCAAAAGGAGGCAATCCGTTGCCAGTGCAAGTTATGTCAGCCGAAGAATCACAAGAGCGGAATGTTGACTCTAGCAACCCACCTCAAAAGGGAAACAAGCCAGTCTCACCAAGAGTGTGTTTCGAGTGTGGCAAGCAAGGCCACTATGCCAAGAAATGCCCTGCAAAGCAATAAGCTTCAACCTTCAAGAAGGATAGTCGTTCTGCCACAGTGTTGCCAGGCAAGTCACAATATCCGCCACGTGTCTGTTACAATTGTCGTAAAGAAGGTCACTACATCAGCCAGTGTCCTAAGAGGAAACAGTCCCTCATTCCAGATGCAAGAATGCCAGAAGTTGTGTCAGTTAAGATAGTAACTCCCAGAGCAAGTGGTAACGCAGCCGGATCCGTGTGTCCAGCGAAGCAGTCAAAGAAGAGACGTTTGGATTATGATGTTACCAATGAAGCTTACATTGGTGATGTCATATTATGCAGTGTCATGCCTTTGTTAGCAGCAATATATAAAGTCAGAAAATAAGTTGTAATCTTTTCTTTTGTTTGAGAGCTAAAAGGTGGACATCTTTGTATTCAAGTTATGAAAAAAAAGGAATTGCTGGGTATTAAACATAGGATACCTTTCTCAGCATATGCCTGTGCATGTCGAGTAATCAAGTTCTGAGCCTTGGTAATCGAAGGCCATAGAGCTGTAATTATAAGGGATCATGTTGAAGTCTAAACCACTACCTTGCATAGCAGTCAGGCAGCAGCGAATAGTTAAAGAACTTAACCATGTGATAATGTCCATATCCGCAAGAGAATATGCATTGATCATTGTAAGTGATCTATACAGCCCACAACCGTATCAAAAGTCAAGTTGTCTTTGACTTGGTAACCCTGATCAGCCTATGCTAGAAGGAATTACGTCAGAGACGATATATGGCAAAAGTTGCCAATGAGTTCGCATAAATGACGGAACAGATCAGATGATTTTCTCAGATAAAGTCAGCATCAATTCAACCTCATCATCTTAGCTAGTGTTAGTGTTGTTCGAGAAGTGAAATGGTAGCACAAGGATGTGCGAGGATTTTAGTTTATCCGAGAGCTAATCTTCAGAACCTCAGAGTCAGCTTGTTGAGTTTGAGTAAGAATTTTAGTTTTCCCCAGAATCATCTGTGCGCAAGACAGTGTCAATTGAAGATTAGTAAAGCAGTCGTTTCAAGATAGCCAAGACCCCTCATTCGTGGAAAAAGGACAAGTTCATCTAGATCGTTAGAAGTGAACCAAGTCAGTGAGAAGTTCAAAAGAGATTGATCACAACTCTAGTGTTCGCACTGCCAGATATCAAAAAGACCTTGTCAGCTTTTATCACGGAACATCCAAGAATCAGTGTGTTAAGAAGTTTTGCTAGAACTTCCTATTAACTAAAGTTTCAAGCAGTGAATTGTCCTAGTCATAATTCAAAGTTTGTTGTCATGAAGAAGCAAAGAATGGTTTTATTGGATTGAGAACCACGAGGTCAAGTCCTTTCCCTCAGGACAGATCAGTACAGTGGCAGATGTTTCGAATCAGAAGAGCAATCGCAAGAATCGATTGTTCAGTCAGCTAAAGTTACTTATGAAATCCAGAAGTGATGAGTCTTAGTCGGTGCAGAAGGATATTTGTTGAACCCTAGAGTTCAAACAGATGCTAGAAATCAGTGTCGACAAGACAGTGAAATGACAGTTATGTCAAGGAAATCAGTCCTCACGTGAGGCAAGATTTAGCCTTGGAACCCATTGAAGGCTAACAAATGATCCGTGAAACATTGAGTATGTCTGCGTATTTGATCACAAGAAACTCAAGTAGTTGAGGCTCAAACCAACATCTATGTGCAAGCCTCCCGTTTTCTCTAAAAAGTACAAAGGTGTACAAAGAGATCGTAGTTGAATTGGGATGATCCGACTTAAAAGCGAAATATCACGGAATGGGTTACCCTGAGTTTGGTATGTCAGGGAGCCAGCCAACAAGTCAAAGGCCAGTTAGAGTACCTCTAGCCTTGAGAATTCAGACATGGGATTTCCCAGGACCCAATCAAGATGCAATTTTTGAAAGGTGAATGTTAATTAGTTGCCAGAAAAATTTGCTGCTTCATTCCTATTAATGCCACCAAATTTGGAGACCGCTTAGCAGAGTGGTACATGACAGAAGTTGTATACGACAGAGATGGTATTCGCCAGAATTGGTACAATGTCAGATCGACAGAGACAGTTAATTGGCACGACGTGCCAGAAAAGTTAGTGTCGGATCAAGGATCCCAGTTTACCTTGTGTCAGCATCAGAGTATCCATAAAACCTTGGATAGTTGTTTAAATGGCAGTATTGTTTATCACCCTCAAACAGTGGACATATTAAAAGAAAAATGAGTTGTGCCTTACTCATGGTACCAGGTCGAGCAAGTAAGTGTTCTGTGCAGAGTTTCCCTATAGCGACATCTGTTAACCAGTTCGTAGTAGTCACCCTCTAAAGTTTACAACGGTTGATCATGTCAGTCATTGCTCAGCGAGGAGCCGATCATATCACCAAGTATGCAGATTTTGCACAAATCATGAAGCAAAAGGCCAAGTGTCTTTAATCCTAAAGGGATTGTAAGTAGCTTAGTTCAAGCAAAAAAGCTATGCAGGATATGCATATTATGTAGATTATCACCCTCGCAGCCATGTTCATTCTCAGGATACCTGTTGAAGATTTGTGTTAAGGATTGTACGACAGAGGTGACAGAGATATGTCAGTCAGTTCAGATTTCGAAGCTCAAAAGAAGAGTTAGTTGTCAACTTGAGTTGCTAGTCAGCAGCAGGATCCCCTCAACTCCAGGAGTGTCTTCGAGCACCGATCAAGCAGCCCTGTTAGAAGCAATCGAGTTTCAAGATGTCTTCCTACCAACAGCCAGTTTGTTAAGTTTTCGTCGAAGCGAGAAGTCGTAGAATTCGTTGCACAGTGCGGCGTGTGTCGAAAATAGCGAACGTCGAGACCAAAGCAGGTCTGCTGCAACCTTTGGAAAATTTCATAGTGGAAGTGGAAAGAGATCGGAATGGATTTCATTACTGGTTTACCCCGGACTCAGTTGGGTTACGTTTCGATTTGGGTAATAGTAGATCGTTTGACTAAAGTTGCCCATTTCTTGCCAGTCAAAACCACTCACTCAGGAGACCGCCTGGTAGAGCTGTACATGCCAAGGATTGTCAGTTTGCATGGTGTGCCCAAAAAGATGGTGTTAGATCAAGGATCTCAGTTCACCTCTTGTTTTTGGCAATGTCCGCATGAAGCCTTAGGGACTCATCTGAATTCCAGTACTGCATACCATCCCCAGGCGGATGGACAGACTGAAAGAGTTAACCAAATATTGGAGGATATGTTGAGAGCTTGTGCCCTAGCTAATGCCACCAGTTGGGACAAAAGTTTGCCATATGTCGAATTCTCGTACAACAACAATTATCCAGTTAGTCTGCGAATATCACCGTTTGGAGCTTTGTATGGTCGTGCCTGTAGAACCCCTTGAAATTGGTTAGAAAAAGTTGAACGTTTAGCATTTGGACCAGATATTATTCAAGGAGCCGAAGAACAAGTGACTATGATAAGAGAAAGATTAAAGATAGCCCAATCAAGGCAAAAGAGTTATGCTGATAATCATCGTCATGATCTCAGCTTCGAACCAAAAGATTTTGTATATCTTCGAGTTACGCCACTCAAAGGTGTAAAAAGAGTTTCATGCCAAAGGGGAAGCTTGCCCCTAGGTATGTTGGTCCGTTCAAGATCGTGGATCCTCGTGGAGAAGTAGCCTACCAGTTAGAGCAACTGTAGTCTTTAGCAGAAGTACATGATGTCTTTCATGTCTCTCAGTTGAAGGAGTGTCTTTGTGTGCCAGAAGAACAAGCCCCGTTGGAATCATATGAGCTGAAAGAACATCTCACTTACAAAGAGTAGCCAGTCAATATTTTGGATGTCGCAGAGCACCGTACTAGAAGCAAGGCTGTTCGTTTTTGCAAAGTTCAGTGGAGCAACCACTAAGAAGGAGAAGCAACGTGGGAGCGTGAAGACGAGCTGAAAGCCGAGTCTCCTAGCCTTTTCTCTAGTTAGCCCGAATCTCGGGGACGAGATTCCTTTAAGGGGGGAGGTTTGTAACATCTCAATTTTCTGAGTTTTAAAAATCTTTTTAATAGTTAGTAGGAGAAAATTCACCATTTGGATTTTATTTGAATTTAATTCAAAAGCTTAATATTGGACTTTGTACATCAAAATAATTTAATATGACTAAAGTCAACATGAACAATGGTCAAAACTATTTTATTTGGATTCTATGTGCTTGGATATATTTTCTAGAATTTTTCCAAGTTCATTTGCTATTTGCTATTGCTTATTTGGATTTCTGGTATTTTCTAAAAAGGAAAATGTATTAAAATCTCAGATAATGGCATCGGGCTGAATCCCTTTCTCTTGGCCCAATCCTTTCCGTGCGGCCCGCATTTCTTTTCTGTCTTGTGCCCGCTTCTTGGCCTTTTTTCTCTCATGTGAGCCCATTTGCAGCGATCGCGCTTTCCTTTTTCTTGGCCATCCTTTGCCGGTGGGTCTCTGCCACGGCCACGTCAGTAGTCTTCCCAGGACTCTGAGTCGGGTTTGAGCCGGCATGATATCGCGCCATGGCTCTTCCAAATCCCCACCTCCCGAGCCCTATTTAAGGAGCACCTCATGTCAATCTCTCTGCGCCGCCATCCTCCCCCAAAACCCTAAAGCGCCGCCACAAATTTGTTCTTTATCTGGTCGAATTTCACCGAAGAAAGTCGTCGTCGCCGCAAGCTTCTTCGTAGGATTTCTTCGCCGGCCGTCGGTCTCCGTCCACCCGAAGCAGCTCTCGGTGATCCTTGTGGTCTCGCCAACCTGGTGCTCTCCTTCGTTTCCTTTGGGCGCTAGTAAATCGTCAAGTTCACCGTCGCCCGCAAGCTTGCCACCGCCAAAGTCATCACCACCGCCACCTCATTGCCGCTAGAGCCGATCCATCGCCTCTCAGAGCTTCATCATACCCTCGGCGTCTCGATTTGGTAACTCACCGAGCCTCCCTTGTCTCCAGTAGCCCTCACCACCGAGCTTCATTGTCGCCGGCCATGGCTGCCGCCCTCCTTGCATGTTTTCTCTCTGTGCCAGATCAGCTGCTAGCCAAGCCGCCACGTCATCTTTTGATCCCATGTGGCAACCATGTCATGTCTTGGTCAGCAGCCACTTGGCACAACCCAAAGTCCACCCGAGCCAACCTCCTTGAACTCGGTCCACGGTGCACCTCTCTATGACAGTGGGCCTCACAAGCAAAATCAATTTCCTTTTAATTCTTTTCAGCCGATTCCCTTGCTGACGCCATAAATCCGGAATTTTCAATTGGAAAATAATTCGGGTAATTCCAGAATTAGGGTTTCTTTTAGATTCAATCTTCCAAAGCCCATATCTTTTGCATCCGAACTCTGTTTGAGCCCATTCAAATTTTTAAATTCATCTAAATTCCAGATCTATCTATCTGAGATTTTTATTTAATTTTTGGAGTTTGTTTTGCCTCTTTTATTTATTTGTTTTGTTTATTTGCTTTCGTTTGCGAGTAGACGTCGATACTGCGGGAAGTTTTGAAGAAGAAGGAGCACCTCAAGATCAAGATCAATATATGGACCTATTTCAAGGCAAGTTATACATTTGATCATATTGAACCCAGTTTTCAAAAGTTATATTGATTTAAATTATTGCATTTACTTTAATTATTTATTTCAATGTTTTTGGGATTAATTAATATCCAATTTGTTATGACCTCCTTGTCTAATTGTATGCCATAATCTTTTGTCACCCTAGTTTGGTTTATTTAGTTGGTGCTATTGTACTACCAACGTGGGTTGGTTAGATACGATTAGTTTGCTTAGCCATGCTACGGGTCATCATTTCATGTGAGTCGCAATAATAAACTTGACTAAGTGACTATGGAACCATTTGATAAAATTGTTTGTACTATGTGCTATTACTCGTTGATGGCATATGTTGCACTTAACCAACAGGGGGGGAAAATGTTTTGACGGGGGCAAGTGGTCCGTATACTTTTATGGTGGATCTATGTTGGCGGGAATGATAGGTTAGAATTTGGAAGTCTTGCCTCGATCGATTAAGGACTTAACCTTGTGCGCCATTGAACTGGGTTTTTCAGACAACCACATGCCCGGTATGGGACTCGCCTAACTTAGTAAGTTATGGAGTCTTGACATTGATTACTCAGGTTGTAGGTTAGGCGTGTCGGATTGGGTGGAGGTGTGTACTACCAAGTAGTCACATCACACGGTTCGGTTCACCGTGTCCCCGGTGTGCGTTTGTGTGCGCTAAGCATACCGGGAGTGTCAATGTTGAGATGAAGTTTCAAAGGTTTTGTTGTGATCATCTCAGCAAGTTGATTGCATCTTGTGGGTAAAGTGTACAACCTCTGCAGAGTGTTAAACAATCTATTCAATAGCTGCTGTCATGTCATGGACATGCTCGGGGATTTCACACGAGGGGTAGATTTTCATAAAAACTTTGGGAAGGGAGCTGTGTGACCTAAGTCATATGGCTTTGTGAATAACTTGTTTAGGATATGTGTCTTTGTGAAACAACTGATAAAATTACTATTGTCTATTTGTTTTACTTGTACTTTCAATCTATTATTCATATTCAAATTGCACATGTTGCATTTCTGCAAAAGAACCACAGAAGCCATTCCTTTGGAATAAGCCTGCATTTATATATTGCATTCTGTGCTATGACTTGTGAGTACGGTGTGTACTCATGCTTGCTTTATTAAATCAAGTAGAAGTGAAGGGATCGTCAGTCAACAAGGTCTACTTCAAGGATCGTGGAGAACTAGGTCGCGCACCCCAGCCGATTGCTTGTGGGCATATGGATGGGCTTCACTGAAGTTATTCTGTTTCGTTCCGCTACACCTTCACTGAGCTATTTGCCCTCTGAAGCATTAATTGTAAGCTTTGACCATAAGGTCTTTACTGTGATGTTTGTTGTTATTTGCCTATTTATTAGTTTTCTTTATATATGGAAATGATATTTCACTGATGTTGCCACTGTGTACACTAGCGTGATGCTGGACTAGTGCAATATACACAGAGGGTCCAGAATTGCCTATTCTGGGTCCCGACATAATATCCTTAGGAAGGTGTGTTCCAAATTTGGTCAAGTTTGGCCGTGTAGATCAAAAGTTATACCGATTTTCGTTTTGGTTTTGGGCTGTCTGCACTGTTTTTGGTCAGGAGCGGTTGGACCGATCCTATAACGCCGGTCAAACCGCCAATCGGTCTGATCGAATTTTTGCCAGCGGTCTGACCGATTTCCAGATTAGGGTTTGGTCTTTTTGTTCCTTGCTATGGGGATTTTGGTTTGGATTCAACACAAGTCTTCTGCTGTTCTTGAGAGTGTTGATCTTCATAGCTCTCATAGCTATTGAAGCAAACCTGGTGTTGAACCTAAACGAGGTGAAAAATTAGGCGAGCTCCTATTCACCCCCTTCTAGTCGCCTTTCCGGTCCTACAAGTTGGTATCTGACCAACTATCTCGAGGGATCGACGGTCGCAGGTATGCACCATCTTCTTGTCACAATGGATTGTGATTACTCCTTTGGGACCTGGCATCTTAAGACATTGATACCCATAATGAGTAGCCATTAAGAATTTTGCCAAAGTTGGTCGTCCGAGTATGGCGTTATATGTCGTATCGAAATCGACCACATCAAAGAAGATTTTCTCTGTCCTGAAATTACTTGGTTAACCAAATGTTAAAGGAAGAGAAACTTGGCCAATAGGTTTGGCTGAAGATCCCGGTACGATCCCATGAAAGGAGTATCGTACCGGTCTTACCTTAGTCCTGGGTACTTGCATCTCATCCAGGGCACTTGTAAACAGGATGTTTAACGAACTGCCACCATTAACTAAAACTCGATTGACCCGACAATTGTTGATGGTGGGTTCGACCACGATATGATATCGACCTGGTCGAGTCGAAAGAATCGGGCTATCACCCTTCTCGAAGGAGATGGTGACTTCCGACCACTTCGGTAATTTATTGACGAGAGGAGGGTCTATGGAGTTTACCTCACGTTCGATAGCTTTAAGCTGTCGCTTTGATTCATATGCCGACGATCCCCCGTAGATGTGCTCAACGGTATGTTGCGGATCCTAGAACGGCATCTCCTCATCGTCATCCGATGACTTACGACCACTTGTTTGCCCTACCTACTCGAGAGTCGGAAGTGGTCCTTTGCTATTGTAGTAGTCCTCAAGTTTTCGTTGGAAAACTCGGCAGTTGCGAAGGTCATGTCCTTCCTTTTTATGGAAAGGACACCACCTAGACTTGTCGTTCTTCCGATCGGGGCGCTTACCTTTGCCTCGGTCGGAGTACGGCTTGGAGCTTCGTGGCTCTTTATTGTTTACAGCCAAGACCTCCTTGGAACCGCTGGCTTGAGGTTTTTGACCCCTCGCCTTGTTCTTGGACTTCTTCGCTTTCTTATCCTTCTTTTTGACACCTTCGCCTGGCTCTTAAGAGGTATTGTCTTCTCGATCAATTATGTTGTTCCACTCGACTGCCTCGGAAGCAGTCGTATATCGATCAGTCATCTCAAAGAGTTCGGTGACAGTAGCGGGAGGATTGAAAGAGATATCCTCCGTTATCCTTCTACTGCGGACTCCTTGCTTGAAAGCCCTGATGACAGATGAGTCAGAAACTTCTGGCATTGAATTATGAACCTGCCTAAAGCACTTGATGAATTGGCACAAGGTCTCGTGGTCGTTCTGTCTCATCCGGTGCAAGTCGTCCTCCTTCCCAGGGCGATTGTAGGTACCTTGGAAGTTCGCCAATAGAAGGTCGCAGAGGTGTTGCCAAGAATAGATCGACTCGAGTGGTTGGTTTAGTAACCACGATTGAGCGGACCCTTCGAGCACAGTTGGAAGGTAATTCGCCATTACATGCTTTCCTCCTCCTTGTGAGAACCCGCATAATTAACCTAACCTAACTAACAGTAATCGGTAATTAGCAATAATTAAAATTCTTTAAATCCAAAGCAAATAGTAATTTCAGAGTTAATATCAAGCGCGTAAATCGCTACATCTAGCAGCAAGAGGGTTATAAAAGCAATTTTTTCCCCATATCATATCAATTAAGATTCAATGACAAAAATAAATCCATTTCAGGCATAAGAGGATCATTAATACAAACTCAGAAATATTTACACCATTTCAATGCAATCAAAGAAAATATTGCATCAATCCAATTACAAAACAGAAGTAATAGATTACAGACCCATTGCTTGTTTCAAAATTAATTATACAACCAATTGCAATGCCTATAACAACAATTAATTAAATCATAATCCGCTCCTTGCATCCTTGTAGCATCAGCTATCCTTGCCACCTTGTACTGTGAGCTCCAGTCCATAGAGCCATCTCTCGATCCATCCCCATCGCTCGTTAGAAAAATCAGAAAGCGGTTAGTAAGTCAAAGCCTTGTGGATAATAGAAAATGGAAAGTAGAAGATTGGAAGTGGCCGTTAGAATTTTCCGAAGCACACTAGGGTTCCCTGATCAACTCAAGCTAGCCAGCCCCTGAATCGTCAAGGTACCCAGACTAGCTAGAGTTAACTGGCACCTCTTTGCTTTCGTAGGTTTCATCATACGACGTTTAAGTTAATCCGGCACCCACGTATATTGGTTTGCTCAACTATAGAAAATCACACGCATAGTGATTTCCCAACCACAGACCAAAAAGTCCCCAACGAAATCTTGCCATGAGGATGAGAGCAAGGGCATTTTGGTCATATGCAAGTTAAGGAAAATACCCAACCTAGAGCATAAAAGGAAGCATGCAGCCACAATGCCTCACATTGCCCATTCTCATTTCACAGCCAAAGAGGAGGAGCAAAACCAAAACCTTCCCCCATCTCCAGGATCAGCCCCCAGCTCAAAGCCAACCAAGCAAGATCATTCCCAAAAGACATTCTTTCCCCAAAGACCACCACACCAAACAGGTTCATCCCCAAGCCTCACCATTCATCACCCAGCAGCAAACATTCCATCACCATTCCAGCAAGCCAAGAAGAAGCAAGGGAGGCAGCCAGGAGGTGGAACAAGCAGGGCATCAAGGCAGCAAGGCGACCACCAGGACGCCAAGCCGACAAGGAGGACAAGAGGAGAGCACCAGCCCAAGGCCGACGCTACCATCCTCCTTCCCCCATCCCAGAACCCAGCAGGAGGTAACCTCAGTGACACCTCCGTAGGCACCACAAGCATAAACATCATTCATACATAGCACCAGATCTCAGTGGCATCAACTAGTAGCTCTCAGCTCGTTGCATATTCATCACAGAGCATGTAGTAGAGGAAGCGAAGAGGGGTTGTAGGAAGGCAGAACCTCAGTATAGTAGGGAGTTTGAACCATCAGTAGCACACCCCATCCGAAGGCATCCATCATGCATCAACCATCTAACCTCAAAAGTAAATCCAATGTATCAGTAAAGCAAAAGTATAATAAAAAGTTAAAAAGAACGAAAGGGGGAGATGGGAGGGAGGTGAGGTTCGGGCGGCAAGCCGAGCCGGCCAGAAGGAGGACGCAGCGCTTGAGCTGGAGGTGGTGCACGGGTGAGCAGAGGAGCACGGCCGGCAACGCAATGGCCGAGCACGCGAGGAGGAGCGAACCGGTCGGCCGGGAGCGGCGACGCCATGGAGCCGAGCCAAGCAGTGGCGGCCTCGGCCGCCGCCAGGAGGAGGAGGCCGACGGAGCCAGCAGACCACCACCGGGTTCGGGATGCAGGGGCGGGCAAGAAGAAGGCGGATTCGCAGGAGCCGCGGCCGAGGCCGAGGCGAGGAGGTTTTGCCGGGGAGGCAGGGGGGCACATCTGATCATGGCGCAAGGCAGTGATGGGCGTGGGCGATAGGGCAGCGGCGGAGCAAGGCACGGCGGTGCTGGCAGCTGGCATGGCCGTCTTGGCAGGCAGGGCGGGCGGCGAGTCAAGGCCAGCCGAGCTCGAGCTTCCCGCGGGCGGCTTGAGTGGAGAGAGAGAGTGAGATGTGAGAGAAGGAGAGAGTGAGGTGAGATGGGGAGTGGAGAAGATAAAGCGAGGAGGTTCTTGAGTGCGTGTGTGGGTTGGGTTTGTGTGCGTGCGTGCGTGTGTGGTTCTCTGGGTTCGGCCGAGTGAGTGAGATAGAGAGAGATTAGGGAGGGTAGGAATTAGGAATTAGATTAGGAAAGGATTAGATCATGCAAATTTTTAAATTAATTGTTGTATTAATGTGTTCATTTCAAGAGCCTTGGTAGATAAATTAACCTTTAGTCAGTTTAATTATTGTCATTAAATAACTTAACTTAGATCTCGCCTAATTAAGCGATTTGTAATTAACCCGTGGATTAAAATTTGCTAGATAGATCAATTAGTAGTTAATGTTTATTATTAATAAAATAACTCGCTTGTGTAGCAATCTTGTGCATCGCTAGTATTTATTACGGTAGTTTGAGCTATCTAATTACATTAGGTCTATCGGCTAAGCGTGGACCGCAGTTGTCGATCGTAGTCTTGCGTTTTCGGAAACGATTATTCGGGGAGTACTAACTTGGTGTAGATCTCGAAAAATGTTTATTTAATTAAAATTGTGCTAACAAACTAGAAGCCGCTAATTTATGTATGCATAATATCACCAAAATCAACTATGTATTTATTTATATTACTATTCGTGCCTTCGTGTTGCTACTGTACATCTAACCAAAGACGCAGACGGAGAAATTGATCAGAGATTCGTCGACGCCAATCTTTCCTACAACTCCATAGGCAAGCTATCCTCTTGAACATAAACATAGTTAATTTAAATGTAAACCGTATATTGCACTATATGTTTATTGCATCAAAATCGTTTTCTCAAAACTTAAATAAATGATTGAAATTAAAATGATTAAGATGATTATGAACTAAATGAGAATGAATAAAGGAAAGAGATGAGAATGAATAAAGGAAAGAAATGAGAATGATTATGGTTGGTAAAAGGGGGCCCTGGCAGGGGAACGCGACGACGACGATGATGATGAGGTAAGAGGTGGGCCCCTTTTTACATATGGTTATAATATAAGGACAAACAAAACTCTTGCTCTGGCCTCAAGTCAGAATTCAAGACCAACCATTTTCCTGCTTTGAGTGTAAAATGCTACCTTGTTACGTGACCATGCTCTCCACAATGGGTAAGATATATATATATATATATATATATATATATATATATATAGTGTGTGATGGAGGAACCCGTAACCGTGAGGAGAGACCTGAAGTGGGGATCCAAGGCGTTATAACGCTAAGGTGGAGTGTTGGGTGCAGGATAGAAGCTACCCCCAACCAACATTGCTAGAACTCGGTGTATGACGAGGTCAAGAACGTGACTAAATCAAGCCGAAGCGGAAAGTAATGGGTGGAGACTTGATCACGAAACACGAAAACGCTCAGATTACGATCTCAAACCGCATCAAAGGAAATGCGGTGGACCTAGTTCTCAGAGAGCTCAGAGTAGCTATGGGTAAAGTGGTACAAAGCCTGCGCAGTGCTAAGCAAAATCATGAATTCATGCCAGTCTCCTGGATTGGAGTCTACGGGAACCACTGGGGGTCTTTCTTCTCTCCAAGTGACAAGTAGTGTTTTCAATATTAAAATTTGCCACCTAATGTTTTAATAAACTATTTTCATAATTAAGATGACTTAGAAAATGTGATAACAACTAGAAATAGTCATCCAGTGCATTCTTTGCTATTAATGCTTGCTGAGTACATTCGTGTACTCAACCTTGTTAGTATTCTCCTTTGTAGATCCTAGTCCAGCCGGGAACTCTCCCGAGTGGGATAACGGACTTGCAGGTACCGACGCAGCTGCTGGAGGAGAAGGGACCGACTACGGAGGCCAGGGCGAGGGTGGCGCCTTATTTGGCTCGTGGGACGAATAGAAGGCCAAGGCTTCAGGGTTGGCGAGAAAAGCGGAGCCATTCCTTTTGTAGCTGTATAAAATATGTACTAAGAATCATAGCCTTGCGTGGTTATTCTTGGAATAAAATGTACGCTTTCTATCTTATTGTTACTCACTGCGTGACTCTGGTAAAGGCTTACTATTCGTTGGAAGCGGTGTTCTCTTGAGCAAACAAATAGTAATCCAGGTGTGCCTAAGTGTGATTACCCTTGGGGTAATAACACGGCGTCACACTCTATTTGCTCGGACAAATTGTTGTATAAATTTGAAGGAACTCGATGGGATTTTGTGATCCATCGAACTTCTCCATGTTCAC
Source organism: Phyllostachys edulis (assembly GCA_036346405.1). Taxonomy (NCBI): domain Eukaryota; kingdom Viridiplantae; phylum Streptophyta; class Magnoliopsida; order Poales; family Poaceae; genus Phyllostachys; species Phyllostachys edulis. The sequence goes on from CM070550.1 coordinate 71,372,628, forward strand.
TGGTCGAAAACGAGGTGGCCAGCGAACAGCTCAGAGGTCAGGCAAGAATGCCCGACATCTGGTAATGACTTCTTGACGCTTCCTTTGCAGGAAAGAAGGGTTGATATCACCAGGTGATCGTATTCGACGATACCCAGTAACAAGTTGACCCGACTTGTAGTAGGTCTCGGTCCTACGAGGGAAATACTCCTTGTATTCCATCTGCTGCTGCAGATTTCCATATCGGAATGGTGAGCGATCACCTCTTCGAGGGGCTTGTTGATTATCTGACGTTTGAAGGACATTTCTCCGAGTAGGAGATCGATGCAACTTGTCCTTGCGTCGATCTCTACGCGGGGTATTGTTCGAACGACTGGTAGCTGAGAAAGTTGTATTGTTACGACTTCCTAAATGATGTTGACGAGGTGCTTCCAGTCTTGCCATCGTGGTCCGAAGCCTTTGTGCAATCTCTTCGACAAAGAGGTCGTAGCCTGGCGCTCGGGCGAGCTCTCGAGTAGGGTTCTCGAGCAAGTCGTTGATGTGCTGGAGTTCTTGAGCTTCCTCTGATTGATACTGGATGCGTCCAAGCAGATTTTTTTGGGTTGCAATTTTCTTCCGTCGAATAGCCTCAAGATCTTCCACATCAGATCCTCGCCAACTATCGGTGTTTTAGAACCGATCTTACGTAAAGATTGTTTGATTCGGGGGGTCTCCTAGAATGGAATCACGCAGAGAGATTGACACGGGTATTTTTATACAGGTTCAAGCCTTCTTCGGACAGAATAATAACCCTACTCCTGTGTGTGTATGGTATTGAGTGTATCTTGTACAATCGGGAGAAAAGACTAAGACTATTACAGAAGATAGTGCCTGTCTTCCTGATTGCTTGCTGTGTTATCTCATTGCCTCTCCTTTCTTATCTGATCGCCGCCTTTATATAGTCGTGAAGGAGTAGCTGTTTCTCCAAGTGAAGAGACGCCTCATCATGTCTTGTAACGGGCGCATGTTTTCAGTAATCACCGGAGTGTTAACTCCTTCATGCCGCATGGCAGTTATTTGTCAGAGATAATGGGGTATTATGTGCTATTACTTCGTAGAATAACAGCGTATGTTGACTGCTTGGATTCCTTAATCAATTGGACCCACTCGTCTGTAGGTTTTATTGATCATAAGGTGGTCGTAGCTGACCTGGTCGTAGAAGAGCTTACGACTATGGGGGTAGTTGTAGAATAACTTACGACTGGATAGTGATCGTAGAAGAACTTATGACCATAAGGTAGTCATAGCAAGACTTACGACTATGGGGGTGGTCGTAGAAGAACTTACGACCACCTGGTAGGCTTCTCCCTTGTTAATATAAGGGGTATACCTAGGGACCACATGATATCATATTTACCTATAATAAGAATTATGGATAAAAGATAAAATGAGGATTATTAGATCCTCGTCAATAATGTTAATAGATAATGGAGAATATTGCATTAATTGCATCCACATCATAAAATTATGGCATATGAGCCAGATCGGTGAGGAAGTTATATAACTAGTCCGGAGGGGTCAGTGAGAAAGTTATATGGCTAGTCCGGAGCGCTCTAGAGAAAGACCTACTTCGGTAGGGACTCCACGGGAGTGAAGGATGGACCCATATGAAAAAGGACAAGGCAAGAGTGTGTCATCGACGGGTGAACACTGCGCTATGCCGGTATAAGTTATGAGATGTGCATGTGGACATGTAGTATAACGAAACAATGCATTAATGAAAAGATGATGAGGTTAAATGAATACATGAATAATGGTGATATTATTCTTTGGACTAGTAAATTGTTTGTTTATTATTATGTACTTGTTGAGTCTTGGATCCACCCTTGCTTTGGTTGCTTTTAGGTGATCATTGAAGACGATATGTGTGGGATGAAGTAGCACATGAGCATCACATCCTATCAACCACATAGACATTCTTTAATTAGTTGCCTTCCATTAAATCTAGAGACATGACACTTTTATTTATAATTGATTTTTAGACTTGGTTATTATTAGTTTAATGATTGAAACTTGGGTTTGTTTAATATTAGCTTGATTATAATATTTGTTGCCATCCAATATTTCCGAGAGCATGGTTTCAGGTGTTACTTGGACGCATGTGACCTGAGCGTTTCTCAGGCACGGGTGACCTGTGTGTTCTTGGGCACATGGTTCCAAGCTATGCAAGTTAATACTTTGTGTATTTATATTGTTATGTTTGTTGATAAGTGACCCGTTGAGGGGTTTTGTTCTATGCATTATTCGCTGGAATCACTAGTAATTATGGCTTAAATTGTTAGTGAGAATGATTTAGATGACATTCTGGATTCAGTGTTAGGTTGTGGTGTTACATAAGCGCACTTCAGTCTACGTGAGATCATGTATTCACCCCAATCTTTATAATGCAGTGAACAAAAAATCAACCCAAAGTCAAACGGAAAAAAAGAGAAAAATCCATAAACACCCTCATACGTTATCTACTTTTTTTTTTAAAAAAATTGCCTATGATATCTAATTATCATTTACTTTGGCTCTTGTAAGTTAAGTTGGCTTGCAAATATCCCTTGGACCATATATTAGCACTACTTCTCGTGGTTTTTATGATCTTTGACACTTGTTTTAGCGGTGTCAATACTTATTTCAATAATGCTAATGCCTATTTCAATCATTTGGGTGATTTTAGTAGTTGGAATACAATATTTTATTGCAAATGTTCAATGCTGAAATCGTATATTACGAAAAGTGAAATAACTCAAATTACTGAAGCAAACACTGAAATCACTTAAATAAATACTAAAATTATTCAAGTAAGTGCTAAAGATAATTAAAACTATGAAAAAATAATGTGAATATCTAGAGATAATTAAAACTACCAGAAAATAATGTGAAGATGTGACCTATGTGGTATTTGTAAGCCACCTTTACTTATGTAGGGGGCAGAGGAACCAAAAATAACATACACGAGGCAAATTGAAAACCATGTGACTAAAAATGAGATTAAATAATTCGATAGCTTCAAGAATTTTGCTTCGTCCAAATGGAAAATCATCAACAGCTCGAGCTGCGTCGGGCAGACGGTCCAAATCGCCGCCCCACCCATTATCCAGACCCAAATCATCACCATCGCTCTGACGCGATCATCATTGGAGATTCCTCACACCAAACTGCTGCCACGGCACGGCCAAGGAACCGAGCCGGAGCGCCGCGAAGCCACCGGCCGAATTCGCCATGAGACCGCGGCCGCCTCTTCCTTTCCTCTCCTTCCTCCTGCTCCTTGTCCTCCTCCCGTCGCCGGCGGTTGCGGCGGTGTCGCCGCGGCGGGGCCCAACCTCGTGGGAGGCGCTCCGCGTGGCGGCCGGCCGCAGGGCGGCGTCGCCGGCGGAGCAGGAGGGGGCGGCCGCCGGGGTGCTCCGCAGGCTCCTCCCCTCCCACGTCCGCAGCTTCCGCTTCCAGATCGACTCCAAGGTCGAATCACGTCAATTCCAACTCGGGAGACGAAAACCTCACAGCTAGTACTACTTGGGTAAAATTAGTGACTGTTTTGCTTTCCTCGCTCCAGGGCGGCGTCTGTGGCCAGTCGAGCTGCTTCAGGATAAGTTATGTCGATGGCTTGGGCAAAGGCGGAGCAGAGATTCTGTACGCTTCTCTTTTTTCCCACTTGGTTTTTCTTAACAAAATTGTACTAGCTTTCTCAGCGGTGTAGATTTAGAGATAAGTCTAGTTTGTTAGTTACTTGCTATGATACTGTAGGCTTGGGTAAGGAGTGGTTTTGAAATGATGTCCACCAGTCCACCTTGACGCTATATCGCGTACTTTACTGCTAATTCGATGTGCCGATGAGCTTGAAATAGTAAAGTATGCTTGATCAAGTACCTCATTTGTGTGGCTGATTGATTGCGCTGTGCAAAGTATTTATTGCTATGATCATTCGTTGTTTGGCCTCCTTTAGTCGCAATGCTTTGTTATGGTTCAGTTGCAAAGGCGAATGCAATAACCTCTTCACGGTGTACAGTATCCAGGGTACCTCAGCTGTTGAACTTGCATCTGGTCTCCATTGGTATCTTAAGTACTGGTGTGGCGCACACATTTCTTGGGATAAGACTGGTGGTGCACAATTGGCATCGGTTCCTTCGCCTGGGTCTCTGCCGCGAGTGAAGGGGACAGGAGTGAAGATTGAGCGCCCCGTTCCGTGGAATTACTATCAGAATGTTGTCACCTCCAGCTGTGAGTTTTTTTGTGGTTTTCTTTTCCTGTTCTCGTAACCTTCATTCTGCTCGTAGTCACTCACTCTTCAACCTGCAGCTCCAAATCCTTCATTATACTCAGACCTCGTATGTTGATTTACTGATATCTTTCTATCACCTATTGTGCTCTCAAAAATAGTTTCTCCCTTTTGTTGACTTGTGGATTCCTTGATCACCTAGGTGTACTGCAAAACAATTTTTAAAAGCTACCATGGCCGCTTCTTTGTTTTGATGCAATATAAACATACTATTGCTAACGCACATGTCAAATTGAAGTTTTATTATTTGGTCTAGTACATTCCAGTTCTACTAAATTTTCTCGTAAGAAATTTTGATTTGTTGACTCTGCCCATTCCATAGATGTACCTTTTGTTCTATTCGATATTTAAACACATTTCTTAATTTTGAAAGAAATATATCTGAAATCTTGCCAGTTGATATTCTTTACGTGGATTCCAACTTTTTCTCTCTCTGATAAAATTCATCTAGCATATCTATAGACTCCTTTGTCTGGTGGGATTGGAAAAGATGGGAGAAAGAAATTGACTGGATGGCACTTCAAGGAATTAACTTGCCCTTAGCATTTACTGGGCAGGAAGCTGTTTGGCAGAAGGTTTTTAAGGTAGTGTAACAGACACACCTATAAATCTGAAATGTTTAGTCAAGTTTTTGGAGCTTAATTTTGTTAACATATTACAATTAGTGTTTAGTACCGCAACTGCAAATAATTTAGGATAATTTGATGATGGGCCATATGAATGGCAGTTCCGGCTCCTTGAGCGGTACCAAATAAATGATTACTCGAATCAGGGTTTTGGGCATAAAGATTCCACTAACCTGTCAGAAGGGGTCCCAACCCCTTGGATAGGCCGATAGGGTAATACATCTAAGAAATTATTCCATCGAATGTACTCCCCTTGGATCCGGGAATAGCAACATGAACTAAATGTCTTGTCCAAGACAAAGAACTTAACCTTAAGGTTGCTCCCAATGCTCCACCCTGGCTGGTATCATAAGCCTGCCTTGTAGGCAAAATGATGATGTGACACCATAGTTAATGAAGAAAGATGGTACTCTAGTATCTAATCTGGATACCGGTTCGGTCTCGAAATCCAATGCATAAAATTTATTGTGATTGATCCCGTGCGGTGCCACAATGCTTTAGTACATGCCACAAATAGGCCACAATGCTCAAATACTAGTAAAGATCATGCATGTAATTAAATAAAACAACCTAAGATACTACACCATAAGAAATCATGCATTGGGAAGATAGTATCCTAACACTCCTCATGCACTAAGATACTATCCATTGGGAGCAGCCTAAAAGTCCTGACAAATGATGATTGAGACGAGAGACCTTAGCAAAGGCTGAGCCTATGAAAAAGCCCAGTTTCATTCAGGCCTTGTCATGTGGGGCATCAAGTACCAGAGGAGGCAAAAGAAAACAAAAGATGCTGCTCCAGAGACGCTCGGTCAGGCGACTTCGGCAATTTACTAGCTTTTCGGATTAGGAATAGTCTATACTGCAGTTTCCTTTCCGGTTCCTAGTTGTTTTGGTATCTTGTACTAGTTTGTTTACGTATTCGAGTCCAATTACTAGTCCGGTTTGTTTGGCCTTCTCTCTATTTAAAAGAGAGAAACTGCTTTGGTTTGAGATTGAGAAATAACAGAAAACTGCCCAATCTGGTTTGTTCTTCTATTCTGTTCTCTTTTCTGTTCGTTCGACTTCACCGCCAGAGCTTTGCTGAGCAGCTGCGTTCACCACGGCGCCACAGCCGTGACGCCGAGGCTTTGGAAACCGTCCACTTCCTGTGCACGAGTACAACCTATGATCGAGTACATCTGTTGCAACCCAAGACACTGACAATTTGGTATCAGATTTCGCTGCGCCATCTATCTTGTTGGAGGGAGACAACATCGAAGCACTTAGCAAAAAGTTGGATGTCCTATTTCAGCAGATGGAGGCAAACCGCTCGAAGCTGCACGATAAGATCGATACTCTATCTGGCACAATTCGAGATATCGATAATCAACAGTGAGCACACCATATTGCTATCACTCGTTTGGAGCACGGGCGCACCAATGCACCCGACGACATCGAGCAGGACACCATCACTGATACACGCCTCAGAGCAACCGACATCATCCTGCCCAACCCCCATCGACTCCAGCATGTCTCACTAGCGGCTTCGGTCATGGAGCACTGCCACAATGATCGGGAGGGACCAGGGACTCATCGCGTGCCGGTTGAGAATTCCCATGCTGGTCGAGGAAGTGTTCCCAGATTCTATAAACTGAACTTTCCCATGTTCGACGGGCAAGACAACCCACTGCCGTGGTTGAATCGTTGCGACCAGTTCTTCCGGGGTCAGCAGACGATGGAGGACAAGGTTTGGTTGGCGACATTCCATATGATTGGCTCCGCTCAGCTGTGGTATCATCGCTTAGAGCGTGACACTGGCACACCTTCATGGCACCGTTTTGTCAAACTTGTTAACACTCGCTTCGGACCACCACCGCGGACCAATTTGCTAGGCGAACTCATTGCTCTCCGGAAGCAGGGCACCGTTCGTGAGTTCTCCGACCAGTTCCTCGCCCTTCTGTGCCGTACTGATCCGTTGACGGAACGCCAACAGGTTCAACTGTTCATCGCCGGTCTTGGCCAACCTCTGCAAACCGACGTGGAACTACAAGCCCCGCAGTCCTGGGAATTGGCGATGAGTCTTGCTCAAGCATACGGACGCCACACGCAGCCCGCAGTGACTCCGGCCCCGCCACCGTCCCGACATCTGTGGCGCCCAGGCGGCTCGCTTCTTGCAGGATCCGGCACCGGCCCAACTAATGACCAAGGAAGCGACACTCGTCACATACAGTAGCACTGCCTCGTCGCACATTATCCCCAGCTGAATTAGAACGTCGCCGTGCCCAAGGTTTATGCTATCGATGTGATGAAAAATTTGTGGCCGGCCACCGGTGCAAACGACTCTTCGTTATCGAAATTCAACCCGATCTGGATAGTGACGACGAGTGCACAAAGGAGGGTAGCGAGCCGGAGATTTCTCTGGCAGCCATCACGGGAATTCAACCTCGGTCTGGACAGACCATGCGTCTTCAGGTCGAAATTGGATGTCGCAAAGTCATTGCTCTTCTCGACTCAGGTTCAACTCACAATTTTATTGCCAATACTATTGTGTCTACTACTGGGGTCATTGTTCGTCCACGGTCTGGTCTTAGCATAACGGTGGCTAATGGAGATCGGGTCGGCAGCTTGGGCTTGTGCAAAGCAATGGCCATACACATTGGATGGAAGTAGTTTTCCCTGGATTGTTATGCCATGCCTCTCGACGGTTTCGACGTGATCTTAGGAGTTCAATGGCTCGAAACGCTGGGCCCTATTCCTTGGGATTTCTCAAACATGACCATGTCGTTTGCTCGACAGGGCCGACGAGTCACATGGACCGGCTTACCGATAATCCCACGCATGAGTCATGCACGGAACAGACTTATTGGAGGATCTTTTCACTGAGTTCAATGATCTTTTTGTGGAGCCCAATGGTCTTCCTCCAGTTCGAGAGATTGCACACCGTATTCATCTAAAAAAGGGGACGGATGCCATTGTCGTCCGACCATACCGCTACGCATAGTTACAAAAGGACGAGCTTAAACGTCAGTGTGCTACTATGCTCCAACAAGGTACCATCCGCCGCAGTTTCTCAGCTTTTTCTTCGCCAGTATTATTGGTCAAAAAGAAAGATGGTTCTTGGCGTTTTTGTGTGGATTATCGACATCTCAACGACAAAACGATTAAGGACAAATTCCCTATCCCAATCGTTGATGAGTTACTCGATGAGCTTCGCGGAGCCAAATTTTTCTCAAAGTTGGATTTACGTTCTGGATATCATCAAGTATTAATGCATTCGGATGACATTGAGAAAACGATGTTTCGCACTCACCAGGGTCTCTTTGAATTTCTTGTCACGCCGTTTGGCCTTACTAATGCACCAGCGACATTTCAGGCTCTTGTGAATACTGTGCTTCAGGACTTCCTTCGTCACTACGTCTTGGTTTTCTTTTTTGATATTGTCATATACAGTCCCACTTGGTCAGCGCATTTACTACATTTGTGCATGGTCTTACAACGCCTACAGTGCCACCACTAGTTTTTGAAACGTTCCAAATGTTCTTTTGGCGAGACTTCGGTGGCATATTTAGGTCACATTGTATCGGCCCAAGGAGTGGCGGTCGATCATGCAAAAATCAGCGCCGTATCAACATGACCATCCCCTACATCAGTTCGAGTGCTCCGAGGTTTTCTTGGGTTGGCAGGCTATTATAGAAAATTTATTCGTGATTTTGGGATTATTGCGGCTCCACTGACTAAATTGCTTAAACGAGAGGCTTTTATTTGGACATCTGAAGCTCAAGATGCATTTTCGAGCCTCAAATCCGCACTCACACAAGCTCCAGTATTACAATTACCAAACTTCAAAAGTGATTTTATTGTTGAGTGATGCCTCCAGTTCGGGATTTGGTGCGGTATTACATCAAGGCACAGGTGTGATTGCATATTTTAGCCGCCCAATTGCACATCGACATGTTTCTCTTGCAGCCTATGAACGTGAATTAATCGGTCTTGTCCAAGCTGTTCGACATTGGCACCCTTATTTATGGGGGCGATGGTTTCTGGTTCGTACTGATCACTACAGTTTGAAATTCTTGCTTGATCAACGTTTGTCGACAATTCCGCAACATCAATGGGTCAGTAAATTATTGGGCTATGATTTCTTTGTTGAATACAAGCCCGGCAACACTAATGTGGTGGCTGACACTCTATCCTGTCGTGATGCTGAACTTTCGGCCGTTTCTATGGCTCTGTCTTCCCCACAATTCGCAATGTTTGATGAGTTGCGTCGACCCTTCCGGGTTGACACAGCTATGCAGTCTTTTCACGATAGCATCGTCGTTGGTCAGCAGCCGGGAGCATGGGCGATAACGGATGGGCTGATTACATTCAAAAATTGTATATATGTTGCAACAGTCTTGCCATCTATTGTATAACTCGCCTATGTTACAGGACATGAAGGTATTCAGAAAACACTTAACCGTATCCGCGCAAATTTTCATATTCCTCATGCTTGGGCCGTTGTTCAAGACTACATACGTGCTTGTGATGTGTGTCAATGCAATAATAGTGAACAATTACATCCTGCTAGTTTACTTCAATCGTTGGAGGTACCTTCTACAGTATGGGCCGACATATCTATGGATTTCGTTGAAGGACTTCCTCGTATTCATGGTAAAACTGTCATCCTTACAGTGGTGGATCGTTTTTCCAAATTTGCCCATTTTCTTTCGTTGGCTCATCCCTATACAGCTTATTCCGTGGCTCAAGTGTTTTTTAATGAGATTGTTCGTCTCCATGGAATTCCGACATCCATTGTCAGTGACCGAGATCCAGTTTTTACAAGCACTTTTTGGTCAGAACTTTTTTGTTTAGCCAGTGTTCAGCTTAACCTTAGTTCCGCTTTCCACCCTCAATCAGATGGTCAGTCGGAAGTGGTGAACATGATTATTGTTATGTATTTGCGCTGCCTTACGGGAGATCGACCTAAACAATGGCTTCGTTAGTTACCGTGGGCTGAGTATTGTTATACTATATCTTTTCAAACACCGCTTCGGACTTCGTCGTTTAAAGTGGTTTATGGCCGAGATCCACCAACGCTGTGTTCGTATCAACCAAGGACCAGCAAGCTGCCGGCAGTGGACCAACTTTTACAGGAAAGGGATGCCTTTTTGGTTGAAATTCATGATCGTCTCCTACTCGCCCAACAAACCTACAAACGGCATTATGACAAAGGTCATCGTGAGCTAGAATTTTCGGAAGGTCAATGGGTGTGGCTTCGTTTACACAAACGTCCTATTGCTTCTTTGTCACAGTCTGTTCAAGGCAAATTGGGACCCCGCTATGTTGGTCCTTATCAAATTCTTTCAGAAGGTGGGTTCTGTGGCTTATCGCTTACAAAAGCTTCATAATGTCTTTCATACGAGTCTATTAAAACCATTTATTGGTCCATCGCCATCTTCACCCCCGCCCCTGCCAATACTGTTACATGGTCGTGTTTGTGCTGTACCGGCCAAAGTACATAAGTCACGGCGAGCGTGTGACCGCCTTCAAGTCTTGGTGCAATGGGAAAATGCACCTGAAACAAGTGCTTCATGGGAGGATTTGGAGCAATTTCAACAACTCTATTCGTTATTTAAGCTCGATGACGAGCTATTTTCAAAGGAGGGGAGAGATGTCATGTGGGGCATCAAGTACTAGAGGAGGCAAAAGAAAGCAAAAGATGCTGTTCCACAGATGCTCGTCAGGCGACTTCGGCAATTTACTAGCTTTTCGGATTAGGAATAGTCTGTACTGCAGTTTCCTTTCCACTTCCTAGTTGTTTCGGTATCTTGTACTAGTTTGTTTACGTATTCGAGTCCAATTACTAGTCCGGTTTGTTAGGCCTTCTCTCTATTTAAAGGAGAGAAACTGCTTTGGTTTGAGATTGAGAAATAACAGAAAACTGCCCAATCTCGTCTGTTCTTTTATTCTGTTCTCTGTTCTGTTCGTTCAACTTCACTGCCAGAGCTCTGCCAAGCGGCTGCGTTCACCACGGCGCCTCAGCCGCGACGCCGAGGCTCTGGAAACCGTCCACTTCCTGTGCACGAGTACAACCTACGATCGAGTACATCTGTTGCAACCCAAGATTCTGATAGGTCTCCTGGCCTTTGCCAGTCCTCGCCCAATAGTTTAGTTGGGCCAGCTCAGTCCAATAGGATGTAGTGCCTCTTCTTTTTTCTTATTAACAGAAACTTGTTCTACAATAGAAATACAATTTACATTCCAGAAGGCTAGAATCAAATACTCTGACAGTAGAATAATAAATAGGATAATGGCAATCATTTATCTTTGTTTAGTTCTGAGTCTATTACTCTACGTGGGAATTGATACAGTAGCTTGATGAGTGCCAATTGTTTTCACCTGCCTTATATAATCTTACATCTATTATTGTCCCAGGCGATAAAAAAAACTGACATGAATTACAATTACTCAACTTTTACTATTGTTGACTAATTTGGAGCCTTCTTCAAACATCACAGATCCAAAAGTTGTCTTCCTTCTGTTAGATATTGCCATTCCTATTTGTTTTCCCGTCCATATCATTGTGGAATTACGTTGTGATTTGTAGTTTATTTATAATATTTTGTTGCATTTGAGCCCTTGTTGATTATTGAATTCTATTCCAGAGTTTTAATGTCACCGACAAGGATTTAAATGACTTTTTTGGTGGACCAGCTTTCCTTGCTTGGGCTAGAATGGGGAACTTGCACGGGTAAGTTAATAATAAAT